>OY986968.1:1770623-2053596 GCA_963920575.1 Narthecium ossifragum
CCAGAACCAAAGGTGACTCTTGTCGTTGGACCTGCACCAGCACGCAAAGGTATATCTACAACGCCGGAAGATTTATCTAGTGGGGTAGTGTTCAGCAGGGGAGCTGATTGATCAGGTCGTGAGATTCATAGAATAAAAGGGTGACAATCTTTTCCATCGGATTGGACTGCTGGTTTTGAGGATTTTTAAGCTGGTGAGTGGTGAATGTGGATGATAGCGCGCAGATGCATTCAGTATTCAACGTACGTGTTCCTGTTAGATATATAGATAGAAGAACATGGTGCCACCGGAATTTCATGCTGATCTAGTTAATTAGCAGCAATTAAGAAAGATCCACACGCTTTCCGCAAAGCATTGACCTTTAATTCTTTGATCCTTGATTGCTGATGAGGTGCATTCGACATGCATGCCTGCCTAATGAATTGAGCACGTACTTTAGCTATATGGCCGGATCGCGTCAATCTCTTGTAGAGGATGAGATTATATATTGAAGATGGGGATGTTGTCAAATCTTACAGATCGTTCAATTGGCCTTATTTCCTTTTCTTTTCTTTGTGCACCATCCCCTCACAGAACTAAACTAATTGGCCATGGCCCTTTGTAACATTGATGTCAACCCATGACAAAAGCAGAGTCCTCACATGTGAATAATTTAATTAAAGGGTAGGGCGCGGCGTATCTTTTGATGCCACCTGCATCATACTGTTTACTTCTCCATGATTTCCTCCTGGTCTAGTGTGATCTGTTGCTTTTAGTTCAGCTGAGCTAGGTTGGATTTGAGCTGTAACACACAAATCCACTGCTGGTGTAGTATCCACCCCATAACTCTCTCCTCTCCTTCTCTTCTCTCATCTTCTCCTCCATCTCTCTCTACCCTTTCTTTTCCTTCTCTCATCTTCCCCTCCCTATTCTCTGGATCACTCATTTTCCTCCTCCCTCCCTTCTATCTCCACCTCTTGGCCTCTTGGATCTATCTCACCAACTACATGCTATTGTCTCCTGCGGATCCAGAGACAAGGCTCATAACATCGTGCCGTTGGATCGGAGAGGAGGGGCGATGGAGGGTTTGATTAGGGAGGAGCGGATCGGGAGAACGAAAAGAGTTTGAGAGAGAGATTAGAGAGAGAAAGAGAGTTCGGTAGAGTACGTAAGTGAGGAGAGAGACACGGGGATGAGAGAGATGGGAAGTGAGATAAGATAGTACACCGCATTTAATGCTAGTAGAGGTGGGACCGTGGGAGAGGTGGCTGCAGTGGTGAGCAGGATATGAGGGTAATTATGTCCCAAAAGTTTCACTTTGGCCTAAGATGTAAATGAAAATCAAATTGGATTTGTTTTGCAAAATCAAAAACAAAGTAGATTTAATATGTCAAAGGGTTCTGTTTTGGGTACATGGGATGTACCCATGTACACATATCCTTACCGTTGGAATGAATCGGGATGTTTGAATGAATTGGAATACACCCCGATTCATTCCAATGATAGGGATCTGTGTACATGGGTACATCCCATGTACACAAATTTTTTTTCTATGTCAAAACTCCGATTCAACGTGAGTTAGTCATGCAAAGTACTTAAATACCTGCCCAGGCCAACATACCAAGACTGGTACCCAACATTTTAACTACACGTATACACGAGTAAGCGTGGCGTACTATCAATTTCTGTGACGCATATAACACAACCCGCATGAATGGTCATGGATATCTGGCTAGGAACGAGATCAACACGTGCATGCATGGGGGTTACATAAATTAAGCAGAGATATCTCCTCCCGCTGCTAACGTACGTACGGTACGTACTAACATCTTACATGTGAATGTTAGCTAGCATAGCAGCTACATATGTTAGAGAGAGAAACTTGAATTACTTGGTTGAGTGTTGTTGGAAATAAATAGGTACGTGAAGACTTTCAATTCATGTAGCTGGGGAGTCTAGTTGCCATCAACACTTTGCGTAACCTTTTGCATTAAAAGAAAAAAAAGAATCTTTTGCATAACCCCCCTCGCACCAACCACCCCACCCCCCTCCGTCGTTAGATGACTCGGATCATAACTATAAAGAGATGATCTCAGTCTTATGATAGGATACATCGGATCTTATAAGTTTAATATTAATTTATCTTATAAAGTAACATATATAACGAGACATATGACTCATATATTTATATGAGGGCTTAAATATGCGTTTAGTCCCTGAAATTTCTGACAAGTTTTTATTATGTCCCTGTACTTTAAAAATTCCCAATTGAATCCTTGGGTTTTTCGAACCGGGATCAATCAGGTCCTTCCGTCCACTCGTCGTCCGCCGATTAACGGCGGCTCAGCCCAAACCGACCCGGACCTACGAACCGGGCAATGGGTCAGGTGAATCGGCGGCTACTTCATGATCTACCTTGCCATCACCAACCGTTCGCTAGCCCCGAGAGAGATGCCGTCGCCCGCCTACCGCTGGCCGTAGCGACCCAGCGAGCACGGTCGCTCTCGAGGAGTATGGTGCCTGGGTGCTCGCAGTCGTGGCCGGGGCGACTGGGGTGACCATCGTCGACGTAGGGAGGCCTCTGGGAGGATCGCGACGGCGACTGGGAGCAGGGGACGCGGTGGAGGGGGTTGTACGTCGGTGGGTTAGAGAGAGGTGAGGCCATGGAAGCGGAGGTTTGCCGGGGGTGATGGAGGTCTGCCGGGAGCCGCCATGAGCCGCCGTGCTCTCGCGCAACAGAAAAAAAAGGAAGAGGAAGGGAGAGCTCAGGCGAAACATAGGAAGGAGAGAGAGAGGAAAAGAAAATAAAACGGAAAAGAAATAAAAAGGGGCTATCTCAGCCGTCCTCCTCATCGCGTGGCTCCTCGTCGTCGTCTCCGTCGGCACCAGCAGTCGTGGCCGGGGCGACTGGGGTGGCCATCGTCGACGTAGGGAGGCCTCTGGGAGGATCGCGACGGTGACTGGGAGCAGGGGACGCGGCGGAGGGGGTTGTACGTCGGTGGGTTAGAGAGAGGTGAGGCCATGGAAGCGGAGGTTTGCCGGGGGTGATGGAGGTCTGCCGGGAGCCGCCATGAGCCGCCGTGCTCTCGCGCAACAGAAAAAAAAAAGGAAGAGGAAGGGAGGGCTCAGGCAAAACATAGGAAGGAGAGAGAGAGGAAGAGAAAATAAAACGGAAAAGAAATAAAAAGGGGCTATCTCGGCCGTCCTCCTCATCGCGTGGCTCCCCGTCGTCGTCTCCGTCGGCACCAGCAGTCGTGGCCGGGGCGACTGGGGTGGCCATCGTCGACGTAGGGAGGCCTTTGGGAGGATCGCGACGGCGACCGGGAGCAGGGGACGCGGCGGAGGGGGCTGTACGACGACTTCTCTGGGCTTATAAGCAAAGGCCACGATGGAGACGGCGTCGGCGTCGGCGTTGGCGGCGGAGGATGAAGATGGAGGCGACGAGAAAGAGGAGGATGCCAGCGGCGAGGAGGCAGGAGACTGCGATGGTAAGGTTGGAGACGGTGAGGAGCTGGCGGTGGTAGACTCTGTGCGTCTTGGCTTGGGGTGGTGAAGAAGCAGCGGAGGAGCTGGCGGTGGTGGTTCCGCCGCACCGACCTCACCCTCCATGGCACCATCCCCTCACCCTCCGGCGACGCCCTCCTCCTCGAGTACGCCGACGCTGGATCCCTCCACGCCATCCTTGTCGGAGAAGAATGCACCTCGATCAACAGGGGAGAGAAGGAGAGGAGAGAGAGAGAAAAAATAATTAAAAAATAATTTTAGTTGGTCAAAATCAGTATAAATCGGTCAAAATCAATCTTCTTGGCTCCGTTAGATTCGACTAACGGCGTTTGGACAGAGGACTGTATTAGACCGGTTCAAAAAATCGGGGGATTCAATCGAGAATTTTTAAAGTACATGGACTTGATAAAAACTTGGCAGAAACCCCAGGGACGAAATGCATATTTAAGCCTTTATATGAGTATGACATCTTAGTCACGAAGAGAAAAAGAGAGATGATATAGGGGGGGGGTGGGGGTGGGTTTTTATGAAAAAGGCAATTCTTTACTAAATCCTTTTAGATAAAGCATGCAAGATGTCAAGACAATTTTTTTTTATTAATGGATAATGTTATACTTGGAGTTGGTAGCTTTGTATATGTCACCATGGCCTAGCTAGAATTGGTATATATAATACATAAAATATGCCTTCCATCACATACATATGTAATTATTATGTATATATGTTATCAGCTTCCTCCTCCATGAAAAGAGTCAATGCTTCTATGGTGGAGCAGTTGTATGTTCTGCCAATCAGAACCCCTCGCACAGCCTAACTACTATTCATCATCATGTCATGTTATCTCACACTAGTATGTTCCATATATGATGCAACATATACGTAAAGTTCACAGCAAGAACATCAGTTGATTAGAATCTTATCTCATATATATATACTAGTTATGTCCCATGTCACATGACAGGATAACCACCAATCACATCCCAATAATCACCCAATAACTCCCTCCCATTAAACCCCCTCAATCTAAAAGTATCATGTCACACATGCTTCACTTAGGACATTCTCTCGCCACGTAGGACAACGAAATTTCACTTATAATCATAGTCTCGTATAAGGATGATATATATGCATGAAATGTTAGAACGAAACTATATCATAATCATATATGGATATATACATATAGATAACACTAATTAACTACAAGTTATTGCAACTTTTGTGGACGTACTAGATAGCTGGACATTCACATTCTACATGAGATATTCATAAGAACAAAGCTAGGATAGCATTTATGGCAATTTCTTCATTCCCAGGAATTAGTGCTCGATCAGAACATAGCCAGATGAGAAGCCTCTTAATTTTTTTTTGAGAAGCTAGCCAGAATTAAAGTATCACAAAACTGGATCATCGAGATAATTAATGCTTTCTCGCGATCAATTAAAAACAAGTGGATCATCAACCTTTTTTTTTGTATCAATTGAAACTGATGAAAGAACTCAAAATAAAATACAATGACTTCAGCAAAAATATGATCAGCTAAAATATAATTAATTCTCTTCTACGTACCCTATATGGCTATATACCTCTTGATGAAACGCATCGATCGGCAAACTCCGATCATCGCCGTTCAATTATGCGCGTGGCAGCTACGTTTTGCCACCGGCAGAGTCCGTCGACACGGAGTTGTGCCTATTAGAAGGCCCCGACGGCGGAATCCGGCCTCTAGGGAAGAACCCAAATGCCCGGCCTCTAGGGACGAACCCGCCGGGATGCTGCCTCTGCCGGCAAGGCTCTTCGCCGGCGCCGCCCCGAACTCGGTAGCCATCACAAACCCCATGAAGCAGCAGCAGCAGGATTAGGAAGAGTAGGCTGCATGGCACGTATGTAGAACTTGAAGATAAAGGTGAAGAAGAAGGAGAAGAAGCAGCCATCCTATGAAACCAAGCTGCAAGCTTTGTTAAAAGAGAGGTGTTGCAAAGCACTTTATATTTATAAAGGCATATTATATGTATATACTAGGTGGGTCCGTGTCTGGTGGCACGGGTAATCACCCATCCCCACTACCCCTAATCACCCACCCCTATTGCCCCCCATCTCCTCCCTTCTCTATGACTCAGCTGTCACGTGCCCTCCTTTCTCCCTTTCTCTTTATGACTCAGCTACCACGTGTGAGAAAATACCTGAATCAAATTATGACTCATAAAACATGATCTTATATCAATCTTATAATGAGCAAAAACGCTTACAACCGTTTCCCCCTTAATAAGGTTGTTTAGATGTACATATTCCCTAAGTTAGTTTATATATCAACCTTAATTAATTTGATTTACATATGCATATTCCCTAAGTTAGTTTTACATATACATATACATATACATATACGCATTTCCTAAGTAAGAGAACTGCAAAACCGTGCCAGGAGCACGGATGAGTACTAGTAGTATATATATACTAGGTGGAACCGGGCCACATAACACGGGTAACCACCCACCCCCATTACCCTCCTAACCACCCACCTCCACTACCCCTCTCTCTTCACATTTCTATGACTCATCTGTCACGTGTGAGAAAATGTAGGAGTCAGATTGTGACTCGTAAAACATTATCTTATATAATAGACTATGTGGGCCCCGTGCCACCTGGTACGGGTAATCACTCACCCCCACTACCCCTTAGCCACCCACCATGCTGCCCTCTCTCTCCTCCCTTTTTTATGATTCAAATGTCACATGTCCCCCTCTCTCCTCTTCTCTCTCTATGACTCAGCTGTCATATGTGGGAAAATAAATGAATCAGATTGTGACTCATAGAAGCTGATCTTATATAATAGATATATATGTGTCCTATATTCGATATATATATATATATATATATATATATATATATATATATATATATATATATATATATATATATATATGTTACAATGAATAAAGTGTTATATATGTATCATGGAAATAGGTAATCCCCTTGCTTGCTTACTTCTAACTCATAATTCATACTAATTGCAAGTGGATAAGGAGAAGAGGGGATATGAGAAGAGGAACTCTACTTATAAGAAGATAGCAAGGAGAAGAAGCAATACGAGATGAGGTGCTCAATCTCATCACCTTCCTTCATTTGTTCATCCATGCCTATTTATAGGCAAATGGGAGGATATGAAGACAAAGCATCATTGAATGCTTTTGTCTCAATCCAATTTCCATCAACAAGGCTAGTCATTCATCAAGACTAGTCATTCATTAATAGTGGGCATGTGATCTCATTCACATGCACACATTTTACAATACTCCCCCTTGAATGACTAAAGTATGCCTCGTTACAAACCTTTGCTAAGAAAAACCCAGTGAAATAAAAACTTAGCGAAGGAAAAGAGTACACCATTTTACAATACTACCCCTTGAGACGACGCATCCCGATGCCATGCACTAGCTTTTTGAATGTTGTCGTTGGTAGTGTCTTTGTAAATAAATCAGCTAAGTTGTCACTAGAGCGTATCTGCTGGATATCGATATCCCCGCTTTCCGGGAGCTCATGCGTGTAGAAGAATTTTGGAGATATGTGCTTGGTCCTATCGTCTTTGATATAACCGCCTCTAATTTGAGTGATGCTTGCGGCATTATCTTCATATAATATCGTCGGGATATTCCTGATTGAAGATAACCCACAAGTGCCTTGAATATGCTCTATCATGCTTCTCAACCATATACACTCTCTACATGCTTCATGAATGGCAAGTATCTCAGCATGATTTGAAGAGGTAGCAGTTAGTGTCTGCTTCATAGATCGCCAAGATATAACAGCGCCGCTATATAGAAAAATATAGCCGGTTTGTGACTTTGCCTTATGTGGATCAGAGAGATAACCAGCATCTGCGTAGCCGACTAATTGTGGTATCGAATTATTTGAAAAAAATAGTCCGAGATCTGTAGTTCCACGAAGATAGCGTAGAATGTGCTTGATGCCATTCCAGTGCCTTCGGGTCGGTGCAGAACTGAATCTTGCTAATAAATTGACTGCAAAGGCTATATCGGGCCTTGTGCAATTTGCCAGATACATGAGAGCTCCAATTGCGTTAAGATATGGTACTTCATGACCAAGAAGTTCTTCACCAGCTTCATGAGGGCGAAAAGGATCTTTCTTCACATCAAGAGATCGGACAACCATTGGAGAACTCAATGGATGAGTTTTGTCCATATAAAATTGTCTTAGAACCTTCTTTGTATAATTTGATTGGTGAACCAATATTCCATTTGGAAAGTGCTCGATCTGCATGCCGAGACAAAATTTTGTCTTTCCAAGATCTTTCATTTCAAATTCCTTCTTTAAATAGTCAGATGCCTTAGTGAGCTCTTCAGGAGTCCCAATTAAGTTTAAGTCATCGACATATACTGCAATAATAGCAAATCCGGAATTTGATTTCTTAGTGAAAACACATGGGCAAATTTTATTGTTTTTGTATCCCTCTTTCAGGAGGTATTCACTGAGTCGATTGTACCACATCCGGCTAGATTGTTTTAACCCATATAAGGATCTTTGAAGTTTAATAGAATACAGATCCCGAGATTTATTTGCTTTAGGCAATTTAAGTCCTTTAGGGACTTTCATATAAATGTCACTATCTAGTGACCCATATAAGTATGCCATGACTACATCCATTAGATGCATATCTAGTCTTTCTGAGACTGCTAAACCAATCAAGAAGCGAAAGGTTATTGCATCCATTACATGGGAGTATGTCTCCTCATAGTCTATACCGGGTTTCTGGGAGAAACCTTGTGCTACATGCCGTGCTTTATATCGCACAATCTCATTTTTCTCATTTCGCTTGAGTACAAATACCCATTTATATCCCACTGGTTTGACATCTTCTGGTGTATGGACCACATATCCAAAAACATTTCGTTTTGCCAGCGAGTCTAATTCAGCTTTAATAGCTTCTTTCCATTTTGGCCAATCAACTCTACGTCGACATTTTTCGACAGATTTTGGCTCAAGCTCTTCATTACTTCCAGTAATGTCAAGAGCAACTGCATATGTGATAAGACTTGAAAAGTGCACAAATCACCCTTTTAACTAGGTCTCGTTAGTCTCCGAGCAATGCTATTTTGATAGTATATGATGTATTTCAGGTATAAGAGCCGTCAATGACGATTAGATCATGTTTGGTGCTAAAATGAACAAATAAAGACCTGCTAGGAGCAAAGGAATGAAGATGGAGTAGCTTTGAAAATTAACCTGTACCTTCTCAAGAAGAACCAGATGGTTTGCCATATATGGTTGGAAAGCTCTTGAAGTCTAGTTTCTGTAGAATTTTACGGTTCGTGATTCCGAGTTTCCTAGAGGAAGTTACGGCAATTTTAGTACCGATGGCGCAGTCTGAATGGCGAAGCAGTAAATACGCTGAAGGGTCCGATCGATCCGACCCCCAGAGTCCGATCGATCGGACTATGCAGAGACCTCACAGAACGTGTATTTTTTAGCTATTGACCTCCCGATCGATCCCTCGATCGCTCCTACTGAGTCCGATCGATCGGACACCCAGAGACGGATCGATCGGACTCGGGAAAAGTGAGAAATTGATGATTTTTATGCATCGGATAGATCGGACACCCAGAGTTCGATCGATCGGACTCGAAAATGACCGTTTCCTTGATATTTATCAAGAAAAATCAACGGCCAAGATCTAATCCGAGTTAAGGTGGATACCTGGGCTATAAATAGGCATCTTTTAGGGTTTTTCAGGGTCTTTCTTCTCTCTTGGAGAGGGAGAACAATTTCTTTCTTCTTTTTAACTTTTATTTATAGATCTTTGGGAGGAAATCCATGGCGGGAAGAGCTTCATCAACCTTCATTTATGGATCAAACCCTAAAGATGAGTAGCTAAACTTTTACCATGGGATTCTTATGATGTAATTAGGGTTTCTATTAGGGATTTCTTAGATCTATGGCTTGTATACATGATTGTTTGGCTTATATGGATTGATCTCTATTTCTTTTATACCTTGGTGTCGATTTTCTTGCTGGATGTATGGATTGTTCTTGTTTGCACTTGATTCCGGAGCTTGTGTATGCTAGGGCTTGGATTGGATTCATCCAAATAAGAGGACCATGCTAGTCCCATGGTATCTCGGATGAAATCTTCTTCGTGATTAGGGATTGTATAGTGCTAGTCCCACTATAGTAGTGCTAGTCCCACTACGTTCCATCCCTAATCCTTCATACATTCTACCTTTGTAGATTTGGCCATCGAGATGCTAACCCGTCTCGATCTCACACCTAAATCCATATCCGTACTACTACTTGCGATGAATTCATCCTAATAAGAGGGTTCATTAGCAGTGAACGTAACTAATCATTCGGTCACTGATAATTAGATAATTGTTCTTGCCAACAAGGAATCCTAAACAGAACTTGTTGAGTGATAAGGAGAACTAGCCATTCACTTATCAACTATTAGAAAACCATTCATCGTGTTTGCATGCCCTGATCTTAGGAAGACCTGGTAGAATCATGGTTATTGATTAAGAATTCCCTGGTACCTTTTCTCTTATTTATTAATTCTTTAGTATTAGTTTAATTTCAATTCTAAATCTTTCCCCAACTTGTTGGTAGGGATACTAAGATTGGGTTTAGTAGTTTAATTATTTTCCTACGCATTCCATGTGGATTCGACTCGGACTCACTGCTCACTACCCCTAAAGTAGTTAGTTAGTAGTTTGATTATAAATTTGTAATTTTGAATAGACTTGTTAAGCCACGACACTTTTCAAGTCGTATCAATATGCAAATGAGTTGTTGACAATAATTTCATTTCTGTTTCACCTTTTCTCAGTGTGCGCACAATTTATCGAGATCTCATGATTTTCAGACATCTGTACCTCTTCTGGAGGCGCCTGAACCTCTTCGGGAGGTGCTTGAACCTCTTCGGGGGATGTCTCTTCAGGGGTATTAGTCTTCTGGCCAGTTTGTTCTTGTACCCTTCTTTTCCTTGGGACCTTATCCTTGGCTCCAACAGGTCTCCCACACTTCTGGCGTGCTTTAGATTCACATGCTTTATGACCCTCGGATTGTTCTTCTGGAACATCAATCCGGGCTGGAGCATTTGCAGCTGGAATATGTGACTTTATCACTCGTTGTGAATCAGTAAATGCATCAGGCATCTGATTCGCAATTTTCTGTAAATGTATAATCTTCTGAACTTCGAGTTCAGTTTGACTTGTTCTAGGATCAAGATGAGACAACGTCAAAATGTTCCATACAACTTCATTTTGAGTTTCTGGCTTCTTCTTTTCTCCCCCTAATGGTGGGAAAACTGACTTATCAATGTGACAGTCAGCAAAACGTGCTCTAAACAAATCCCCTGTTAAAGGCTCTAGCTACCTAATGATAAAAGGGGAGTCAAAACCAACATAAATACCAAGCCGGCGTTGAGGACCCATCTTGGTTCTCTGAGGTGGAGGAATTGGAACATAAACAGCACATCCAAAAGTCCTTAAGTGATAAATATTTGGTTGCTGGCCAAAGACAAGTTGTACTGGTGAAAATTTATGACATGCAGATGGTCTGACTCGGATCAAAGATGCTGCATGCAATATAACATGTCCCCAAGCTGAGACATGTAACTTGAATTTCATAAGTAATGGTCTAGCTATCAGTTGGATGCGTTTGATAAGTGATTCTGCTAGGCCATTTTGAGTATGTGTATGTGCAACAAAGTGTTCTACATTTAT
Organism: Narthecium ossifragum; assembly: GCA_963920575.1. Lineage (NCBI taxonomy): Eukaryota > Viridiplantae > Streptophyta > Magnoliopsida > Dioscoreales > Nartheciaceae > Narthecium > Narthecium ossifragum. Next base: position 1,781,840 of record OY986968.1, read on the forward strand.
CCCTATTGATACACAATAATCTAAAAATGCTTGGGATGTAAACTCACCAGCATTGTCAAGACGAATTGTCTTGATGGGATAGTCTGGAAACTGGGCTCGTAACCGAATGATCCAAGCTAAAAGTTTAGCAAAAGCAATGTTACGAGTAGATAGGAGACATACATGTGACCATCTTATGGATGCATCTATTAAGACCATGAAATATCGAAATGGTCCACTAGAAGTGTGAGGACCTGCCCCTCCATCCCTGTGGCTTGCTGTTTACCCCAAGGGCAATTTGGGAAATTGTGCCTTGGCGGTCGTTTCACAGTGGCTGTGCACACACAGACCTTGGTTGATGCTTGTGTTTGGTTAGAAAGGTTAGGTGGACCCTGGTTCGGAAGTCCTGTGCTTGGGCTTGTGTCTCAGCCAAGGTTTCCGTTTTGGGCAAGGGAGATCGATCTCCATGGGGGTGAAGATCGATCTCTCTGTGCCTAGGGGTCGCCGTTCTGGGCGAGGAAGATCGATCTCCATGTCCATGAAGATCGATCTCCCTGTGCCTGGAAGTCTCTGTCGGTGGCTTTCGAAGGACGTCCACGGCCGTCGCTTCCCCTGTCAGGGGAGGGAAGACTTTCCCTCCCCTCCCCCAGCTTTTCCCCACCTTCGCCGGCTTTCCCCCGGCCTTACCCGCCCCTTCCCCCTTCCTTTCTTCCCCTTCTTCTCTTCTTCTTCCTCGCGGCTCTGTTTTCCCCTGTTCCGGCTGAGAGCTTTCGCTCCTCCGTTCTTCCTCCTCCGGCCACCTCTCCTGGAGCTTGAAGGCTCGTTGGGTTCGTGGCGAGGCGAGGAAGATCCCTGGCTAAGCTTCGTGGATCGAAGCTGCTCTGAGGAGGTAGGGTTCTCCTTCTAAAACTCCGGCTGTTTGAGGGTTTTGAATCCGGGTTTTGTTTTGCTTAGATCTCCTTGTGGAGTTGTTCTTTCCCGGTTTTGAAGCCATGAGTAGCTTCGTGGCATTGAGATCTACCAGCCCACCTAATTTGGTGAGGTTTGGAGGCAGTTTCCGGCGGTGTTCCTCGCCGTCCGGCCGCCGGCGTGAACCCAATCATGATCGATCTCTTGGAAAGAGATCGATCTTGGTCGGGGTGGCCCAGTCCGCCCGAGCGAGAGCGATCTCCCTGGGAGGGAGATCGATCTCTTGGCGGCTGGTGCCTGTGCGGTTTGCGTCCACGTCACCTACAAGATCGATCTTCATATGGGTGGAGATCGATCTCGTGGGGGTGACCCGGACGGGTGCTCCTAGCCTCGAGGAAGATCGATCTCCATGCTATAGGAGATCGATCTCCTTCAGTGCAGAGAGGGTTTTACTTGCTTTAAGTGCTGTTTTGCCCGCGGGGCTTCGCATGCAAGTGATTTTTTACGGTTTTGACCTTGGGGCTTATCCTGTAATGAGTTATGCATGAATGCTTATTGCTTTGTGGTTGAACCGAGAGGGTGATGCCTCTCGGGGTGTGTAGAATAAATGGGCTGACGGTATGCCCTTACCGCTTTGTGGTGAACCGAGGGAGCCATGACCCTCGGGAGTGTTTAGTATAAATGGGCCGAAGGTGTGCCCTTGTTGTGTTGGTTGTTTACAGCTTTATCATACTTATCCTGCCCTGTTTTCCTGTGCATTAGACATGCTAGGGTAGATTGGGTGGGTGTTGACTCTGCTGCTTGGAGTACCGAGTGATGGTAGTCTTAACTTCGGTTGTTCCGCCAAGTGCGGAGATCCCGCTTGGAGAAGGGGGTCCTACTGGGTGCGTCGTGTCCACCCTGGGTCAGGGAATGTCGGAGTTGCCCACCCCTGAGCAGTGGCGTTATCGGAGATACGCACCTAGGACAGGAACCCTTCGGGTTATTGATGGGATTGTGGGATCCTTGGCAAGCCTCGGTACTTGGCATCAGAGTGTGTCCGGTTGCTTTACCCCCCCTTGTTTGTGGGAGTTGTAGAGTAGGACCCTGCTGAGCTGTTGCTCATGCCTACCTGGACTGTGTTTGTTGCAGGTGCAGGTGGCCGCTCTGTCCCAGTGTTACCCCCTCGGTCGTCTCGAGGTAGCGCTCCGGATCCTGACAATGTATGAGGGTCAGGATGGGTTCGTCTGTGCGTTCGCGGAGACCCCGGTGGGTGTTGTGGTTTCTTTTTGGGGACTGTGATCCCTTGTAGCTGTTGTACTAAACCCTGTTAACTTTTTATTGCTGGTTTGTAATAAATGTTAATAGTTGTTTAGTTAGCTTGCTTCCGCTCTTTCTCTGTGCCGTCCAGCTGTTTCCGCCAGCTGGGCTTTAGTCTCAACTGTTTCCGCCAGTTGAGGCTGTGGTTGTAGGTTCTCTCCCCCTCGCGCCCCCCGGCCCGGTCGCGCTCTGCGGGTCGGGGCGCGACAAGAAGGATGAATAGGTCCACATATGTCACCTTGAATTCGCTCCAAAAAAATTGAGGATTAAGATGTAACCTTAGAGGGAGATGGTCTCACTATGAGCTTTCATTGGGAGCAAGAAGCACATGGATATTTACTAGCCAAAAGAATCTTCTAGTTCTTAAGATTATGTCCATGTGAATTCTCAATGATTCGACGCATCATCACCGATTCAGGGTGACCAAGTCGATCATGCCAACGCATAAAATCACTTGGATTAGTGCACTTCTGGTGCATCACAGCATGTGATTCTATTGGTCTTATTTTCGTATAGTATAGACCAGAAGAAAGGGCAGTAAGCTTCTCAAGTACATGCTTATGGCATGAAACTGTAAGTGTGATGCATAGATACTCTATACCAGTTTCATTCGTCGTTTCCATATGATATCCATTACGACGTAAATCCTTGAAACTAAGTAAATTTCTTCTGGATTTAGTAGAGTATAGTGCATCATTAATAGATAGTTTTGTTCCTCTGGGCAAAACTATGATTGCTCTCCCGGAGCCTTCTATCAAGTCTGCAGGACCCGATATTATATTAACATTCGTCTCTTTCAATGTTAATTGTGAGAAGTACTTACGATCTTGAAGGATCGTGTTTGTGGTTGCACTGTCTGCAAGACATGCGTCGCCATCCATCTGGGAAACAATTAGAGCAATATATGCATTCATAGAAATATGCATGAACTACATAGCGTTCAAAGATACATAGAGAAAACAAGCCAAGTACATATTAGTATATATAAGCATACTTATAATACATGATTTCAGTAGGTGTCCATCCATTCCTCAGATCCTACGAGGAAGTCCGATACATCTAGAGACGTACCAACCATGGGGTTACCAGGAAGGGGAATATCAGCCAGGCCATCAAAATCTGTGAAGTTCATTTCAGCACATTTCTTCTTTCCTTTGGTTGTGTGCTGCTCCACAACATGCTTGGGTGCACGACAATTGCGAGACCAGTGCCCTTTTCCCCCACATCGATAGCATTCATCATCATTCTTCTTGGAGGTTCCGTCTTCAGACTCCTTTCTCTTTCTATTTTCTACTTGATCATTCTTAGGGTAGGGAGTAGGATCACTATTTCCTTCGCGGTAGTAATGGAACCTGTCATTATATCGCCCACGACCACGGCCTCGTCCACGCCCGCGTCCACGGCTACGGCCACGGCCACGCCCTCGTCCGTGTCCATGTCCACGATGGGCATTAGCATTTGCTTCAGGAAATGGGGCAGAACCAGATGGACGAGACTCATGATTTTTTAATAGAATTTGGTTCTGTCTCTTAGCTCTAAGTAAGGCATCAATCAGTTCAGAATACTTCTTATAATCACGTTGCCTATACTGCTGCTATAAAATCAAGTTCGATGCATGAAAGGTGGAGAATGTCTTCTCAAGTTTGTCTTGGTCAGATATTGGTTGGCCACATAGTTCTAATTGAGATGTGATTTTGTGGAGGGCTGAATTGTATTCACTAACGGTCTTAAAATCCTAAAGGCGGAGGTGCATCCAGTCGCATTGGGTAGTGGGGAGGATAATAGTTCTTAAGTGTTGAAACCTATCACTTAGGTTTTTCCACAAATCTAGTGGGTCCCTCACAGCAAGGTACTCATTTTTCAGGTCTTCATGGATCTGGCGACGGAGAAATATAATGGCACTGTCTTTTTCATTTGGCGTGGCAACATTCCCCTCCTTAATAGTGCTCCTCATGTTTCTAGCATTTAGATGGAGTTCAGCATCCAGCGCCCAGGATAAATAGTTCCTGCCGGTAACATCCAGGGGAAGGAACTCCAACTTCACTAAGCTAGTCATGATCAGACTATACAAAATAAATATGCCAAGAATTAAATAAAAGAAATAGCAGCAAATTTTTTTTTTTTTTGAGCCCAGGTTTTCCTGGCGGATCGGTGATCCGGATTCGAACCTTAGGCTTCATTCCCATAAGTCCGAGCGGCCGCGCTGGCCAACTCAGACGACCCCGGAGGGCTGATAATATCCCGCACTAAAATGCATATATAGTGAATGACTAATATGAACTGCAGATATCAGAGCATTTTCTGGTACTGAAAATATTTTCGCACTTCATGTACGAGATTATGTGCTTCAGGCACAATATAGTGTTTTGCACTTCGGGTGCAAATTAAATGCTTCAGGCACTATTGTAGTAACTTGTGCTTCATACACCAAATTATGTGCTTCATGCACTTATGCTTCAGGCGCTCTTAATTTTGTACTTCGGGTACATCGAATTTTTGTACTTCTGGTACAATCATTTTACCTTGTGTGCTTCAGGCATCACAATGGTCTATTCTTCATATATAGCTTGTAGTTCAAAATAATATATGCTTCAGGCTAGAATAAATGTAACCAGTACAAAATACTAGGTAGTAAGATATACCTGACTGGTTCTCTCCTTTTCTTTATGTGGCAGAGTCTCGTGCTGATAACGTGTTATATATGTATCATGAAAATAGGTAATCCCCTTGCTTGCTTACTTCTAACTCATAATTCATACTAATTGCAAGTGGATAAGGATAAGAGGGGATATGAGAAGAGGAACTCTACTTATAAGAAGATAGCAAGGAGAAGAAGCAATACGAGATGAGGAGCTCAATCCCACCACCTTCCTTCATTTGTTCATCCATGCCTATTTATAGGCAAATGGGAGGATATGAAGACAAAGCATCATTGAATGCTTTTGTCTCAATCCAATTTCCATCAACAAGGCTAGTCATTCATCAAGACTAGTCATTCATTAATAGTGGGCATGTGATCTCATTCATATACACACATTTTACAATATAAAGATGGTTTTGCAGCCAATTATAAGGTATGATGCAAGTTTATTTTTCAGCCTAGAGAGAGAAAGAAAGAGGGAGAGAGAGAGTACCCATACTTGCATGTACGTACTCCAATTGGATCAATTTGTCTAAGGCCTGTTTGGTTGCTGAGAAGTGAGCTGAAGTGAAGTGACTTCTGGGGAGTGGAGTGGAGTAGAGTGGAGTAGAGTGGAGTGAAGTGAAGTGACTTCTAGGGGTTTCTGAGTTCTGGTGTTTGGTTGGTGTTTGAAGTCGGATATGATCATCCCCAACTATTTAATATTTTAATAATTTCCTTATATTAAAATATTAAAAATAATACTATTTTAGATGACGTGGACCAATCACGAGGTGCCACGTGACATGTGGGATCCATTTATATTAATATTTTATTACAGTATGATATTATTAACATTATTTGTCATTTAAAACATTAAAATTAAAACATTAAAATAATATTTTAATCTTAAAATATTAATAATTTAATAACTTATATTAATATTTTATTACAGTATAATATTATTAATACTATTTTAGATGACGTGGACCAATCACGAGGTGCCACGTGACATGTGGGATCCATTTATATTAATATTTTATTACAGTATGATATTATTAACATTATTTGCCATTTAAAACATTAAAATTAAAACATTAAAATAATATTTTAATCTTAAAATATTAATAATTTAATAACTTATATTAATATTTTATTACAGTATAATATTATTAATACTATTTTAGATGACGTGGACCAATCACGAGGTGGCACGTGACATGTGGGATCCATTTATATTAATATTTTATTATAGTATGATATTATTAACATTATTTGCCATTTAAAATATTAAAATTAAAACATTAAAATAATATTTTAATATTAAAATATTAATAATTTAATAACTTATAATAATATTTTATTGCATTATAATATTATTAATACTATTTTAGATGACGTGGACCAATCACGAGGTGACACGTGATATGTGAGACCTACTTATATTAATATTTTATTACAGTATAATATTATTAATATTATTTTTCACTTCAAATGTCACTTCAAATGCCACTCAAATGACTTCAAGCCAAAAAGACCCGAAGTCGAAATGGGAAGTGGCAGCTTTGGCTACAGTGATTTGGAAGTGGGGCTGAAGTCACTTCAGCCCCACTTCCGAGCAACCAAACACCTGAAGTGGCTCGGAAGTCACTTCAAAAAAGTGACTTCCGACCACTTCATGTGAACCAAACATGCCCTAAGTGGTACTACGTATTTTGTTGGATTGGATTCGACCCAACTAATTGGACAAAGCTAACTGTTTGTTTGATGAATTAATGTTACAACTAGACACGTTTCAATGTGTCCCACAGTTAAGATATTAGCTAAGATTAGTTCAATTGTTGTAAGAACATGAGAGAATTAATTTGATCATCGTAATAAGATTGAACCCAATAAAAAAACTCGTGTTAACCAAATGAAGCGGCCCAAATAAGAAGCATAGATCACCAATTAACCAATCATCTCAAAAGCTCGAGTTCATTAGGAAAGGATGAATAATTTGATCCAATATTGTAAAATCGTTAATTATCCAAAGACTTCAGTCGATGGAAAATAGTGAATTTAGTCATTGAGTTATTATATTTTAATATTTACAACATACAAGGATTGTATTATAGAACTAATTTTCCCTAGCTTTATGCAATCTCTTGTACATAATTATATACAAAATATAGGTAGAGGGCCCATGAATGATATTTACACCGTTATTATGGAGCTGCAAGTACTATAGCTAATTCGATGCTGTCACTATAAATCTCCTAAATCTGGCTTATGTGGGACAATATGTGCAATTATATACAAGGCCCAAATCATTGGATGTTATTGGATTTCCTGTTGCTATTGGGAATATTTATGTAATCACCCCCTCAAAAAGTTGTCTAATATCATATTTAGCTCCATATTTATTGAAATATCTAGGCCGGTTTGGGCGTATATTACGTGTTTTATGGTTGTGGTGATCAGTACATGCACTCTACGTTATAAAAATATGATGATTGAATCCAAGGCGGCAGCTGAAAAAGTGTTTGGTATGTTATATTGATAGCCGCGACGAAAAAGTATTTTTGTGTAATTTATGGTTTGGGTGTATGTAGTTTTTTCATTCAAACGATCAAATGAATTCATTTCTATGCTTTTTTATGTTATAATTAGATGCGGTCAAATAAAAACATCTATTAACTGCTTCAACTTTTATTATAAAAAAAAATTGCGTTACAAATGCTGCTCAGATGGCGTAATTGTACCCCTTGCATTGCGTCCACATAGATGGTTCATCTCTTGCCTAATCTCAACCGTCGGATATCAGATGGAAGGTTGAGATCAACTCTTTCTCTCTCTTACTTGGGGGAAAACGAAAGAGATAAAAGAGCCTGAACTCAACGCTCGATTGCAAATATTTATCACTATTGGATAAAGTTTGATAAAGACGTTGAGTGAGTCATTTTAAGTTTTTTTTTTTTTTAATCTGGTTTTATACCTACCATTATGAGCTACTAAAAAGAGATCAGGGTAATTTCCTAAATAAAAAAAGAACAATTAGCCCCCTATTTTTTAAAATAATGTTGTCTGGAAAATTCTTAGAATATTCCACGAAGAATACCCTGAACCCGAAGAACATACACGATAATATCATGTGCTTTCAAGGATAAGCATGATAATTTCAAGTATATATAGGGAGTCCTGTTATATTAAGCAACTTTTGTGGGTAAATTTGCATATAAACCTTTTCTAATGTTAAAAAAAAATACAGCTAACGGGAATACCAATCCATAACGGATATGAAAAATCCGCATCCATACCCGATTACACACCACGAATCGATTGTTCTCTGCTTAAAAGCCACTTATCGGGTGTGGGTTTCATCCGGATTGAGCTATGCAATCCGGATCCGACTAGGATGCCTTCTGAGACTGATAGCTCGGTCTCCTTATCGATTCACTGTAACTATCAGGAGCCCGTTTCCCGTTCTTTATTTAAGTTAGTTATATCCAATGAACCAGAAAAAAAAAAGCTATTTCTAGTTTGAATAAAACGCTCGATTGGAGCCCTCCTCATCCCAAAACCCTAAACCCCTTATCCTCGCCCGCGCTATAATCCCTAATTCTTATTGCGATGGAGCGATTCCTAACCCTAATGCCGATTGTGGTTTTTGTGAGGTATAGGCTCCTGCGCGATTAGGGTTGTTGGAAATCCCGGAACTCGATTTAATTCTGATTTTTTTTTACGTCTTTTGATCGTTGATTTGGGGTTTTGATTGTGTGATGGATTGTTGGAAGATGAGTTCTTTTCTCGTATTGGAGTTGGTTTTGATGTTTTACCCCGGGTTCTGGTGAGAAGCCCCAGTTTTTCCCCCTTTTCTTGGTTCAGTCGTTCAATGAAGTTGAAATTGCAATGCGATTTGTTTGAATTCTAGGGTTTTGCGTATGATTGGTTTTCTTGACATTGGCGTGCGTCTATTGATTGAATTCAATTGAATGCTTGAAGCTAGATGATTCAGATAGGTGAAATTAGGTATTGGGGTGTTGTCTTTTGTCCAGAAAACTCCTTATTTATATTCTTTATGTTGAGATTGTTAGAGTAATGTGTTCCGTGTCCCCATGTAATTCTTTTGGACATTTGGAGTTGAATCTTGGGCACAGATAACGGCTTCTTTTCACCCCTTAGCTCCTTTTTCTGTTCAACCGAAAAAAACAATTGATATCTTTATTTAAATTAATAAATTAAGAGCCCTGCCTGGGTATTTGCATTCGCAGAATACTGGAACTTGTGTTCAGTTTTTTTTGTCTTTGAGTGTGTTAATGCTTTACACTTTATCGAACTGAGTTTGTATAATGACATAAATCAGGCTGTCAAATTGCATTAGTAATTTTGTAGAAAGCCTTCGTTTTTCTTTTTCCTCTTTCACAATCATGGAACACAGTCGGCATCTTACTAATCTCATGTCATGAATCAATCGGTATTTGGACTATAATTTTTCTAAAATTTGAGGTTACATGATGCATTGATCATGAGTTTCATTCTTGTCAGCTATGGTGATACTTGTCATCTCTCTGACTATATACTTATGCAACTGGAGTAATGTGTGAATTTTCTTTCATTGTTTTGGTGCCTCTTCCTTTTCTTGCTACAGACTTGCTTTGGTTCGATATAGTTTGTAGGTCAGTGATGTGGATAGTGCGGGCCTGGTAGTACGACTTATTTGCATAATATCAGGTCCTCTCCTACTTCTGATGCAGAAGTGGTTTCTAATTCCCCTGATATATTTAATTAGTTCTTCCTCTAGATTTTTTTATCGTTTGAATAGGTGATTGTTATATCGTTGGCACATGTTGTTGCGTGTCTTGAGCTGGCACTATTCGTGTTGGCTGGCTCGTCATGTGCTGATATTTGGCATGGACATCGTAGGTGGCATGAAGTCTCTTTTGAGCTAATACCTGTATGCATGGGATCTATGAATGATACATGTATCATGCCAGTAAATTACCTGTGCACAGTGCATATCTTCCTGTGTTGATATGTGCTGACTGGCACAACAATCAACTAGGTTTATATCCCCACATTGACATTTCCCTCTTTCTCGTACTGCTCATTCCATAGAGAAATGGCATAAACTGTAGCATACTATTTATGATTCTAAGAGTTTTTCAGCACAAATTCGCTTTTCTTTCAGAATAAATTTCAGTTTAGCTTGCATTTCATATAATTGCAACTGTTCTTAATGTTTCTTGTGCTGTGTGATTAGGTGAGAAAATAGTACTTATGGCTGATCTCTTGCACGGCTGGGTTCCGGTTCCATTGCAAACTAAAGTAAACCAGGGAATGCCTAGCATCTTCCACCAGAAGGACAGAGCTTTTCAGGGTCGGGTGCAAGGCAATGGAGATGCGATGAGTATATGGGGCACGGATCAACATTATCGCATGTAAGTTGGCAAAAGTTCTAGATTTCTATTCACATTGACAATTCCAATTCGATGAACCACTTCCATGGCATGATCTTCATATAGATGTTGAGGGTATCCTCTTCTTAAATTGGCTGCCATGGTTTATTTTGGACAAGAGATTATCACAGTTACCATCTGTTGGAATGCATATCATATTTTATAATTCATTTGCCACTGCATGGCGGTCTCCCTAAATGTGTTGTTTTCGGTGTATGGTACTTTGCGGAAGAATTTTTCCTTAATGAGGAATCAGTTGCTGTGCCTTATCATGTTTTCCTTTTCCTTTGCAGCTCAGGGTATTTAACAAAGGACTCGATATTAAATAATCTTGAAGATCATATCAAGGAAAAGGTTGCTGGGATCTGCAATGAAGCAAAAACTGTGGCAGCCATGTCTCAGGTTTTGATCTTTTAACTGATTATCAGATCCTGTGGCTGAACGATATTTGCTTCCTCATGGAAAGTAATAACAAAATAAGGTGGCGGTTTCTTCTTTCATTTTCTTAGGAGAAGAAAGGAAGTAACGATTTGCAATGTTTTAGTTTTCTATTATTTCATTTTCTTTCATTCCATATCTTGATTTTTCTTCTTTTTTTTGGTATCAGAACATTAGTCATAAGTCATGAATGGAACTACCCTTTCTTTCTTATATGCCATCAGATAACTTAACCCTTTTTAGTTTTCCATGTGAAGCATTTCTTTCATACTGTTTTCTCTAGAGAAAGGTTATATCTACTATTTGTGCTGAAAAGCGCAACTGGTAACAAATTTGTTATACCGGCTTCTTAGCTATAGTCTAGGTCAGAATCCTGTTTCGCTATCAATCAATAAGGGATAGGTTTACAAGGTTTTGGTGCATTCACTTCACCATCCAGTTGAATTCATATCATGAAGTGTATATAGGAACATAGTCCATGTGTCTATGCAAGAAAAGCTTGTGCAACTTCTTCAGGACCATGAATTATAGGGCATCCAAATTATTCAAATAAATATGAACTGTACACATAAGCTAAAAATCAAGTCATGGTGGATGTGTAAATTCTAAGCTGAAGGAAGGTCATAGCTGAACATGAAGTTCTCATTTTCCTATAAAAGGAGTGAAGGAGAGTTGGAGATTTAATTATTGTGCTTGCATCCTTTCCCTGAGTATCTTAAACACCTTGTGCAATTTGTTTGACAATCAGGGGCATTACATGGATCTAGATAAGCTGAAGGACAGAATGCCCACATGGCCTGTCAGTCATGAAAATCACGGTGACATCCAAGATGCAGCTGGCCTTTTATTTTCTTCTCGCATGGGCTCGACGGCATGGAGTTCAGAAGTGCAACAGAATATGGAAGTTTCTGCTTCTAATTCTTCTCATAGTTCATCAACTGCAAACTGTGCTTATCCTGCACCGGCTTCCAGAAGTATTGCGAGTTCTTTTAGGAATTCCAATCAGTCCTCTGGTTTAGTTATTGATAATGGACTATCTGCTCCTCACGGTGAGCTGAGTTGAATAATTTTGTTATTTAGTTCGGTTTTCAAGTTTTATCTTAACTGACATTAAATTGAGTTTTGCAGGATATATATATAATGAGCCTCATCAAATAGTTTCAAATCTTCCTGTTGGCTCTGGTGGAAATTTCATGCATTCGCCAGCAGATTTTCCAAGGCCGGGACAGTGTACTGGTGGTACATTTTCCCCTGATATAGCTGTAATGTCACCAAACAAGTATACTGAATGCAGAAATGGACACTTCTTGCATAACCTTGGTGGTGGTGGAAAGGATATTGTTTCTGAGGATCGTTCTTTGTATAAACTTTCTAATAAGTTTCCAAACAGCAAACTAGATTTTGCTGCAAGCTATGTCCGAACCATAGATGAAGCTGCAACACCAGAAGTTCCCCATTTATTTGGTAACCACCAAAATCCTGTAATATTTAGATTCTGAACAGATTAACAAGAAATATATATATGTGTTGATTTATCTTTTCCTCATTCATCCTACACATAATGAGCCTATTATGTTTCTGCTTTCTTTCACATGTAATTGCTGTCTATAAATGTATGTTGCAGGTAATTCACAGTTTATATCTGATAGCAAGTTATCTGCAACTGGAAAGCTCGAAATCCCTTCGACGTCATTTGGCTTCGAGGGGAATTGCTATTTTGTGAATCAAGCAAGCACCAAATCATGCTTAAATTTGAGCCATGCACCAATGTATTGTCAATCAAATCTGCAATGTGCTCAACAGGCTCCACAGATGTATGAAAACCTACCTCAATTGCTTCAGATGGAAAAGAATGAACCTGGTTCCAAACTGGGCCATTTGCCACAGTCTAGTCGACTGAAGCAAGAATCTTGGCCCTTTACCCAAGGGCTTCATGAGCCAACAAAAGAACACTTTACTGAATTGACACATTTGGGGAAGGACCAGTCTATTGACCTACTGCAGGCTCAAAGGGAGAAAGTGATATTAGGTGGGGCAATTGAGAGGAAAAATTATCGCTCACTGGACCAAAAAGCATGCAAGAATCAGATGAAAGCAAGTGCAGTTTTCCAATGTCAGCCTTTTCTAAAAGAATCTACGAGGGACAAGTTTTCTATGTTTGATGGGTCTGCTCATATATCTGTAGATTCAAGGTCGCTGATTTTGTTCGAACATGCTAGAATTTGTTTGGTTAATGAAGGAAAATGTGGATATCCTCAGTGTGGGAAGATGAAAGAGATTCTTACGCATCTTTCCAAATGCAGTGACGATCACTGTGCAAAGCAGTGTGATAACTTTAGAAGACTGTTTGAACATTACAGAAGTTGCTGCAATAGTGCTTGTTGTATTTGCTGTCCTGTGAAGGTAAAGCTGAAGGAACCTGCTTTGGTGAATCATACTGCAGGTTTCACTACTTTATGTCATGATACATTAGCGTATGAGCAGTCTCCCTTGAAGCGTATGAGAACAGAGAACTTCTCCTCACATTGTTCATGGCATGAAGTACAACATGGGCAGTTTCCTCTGAAGCCTGTAACAGAGAACTCTTACTCTTCTCAACAGCATGAAATTTCTCATTTTATGCCAGCCGTTGTGCCTGACATTGAGTTGTCTCCTCGTGGACTTCATAATGTAACACATAAATTTCGCACTTCTCTGGATCCCAGAACAGAGGTGACAAAACCTGAGTCCAAGCCTTTTGCAACATCATCATGGGAAAGCTTAGATAAATGTCACCAGACTGACGCCAGGGAGCCAGTAATGGCTGTTAAAAGTCAACTGGATATTCTTCCTGCTATTACAGGGGGGATTGGCAAGCAGTGCCAACAGGCTGAGGTTGAGAGTGATAGGGTTGAGTTGGATGTGAAACATGAGAGTTCTGCATTATCAAGTGATCCATTGACAGAAAGAAAAATTGGAAAGCGAGAAGTGAAAGGTACTTCTTTAGTCGATACTTTCACTCGGCAGCAAATCAAGGAACACATAACTAGTCTGAGGCGGTGCTTTGGTCAGGTTAGTCAATATGCCTTAAGGTGTGAGTTGATCCTTTATAGCTACAGCTATATTTAAAATCTTGTACTGCAAACCTAGCTGCTTGTTTGCTGGTCTATAGTACCTAGTAAGATTTTCACATCTTATAATTGCTGCACATCCCCATGTGTTCATATAAGTCTTCTCTTATCTTCTCCTTCAATGTGCTAATTTTACCAAAACCGTATCTGGGAGTAAGCATACATGGGCAGCATCCGTTTTTTAGATGTCTTATTGTCTGTCAGGTATTTTCATAATTCAAAACTACTAAAAGTAGAAAGACATGATTCAACCAGTAGCCAAAAGTCTATGAAATTTTTGTTTACCTACTCAACTTGTAAGATTACACATCAAGAGATTGGTTTTGGTATCCCATCATCTTCTGCTTGTCCTTCACTTTCTTGTATGCTCGCAAGGTGCTCGAGACAACACCTGAAGTGCCTTATCATATCTTTACCACTTGTAGCGGTCACCATTGGGCGTAGATATATGTTCCCGACTTTTGTGAGGGCTAAATTCTTTGTGCTGCTGTTCTACGTAATTATCTGCTCTTCTTGCTAAATTATTTCAACCTTTCAATGTTAGACATGAATACTTTCTTTGCCTATAAAGTGAATCAGTTTTTTCCCGCAGAGGGAAGCAAATGTATGTAGGAATCAGGTATCAGAGGGTCAAGTCGATGATGATCCATGCAGTTTGTGTGGCATGGACAAACTTCTGTTTGAACCACTTCCTCGATATTGTGCCTCATGTTCTGGACAAATCAATCCCAGGGGAACATATTATACCATTGAAAGAGTCAAGGATGCAACAAATGGACCTCATGCATGCCAATTTTTCTGTAGCAAGTGTTACAACACTACTAGTTCTTATTTGAAGGTTGCTGGAGAAGAGATTCTAAAGGCTAACCTAGAGAGGAAGCTGAATTATGCCAATGATGCTGGAGCTGAAATGGTTAGGGTCTTTCTTCCTATTAGTGTTTTGATTTTCCTCTGTGCTGTAATGAATAGATTTTTAAATTTCTGTAAATTCTTTCCAGTGGGTTCCATGTGAAAAATGTGGTTTGCGGCAGCACCAGATATGTGCCCTCTACAATAACATAAGGAACCTGGAAGGGCAAGCTGCATACACTTGCCCAAGTTGCATTTTACCAGGGATAGAAAGTGGAGAACATCAGCCATTAGCGCGGACTATGATTCCTGGAGCAGAAGAGTTACCAACAACAAAACTGAGTGACCATATAGAGGAGTGGCTCTTTAGGCGTCTTAATAAGGAGAGACAAGAACGTGCAAAAAAATTGGGAAAGAGCGATCATGAGGTGAGTTTTTTGTGTTTCCTAGATAAAATTTCTCATTTTTGCCAAAGCCTTCATACAGCTTAGCAAAAAGTTGCAGTTAGTATTATTTCGCTCTTGTCAGTTACTAGGAATACCGCCCTAGAAGTCCAACATTTTGATATGCTACATTTAAACATACATGCCTAGATAAATTTAGACATGATATACAAGTGGAACATCTCTATATCTTTTTTGGCTAATAATTGCTCAACTCTTGGATCGTGGAACCCCTCCCCTCTTTCCGTATATGTCAATCTAGTAATTTAGGTATCAAAACCTGACCTTTATTAAATTATGCATGTGAATTCCTCCAAAGTCACTATCTTTGTCTCCTTTAGGAACCAAGGCTATTAGCTGTAAGAGTACCATTTGCAAAGTGGTGGATTTTGATTTCAAGAAAAAGTGATGCCAAAGACTTTTGAGTCTATTGCTTGAAACATTTGTGTGTCGCTTTCATGCATCGTAATTGACATATTGGTTTGAAAAAATTGTTGGATCACGAGTAAGCATTTACGTAGGGGTTTGGTAGGTTGTGATGAAAGGCAGCACAAATAACTTTTTTGTCCTTCAGTACAATGTATGCTCATAGGGCTATAAGCATTCACCACTCCTATGATACAAGGCGATTTACCTCTAAAGCCGGCATGATTATTTTAGCTTCCGTAGTTAGCAGCTGGTATTGATTCAGTTTTAACTTCTGAGTTCTGATTATCAGGTCGCTGGTGCAGAAGGCCTTTTTGTTCGAGTGGTGTCCTCAGTTGACAAGATACTAAAAGTAAAACAATCGTTTCGTGGAATTTTCGAAGGAGAACATTATCCAGAGGAATTTCCTTACACGGCAAAGGTGCACTTTTTTTCTTGCTTCTCTTAGATATTATCTGGATCATAGATATTATTTTTCACTTGTTTGAAGGAATGTTTATGGTTTTTTCACCCTTTTCCATTAGGCCATTCTGCTGTTCCAGAAGATGGAAGGTGCAGATGTTTGCCTCTTTGGCATGTATGTACAGGAATATGGTGCAGAATGTGCATTCCCTAATCAGAGGCATGTCTGTCTGTCATATATCGATTCGGTCAAGCATTTCAGGCCTGATGTCAAGGCTATCACTGGAGAGGCCCTGCGTACATTTGTATATCATGAAATTCTGGTGAGATTTTGAGTTTTTTTTTTACCAATTTCCATGGTCATTTATCTTTTATGTTGCTGTTAAAAGCATGTCATTATGTTTTCAGCCTGAATTTGTGCAATTATGTTTCATGTCTCTTCTAAGAATAGATAAACACATTGGAACATAACGAACTTCTTCATCTATTTATGTTCCACCAGATAGGGTATCTAGATTACTGCAAGAAAAGGGGTTTTATTAGCTGCTATATATGGGCTTGCCCACCAGTGAAGGGAGATAATTATATCCTCTACTGCCATCCTGATACACAGAAGATGCCGAAACCAGATAAGCTTCGAGATTGGTGAGTCTCTACTCTGGGAATGTACGTCAGTTAGAAGCTACTTGCACCCCCCTTTGTCTTACTCTGGTATAAATCTTCTCATCAGGTATCGAGCAATAATAAAAAAAGCTGTGAAAGAGAGTATTGTGGTGGATCACTCTAATTTATATGACCAATTTTTCGTGAAAAGAAAAGAAAGCAAGGCCAACGTAACTGCAGCTCGCTTGCCGTATTTTGAGAGCGACCACTGGCCAGGAGAAGCAGAGAAGCTACTTCGGAAGGATGGGAGCATACCTGAAAAGAAAGGGGCGAAGGCAGCAACTGAAAGAGCCATAAGGGCTGCCAAACGCGATGCTTCGATACAAAATCAAAAGGATACTTTATTAATGCATCAGGTGAAGATTTTTTATTTTTTTTTGAATGTCTCATATGAGTGGTACTATCTGTATTTGCTACCTTTGGCTCCAGTTGGTTCCAAGTTATTTTTCTTTTGTAGTGTTTTTTTTGAATTGAGTTCTAGAAAGTACGTTTTGCTTATTCAAGGGACTTGATAAATTCCATAGCGTGAAATGTTATGCACAAGTATGTTTATGCAGTATTTTTACTTCTAACTGTCTATTTATTTGTCCTTCTCGAGAATATAAGTTTGCATGATTAAACACTAATTAGTTCCTTGAAAAGGATAATCGAGTGAGTACCATAAAGATGAATTTATGCTCATGTATTTGAAAATATCCATTTCGAGTATTGCACTGCCCTTCAAAATGGTTTTCTATTGAAATTTAACCTATTATGTTGTAAAACAGTCTGCTCGACAAATAAACTTCGCAGCTTATAGCTAAACAGAATGAATGTGGCTATCCTTTTCAATTGCTTTTTTCTTCTCCTATTTACTGATGTTTCTTCAGGATACGTCCTTCTGATTGTTTTATAGATACAAAAGTCCAGAAGACAAGTCCTTTGAACTTTATGATCTGAAGAAGCTTGAACCAGTCAAAATTGTGAATCTAGTGCTGTAGTAATTAAATCAGCTCGAAAGAGCCCAAATGCAGGCCGGGAGTTCCTCCTGTGAAATAGGTTCTGTGAAATTGGATGCCAAACTGCCTGGCGTCTATCTACACAGAACTGATTTCCTGAGCTTTAGATTGTGGAATATCTCGTTCATACTCCTTGTTATGTGATATGACTTTTCATCTGGTCATCAGTGCATAAGCTGATACACTCCATCTCAAATATGCAGTGATGGCCAACATTTCATCAGCATCCAGAGTTTCCATGTTATCAACATCCTCGCTGGCATTAAGTTTTTGCCCTTTTAGTTTTGTATTTTCCTAGAAGTTTGAGTGGTTTGCTTGTAGTTTGATAGCCAATTACTTGAGCTAATAAGACAATGATTTTCCAGTTCCCTATTCGAAAGTTATTTAACCATAATATCATCTACCTGACTATTGTTTTTTATCATTTCCTACAGCTTGGAGAATTTCTCCGGCCAACAAAGGAAGACTTTCTCATGGTACACTTATGCTATTTTTGTAAGCATTGTTGTCGGCCCATCACAAACGGAACACTTTGGGCGTGCAAAGTCTGCAAAAGTTTTCGTCTCTGTGAAAAGTAAGCCTTGTCCAGTACATGTATGAATATTGAAGCTATCATTCATAATTTTAGGAAAAGAGAATGCTCTGTTTACTGTACAAGTGTATGATATCATGCCTCCCGATAACTGTTGTCACGTGTTTATATTTGTTTCTAGCTATTTAATTTTTCTGGCAGCATCATTTTTAGATTGAATTGCTTGTAATCAGTGTTCTTTGTGATCTCGGAGAACTTCTATTGTGATTTATTGACTGGGTTATATATGTTGAAAGAATATGGAATTTAGTTCTCTGCTTGAAAAGCTTGCTACTATGGTATGATGATTGGAGCAAATACAAATGATGCTGGTTTATCTTTCTCTGTTTCGCTGCGCACATCACTGAGTTAATTGTTGGATATCTGATAGAAAGCTCACTGTAGCTGGTTATGCTTTATGCAGCTGTTATGATACGGAGAAGAACCTTGAAGAGAAGGATAGACACCGTGGTCATGGGAAAGAAAAGCACCCATTCTACATGGTTAGTATCTACTAAGACTTGTGTGCTAGTTATGCTTTGTGACCTTTTTCTTTAATTTTTCATGCCCTTTTCAGGTCGAAACGGAAAACCTTCCTGCAGATACTGATGATAAAGATGACACCATACATAGCAAAATCTTTGACACCAGGATGAAATTTCTGAGCATTTGTCAAGAAAACCATTACCAGTTTGATACCCTTCGTAGAGCAAAGCACTCTACTATGATGGTTCTTTATCACCTGCATAATCCATGTGCACCAGCCTTCAAAACCTCATGTACTCTTTGTTTTGATGACATTGAAGCTGCTCAGGGCTGGCATTGCATGATTTGCTCTGATTATGATATATGTGATTCTTGCCATGAAAAGGAAGGTGGTGTTCAACATGATCATGAGTTGGTTAGGTACTTCTCCAAGACCAATCATGATATCCTGCAGAACAAATATAGTGAACGAAATCAAGCTTTGAAGGTATTTCTTTTTGTTAAGCTTGTTGTATTTTACGGTAATTTAAACACGATCAGGACACTAACTAAATGTCCTAGATGGAAATAATTCTCTATCAAGTTGATTCTTTTGTTTCCTGTGAATTATTTAATCTGTTCAACTTCTCTAACCACCCATACAGTTCCTTTTCTGACTATTTTAGCACCACACTTGTTTGTTGATCAACAGACCCTGCTAGATCTTGTGGTGCATGCTTCAAAATGCTTTGGTTATGGCTGCGGTTCTCGAGACTGCCGTAAAATCAAAGAACTCTTCCATCATGGTAAACATTGTCAGACCCGTTGCAGGGGAGGTTGTGGGCCTTGCAAAAGGATGTGGATCATTCTGAAGATGCACGCTCGCACTTGTAAAGATTCAGATTGCTGTGTGCCTCGATGCATGTGTGTATATTCCCTTATCCCTATTGCTTTGTTTTTCTTTCTGAGGCTTGGCTAATGATTGCTTGATAACTTCAGGGATATAAAAGAGTTCATTAACAAAACGGACAGCGTGAATCCAAGTTTTAGTACAGTGATCAATGAAGTACATTGTTTCAGTCCTTCACTTGAAAGGAGGATATACTAACTTAGAAGATTGCTGAGGTAATAGTCAAGATGAAGCAAAGACAAACCAAGGTTGTCTTGTGGATTTTGTATCAACTGTAAAGATGACTCCCTAGTGCAGCTGAACAAAGACTTGGTGAATTCATTACTCACAGTAAATTAAGAGGTCATCCCTGCGAAGCCAGAGTTTGTTTGCAGATTTTTGCTGGGCTGAAATAACTATGGTAGATGCGAGGAGATCTGATTTTACAATAATGCAGGCTTAACGCAGAGGATGAAACAGAAGCTGAAATTTGGCTTCGAAGGTACATTATATTACATACAGCAACTCAAGAAAAGATTCTGGGGGAACGATCTATGATCCCCATAATTGTTGCATTCTTTTTCATGTCACTAATAATTTCAATTCTTTGTTTATAGTGTTTACATCAATAAAATGAGAATTCTTCTGTCAAATATCAGTTTATTGGGTCAACAGTTTTTTCAATCTCTTGGTTACTTATATGGTTCCTTTCTATTTTTGGAATTCCTTAATTAGATTATCTTGGTGATGAGTGTTGCAAAGATGATTCTCTTTTTTCAAGCAACAATGGATGATTGGATAGTCCTATCTTTACACTGGGTTGCTTAATTGGATTGGAGGATTCTCTTTTTTTTCTTTAAACTTTAAACTGTGTGAGGGGGCATGGGCCCACATCTAGTGTATTTATTATAGGTGTCATCTGTTCTGTTTTACTTATATTCATGTGTAGAAAAGTGGAGGACAACAACAATCACATTATTATATAATGTCAACACCAAAAGATATGAAAAGAAGAAAGAATCTAACTAGCATCAGTCCTTATACGTTTAAAACTAACGCTCTCTCTCACGATGGCCCCACCATTACCAACCAGGAGACCCTAGCTCATCGATTAGCATAGATTCATAGGAGATAGGACTGCCATGAATTGAAACAGCATAGTGATAGAGGTCCCTTGATGAGAGTGCAAAGCTAAAGTCACCTCAAATGGAGTGCCAATCTCGTCTATTTATGTATGTATGTAGTTCAGTAGTTGCATGAGCATAATAATAAGACACACGACCTTTTTATCTATCACTGATCGGAGAGCCGCAGCTCTATACATTGATGCCAGAGTAGCTCCAGTATCATAGACACTCCAATACTCCATAGAGCCATAGAGCCATAGAGGGGTGGGTAATCAATGCCAATGCCTTCATAAATCATTCATTCGTTCAGAAGAAGAAAAGCATTCTCTGCTCTGTAAGAAAAAAAGATTGCATCATTATTTATGAACTATCATATTGAAATGACCCCTACAATCACCATCCAAGGTGGAAGCAAATTGCTTCCCCCACCGCCGCCGCCGCCGCCCCCTGCCCCCCTCTGAGCTCTGACACCCCCATTGTCCTGTCCCCCACCCCTGAACTTTACTCTGTTATACCCTTTGTGGTTTTTTTTCTTTCTCTTTCTCTTTTGTTTAATTCCCCTCCCCTTCTTTTTTTGTGAGTCCCTTTTTTTTCTTTTTTTTTTCAGTTTTGTTTATTTTTTTTTTAAAAAAAAATTTTAATCAGCTTTTTTTTTATTTTTTTTTTGGAAAGGAATCGGGGGTCCTTCTTTGATGAAAAGAAGGGGGAGATAAGGGGGACTGGGGGAGGGGAAAAGTGGATGGGGGGCATAAGGGGAAAAGAGAGCGTGGGCCGGAAGGCGAAGTCATGATTTTGGTGTACTTTGGCTAAAACTAAATCCAAGTTTTGTGCTACCAATTTTGTTTTGTTCCTTTCTAATATATAAGTTTTGCTTGCGTATTTTCCAAACAACAGTGATATTATATTATTCAGCAAAATAATTCATTTTTCCCACTTTGGGGGGCACAAGCCCACAATACTGAACTTAAGCATGCATAAGTTCTAGCTATTAAAGAATAAATAAAAGCATTTTAAACAAATGATTTGGAAGTTGGAACGTTTCATCATCTGCTTTCATATTTCACAAACAAAAACAATCCACCTACAAGAAAAGATGAAAAGCTATTCATCCATATAGACATGAGTGACCAAAACAAGAACATGGCACTATCACTGCTCTTTCCTAACTACAACACTAGAGCAAGAAGAAACACCACCACCAGTTCTTGCACTAGCATCAGCCACCAAAACCCTTTGATAGAAGAACCAGAGAACCCAATAGAGGCAAGAAAACCACCAGAATTATACTGATCCTGGCTTCCATTGCCCCCCTTGTTGTCATCTGCAGCTGAATCATACTTAGGAGCCTCTTTTACATCATGCTTGCACCTCTGCAGACTAACTGGCAAGTTCTCTGTAGCCATTCCTTCAGCAGTGTAACAAAGACTTGGGTTATTCAAAGCAGCAAATCTCCTCCCCATCCTCTCATAAAAACCTTCAGAAAACACCACTTCTCCTGTCAAATTGTTGCCACTGAGATATAGAGCATTGAGAGAAGCCAATTTTCCAAATTTTTGAGGTACAACTCCAGTAAGGTGGTTGTTGTCCAATGCCAAGAATCTCAATCTCTCCAGCCCTGCAATAGATTCTGGAATACTTCCACTCAACTCCATGTTGGACAAATCCAATGTTGCTAGACTCCTTAGATTCTCCCATTTTATCTCCATAAGATCCCCACCTAATGGATTGTTGGATAGTATCATGTCTTCAACTGCAACCATGTCCTGAAGAGTGTGAATTAGCCCACCAGATAAGTTGTTGTGCCTGAGGTCTAAAAGAGTGAGAGCTTTTAGCTTGCCAAGCTCAGTAGGCAGCTTTCCATTGAAGAAGTTGTGACTCAAGTCAAGCTTTATGAGTGATTGAAGACACCCAATAGACGAAGGCAGCGGTCCTGCGAGCCAATTCCTACTGAGATCGAGGATCAGGAGCTCAGTCATGTTGCTGCAAAAATAAGCCGGAATCTGGCCAGATAATTGATTGCCGGAGACCACCAGACGTTTCAACTGGACTAAGCCGGCGAGTTCTCGAGGCAATTCGCCACTCAATGCATTGTCAACTAGCACTAGAGATTGGAGATTTCTCAGCCGGCCAAGCGACGGCGGGAGTGGGCCAGTGAGGCCTGAATTTGATCTGAATTCTAAGGTTTCTAAGCTACCAGCAAGCTTCTCCCAGTCCAGAGATGGCATGGTGGTTGGTTGGTGGATTGAAGAGAAACAATTGTAGATTGACAGGGTCTTCAGATGAGTGAGCACGGCGAGGCTCTCGCTGAACTTGGCATCCGGCGAACATGGTAGGGAGTTATCGAGAAAAGGGCCGATGTCTATGCTAGTAACATACCAGAATCCATTGAAGATGTCACAGGAGATGCCCTGTAACAAGAATTCAAGAAGTTTAGACAACAGTACAAGATAGGAATGTAACAGTAAAATCAAACAATATATAGTTTTTGAAGTATTGATCAATGCTAAGAATGTGATGCAATCAAAAAGTAAAAGTTCTTGTTGCTCCCCTCTTGAATCGAATTGTGTGCGAAAAGTATGAACAAATTATAGGGTCAATACTCTAAAATCAATCATAATAAAAAGATCTCCTCACAAACTAGTTGCCATCAGGATGAACTCCATGAATGCTGAATTTTACAGCTAAAACAATGTAATAGTAAGACAATAGGAGTGTGTCTAAGAGAAGCTTAATACAGAGAGTTTTTCTTATAAAAACCTGTATGGGTGTCCATCCACAAGGGTCTGGATAGAGCTCCGAGCCATTCCAACCGTCGCCGGTGAAACCCCGGATTACCGAATGCAGAGCAAGAAGCTCTGCATTCTCCATTGGAGCCATGGGAACCTCTGTATCACAGGATACATTGCAGAAGAGTAGCAGAAATAGAAGACATTGGGTTGCAAGGATGCTTCTCATGGGTAATTTCAGAAGAGTAATCCAAGATCAAGAACTCCAAGAGAAGCTTGAAACCAGAGACTTGGATGGAGAACAGAGTTTGAAATCTATAGAAGAGCCACCATAAGATATCTAGCAATCCAAGAGGAAAACCATAGAAAACCCTTTAAAGAAAAACTGAAAAGAGATCCAAAAGGCACCTTTTCCAATGGCTAAACCAAGAAAAATATAGAATTTAAGATTCATAGTGAAGCATAGCTTTCAAGCAACCGAGATTTTTTTAAAATTTATGTAGACAGAAACAAAAAACCAAGATTACGACAGAGAAAACTCCAACCCAAGAGAGAGCAAAAGGGTATTCACTATTATGGCTTTTGGATTCAAAAAGAATCCAAAAAGAAGAGAGCATCAACAAAAGGAAAGAATCCGATGATGGATAATGGGTTCTTTCCCTGAGCCTATATTTGGGCTACCAAAGAAAGGGAGGGAGAATTTGGTATCAAAAGAACAGAGCTTTCCAATGGCCAATGCAAAAAGCCAGAGAGACCCACCCAAAACAGAGTACAGAACAATGGAGAAAAAAGAAGAGAATGGATAGACGGCTCTTTCTCACAGCATCAGAAGATAAGATATGATGATGCTTGTTTATAGCAATGACTGATATGATAGATTGGAAAGATAGAAGAAGCTTTTTTTTTAGAGAGAGAGAGAGTGTGTGTGTGTGTGTGAGATAATGTCAATGAGAACAAATAACAAAAAGTGAGGTGAAAGAAAAGGAAGCAGAGCAGGGAAGAGATGTGTGTAAGTGTTGTGTACTTTAGCTGTTGGGATTTTAAACTGCCATTATTTATGTTTCTTTTTTACAGGCAAGTAACTAGCTTTTTTTTTTGTCTTTAATCTTTTTGGGGTCTCATATGTTTCTTTTTGAGGATTATTAGGGTTGGGTAGTAGAGAGGAGAGAAGAAGTTACGAGAGGGAGGTAGATGGAATGAGCCAAGATATGAGACTAGATGAGGGAGAGAGGGGACCATTTGGCTATGCATGTGATTACATGCAAAATGCATGTTAGCCTTGTGGTTCCGTTCCTCTCTCTTTTGGCCCCTTGTTTCTCTCTTTAGATTTCTTCCTTCACTTCTGTCCCCAAATCTTTTGCTAAACTCTGCTAGATTGGCTTGATTCAAATAAATGCTATTCAATAGGATGATCACTAAAAAACACCAACTTCAGCAGCAGGACTTTTGCAAGAGAGGTCTATCTGGATGGATGGATGGATGGATGGATGGAGAAGATTGCAATATAAACAAAAGCCTGATTCTGCTAGTACATGGTATGGAGGCCTCTGAAACAAATTAAGAACATCACCCACAACCTCATTCAACCTCACAATTCATCTGCCCAATCTCCCTATTCAGGCTTTGATACCATTCAAGACCGAAAATCTGGTTGTTTTCGGAGAAAGAAAAAAAAATGTGATCTTAGATCATAGCAATCTGATGAGAGATGGACTGTCAGCGGCGACTGGGCTTGTTAACGACGACCCACTCATCGAGGCGCGCTGAAAGTCCATGGCCATGGGGTCTGGGCGATTGTTTTGTCAGTCATGTTTTGTTACATGTAACGGGAAGACTAACCAATTTGGTTAAAGCTAGTCGGTCTTGTTACTTTTGGTCTCCTTTTTAGACCGTCCGATGTAAATAGAGTTTTTCCAATAATTTAACCTTCGGCTCATCTCATCAATAAATAAATAAATAAATAAATCTGATGAGAGATAAGCAAGCGGAACATCTACTTGGATAAATGCCAGCAAGATCATCTCATACAACTCACACCTAACTGGATCTGAGATCTGAGCATGGCGAAGCTCAAGAGGAGAGGACCACCAAACACTACCACTATCGCTCATCCCCCCTACGGAGGCAGTCGTACCATAGGCCTCACGATTCATTAGAGCATGGACCACTCTCTCTGTCTCTGAAAAAAATAGAAAGAAAGAAAAGAAAAGGAAAAGAGAAATTATGAGGGAAAAAAGTTCCACCTCCCCTCTGTGCATTACTTTTTCGTATACTCTGTCTCACATATGTGAATGAATCTATATGTACATGCCTCTCAGAGCTTGAGGAGTCCCTTTCCAACCCTGCTTTTTTCTTGGCTGCTTTGTTCCATCTGGACGGGCTTTGTTTTGTTTTGTAGCAGGGTGGCCATTAAATCCTGTAACAAATTATTCTATTCGGTGGGAGGATACACAGATTGCTATCATCACCCAATCCATAATGCCTTAAGACATGCCAATGGAACTCAAACTTTATGGTTCTATAGATTTTACCTTCCAATTGAGTCGCGACAGCGATGCAGATCCTTCATCTGATTGAACCAACTGCATCTGTTATTTGGTCTTCACCAATGAAAAAGGATAAATAGCAAATTATAACAAGGTGATACAAATTTTGCAGCGAAGGGAAGGGTTAGATATGCCGAACCTGGGATGAAATGCACACAATTTAACCTGATAATGGAGCATAAACTGGTAACATAGCTCTTATGTTGTTACATAAAAACGTTTTCTTCCAGAACCACCACAAAAATACAAGCAAGACATTCACAAATGTGTTAGCGCATCTGACCTGCTGGAAAGCAGCAGCAAGGGGATGTTAAAGAGGATTGAAGACCTCATTTATAACATCAATTTTTAAACCAGGAAATCTACAAACAAGCAAGTATATGAAGGCATTGGCCTAATCCGACTTCAACTGACTTTTGGGGAGTGAAAATATACCCTTGGCGCAGGGAGCCATAAATCAGACTGCACTACAATCAATACAACCAAACAGCTTTGATGAGGTCAGCTAGCTATTACTCCTAAAGTGAAGAATGCTAACGATACAACAAACCCTAGATAACAACCAGCAGCTTTAGTAGACATATAAAGAGAGTCCACACCATAAAATACAAGGTACACATCTAGAAGCAGGCCTCAATAGACTAAAAATTCGGTCGGAGTTGCTCACAGCAAGTCAGGTAGTAAAGAAAGTCCACAGCTTCTTTCCGATTGATGCATTGTGTTTTTCAGACTCGTCATCTGAGCTGCCATCATCATCTTCACTCCCATCCCTGGAGGGTGTCATTGGTGCCGCTGCGTCTGCTGCTTCCCCATCTACTTCATCCCCATTCTCCCCACTTTGATCGCTGAACTCAACCGACTTCACAACAATGTCCTCATCTCGGGTGTCCTCCATCCCAAACTGTTCAAAACCACGGTACGAAAAGCCATCAGATGAGACTTCAATTAAAAAAAGCAAAATAGAACTTTTATTGCAGCATAAGTTTGAATAGCAGCCTTCTACACTAAGCATTACATAAGAATAAATTAAAACCATCCCAGACTATAAAGAAATGCCTCATCCTACCAAATTACCAATACAGGCACTAGCTATGCCTGCTGCTTTAAATCACAAGGTATAAAACGCATCCAAATCTAGTGAGCTTCAAATACGAAAAGATTAGATTGAGCTCCTCTATCCAGCACTTTATTACTGCAAATGGTAGGTAATCGACAGACCCATCAGATGAATGTCTGAAATGAAGGTTCTATGCACAGTGATAATTCCAAAGTGGCTGATTCAGCTAAAAACTTACATCAAGAGAAGAAGGCAAAAAAGATGGTTTTACCCGGACAATCTTCTGAGATGATATCTGATGAACTTCAACGACACTTTCAACCACGTTTCTTTGCAATTTGTTCCCTGTTGCCTCCCTTTCACCATCAAAACCAGATGAAAGCCCATCCCCATGTGAGGGCCTTGATGTTCCTTCTTCATCATCACCACCAACCTCCATGAAATGGCGTTCAGGAGAATGCTTTCCTGTATTTGGTCCTCTAGGATGATCATTCATTGCTTGAGCCACCGCAGCTGTGCTTGCACTGATGCAACATTAACATCCAAACTTGACATGAGTGTTGCTACAAGTTTAAATTGCAAATATAGGAAAAATGACGAAGAGGATTTCCATAAACACTAGATATTGTGATGCAATCATCTGTTCAGACAGGGCTCCAGCAGATCATTTAG
Source organism: Narthecium ossifragum (assembly GCA_963920575.1). NCBI lineage: Eukaryota > Viridiplantae > Streptophyta > Magnoliopsida > Dioscoreales > Nartheciaceae > Narthecium > Narthecium ossifragum. Next base: position 1,809,467 of record OY986968.1, read on the forward strand.
AAACTGGAACACAGTAGCAAGAAGCTGCCTAGATATTCTTATGGGCAGAATTGAATGCATCAGATTTTCACACAAGGAAGTTCAATAAACAATAATGCGAAAGCTTGTGACAGATCATTCAGATTTCAGAGAACTGGATAAGAACAGTAAAAATCTGTCTAGATATTCTTATAATCACCATAGACTGCATGAGGTTTTCACGAAGCAATAGCAACAAAAGAAAATGCTCAATCTAGTAACATTGAACATTATGCACATTCAGGTGACGCCTTACATTGTAGAGCGTCTAAAGTTGTAACGCTTTTCTCCGGGAGTCTGCATCCCAGCTGCAGAGGTTTGCCGCCGTTTGCGTCGCCCTCCATGCGAGACACTATCGGAACGTGCTTCACTATCCTCTGCATCCAACTCACTAGCAGCCATTGAAGTGTTCGCCGGTCGCTTCCTCTGCCTTGCCCTTGTTGCAACTTGGCCGGCATGAACTGAATCTCCCTGACTATCTTCAAGGATGCTCAATGAATCTTTAGAACCACCATTTGGTTGTGCACCGTTATTCCCATCAGATGTCCCCAGTATGGCTTTGGCATCTTCAACCACTGCCTTCATAGTACGAGTTCTCTTGATTGATTTAAGCCTATCTTTCCTGGCAGGTTGGCGCCTTCTCTGTTTCGATGGTTGACGCTGGGAATCACCTTCAGGAGCTAAGGAAGATTCCTCCATATTGTGTTCATCAGTAGAGGGAATCACAATCTCGGCTTCTATCTCTCGGATGCCATTATCTGTCTGAACCTCGATGATTTCTATGTAATTATCATCTATCCCAAAAGATGATTCTCGCTCCTCACCAATTTTATCAATCCTTACTGATTCTTCGTTCTCCCTGATAGTACTGTCAAATTGGGCACGCTGGATATCAGCGGAATCGTTGGCAACGCCAAAAGAAGGTGCAGGTTCAGGCTCATGCCCAGCTTCACATGCAGAAGCTTCTTCCAGCCGTGAACTGAATAAGGTAGACTTTCCAGCCTGGCCATCCAGAGATCGCTCAGTTTTTTGCCCAGGAGAGAAGCGAAAAAGCTTTGAACACTTTCTAAGCCATGACATGCGACTACCTGAGGCAACAGGAGAACCTGTTTGCGGAGATGTTTCAGTACCTTTAACTTTCATGTGCTCTTCCAGATATCCATCAGCAAGACTTGGCAAAATCATATTTCCTACATCCTCGATCTCTTTCGATGGTGGAAGGCCAACAAGTTCTAATTCGCTTATTGCAACACCACAATTTTTGCAAATCTTGCACCGGTCAGCCACAGCAAGGAAATGCTCCCTCTCCTTGACAAATTCTTCGCGCTGATCTTTCAAGTTCTTGCTAAGTGTACATAGTGTATCAATGTCTTTTCGAATATCAAGTTGGTCGACTTCAAGCTTCTTTCTGTATGTGGTGAGATACTCATTTTCCTTGTCCAGTCGATCTTGTTCAGCCTTTAACTTATGACTTATTGATTCATTTAGACTGCTTGAAGATCTGATATTATTCAGTTCGATTTCTCTTATCCTTTCAAATTCATTTTCCTTATCCTTGAGCTTCCTTTCTATTTCCTCATGCCTTTTCTGCATATCAATCTCCAGGTCATGTCTAAGACGATCAAGCTCCTGAGCAATATCAACTCGTTCTGCCCTGAGAAGCTCAAGAGCCTCCGCCCGTTCCTGAGCCATCAGGTTGTCAAAAGCTTGCTTCTTCATATCAAGTTCTTCCAACTCCCTTTCAACATCAGCTCTTGCATTCAACCTCTCATTTTTCAATCTTTCCTCCTCATTATGTCGCCATCTTTCAAACCTCTGTTTGTCATCATTAAACTGCTTCATCTCAGATTCCAATTGCACTTTCTTCTCATCCAGCACTTCCCATTCCCTCTCAAATTTCACTCTTTCCAGCCTGAGATCCTCACTTTGCTTCAAAAGCGATTCTTTCATTACCCTGCAATCCTCAATTTCCTTTCTCAGTTCTGATTGTAGCAGAAGAAACTGATTCCTTTCCTCGGCAGTGACTTTAAGATTTTCATTCTCTTCGTTGATTCTCTGTTTTTCAGCTTCTATTGTAGCCTTTAATCCCTTCAGCTCGGCATTAAGTTTCACCAGCTCACCAGTATCATTAGCTAGTTGCTTCTTCTCAGCATCCAACTTTTTCTCTTCAATCTCCATAGTTCTCTCCCTTTCCTTGAAAGCTTCCAGCTCACAATCAAGTTCTGCCTCTTTGGCTTTCAACTCTTCCATTCGACAATCTAGTGCTTGTTCTCTCTTATAAATTTGGTCCTCTTTGGCATTAACTTCATTTGCCTTCTTCTCCACGGCCTCCAATTTGTTTTTCAACTCTTTGTCCAACGATTTCCTCCTCTGATCCAACTCCAACTCAACCTCCTGCCTTTTTGCATCCAGAGTTGCAGCATGATTATCAAGAAGCTTTTGAATCTCCGTCTGCCGTAAATTCCAGAAGAATGAGTCAGTCACAATAAGCAATATGAAAAAACACACAATTTCATTATGTAGCCTACATGAAATTACAATCCTGATGGACAGAACAAAAAAATGGAACATAAATGCTAGCTAAAACTTCAAACGATAAGAACTCACTGTTTCTCGGGCATCAAGTTTTTCTTCTAACTCAATTAAATCTCGCTCTTTCTTCTCTAAGTTCACTTCCTTAGCCTTAGCTTCCTGCAAACATGGTTAGGGAATAAAGAGTCAATTCATAACTTTTATCATTTATCATAATATAACAAACGAGAAACATAAGTGAAAGAACTTGACCTCCTCTTTGGAAGCTAAATCTTGCAGTCTTTTGTAGAAGTTTTCCTCTTTCTCTTTCAGCGAATTATTAGATATCTCTATCTTCTTACGTGCCTCCTTGAGTTCTTCTTCTTTCTTCTTGAGATTCCTATCTGCTTCATTTGCCCTTGCTTCTCTCTCATTCATGGAACTCTGCTCATCAGCAAGCCTCTTCTGTCTATCGTGCAAATCACTTTCCCACTTTTGCAAGTGTTCCCTTTGCTTAGCAAACTCCTTCTCATGATCTATCTTTCTGAATAGACAATATTTAAAATCACAGTCACTAAATAGTAGAAGCAAAACCTACAGAAGAAAATAAAAAAATAGGGTTGCCTCATAGGTACATTTTTTTAAGAAAATATGAATAAAAAATGGGAAAAACAAAGCTACATAAAATCCATACCCTGCATTCAATGAAACACATTCTCTTTGGATCTTCCGTTCACGAGCCTCCAACTCCTCTAATTTTCTATCTACATCTGAACTTTTCCGCCTTGCTTCTGCTAATTGGGCATCCGCAAGATGCAACTTTCGCTCAATATCCAGAGACTTCTCTTCAAGACTAGCCTCAAGAGCATGAGCTTCGGCCAACTTCTTATCAGATGTAAATTTAACTTCGGCATTTTCAGAACGCATCTCATGCAGAGCCTTTTCAAGCTGCATATGAAAAGGGGGTTTATGAGAATGATTAACAGAGCTCACACGGCAGATCCAACAAAACAAGAAACAGAAGCTAGTTATACATATAAAGTTAATTAGGTAAACAAATGTGTAGATATCGATGTGAACAATCAGCTTCTGTGTAAAGAGAAAAAAATCCTAAAGTAACCAAATGCTTCAGCATAACAACTACATCAATGTGAACAAGCAACAACCACGTACATATAAAAAACAAAGCTAGGGTAAGGAAAAGCTTGAATAGAGCTAAGCAAAGTCCCGGAGGCTTTAAAACCCGACAATAGCACATAATGATATCCAAAGATATAAGAAGAAAAGTGAGACCCATCAAACTTATAATGAGAAGACACAATCAGTTGCAGTACAAATACTGCTTTTAGAACACTGACTAGATATAATTGAGCTCCCACGAAAAAATATATGAAGAAAAAAGTCGGAAAATGACTACAGACAAGTCCTGATTAGATGATACAACTAAAGAATGGACAGGGATGTGTTCGGCTCACTTGCAAGCAACCTTTTGAATACCAAACCAAATACTCAAAAGACCTTAACCTCCACTACAGTTGCATGTCTGTGATTGATTCATGTGGTGGAAACTCATGATTGCCCACATTAGACATTCCACAATCCTCTTTCACCAACTAGATCCAGAAAAGTGGTCTTAAAAAATTAAGCCTATAATACCAGAGTAGCTAGAGTAAATTCTCATAATGTCCTACATAGAATTGCTTATTCCAGAAATACGCTTGCTATTGCTTTTCTATCCGAATAAGAAAGACAAAGGCATGGGGCTCGGAATCTAGAGGAAGTAAACAAGAACTAGCCCTTGAACTCATCTAAGTAGTTGGTTTATTTTTATATCCTAAATCATTTGCAGCAAAGTAGAATACATAAAATGGATTCCTTACATCAGCAACACACTGCTTTTCCACTCCCAATGCCTTCCACAAGTTCTCCCCTCGCTTCTCTAGATCAGATACAGCTATCAAGTGTGCCGCTTGCTCCCGCTTTAGAATCTCCTCACTTTCTGCCAATCCTTGTCTGATTTGTTCATATCTAGAAGTCCATTCTTTCTTTTCAATGAGAAGGAGCCCCATATTAAATTGGTAGTCATGAAGCTGTTCATAAGATCAAGCAAATAATGTGCTTAGAATGCATAGCCTCGTTGCAAGAAGCATTTCAAATCACAGGCAATAAAGTCTACGCTGAAAAATGAGTTCAATAAGAGAGACGATTCACGAGACACTAACAACTGAATTCCTGAATCTGCTTAAACATGTCTTTCCAGATATAGTGCGTAGATCAACTTCAAAACCACAAGCAAAAAATAAATAAATATTGAAACATAATGAAATTAATGGCCATTTCTCCAATGCAGGCAAACACTTCTGTAACAACATAATCAACAAACCAAAATTACTAATAGCACTTGGCAAGATAGTCTATTCGATCTGTTTACTCACAATTGATGATATTATCGCAGTAGAAATCGTTGGTACGCTGCTGTAATGTCCAAAAGAAAATGGGAAAGAAAACAATCTTGTCCTATCAACATGTTTTAGAAAGACGCAGTTCACCTACATTCAAAAATATCTCTGCAAGGGCACTTTGTTATGGAATATGTACAAAAGTTTTCATTGATAGCATTAGTTAATCATGAACATGAATCTAAGATGGTCCAGGCAAACACCGACACGTTAACAACTAAAGACAAAATTCTACAAAACTAATCTACGCTTATGGCAGCACCAAGTTGTAACCTGGTTGCCCAGATTTGCACCACCACATGCTAATCACATTTTGTACCTCTAACTCCTAAATTTAAGCCCACTTATGCAACACCATACCATGCAGGTTTCAGCAGCATATACTTGATTTTCCATTTTTCCTCTCTGACATCAAGAGTTCATCTTAACTACATGCTAAGCAAGACCAAACTTAAAAGCCACGAGATCATATAATAAAACAAATCTACATAATACTTAGAAGACGACATGCAAAAATTGATGGTATGTGCTGGAGAGTTTACTGTTTGAATCGAAAAAAATTATTTGGACTCTTTAAGGAATAGGATACATTCCATATTTGCTAAGTAAACAAATCCAGAATTCGTGCACACCAAGACAGAAAATGACAACAAATAAGGGCATTTCGAGGACCTCAACATTGCCCTTTCTCCTATATCATTGATAGGACCACTATTCTTGGATCTCTCATGTCATACAACTTAACTGTTTCTTGCAAAGGAACTACCCATTTGCCGCTTAAACTAGGTTTAAATAACTACTACAGATGTTCCATAATGTCGATTTCAGTTTGATATAAGAACACCGAGAATACTCTGCTTTAAATAGAATTCTCCTCCGGTAAATTCAATCATATACTCCCTAAAAATGAAAGCCAAAGATAAATTAAATTGAAGGCCAAAAGCAACAACAAGAAGAGAGAGAAAATATTTCATGCCCAACCTCGCCTTCGAGCTCTGATATCCTCTGAGCAAGCGCCTCCCTATCCCTCCTCTGCAACACCGACTCATCTAGCAACCCTGCCTCCTTAAACCTCCTCCACGCTTCAGCATCCTCTCCACCCCTCAACACATCCCCTGCATCCGCCAAAGACACCTGGGGTGGGGGCGGCAGCGCCTCAACATCCCCCGCAACACCCTTCCCCTTATCCCTCCCAAGAACCACTCCCGAACCGATCCTCCCGCTCGCCGGCGTCGAGGGGCTCCACCCCCACCCCTTCTTCTGTGGCGTAAACATCACTGCCCCACCTTCACACGTACATCGAGATCCAAACCCCAAAACCCTAGAAATCCCTCCAAGCGCCAAGAATTCGAACCCCAGGCCCTACAAATCCCTCAAAGAACCAAGAATTCGACGGAGAATTCCAAATCTAGGGGAATTTTGGAAACCCTAGAATTAGGAAAGAAGGAACCCTATATAGAGAGAGAGATGGGAGAGAGACGGGATGTGCGAGAAACCCTCTGTCCCGCAGCCTTTCCTTACGCATCTTTACCTTTACACCCTTTTATTTGTTTAAAATTCGGTTCCATGGAAGTGGCAGTGGTCTTTTTCCAAATTTTACGATAATACCCCGTTAGCTCCCTATAATTATCTAGATTTCAAATTTCATCCTTCCGATGCACCGCCGGATGTGGATAAATGATAGGCACGTTGATGCGATCCAAGCGGACTATTCCGATCTCGAGGCATTTTCGCGCGCGAGAGATCAGAGATGTAGGTTAAAAAGATGCTTCTGGCGGACCATTGTACCTGTGAACTTTGACTTAAAAAACCATTAAAGTTTGAAATTTCGTCTTGAGGTCCAAGACTCATCGGAGTTTATGCAATTGTTTATGTATTGCATCAATCCTATTGGACTAGGCTTGGTTATTTCAAAATATAATATTTAAGCTTTATTCTTTCGATAGTGATAGTGCCGCTGTTCACTAAATAAAATAGTGGCAAGAGAATATAAAATTACAGAGTAGTTTTTTTTTTTTTTTTTGACAAGAATCTCCGCATCAGATTATTATGTCAGGCAATGGTTCGCAATCAATCTAGTTCATTCTTCCGTTCAAAAGATGCCTTGATATTGACTCACTCACTTGAAAAACATATTAAGTAGGGTAAATTACAATTTAGTACTATGTGATTTTGGTAAAGTTTCAAATAAAATTATATAGCTTTAAATCTTTCAAATAAGACCTACGAGGATAGATTTCGTTTCAAATAAGACCCCACGGTACCGATGCTGAAAAATGGCGAGATGACCCATCCCGTGCTACTTTTTTATGTTTTTTAATGTGATAATTCTTTACATCAATTCGTCCCCATTAATCCTATTGCTCCATATGATGAATCGATCGACGACGACGTATCAAGCGGCGAGAGGATGGCAGCAAACATTTTCCACAAAAGATGTAAATTTGTTATAAATAAATAAATAAAAAATTAGAAACTTCCACCTTCAGATAGGTTTGAGATCCCTGAGCAAAGAATTTTGAGCGTTTGCACTTTGCACCCTCTAAATTCTCGATCGGGAAAAAAAATGAGAAGACATACAAATAAGAAGGGACAGAGGGGTAACTTCATCAATCCGATAACAGCTTTTTGATCAGATTTAGGGTCGGTCTCAAACGTGTGTGCGCTTTGGATAACTTTGCACGATTCCCAGAATAGTCCTCCGCCCTTTTGCAGCATATTACAAGCCCCTCTTATGCTAAATAGGAAAAAGAGCAGGGGTGGATATGTAAATGCTTGAACCGCCGGAGGGGATGCCAATCAGAGGGGTTTAATATGGCAACTGACAGTGGACTCGTATTGGATAACTTGAACACGTGGCGGAATCTCATTGGGTAAATGTGTATGGCCTTCATTTCATTCAAATGGTGGCAATCTTTGGATTTGGGGCAAGTATATATTCCTCACACACAACACAAATCAAGTTTCATCATGTTTGGAATGAGACTACGCGAATGGATCAGATCTTATTAACTTGAAAGACTTGTTATAGGGCTTAGCAAAGAAGACAGAGATCTAGATGCACAAAGAAGCACGATGCAAACACAAGGTTTCACATGGATCACCCTAAAATAGGGCAATATCCACTGTGTCAGTTTGAGGTATTTTGTTATCTACGAAGACAAAAATGCCGATTAGATGTTAATTATACGACCGCTCATACAAACCATCGTATCATAGGATTTCATACAACTTTGCGTAACACAATACAGTCGATCCGATGACAAAGTATGAGATAATCAAGCCCCCATGAACTCAACAAGTCTAATATAGATGAAATCTAAATTCACATCGATGTAGCTCACTTAAATCGACGATGTAATCTAGAATTGTGTATACAAATAACTTTTGCACCCCATCCATCACCTTCCATGCCACCATCCCGACCATAGCGATGGGGCTTGGCGTTTTCATCGAACATGTTTATTATAGAAAACTACCTTCCTTATTAATTAAACTCGTAAAAAACTACATGCTATCAGCTTCCCTCAACATACGCTATCTTTTAACTCAACCTTACCTAACATTTAAATGACCGAAACACCATTGCCTTATATAGGCTCTATTTGGGTGTGTGTTGTATTTTTTTATGATTGCGGTGCGGTGCGTTTGTAAACTGCAATGAGATTCGATGCGGTAACAACTTAAAAAGTGTTTTGGCATGTAACTTCGATAACTATGATAGAAAAGTGCGTTCATATAATTTGTTGTTTGGGTGTGAACATAGTTCCAATTACGGTGGGATAAAAAGTCACATATTATGTTTTTTTATGCGGCCAAAGCGAAGCATCTCTCAACTGCTTCGATTTAGCCGCAATTTGGATGCCCCCCCCCCCCCCCCCCCCCCCGGAAAATTATTAGCCAAACGGATTTTTTATGAACACAATTACGTATGGTTCAAAAAAAAAAGTACATTTAGGCTGTGCAAACTGACGCGCCCAAACCACTCGTTGTTAAAAGTGACTAGGGCGTCAAAAATTACAATTTATACCGAATCCTACTAACTACTACGTAGCTAGCGGGAGTCCGGGTCGATCCGCAGGGAAATGAGAAATGACTAACCTGCTTGATAAATAACTCCAAACAACTAGCTAAAATGATTTGGGTTTTGGATTAATGACTATTAAAGTAATTAACTAAGTGAAGAGAAAGATAACTAATATAGAGAGGTCTTGGGATCTCCATTTCATTGTAGGTTCTAGTGTAGCCTCCTAAGGAATTGAGGTGTGTAATCCAATTGGGACGATCGAAATCAAGAAGTCGACAAGCGGGTGGTTAGCCTCACTTATCGCTCAACGGAAGTCAGTTTAGGATCATCCGCCGGAAATAATCACATTCACAAAGTCGACGAATGAGTGATTAGCTTCTATCGTCGCTAACGAACCTTCGATTAAGATCGATTCGTCGCAAGAACAAGACATTGCATGGAATCGGGCATTGGATCGAAATGGTTCTAGCACCTCGAATCCAATGTAAGAGAAAGATAGAATGGATCCTTTGATTAGAGAGATAGGGATGGTTCTAGCATCCCTAATCTCTAATCTAGGGCTAGTAGTCCTCCCAATGTCATTGGATGTGTTTCTAGCACATCCAACTCATTGGGGCAAAACAACAAACACCTATCATGCACAAGTCCTAACTCATACCAAAGAAAGGCATTCATCCATTCAACATATAAAATCCATGTACAAAGATAGAGAAATCATGCTCAAATCCATACAATAGATCATCCCTAAAGGTTACACATCAAAACCCTAAGAAAACTACAAAAGAATCCTACAACTACATGGAAATCCCAAGAGGGAGGAAGTTAGCTACTCATCTTGGATAGATCCATGGATGGAGGTTGATGAAGCTCCCCTCCCATGGATTCCCTCCAAGAAGTCCTCCTCTCAATTGGGTAAGAAACCTAGAAGGGCTGGAGAAAACTAAGAGAAGACCCCCTAAAATCCCCCCTAAGGGGTCTATTTATAGCCTCCAAGCATCCTCCACTCGGATTAGATCTGGGCCATTGATTTTGCTCGGCTGGCATCAAAGGATCGATCCTCATAGGGTGAAGGATCGATCATTCGCTTCGTGTGATCGCTGATCCCGTGAAGGATCGATCCTCCCATAGGAAAGGATCGATCTTTTCTTCTTGAATTCTGGCTTTGCCCTGATGAAGATTGATCCTCCAGTGTGTGGAGATCGATCCTCTAGAATTTGCGTTCTGTCACTGGGAAAATGCGCAAAAGTGATCGATCCTACACAGGGTGAAGATCGATCCTTCAGAACTTGCGTTCTGTCACTGGGAAAATGCGCAAAAGTGATCGATCCTCTCCTGTCATAGGATCGATCCTTGTTGTCCTGATTGGCTCCTTCTTAAAGTACTTCAAAGGATCGATCCTTCTTCCATACAGGATCGATCTTCTTCATAAAAACTGGCCCGAATGACGTCGTTTAAGCTCGGAACTTGATCCAATCCTCGTTGGGGGCACTTGTACCTGTAATAGGGTAAAATCCATCAGTAAGGCATTGCTCGGAGACTAACAAGGCCAAGTTAAAAGGGTGATTTATGCACTTTTCACGTCTTATCACACCCCCTAACTTGAACTTTGCTAGTCCTCGAGCAAAGCAAAAGAAAAATAACTAGAAGGGAAAGAGAAGAAATAAGAAACTCAAAAAGAACAATCCCCCGATCAACAATTAGTCACTTCTCATAAAGCTTTGGTTCTTATACGATCAAAATTCATTCATATGCACACTTAGATTCAAATGCATAGCTCCATTCATCAACCCATAGCACAAGTAAAATGCAAGCGAATAATTCCATCAATAGCATCATTCAAACACTTCAAAGCACTTGACCAAGATCAAAGCTCATCTAAGCAATCCGTGTAGTGAGAGTTGCTACTCAAGTATTCGGGGTCTCATAGTCATTCAAGTGGGGTTCCAATCAAAACTAGACATCCTTAGCATTTTACACCGGTCGAACAAATGACAAGTTTCATAAAATCTTTGTTCTCTCTCTTTTTTTTTTTTTCTTTTTTTTTAACTCAAACTAGTGGTCGTGCAATGTCATGATCCCTTAGGCTTTCTACTAGGCCCATGTAACGAGATTTGGGCCAGTGGCTCCTCGGTCAGATGACCTAAAGGCACTAGGTGTTGAGGCACCCCTCGGGCTTAATTTCCCGAACCTAGCAGGCCACGAATCACAGCTGACCAACAAGCTTTTATTTGAAACTAGTGTGACCGTGCAATGCCTTGATCCCTTAAGCTTTCTACTAGGCCCATTTAACGAGTGTTAGATCAATGACTCCCAAGCCAGGCGGCTTTAGGGCATTAGGTGTTGAAGCACCCCTCGGATCTTACTACCCGAGCCTAGAAGGCTACGAATCAAGGCTAGTCACTTTTATTAACCTGGCTCTCGGCCTCTAACTTGGCTTCGAACCCTACTACAAGTCATCTCAATCGAGTGTAAATAGCTTTGGACTCCCAATCTATCAAGGTCCCCCAATCAAACACTACTTGCCCCCTCATACAAGTGTAAGTGCACAAGTGGATTGGATCACTTAAATGTCCTTAATGCATGACAAGAAGAATTAAAGTAGAAGAATAACACTACTCATGAAATGATTCGCCAAATTTTACAAAGCATGGGAATCAAAATGAATTATGCGATAGTCATCCATGCTAGCATAAGAGTTGAAATTTTTTCGCATATTTACCAATCAAATAAACAAATAAACGTGTGACTAATTGTAGATCGATCACAGGTTATCTATAAACATGATGCAATCATACCCCCTAACTTAAACGGGTTTGTCCTCAAGCACGGAAGAAGGATAAAGTGTAGAGATAACCTTGTGACGAAACGGCCGAAAATGTAACCTTGACAAAAGAAATGAAAGGAGTTACAGTCAAGGTTAGTCGTAAAAAACCGTCTTATTGTGATGTCAAAATGTCGTATTTTGCGTTGCTATCCATAGCTCGTATGCCTTGTAAAAACATAGAAGAAATACCACCCATAGCATTATGGAAATCAAAGAATAGATATGACAAATTTTGAGAAAAATTGGGCAGCATTCCCTCTATTTATTCAATACGCCCAAGGGCTGTACAAGGATGCCATTTGCATCCAACATGTTTACATTCATTCAAATTGAAAATACAGAAATGTAACACCAATCTTCATTTACAAACATACATTCACATCCACCAATATACATCCACATTCAGACAGACAGACTCGGGGCACACCCCCATACCAAAATTATGTATATATATATAACCAGTATCATCGAGGTCCACCATATACAAAGATAGAGCAATGGAATACCAAAAAAAAAAAAAATTATCCACCCTCCCAACACAAAAAGCAATCCACTCCAACCATCCAGAAAATACAGAAAACCCTAGATACAGTCTATCATCCCTGAGGTCTCTGCTCTGAAAAGTGAAGAGGTCGGTAAGGCACAACAGCAGTGACCGGCGGAGGTGGTGGGTGGATGGCATCGAGACGCGCCAGGATACTCGAGGCGACCTGGTGAGGCGCAGTGGTGTCCTGGCGAAGGGCGGCGATGTCCTGACGTAGGGCGGCGTGGTCCTGACGTAGGGCGGCGTCACGCGCGTCTACCTCGTCCAGACGCTGCAGTACTGCGGACTGGAACGCCCGCTGCTCCCTATAGATCTCACCCATGGTAGGGTACTCTACAGGTCCGAACTCAGGTGGGGGGCAGCGAGGACGTGGCTGCCGGACAGGCGCCCCCGCCTTCCTCATATGGCCGAGGACCTTGCCCCAGGTGGGGCGACCGAAACGTGCAAACCTGAGGGCCTCCTCTGAGACAGTCGGCTCGCCCTCGGGGACTAGGTCCTGGCGCGCCAGAAAAGCAGAGATGAGGCACGGGTGCGGGGCTGCTTTCTTGGCAAAGCTCGTCGTCATGTCTCTGACTGCCCCGCTGTAGAAGTGCAACATGTCATCTAACATCATCTGGGGTATGTTTACCACCCAATCCTTGGCCAACAACCACAAAATACACAGCCAATTACCAGTTCGATACTGGTCATGGCCATTCTGGAATACATTTCGACGCAAAATATCGTCGAACAGCCAAAATTGGGGCGACAGCTCTGCCCGAGTAAATTTTCCCCGGCTAATGCGATCCGGGTTGAGGACGAGATGAGCCTCGTAGTCATGACGAAACAACTCATCGGGCTGCATCTTATGAAGCCCGGGGCAACGTGACGGAACTCCCAAGACCTCGCAGATGGCCTTCTCCGTCAATGTAACATCAACCCCATCAATTGTGGATGTGAAGCCAGGGCAGCGGTAATAACCATCGACAGCGTCATCCCGCTCATCCCCGTAGGCGATGGCTGTCATGTTCTGGTAGAACATGCAAACCAACCTAGGGTACACCGTGGTCTCAGGTGTACAAATAGGGAGTAGACCACGATTTTCCAACATCTCAATGGAGTCCTTGGCATGCTCTACAGTACGAAAGTGCTCCACATTGAAGGTAAATTCGAGGTTTACCTCCCGCTGCCATTCTGGACGGAGACCTCGGACGAGTGTGGGCGCAGTAGACGGCCGGGTCTGCTTCTTGATCTTCTTGGACTGGCGAGGGTTTGTTGGAGCTACCTTCTTCCGTTTGGAGGTTACCGGAGCCGTGGGTGGTGCAGCCGGAGCTCGTGTGGATGATGTGGAAGCCGCCCTCGGAGTCCTTGCTGGCCGGGACGATGAGGATGGAGGTATGGGAGCTTGAGTGGGTGAGGCTGATGGGGAAGACGGTAACGCCGGAGGGGTGGAAGCTCGGCGTGGAGGTGATGGTGAAGCCGGAGGTCTAGCTGAAGGTGTGGAGGCAGGGCGTGCCGGTGGTGTGGAGGACGAAGCGGCTGCCTTGCCCTTCCCGGTGGCCTTCTTGGTCGCCGCGGTGTGCTTGCGAACCATTGGAGATGAAGTGGAGATGAATAGGTCGCCTTGGGGTGAAGTGGATCGGCGAAGGTGGTGCTTGGAAGATGCGACGGCGCCGGTGGGAGGTGAGGGAGGAATGTGGATGGCGCCGGGGTCTATTGAGGGTGGAGGAGTGAAGGGGAGAGGTCGTGCGGCGGCGGCTTGCGTTAGAGGCGAGGAAAGGAGGAAATGTGGACGGCGCCAGCGGTGAATGATGGAGGAGGAGTGAGGGGGAAAGGTCGTGGAGGCACTGGGAGGTGAGGGACGGCGGCTCGATGGACGGCGGCGGCGAAATGCGTCGGAGGCGGAGACGAAGGAGGGCGGGGCGGCGTCGTCTCCTGAGGGAAGGAAGGGGGAGGATCGATCTTAGGGCTTGTGAGCCCTAAGTCGATCCCCCTCGGGGTTTATATTTTTTTTCAAAACCCCGCAAAGGATCGATCTTCCTCAAGAGGAAGATCGATCTTTTTGCCACGTGGCAGCATCGTAACGGTTCAACTTAAGTCGTGCTAACGTGTCAAGTGAGTAAGATCGATCTTTAGGTAGAGAAGGATCGATCTTCTCAAAACCAGTCCCCTGTCACGAATTAATTCGCAAAAATGATCGATCATCAGGGACTGAAGGATCGATCTTCTCAAAACCAGTCCCCTGTCACGAATTAATTCGCAAAAATGATCGATCATCAGGGACTGAAGGATCGATCCTCTCACCCCCAGGTTCCAGCGTAACTCCATCGGGCATAAAGGATCGATCCTCACCGCTTGGAGGATCGATCTTTTATGCACGAAACTGCAAAACTGGGCTGAAAACCTGGGAATTCGCCCCACACACCTTAAACATGAATACTAGGCTCCTTAGGCATTAAAATGCCACAAGAACAGCCCTCCAAACCCAACAAAACATCAATCATCCCACAAATTCAACATAACATCTCGACATCACACTTATTCAAACAAAGATCAATTCAAAAACACACCAAAATCACACATGCAAATAATGGGAAAAACAATCAATCATGCAAAGAAGAAATAACGAACAAATTCAGAAAAATGCGAAAAAAGGATGGGTTGCCTCCCACCAAGCGCTTGATTTACCGTCTCTAGCTAGACGTAATAAAGCTCAAGTATCATATGGTTCCGCCAACATAACGGTTGGCTCAAGAGTGATGTCAAGAGGGAAACTATGAATATAAGGTTTCAAACGTTGACCATTAACAGTGAATGTAGCCCCCGAGAAGGGATTTTGCACCTCAACAGCTCCATGGGTGAAAACCTTAGTAACATCAAATGGACCATCCCACCTAGTCTTAAGTTTTCCCGGGAAAAGCCGAAGACGTGAATTGTATAGCCAAACCTTATCCCCAACATCAAAGGTTTTCCGAACTATGAGTTTATCATGAAAAACTTTAGTCCGGGCCTTGTAGATTTTGGTATTCTCATAAGCCTCATTTCGAATTTCTTCAAGCTCATGAAGTTGGAGTTTCCTATTGCTTGAAATATCATTAGCGTCCCAATTGAGAGCTTGAATTGCCCAAAACGCTTTATGTTGAATCTCTACCGGGAGATGGCAAGGTTTTCCGAAGACCAATCGGAATGGCGACATCCCGATTGGCGTCTTGTAGGCTGTTCGATAGGCCCACAAGGCATCATTGAGCTTAAAAGCCCAATCCCTCCGATCACTTCTTACAACTTTTTCTAAGATCCGCTTGATCTCGCGATTGGACACCTCAACTTGGCCACTAGTTTGAGGATGGTAAGGCGTGGCTACCTTATGAGTAATTCCATATTTTTCACAAAGAGATTTAAAATGCCGGTTGGTGAAGTGAGGGCCACCATCGCTTATGATGGTCCTCGGGAAGCCGAAACAAGTGAAAATATTGGAATGCAAGAATTTCAACACGACTTTATGATCATTTGTTTTCATGGCAATTGCCTCCACCCATTTGGAAACATAATCAACCCGTACCAAAATGTATAAGTAGCCATTTGATTGAGGGAATGGACCCATAAAATCAATACCCCACACATCGAAAACTTCACACACAAGAATGGGAGTTTGGGGCATTTCATTTCGTCTAAAGATTGTGCGAACTTGTTGACACCGGAGGCAAGCTTTGGCGAAATTGTGAGAATCACGGAATATGATAGGCCAATAGAAACCGCATTCAAAAATCTTGGCAGCGGTCTTCCTACCGGAGAAATGTCCACCACAAGGATGAGAATGACAATGAGTGAGGATGGACGTAACTTCTGATTCGGGAACACATCTTCTCAACAATTGATCCGGACATCGTTTGAGCAAGTATGGATCGTGCCAAAAATAGTTCTTGATATGTGAGAAGAATTTATTACGATCATTTTTGGACCAAAAGAGTGGAATTTGCCCGGTGGTGAGATAATTGACAATATGAGCGAACCACGGCTTGGGAAATTGATCGATGGCCAAAAGATGCTCGTCCGGGAACAACTCATTGATCGGAATGGAGTCTAAGATGTGCTCAGACGATAGCCTAGAGAGATGATCCGCTACAACATTGGAGGAGCCCTTTTTATCCTTAAATTCAAGATTGAACTCTTGGAGGAGCAAAATCCATCGAAGCAAGCGTGGCTTGGCATCCTTCTTGGAGAACAAATACCGCAAAGCGGCATGATCGGTGAAGATAATGATTTTGGAACCAAGGAGGTAGGATCGAAATTTCTCCAAAGAAAAGACTACCGCTAGCAATTCTTTCTCGGTAGTCGTGTAATTGACTTGAGCGTCATTCAAGGTTTTGCTAGCATAGCATATGGCATGAGGGAGTTTATCAATCCGTTGGCCCAAAACAGCGCCCACGGCATAGTCCGAGGCGTCGCACATGATTTCGAACGGGAGTGAATAGTCGGGTGCATGCACAATGGGTGCGGAAGACAAGGCCTCACGAAGAGTGATATAGGCATGCATGCAAGGATCATCAAAGATGAAAGGAACGTCTTTAGCAAGTAAGGCACAAAGAGGACGAGAGATTTTGCTAAAATCCTTGATGAAGCGACGATAAAAACCCGCATGCCCAAGAAAAGATCGGATTTGTCGAACCGATGATGGAGGAGGAAGTTTAGAGATGAGCTCAAGTTTGGCCTTATCAACTTCTATCCCCCTACTTGAAACAACATGGCCCAACACAATCCCCTCATTCACCATAAAATGTCTATTCTCCCAACTCAAGACTAGATTTGTTTCCTCACACCTCGCTAAGACTTTGGTGAGATTCTCAAGGCAAGAGTCAAAAGATTGGCCAAAGACTGAAAAATCATCCATGAAAATCTCTAGAAAATGTTCGATCATGTCTCCGAAGATGGCTAACATGCAATGTTGAAACGTTGCCGGTGCATTACAAAGACCGAAGGGCATACGCCGATAGGCGAAAGTACCAAAAGGACAAGTAAATGTCGTTTTCTCTTGGTCCTTAGGATCAATTGCCACTTGGTTATATCCGGAGTAGCCATCAAGGAAACAATAGAAACTTTGTCCGGCAAGTCTCTCCAAAATTTGGTCGATGAAAGGAAGTGGGAAATGGTCTTTTCTAGTGAAAGAATTCAACTTCCGGTAATCAATACATACTCGCCATCCCGTAGTTTGGCGAGTAGCAATGCTTTCTCCCTTCTCATTCTTAATCACGGTAATGCCCGATTTCTTGGGCACTACTTGGGTTGGACTCACCCATTTTGGAGTCCGAGATGGGGAAAATGACCCCTGCCTCAAGGAGTTTAAAGACCTCTTTCAACACCACTTCCCTCATGTTTGGGTTCAATCGACGTTGAAACTCAATGACACTCTTAGACTCATCTTCTAAATGTATGCGGTGCATGCATATAGATGGATCTATCCCCTTGAGGTCGGCAATGGACCACCCAATGGCCCTCTTGTTTGGTGAGCACCTTAATGAGTTTGCCCTCTTGTGCAAGAGTCAAGGATGAAGAGATGATCACCGGGAGGGAGCAATTTGGCCCAAGATACTCATATTTCAAATTGGATGGCAAGGGTTTCAACTCTAAAGTTGGTGGCTTAATCAAAGATGGGGGTGCCGGTGTGGAGGAAATAGGTGGCAATGGCTCAAAAGAAGTTTTCCGAAAGGCCATGGCACAAGCATGTTCAAATTCATCGAGTAAATCCGAAGTAGGTAAATCCGCATCTTGCAACGCATTAAAAACCATCGGAAAATCATTGAAAGTCAACACTTCATCACGTAAACCCGGAAAATCCTCTTCACAAATCGGCAACTCATCAAAATTTAAAACCTCATCACCACTCGATAAAGAGTCATCACAAGCATCAACAAATGATTCACAAGCATCATCCATGGCAAAATTTGCAACCATCACATCATTTGCACATTCATCAACAATATCATCATCCATCAAAGACTCGACCATAAAACATTCACTCCCATGCATAGATTGTTTAGTAGCATCAAAAATATTTAATTTCAACTCCATATTTCCGAAAGTAACGGTCATAATGGCACTTCTACAATTGATGCATGCATTGGCCGTAGCCAAGAAAGGTCGGCCAAGTATGATGGGAATGGATTTCTTATGTCTAACACCCGGTTCCATGTCAAGTACAACGAAATCGACCGGGAAGACACATCTATCAACCTTGACTAAAATGTCTTCAAGAACACCCCGTGGTGTCTTGATAGATCTATCGGCCAATTGCAACGTCATTGAGGTCGGTTTGAGCTCTCCTAAGCCAAACTTACAAAACAAGGAGTATGGCATAAGATTCACACTAGCTCCTAAATCAAGAAGAGCCCCCTCAATCAATTGATCTCCTATTATGCAAGAAATGGTAGGAGTGCCGGGGTCTCTCAATTTCGAAGGTAGATCAAGTTGAAGAATAGAGCTAACTTGTTCCGTTAGGAAAAGCTTTTTGGAGACATGAGACTTGGATTGCCTCTTATGGGTACACAAGTCCTTCAAAAATTTGGCATAAGAAGGAACTTGCTTAATGGCATCCAGCAAGGGAAGGTTGATGTGGACCTTCTTAAAAAGTTCTAGCATTTCCTCATATTTGCCACTCTTCCAAGGTTGAGATGTGGCTTGAGGATCAACTAGTGCTTAAGGGTATGGAGCCCTAGGAATGTATGATTTAGTTGGTAGCGGATCGAGTGAAATAGGCTCATTTTCCTTAGAAGATGGCAATGAACTTGAGGGATCATGAGGGGCATGATGAGGTGATGCTTGAGAGTCATTCATTGAAGTTGGTAAATGAGGTTCATGCCCTTGCTCTAATGTGGTGTCTTTGGACATCTCCACATTAGGAAAAATCTTTCCACTTCGGAGGGTAGTGACCGCTTGCACTTCCTCATGAGTGGAATCAACGAAATGTTGGCCTTTAGGGTTTGCTATGGGTTGACTAGGAAGTCTACCCTCCTCCCTTCTTGCCATAGTATTGGCCAATTGGCCTATTTGCACTTCCAACTTTGCAATGGATTGGGAATGAGAGTGCAAAAGTTGGGTACTTGACTCAAAAGAGTCCAAAGCCTTGAGAAGCCTTTCCTCAATACAAGGATCACGTTTAGGAGCTTGAGGGGCTTGATGGGCTTGATAGGGGGCTTGGTATGAAGAAGGCCCAGGTGGCCTTTGATTCCAATTTGAATGGTGAGAGGATTGTGGATAACCCGCCACTTGAGAGGGATAAGCATTAGGGGCTTGAGGTGGATATGCATGAGAAGCTTGAGGTGGCCGGTAGGTGGATTGATTTTGAGGAGGTGGATTAGAATGATATGGCGCTTGGTACCTAGGAGGGTAGCTCGGGGCTTGATTGCCCGCAATTGGAGGCCTAGGATTGTATGCATTTGGAGGTTGTTGGCCGGGATTTCTCCATGAGAAATTTGGATGATCCCTAAGACCGGGATTGTATGTATTGGACTATGGGTCATAGGTAGGTTTGGATTGATTGAAGACCGCATTAATGTGCTCTTGTACGAGCTCCGGATAATCACATGCCAAATGGCATTCGGTAACTTGGTGACCGGGAGTCGAGCACAAGAAGCAAAGTTCTCCCAATGATGAAGAATTCGGTGAGTAACTTGATGAAGGAGGAGGAGTAGGGATTTGATTCAAAGAATGAGCAAGTACTTGATCAAATTTCCTACTTAGAGTATCAATTTGTTGTGCAACACGGGTGGCTTCGGATAACTCTAATACTCCTCTAGAATTGGATTGTCCCTTAGGGCTTGAAGTATCCCTAATATTCCTTGAAGTGAAAGCATGATTTTGGGAATTAATGGCAAGCTTTCCAAATAAGATCCATGAGTCCTCGTATGGGTTGGTCATGAATACCCCACCGCACGCGGTGTCTACGTCTTGTTGATGACGTAGTCTAAGACCATTGTAAAAATAATCAACAAGAGACCATTTAGGGATTTGATGGTGTGGGCATTTTCTAAGAAGCTCTTTAAATCTATCCTAAGCATCATGAAATGGTTCGTCATCTTCTTGACGAAAGGTTGCTATTTGGGTTCTCATTTCATGAGTCTTAGAGATAGGAAAGAACTTTTCTAGAAAAGCACTTTGTAATTGGTCCCATGTAGTGATTGTTTGGGGCTCAAGGGATCCTAACCAATGCTTGGCTTTGCCCTTCAAGGTAAATGGGAACAACTTTAATCTCATTGCGTCCTCGGTAAAGTTTGGAATTTTGACCATGGAACTCTTTTCGAGGAAGTCTTCTAAGTGATAGTAAGGGTCCTCATTACTCAAGCCGTGAAAGTTTGGAAGGAATTGAAGGAATTGAGGCCATGCGCATGGAGCGACGCCAAGATGGGTAGTTGTCGCCATTGAGAAGAGGTTCAACCAACGGAGACTTCGGGTGATCGCCGGAGTGTAGATAATATGGAGAGGAGAGGTCTGTGATGGCCTTGAGGATCGAAGAGGAAGACTCAAGGTCAGCCGATGAAGACGTCGCCGAAGAAGACGTAGCCATCGCTTATGCCGTAGAAAAAAAACCTTAGAGCTCTGCTACCATGTCAAGAATGAGGAGAATAATCATATCTCGTTACTTTGGGCAACAGATACATGGGTTATATACACGTTACAATACTTTGCCAGTAAGAAATCTCCTAAATATGGAAGACTAGATCTATGGTAATCTGTTAAATATAGAAGACCACAACTAAGGTAATCTACATATACAAGGAAGTAAAAATAAATCATAACACCCTGTTTGGTAGCCGGCTTCTAACCATACCAGGTGGCACGGGAGGCTCATCATCCTTATATGACAGGATGGTTATAAGTTGACCATCATGTTGTTCTATGTGGAACTTAAGTGGAGAGGGTTATCCTCCGTGAAGCCTACATGGAGGGGATAGTGGAGGGGGGGGTTAGTGGGGGATAGTGGGGGGTTAGTGGGGGATAGTGGGGGGTTAGTGAGAAGTTATTGGGGAAGGTGGCGAGAGAGGATAGTTATCCTGCCATGTGACAGGGGACTTATTAGTTAGTATATATGTATATGAGCTTTTTTTTTCCATGAATACTCGGGCTAGCTATAACCTAGTGCAACCCAGCTGTAGGTCCGTCCCTAATTCAACAGTCACTCTGTTATCTATGGCTTTCGATTCGTAGGTTTCTCGCATATATGTCTCTGTAAAGAGTAGATAGGGATCTAGAATATTCTATTTCTTATTGTCAAAGTAAAGAGTTAAGAGCAAATTTTCTGGCCATCAAGTAGAATAGGGATTTATCTTGTCATTAACTAATTGTATGTTGAGCGAAGTTTGTTTGGAGTTATAGGATATTATCAGAAATATAGAAGGTTTTGTGACATTAATTTCGTATGTTTTCATGGGGTTAGATGACATATATTGGCTAATGGCCACTATCTTGCTGCTGCCTTTGCCCAACCAAGATCGCCTCATGAAAAAATATTTATCCCTGAAGTAAATGATAAATTAAATTAAGTGAAATAATTGGTACTGTTCTAATGATAATGATCCGGTTCATTTCATTTCCTATTCTCTTTTTTTTTCTCTAAATTTGTTTTCTGAAAGCATATATGAAAGCGAGTAATATGAGAAAAATGGAGTGAAAAAGGAAACAGATCGCACTATGATATATAGTGGTACTGATGAGTTGATGCAGACTCCTCATATATAGCAGCAGCTGAATAATATAGTATGCATGCATGTCACTAAAATGAAGCTTAATGCATTGGACGATGTATTTGGGTGCATGAGTAAGGGTATTTATGATGTACATGCTCTTCAATTGATATAAATGTCATACTGATTGATTCGCTTGGGATTAAATCAATCAATTAATAGATATTTATTGATTATTAGGATGTGTAATGTACATGTCTCGTTGTAGTACAAATTAAGACCGGGCCAATAGAAACCGCATTCAAAAATCTTGGCAGCGGTCTTCCTACCGGAGAAATGTCCACCACAAGGATGAGAATGACAATGAGTGAGGATGGACGTAACTTCTGATTCGGGAACACATCTTCTCAACAATTGATCCGGACATCGTTTGAGCAAGTATGGATCGTGCCAAAAATAGTTCTTGATATGTGAGAAGAATTTATTACGATCATTTTTGGACCAAAAGAGTGGAATTTGCCCGGTGGTGAGATAATTGACAATATGAGCGAACCACGGCTTGGGAAATTGATCGATGGCCAAAAGATGCTCGTCCGGGAACAACTCATTGATCGGAATGGAGTCTAAGATGTGCTCAGACGATAGCCTAGAGAGATGATCCGCTACAACATTGGAGGAGCCCTTTTTATCCTTAAATTCAAGATTGAACTCTTGGAGGAGCAAAATCCATCGAAGCAAGCGTGGCTTGGCATCCTTCTTGGAGAACAAATACCGCAAAGCGGCATGATCGGTGAAGATAATGATTTTGGAACCAAGGAGGTAGGATCGAAATTTCTCCAAAGAAAAGACTACCGCTAGCAATTCTTTCTCGGTAGTCGTGTAATTGACTTGAGCGTCATTCAAGGTTTTGCTAGCATAGCATATGGCATGAGGGAGTTTATCAATCCGTTGGCCCAAAACAGCGCCCACGGCATAGTCCGAGGCGTCGCACATGATTTCGAACGGGAGTGAATAGTCGGGTGCATGCACAATGGGTGCGGAAGACAAGGCCTCACGAAGAGTGATATAGGCATGCATGCAAGGATCATCAAAGATGAAAGGAACGTCTTTAGCAAGTAAGGCACAAAGAGGACGAGAGATTTTGCTAAAATCCTTGATGAAGCGACGATAAAAACCCGCATGCCCAAGAAAAGATCGGATTTGTCGAACCGATGATGGAGGAGGAAGTTTAGAGATGAGCTCAAGTTTGGCCTTATCAACTTCTATCCCCCTACTTGAAACAACATGGCCCAACACAATCCCCTCATTCACCATAAAATGTCTATTCTCCCAACTCAAGACTAGATTTGTTTCCTCACACCTCGCTAAGACTTTGGTGAGATTCTCAAGGCAAGAGTCAAAAGATTGGCCAAAGACTGAAAAATCATCCATGAAAATCTCTAGAAAATGTTCGATCATGTCTCCGAAGATGGCTAACATGCAATGTTGAAACGTTGCCGGTGCATTACAAAGACCGAAGGGCATACGCCGATAGGCGAAAGTACCAAAAGGACAAGTAAATGTCGTTTTCTCTTGGTCCTTAGGATCAATTGCCACTTGGTTATATCCGGAGTAGCCATCAAGGAAACAATAGAAACTTTGTCCGGCAAGTCTCTCCAAAATTTGGTCGATGAAAGGAAGTGGGAAATGGTCTTTTCTAGTGAAAGAATTCAACTTCCGGTAATCAATACATACTCGCCATCCCGTAGTTTGGCGAGTAGCAATGCTTTCTCCCTTCTCATTCTTAATCACGGTAATGCCCGATTTCTTGGGCACTACTTGGGTTGGACTCACCCATTTTGGAGTCCGAGATGGGGAAAATGACCCCCGCCTCAAGGAGTTTAAAGACCTCTTTCAACACCACTTCCCTCATGTTTGGGTTCAATCGACGTTGAAACTCAATGACACTCTTAGACTCATCTTCTAAATGTATGCGGTGCATGCATATAGATGGATCTATCCCCTTGAGGTCGGCAATGGACCACCCAATGGCCCTCTTGTTTGGTGAGCACCTTAATGAGTTTGCCCTCTTGTGCAAGAGTCAAGGATGAAGAGATGATCACCGGGAGGGAGCAATTTGGCCCAAGATACTCATATTTCAAATTGGATGGCAAGGGTTTCAACTCTAAAGTTGGTGGCTTAATCAAAGATGGGGGTGCCGGTGTGGAGGAAATAGGTGGCAATGGCTCAAAAGAAGTTTTCCGAAAGGCCATGGCACAAGCATGTTCAAATTCATCGAGTAAATCCGAAGTAGGTAAATCCGCATCTTGCAACGCATTAAAAACCATCGGAAAATCATTGAAAGTCAACACTTCATCACGTAAACCCGGAAAATCCTCTTCACAAATCGGCAACTCATCAAAATTTAAAACCTCATCACCACTCGATAAAGAGTCATCACAAGCATCAACAAATGATTCACAAGCATCATCCATGGCAAAATTTGCAACCATCACATCATTTGCACATTCATCAACAATATCATCATCCATCAAAGACTCGACCATAAAACATTCACTCCCATGCATAGATTGTTTAGTAGCATCAAAAATATTTAATTTCAACTCCATATTTCCGAAAGTAACGGTCATAATGGCACTTCTACAATTGATGCATGCATTGGCCGTAGCCAAGAAAGGTCGGCCAAGTATGATGGGAATGGATTTCTTATGTCTAACACCCGGTTCCATGTCAAGTACAACGAAATCGACCGGGAAGACACATCTATCAACCTTGACTAAAATGTCTTCAAGAACACCCCGTGGTGTCTTGATAGATCTATCGGCCAATTGCAACGTCATTGAGGTCGGTTTGAGCTCTCCTAAGCCAAACTTACAAAACAAGGAGTATGGCATAAGATTCACACTAGCTCCTAAATCAAGAAGAGCCCCCTCAATCAATTGATCTCCTATTATGCAAGAAATGGTAGGAGTGCCGGGGTCTCTCAATTTCGAAGGTAGATCAAGTTGAAGAATAGAGCTAACTTGTTCCGTTAGGAAAAGCTTTTTGGAGACATGAGACTTGGATTGCCTCTTATGGGTACACAAGTCCTTCAAAAATTTGGCATAAGAAGGAACTTGCTTAATGGCATCCAGCAAGGGAAGGTTGATGTGGACCTTCTTAAAAAGTTCTAGCATTTCCTCATATTTGCCACTCTTCCAAGGTTGAGATGTGGCTTGAGGATCAACTAGTGCTTAAGGGTATGGAGCCCTAGGAATGTATGATTTAGTTGGTAGCGGATCGAGTGAAATAGGCTCATTTTCCTTAGAAGATGGCAATGAACTTGAGGGATCATGAGGGGCATGATGAGGTGATGCTTGAGAGTCATTCATTGAAGTTGGTAAATGAGGTTCATGCCCTTGCTCTAATGTGGTGTCTTTGGACATCTCCACATTAGGAAAAATCTTTCCACTTCGGAGGGTAGTGACCGCTTGCACTTCCTCATGAGTGGAATCAACGAAATGTTGGCCTTTAGGGTTTGCTATGGGTTGACTAGGAAGTCTACCCTCCTCCCTTCTTGCCATAGTATTGGCCAATTGGCCTATTTGCACTTCCAACTTTGCAATGGATTGGGAATGAGAGTGCAAAAGTTGGGTACTTGACTCAAAAGAGTCCAAAGCCTTGAGAAGCCTTTCCTCAATACAAGGATCACGTTTAGGAGCTTGAGGGGCTTGATGGGCTTGATAGGGGGCTTGGTATGAAGAAGGCCCAGGTGGCCTTTGATTCCAATTTGAATGGTGAGAGGATTGTGGATAACCCGCCACTTGAGAGGGATAAGCATTAGGGGCTTGAGGTGGATATGCATGAGAAGCTTGAGGTGGCCGGTAGGTGGATTGATTTTGAGGAGGTGGATTAGAATGATATGGCGCTTGGTACCTAGGAGGGTAGCTCGGGGCTTGATTGCCCGCAATTGGAGGCCTAGGATTGTATGCATTTGGAGGTTGTTGGCCGGGATTTCTCCATGAGAAATTTGGATGATCCCTAAGACCGGGATTGTATGTATTGGACTATGGGTCATAGGTAGGTTTGGATTGATTGAAGACCGCATTAATGTGCTCTTGTACGAGCTCCGGATAATCACATGCCAAATGGCATTCGGTAACTTGGTGACCGGGAGTCGAGCACAAGAAGCAAAGTTCTCCCAATGATGAAGAATTCGGTGAGTAACTTGATGAAGGAGGAGGAGTAGGGATTTGATTCAAAGAATGAGCAAGTACTTGATCAAATTTCCTACTTAGAGTATCAATTTGTTGTGCAACACGGGTGGCTTCGGATAACTCTAATACTCCTCTAGAATTGGATTGTCCCTTAGGGCTTGAAGTATCCCTAATATTCCTTGAAGTGAAAGCATGATTTTGGGAATTAATGGCAAGCTTTCCAAATAAGATCCATGAGTCCTCGTATGGGTTGGTCATGAATACCCCACCGCACGCGGTGTCTACGTCTTGTTGATGACGTAGTCTAAGACCATTGTAAAAATAATCAACAAGAGACCATTTAGGGATTTGATGGTGTGGGCATTTTCTAAGAAGCTCTTTAAATCTATCCTAAGCATCATGAAATGGTTCGTCATCTTCTTGACGAAAGGTTGCTATTTGGGTTCTCATTTCATGAGTCTTAGAGATAGGAAAGAACTTTTCTAGAAAAGCACTTTGTAATTGGTCCCATGTAGTGATTGTTTGGGGCTCAAGGGATCCTAACCAATGCTTGGCTTTGCCCTTCAAGGTAAATGGGAACAACTTTAATCTCATTGCGTCCTCGGTAAAGTTTGGAATTTTGACCATGGAACTCTTTTCGAGGAAGTCTTCTAAGTGATAGTAAGGGTCCTCATTACTCAAGCCGTGAAAGTTTGGAAGGAATTGAAGGAATTGAGGCCATGCGCATGGAGCGACGCCAAGATGGGTAGTTGTCGCCATTGAGAAGAGGTTCAACCAACGGAGACTTCGGGTGATCGCCGGAGTGTAGATAATATGGAGAGGAGAGGTCTGTGATGGCCTTGAGGATCGAAGAGGAAGACTCAAGGTCAGCCGATGAAGACGTCGCCGAAGAAGACGTAGCCATCGCTTATGCCGTAGAAAAAAAACCTTAGAGCTCTGCTACCATGTCAAGAATGAGGAGAATAATCATATCTCGTTACTTTGGGCAACAGATACATGGGTTATATACACGTTACAATACTTTGCCAGTAAGAAATCTCCTAAATATGGAAGACTAGATCTATGGTAATCTGTTAAATATAGAAGACCACAACTAAGGTAATCTACATATACAAGGAAGTAAAAATAAATCATAACACCCTGTTTGGTAGCCGGCTTCTAACCATACCAGGTGGCACGGGAGGCTCATCATCCTTATATGACAGGATGGTTATAAGTTGACCATCATGTTGTTCTATGTGGAACTTAAGTGGAGAGGGTTATCCTCCGTGAAGCCTACATGGAGGGGATAGTGGAGGGGGGGGTTAGTGGGGGATAGTGGGGGGTTAGTGGGGGATAGTGGGGGGTTAGTGAGAAGTTATTGGGGAAGGTGGCGAGAGAGGATAGTTATCCTGCCATGTGACAGGGGACTTATTAGTTAGTATATATGTATATGAGCTTTTTTTTTCCATGAATACTCGGGCTAGCTATAACCTAGTGCAACCCAGCTGTAGGTCCGTCCCTAATTCAACAGTCACTCTGTTATCTATGGCTTTCGATTCGTAGGTTTCTCGCATATATGTCTCTGTAAAGAGTAGATAGGGATCTAGAATATTCTATTTCTTATTGTCAAAGTAAAGAGTTAAGAGCAAATTTTCTGGCCATCAAGTAGAATAGGGATTTATCTTGTCATTAACTAATTGTATGTTGAGCGAAGTTTGTTTGGAGTTATAGGATATTATCAGAAATATAGAAGGTTTTGTGACATTAATTTCGTATGTTTTCATGGGGTTAGATGACATATATTGGCTAATGGCCACTATCTTGCTGCTGCCTTTGCCCAACCAAGATCGCCTCATGAAAAAATATTTATCCCTGAAGTAAATGATAAATTAAATTAAGTGAAATAATTGGTACTGTTCTAATGATAATGATCCGGTTCATTTCATTTCCTATTCTCTTTTTTTTTCTCTAAATTTGTTTTCTGAAAGCATATATGAAAGCGAGTAATATGAGAAAAATGGAGTGAAAAAGGAAACAGATCGCACTATGATATATAGTGGTACTGATGAGTTGATGCAGACTCCTCATATATAGCAGCAGCTGAATAATATAGTATGCATGCATGTCACTAAAATGAAGCTTAATGCATTGGACGATGTATTTGGGTGCATGAGTAAGGGTATTTATGATGTACATGCTCTTCAATTGATATAAATGTCATACTGATTGATTCGCTTGGGATTAAATCAATCAATTAATAGATATTTATTGATTATTAGGATGTGTAATGTACATGTCTCGTTGTAGTACAAATTAAGACCGGGGCATTTTAGATATCTCGGCTGCCACGCTTTGACTGTTTTAAACATTTTGGTAATGGAATGTTTACCCCCCCCCTTTTTAGACAAAAGCCAAATTTACTCCAAACAATATTATTATTATTATTATTATTAATTGCAACTATTCGTCGGAGACTAACCGGCAAGTGAGTTTCTGAAATAAATCCTTTTATTCGGAGGATAGAAGATTTATTATTTTAAAACATAAGAGAATAAATTTGTAATTTTTTATTATTGTAGAAACATATGCATTTATTCCAAGAATAACTTTTACTAAAACTCAGATAGAGGTAATATAGTTTGGGGGCTAAAGTATGCATTTGGTACCTGTGTTTTCAGTTAAATTTTTATGTGATACCTGTGTTTTGAAAAGTAGACATTGAATACCTATTTTTCTCGAATCATTTTTAATTGGTTCCTCCGTTCACCTGCCGTCTGCCGGTCTAACGGCGGCCTGAGCGAACCGGGGCGGACCCGTCGAGTCGGCTGACCAAACCACGAACCGGGTTAGTTCCTGCCTCGTGAGCCAACTTCCCGCGCCCCTTATTCGGGCCCAACCACCCACATCTCCCCCCTCCTCCCCCCCCCCACCTCACCTCACCTCTCCTCTTCCTTCCTCTGGGGTCTGGCGGGTCGATTGCATGGGCTAATCCCTAAGGCGGCTAATCCCTAAGGCGAAGGGTTCCAGGAGGTGATCGGGATCATCGTCTCTCAAATCCAGGTGAATGGTCGTGGTTACATTCGTCTAGGGATAAGCTCGGTTTTCCAAGAGTTCATTTTTTTCCCATTTTGAACCGTGATCGATCGATTGTTATTGTTTATTTTTGGGCTTTTAATCGTGGATTTCGTGATTGAATGTCACTGTGAAAGGAGACATTTTTTCATTGATAAAAGCAAGCTCAGTGATTATCTTATGCACGGAGGATTATCTTATGTATGAAAGCAAGCTCAGTGATTATCTTATGTTGTTAGTTAGTTATTTGATTATCTTATGTTATGGGTCAATTTTTAACCCTTGCATTGATTCTGATGAAAGCAAGCTATTAGTGATTATCTTATGTTGATAGTGTGCTTAATACTTTATGTTTGACTGCAATGTTGCCAGGATGGACCCCAACACTAGCAAACCAAGCAGATTAGAGCCAGAGCCTCCTGGAGGAGCATTTGAAATCCACATCCATCATTCGGGTCAGTTAGTTATTGCTGATTTGGTGGCAAAATATGTTGGAGGGGCAGTGAATGTATTTGGCAATTGTGATGCTGATGAGTCGAGCTTATTTGAGTTTGTGGACATGATGAAGCAACTGGGACACCCTGCATATGAGAGGTTGTGGTATGTCATTCCTGGGTTAACCATGCACTTTGGGTTGAGGCCACTAATGTCTGATGATGATGTTTTGGAATTGGGAAAAAAGCAAGTCAATTTGGTGAGGTTCATGTGTATTCTGAGCATGCAGTTATAGAGGAACCTGTCATTCTTTCTGACAAAGAGATTGAGAGGGAGTTGCAACATGAGGATAAGGGTGGTGGGGGCTGTGAGTGGGATGCTTTTCAAGTTGATTCTGATAGCAGTGACTTAGATGTAATCAAGTATGACCCAGAGGTTGAGGGCAGTAGTGAGGATGCCGAGGATGAGGTGGACTATGTTGTTTTTCTGAAATCAAACCGTGGGCACAATCTTGGAGGAGGTGATATTAATATAGGAGATGGAGGGGATGATCATGAAGCTGTTAATGAAGGTAATGGTGGTGCCTCTGAAGCTGGAATGGGAGCTGGAGGGGAAGATGGAGCTGGTCATAGAACTGGAAAGGCTACTGCTGATGTTAGGGAAGCTGAGAATGCTGGTAAGGGAGCTGGTCGTAGAAAGGGAAAGGAAAATGCTACGACAGAGGATGAGGAGTATATGAATGAAGCTGACATTGAAGACAATAATAGTGAGTATCTGCCAAGTGATGAGCTCATCAGTCTTTGTGGCTCTGATGATGATGAGGTCATTTCTTACCCACTGTTTAACGAAGACACTAACTTGTCTGGAAAGATAAAGCCAGTTGTGGGGACAAGATTCCCATCTCCAAAGGTTTTCAAGAACTATATGAGGGAGTATGCTGTCAGGGGAGGTTTCAACATCAAGTTCAACAAGAACACAAAGGAGAAGGTCTCAGCCATTTGTAGAGATGGTTGTAAATGGAGGATCTATGCATCCAAAATGCAGAATCAGGAAATCTTCCAGGTCAAGATACTAAATGACCACCATACATGCAGCAGAAGCTACAGAAACCCAATGGTGAATTCAACATGGCTGTCCTACAAGTACCTTGCTGATGTCAGGCTAGACCCTGATATTAAGCACAGTCTAATAATAGTAAAGGTGAAGAAGGACTATTCAATTGACATTTCAAGAAGTCAGGCCTTCAATGTAAGGAAGAAAGCTATGGAGCTAATACAGGGAAGTTACAAAGAGCAGTATGGGAGGATAAGAGACTATTGCCATGAACTGATAAGAAGCAATCCAGGGACAACAGCAGTAGTCAAGACCAGTAGATCTCCTGATGGAGATCATTCAGTATTTGAGAGAGTGTACATCTGTTTCCAAGCTTGTAAGCAAGGCTTTAAAGATGACTGTAGGCCTTTGATTGGACTGGATGGTGCTCACCTCAAAGGTGAAATGGGTGGTCAACTCCTTGCAGCTGTTGGGAGAGATGGTGGTCAAGCCCAGCAATCCCCAAGCCAATCAAGACACCATCAGAGTCTAGAGTAAATTTCAGGGCACAAAATAGAGGTGGGGCCCCCATACCACCTCCAGAGGCATCTCCAGTGTTTGGCAGAGGCAAGGCACAACCACAGCACAATGTATTAACCTACATCTATGTGTTCTTAATACTTTTTTTTTTGTTTTCTTTTAATATTAGCTCTGACACTTATGCATCTGAACCCTACAGGCCAGCAGTAATCCATTTGGACCTATGGGGAGAGGCAGAGGTGGTGTTGAGGTAACAGATTTATCCTATATGCACCTTTTAATGCATTAATCTATTAACCTTAGATGCATTCTTTTAATGCTATTAATCTACCTCCTCATCTGAATTAATCCTAGATCCCACCACCACCACAGGGGGACCACACCCATGCACCAACCCAACATCCTTCGAGGCAACCATGGATACCTGCTGGAAGAGTGCCAACAACAGCTACTGCTGATTTGGGGGGGGGGGGGGGGCAGTAGGAGTGGGAAGAGGAGCAACACCAATTGCCAACAGAGGTATCAGTACTCATGCTTTCAGTACTATGCTTTCATCAGTATTGCATTCATAGCACATCTGTCTTGTGTTACATTCATTAATAGTTAGTTGGCATTGCAGCGAATGTCATTGTAACAACAGTGGGGAGAGGTAGAGCAAGAGCAAGAGTGACAGTAAACGTTGCTGGAGTTCCTCCTATGGGGAGAGGAAGAGCAACATGTGCAAGAGGAAATGTGAGGGGAAGAGCATCAAGAGGTAGAGGTAGACCAAGAGGGTCAGATGTAAGGGGTGCAGCAAGAGGAAATGATGCATTACCATGCCAAGGCTGGACCCTAGTTCAACAGGATGCCTACATACATGGGCCCAGTCAACCATCACCATCACAAACCCAATCATCATCACAAACCCAAGGTGAATGGTCCCAGGTCTATGACTTTGAAGGCAAACCAATTAGTGCTCCTTTCAAGACCCCCAAAGCATCTGCCAGGAAATGATGCACTAAGGAGCAGCTGGTTTTACTTTTTTTTTTTTTGTACAAACTGCAAGCTAGGCAGCACAAACAAATTGAACGCCATGCCTCTTTTTTGTGTACATGGCAGGAAATGATGCACTAAGGAGCAGCTGGTTTTACTTTCTTTTTTTTTGTACAAACTGCAAGCTAGGCAGCACAAACAATCTGTATGGCTTTGTGGGATTTTATAGCAGTAGGTTGTGTATGTGTTACTGATTTCCTAAGCCATATTTTGTAAAGTATGGCTTAGTGTTACTCATTTACTGCAATGTATGGTTTTACAGTAGTAGGTTGTGCAATGCATGGTTAGCACTTCTGTTCTACTGCAATGTATGGTATTGCTGCCAGGTTTATGTTCTAGTATGGTTTATGGTATTGCGCTGCAATGTATGGTTTATGTTCTTGTTTTGTATCTACCAGGTTTGTGTATGGTTTATGTTCTAGAGTTACTGATTTACTGCAATGTATGGTTCATGATATTGCACTGCAATGTATGGTTTAAACATCATGTTCATTAACAAAACAAAGGGGATACAAACATACACTAACAAAGCATACCAATCCAGATTAGAACATGAATCCATTAGAACAGGAATACACTAACAAAGCATACATTGTTGTGTATCTACTAGGTTTGTCTTTAAAACATCAAGTTCATTAACAAAACAAAGGGGATACAAACATACACTAACAGATTAGAACATGACTCCATTAGAACATGAATCCACACTATAACATAACAAATCCTAGGATGACACACAACAAAAAAATGCCCAGACACAGCATTCTATTTCTGTTTTACATGTTTTTCACCTCCAACAACAGTCTACTAACTTCATCTTCTCTATTCTTGCAGCAGGTCCTCCACATCTCAACTTGAGCCAAGTATTCTGAGTCCCTGCACTTCAACTGCTTAAGTTCATCTTCCAAGGACTGCATCTCAGCCATGGTCTTCATCTGCACTAATTTATCTTCCAGAACAGCCATCTCTGCTCTATTCTCCAAGGTTTGTATCTTCGCCTTCAATTTGTTGATAACTCGTTGGCCACGTTCACAAATGTCCCCATCAATCCATAAGAGGTAATCACATCCACCCTACAGAAATTCAACAGTTAGCCTATCTTAGAAATGCTCTAATCAGTTAGGCTACAGAAATTCACATTCAGGGTTAAATCTTAGAAATTGAACTGTTACCGTCTTGCGTGAGCATCCATAGAATTTTCTTTTAGGATTGGCTTCAGTCTGGGCGATCTTCAGTACTGATCTCCGTCCACAATAACACAGTGGATAAGTTGAGGAAGTTGTCGAACCAGTAGAAGACATAGGGGAGAAGGAGGAGAGCTGCCGTCGACTGGAGCGCTGCCGAGTTGGAGGAGAGCTTGCCGTCGAAGGAAGAGAGCTGCCATCGACTGGAGCGCTGCCGAGCTGGAGGAGAGCTTGTCGTCGAAGGAGAGCTTGCCGTCGACTGGAGCGCTGCCAAGCTGGAGGAGAGCTTACCGGAGGCGAGCTTGCAGTCGAAGGAGGAGAGATGCCGAGCTCCCAGGGCATCTAAAACCAATTGAAGCCCCAACTCAACTTATCCTCTGGCTCGCGGGAAGAAGGAGGCCCGGTCACGTGTACGCACGTGACCGGTTCGTTCGGGCCGCCGTTAGACCGGCAGACGGCAGGTGGACGGAGGAACCAATTAAAAATGGTTTGAGAAAAATAGGTATTCAATGTCTACTTTTCAAAACCCAGGTATCACATAAAAATTTGACTGAAAACACATGTACCAAATGCATACTTTAGTCATAGTTTGGGCTTATGGGAACAAGATTTTTACCAAATAATTTAAAAAATTATTGGATATGTAAATACAATTAGAAATCTCAAAGATGGTGATCGAGCCAAGTCTTAATCGATCAAGCCACAATTGGTCACGACGACCTTAGAAAATGGTCTATTGAAGCCTCTCTCGGCGACAACGGCCCTCTTGTCTCCGATCAACTTGGCCACCCTGCC
Source organism: Narthecium ossifragum (assembly GCA_963920575.1). Taxonomy (NCBI): domain Eukaryota; kingdom Viridiplantae; phylum Streptophyta; class Magnoliopsida; order Dioscoreales; family Nartheciaceae; genus Narthecium; species Narthecium ossifragum. Next base: position 1,843,771 of record OY986968.1, read on the forward strand.
CATCATATATAAATCAGTCTCAGTGATTGTAGCTTCAGCTTATCTATTCAAAAAAAAAAAACTTGGCCACCCTGCCCACCATATATAGTAGATAAACAAGTCAAGACATTCTTCCCACATTTATACGAGTAATTTCTGAAAAATGTCACATTTTGTCCAAAAAAAAAAGTTGAAAATTACAAAAGATGGAAGATTTTTGGTAACACAGATATATATAGTTGGATATTATCATACCTAATATTTAAAAAACCCCTTCATTTATGACAATATCAGAGAACCCACTGGAATTATATCAAAAAAGCCCTAGAGGTTAGATAGATATATACATTATAACTAGAGATGGATTAGTAATTTGTTCTATATATTAACAATAAATTAATCTCAGAGGGTTTTTAAATATAATTCTATATTTTTCAGGGGTTCTATATTAGTTGTCAGAACTTTTCTGATATTAGGTGTATAAGTTATAACTAAATTTGCAGGAAAATTCTTCATTAAAAACCTCAAAACTTTTCAACCACACTTAAATAACACGTTTATCTTACAAACTCCTTTTCTTAGTCTATATTTCTAAAATCTACTTTATAAATTATAATTAACCATATATCCATGCAAAAAATTCATACCTACAAAAATATTTCTCATGAATTCAAGTAATGTCACTATTAATTCTCAAAAAAAAAAATCACCTGAAATAAAAAATATTTCATGAATTCAAGTAATGTCACTATTAATTCTCAAAAAAAAAAAAAATCACCTGAAATAAGGAGAAGCAGTGTTCTCCTGAACAGTCTTCACCTTAGATATCTTCTTCACCACCTCCATCCCATCCACCACCCTCCCCACCACCACCGTCGACGCATCCAGCTCCGGCGAGTCCTCCACGTCGATCACAAACTCCGTCCCATTCGGATCCTTGCCGACCTCCTCCTCGTCGATCTCAAGCTTCCCTCTTCTCGCCACCACCTTAATCTTCGGCGGCGGCTTGGCCGGGTCTCTAATCACAATGCCAAGCGACCCCTTGGTGTTCTTCGTCCCCGGGCAGCGGTTGCTCTCCGCCGCCCACTCTGCCACCAGGCTATCAGCAGCGAGGTTGCCGCCGGTGCTCTTGGCCATCTCGGCGTCGACGCCGTAGGACCTCACGCCGCCGTTCTGCACGTAGTTCGGCATGATTTTGACGAACTCTTTTCTCCGGTAGCTGATTCCGGCGGCGCCAGTGACTAAGGAGAGGAAGCGGGAGGCGGCGAAGGGGGTGGCGTCTTCGTATAGGGCGACGATGATGCGGCCGATGGGCTCTCCGTCGACGGCGACGTCTAGGAAAGCCTTCTTCGTGGGATTATTTATATCACGACCACAGGCATTGCTGGATATGGCTAGTGCTCCGGGGGTGGAGAAGTAGGCGGCGAGGAGGGGAAGGGCGGCGGCGAGGTCCCGGCGGGAGAGCTTGCCGGCGGCGAGGATCGGTGGTTTGCCGGCCGGAATTTGAGGGTGGCAGCTGGCGGAGAGAGGGAGGAGGATCTGTGGAGGTGGATGCAGAGATTGTAGAAGTTGCTGCATGGTGGCAAGATGGATGGTTTTAATTAATTGGTGTTTGTTTGAGAAGAGAAGAGAAGAGGTTGGGGTTGGGGATAAGGAGATGTGGAGGGGGCCATACGCGAGTTATGACCTGATGATCTTTTATTTCCTCAAAAAAAAAAAACAATATTTGATCCTTGGCTCATTTGATTTGTCATTTTGGAACGTGTCAATATTTGCGTGACCATGTACGGTGCACATCCCTTCAATCGGTGGATGTTTACCGATTGAATCACATAGCTGATAGATTATATTAATCAATCGATAATGTTCTACCGATTCGATGACTGATACATTCTACAGATTAGTTGATCTAATTTATCGTTAAAATACTACTTATGGATTAGGTGATACAATCGGTATATATCTACCGATTGAAGGGCATGTACGATTACATGCCCTTATACATGTACCCCAATCGTGATTCTTTTGGAATATGCTTGATACTTCATTGGTTAATAACGTCGTTTTAGTTGGAGGAGGGTGGGGGAGGGAAAATGAGTTATCGAAATGTTTCATTTTCATATAAGTCAATTCTTATAAAATAAATATCGTTTTTATAATGTTTGGTTGTATTAGAAACCAGATGTAAAACATATGTGAATGTAATATTGAAAAAAGTAACTCGTATTATTATTTAGTATTTTAAGGAAAAGTCAAATAGCAGGAAGTGGTGATGGATTGAAGGAAGGACTCTCAACTTTTCAATTAAGATGGGCTTGGGCTGAGACTAAATTTGTGAGTCCAGCCTGGATCATGAGCATTACACCATGACCTCCTTTAGACTGCTATAGGCCCAGCATCTGGTTAGGCCTCTGGACAGGCATAGAACGGATTTCCGACAAAAAGCAATGGCCCAAGCCCGGCCTGAGATCAACGTGTCTTGGGATGATGCATCGAGCGGTCAGGATTGAAGATGCTGGCGTGGGAGATGATCTCATGATCCACTCAAGGACGTCGTCGTTACCCCTCGGCGGTCTCCTCTCTTTTCGGTGTTAGTCTCTCGCACGGAATCCTGTATAAAATACGCGCGCTGACGATAGAACGAGCGTCACTAGTGGTGTCCCCCACACCGATCGTATCCCGCGGTTGAGATTTGATATCTTTGAAGGATATGGCTGTCATTAACGTAATGGTGGAGGAGCCGCTGGGAAACAACTCGCTTCGAAGTGGAACCGACACGTGGAGCACCTTCGTGAGATACAGGTAAGCCGTTTAAATGCATCAACGCGGCATAGGTAAAGGAAACGGGACCCGAAATCGTAACCCACCATTTTGACCCAAACCGGCAAATTACCAACAAAACATAATAAATAATAAATTTACGGTGTTTTTGTCTAAAGTCCCATATCATGCCCCATCTTTGTCCCAAATCCCATCATCTTTGTCAAAACCCAGCTGGTTTTCTTTTGAGTTAATAAGCCCAAACCACTCAAAAAAGATCAAAATACCCATTCTTATTTTTTTCTTTTTTCTCCCACCATCTTCTCTCTCCTCTCTCCTCCGGTAGGCTCATGGCTTACCTTTCCCAGCCTCAACTCCGTCGACTACTCCACTCCGAGCACCCACCCCTCCTTCCATGACTTCCCATACCTCATCGCCATTGACGCCGTCGTCCTGTCGCCTCTTCCCGACCCTTTTCCGGCACAATTCAGCGTCGCCCTGCCACCTCGTCCCGTAGCTAGTCTTCTCTGAGTGAACCAGATTCGTCGCCTACAGCTGCGTCACCGACAATCTGACTCGATGGATTGAACTCCCAAGCCTTCCAAGACCCCTCCTCTACTGGCGCCGACGACCGGAAGTTCCTCCTTGTCGTCGATACATTTATCTTTTAAATGTATTTTCATCTTTTTAAATGTATTTTTATCTTTTTAAATTCATTTTTATCTTTTTAAATGTATTTTTATCTTTCTTGCATTTTCATCTTTTTAACTTCATTTTTATCTTTTTAACTTTATTTTTATCCTTTTAACTCTATTTTTGTCTTTTTAAATGCATTTTCATCTTTTAAAATGTATTTTCATCCTTTTAAATACATTTTCATCTTTCTTGCATTTTCATCTTTTTAACTCCATTTTTATCTTTTTAAATGAGAATGAATGGTTTAATGTAATCAACAAAAATGAAAATGACTCAAGGGAAGAGAAAGATGAAAATGACTTGAGGGAACATAAAGATGAAAATGAATGATTTACTGTAATCAATAAAGATGAAAATGAATCAAGGGAACATAAAGATGAAAATGACTCAAAGGAATAGATAGATGAAAATGACTCAAGAGAACAGAAAGATGAAAATGATTGGTTTACTGTGATCAACAACGATGAAAATGATTTAAGGGAACATAAAGATGAAAATTAATGGTTTATTATAATAAATAAAGATGAAAATGAATCAAGAGAACTTAATGCTCAATAGCCACCGAGCTCTATTCCGCCCTAGCCTTTCCTATCCCACTTCCCATATTTTTCCATATTTTTCACTTTTCCTCCTATTTTACTGGGATTTTCTCTCTCCTTGAGCTTGGCTCGCTCACGGCTCGCCATCGACACACCTCGGAGCAACGAACTGAGTCAATATCTGAGATTAACAAATTCATTTATCATATTTTATTTCCATATTTTTCACACTTTTTCCTATTTTTTTTCCAATTTTTTCTTAATTTTTTTGGATTCCCCCCCCCCCCCTCTAATTTTCTTAATTTTTCCCTTGATTTCCTCTCTATTCTTCGGACCGGCTCGGCTAGGCTCACCTTTGAGCCGGGACTTCATCGTCCTGGCTTGTTCGTGGCTTGGTTCAGCTTGACCTCGAGCCGCGGCCTCCGCCTCGATGGCGCCGTTGCTCCGGCCACCCCCGCTCATTCCAACAACCACCAAAATGTTCGTTACCGCTTCCTCTATCTTCCTTAGGTCTCCTACACCTTCGCCGCCATCTCCACCATCTCCGATTACCACCACCACGACACCAAGATCCCCTCCATCGTCGACCCCCCTACAGGCCTCCTCGCTCCACCAAATTCCAATCTAACCACACAAAAATATTCACCTCATCTTCTTAGAACTTATAGTACCCTTCATTGCCCTCGCCGTCGACTTCCCCGACGCCGACCAACTTCATCAAAAACCACCGTTGCCTAACCTCTAGTTCCGGTCATCTCAGAGCCCTATTCCACAATCGGACATGGTGGATCGCCTCCTTAGACCTTCACAAACTCTCCTGCGCTGGTCCCGCGCTCCGAAGAGCCCTCTTCCCTGACGATCAATCACTGACAAATCTCAACTGCCGAATCTACCATTTCTTCTCTCCAAGCCAAATCAGCCTATTGATGAATTCATAGGGCTATTCTTGTCAAAAACATTAACAATCAACTAAAATAATTTACAAATGGGGTTTTTACTAAAAACTTTCATTAATTTGGGGTTATCACCAATTGTCTATAAATTTATCTTGTATTCTAATAAAACTTAATCCCAAAGATAAAATATCGTGTTGATCAGGTCCCTTATTTGGTCTCTATAGAATAGTAGTATTATCCATCACAAAAGTTAAAAAAATGGCATGTTTGGTTTGGGTGCATCAGGGTGTGCGATGCACCCTAATACTCCGATTCACCGTTTGGTTCGCACGGCGCATCGTGAGACGCATGCATCACACGATGCATTTTCAGCTGATTTCGTGCATTGTATGAAACACCCAAAATGGGCGTTTCATACGATGCACCCTCACGCGAGCTTTTACCGGCGAACCCGACACTGACCCAAAGGCAAACCAAACATAATATACTAAAATTTTAATATATATTTTCACAGCATTATGTCAATAATATATATATATATATATCATTGAGATTAAAATAATATAATATTTTAATATATATTAAAATTTAACTTTATTGCATCATTATGTGAACTTTATATGAATAATATATATATATTATTGAGATTAAAATAATATAATATTTTAATATGTATATTAAAATTTAAATTTATTGCATCATTATGTGAACTTTATATGAATAATATATATATTATTGAGATATATATAATAAAAATATATATTATTGAGATTAAAATAATATAATATTTTAATATGTATATTAAAATTTAATTTTATTGCATCATTATGTGAACTTTATATTATTCACATACGGATCCTTCTGTTTTTTTTTTTGCCATTTGAGAGGAAGTTCACCTTTGTTTAAGAACTCTAAAGAGCACAAGAACTGAACCACTTTTGTGGTTGCTCTGCTTTTGCAGATGGCTTCAGGATCAGGTACTGAGCCTGTGATCCCTTCTCGTTCGGAGGAAGTGCTGGTAGGCAATCCACATGTATTGGAAATGCCTAGCATGTCGATCGGTCAGCTAGAGAGGCATGAGAAGTTTAGGGGGTTGAACTTCAAGCAGTGGCTGCAGAAAATGCTGTTCGACTTGGCCTGTGAGGACCCGTCCCTCCGACCCGGCTCGACAGCGTCGGTCGAGGGCCGATCCCTTCTTGGCCTGTTTCCGCGTCGAGTGCGATCGGCTGATCGCATGGCCTCTTTGCGACCCCAGGGGCAATTTGGTCAAATTGCACCCTGTCGGGTGGTTTCACACACGTGTAGTGCACACACGGCCTTATGATGATGTATGTGTTTGAGTAGACCATTAGGAGAGCTACAGATCAGAGGATCTGAGCTGGATCGTGCGGATCAATGTTTGAATGGCTGTGATTAGATCTAGCTAATCTAACGGCCAAGATCCAAGAGAGGCAAATCATATAAAATCCCTTGTTCTTCACTCCCGCAGCCATTAGGGCATTGTGCGGAGAGAAAGAAACCGCGAGAGAGAGAGAGGATAGAGCGGCGGCGGCCGACCAAGGGGAGAGAGACGGCGTCCATGGCGACGGCGAAGGGGCTAGGCAAGCTCGACGACCACGACTGGAGGCAACCCACGACCTGAGGAGAGAGGTAGCGGCGTCTGGCGGCGAGCTCGGGGACGACAACCGCGGCCGAAAAAGAAGGGGAAGGACGAGTTCTCGACGCCTAGAGGTAGGGATTCCTACCCAAATCGTGGATTTGGCTTCTAGGGTTTGGATTGAAGCATGCTAGCCTAGGATTGATGCTATGTTGATCTCATGGTTTCTATGTTGATGTTCTTTTGCTACTTGCTGCCCTTGTGTGTATTCATGGTTGAACGATGGATTGATGTATGAGGCTTGCTTCCCCGTTACTAGTTGGTTGGGTTCCGACAAGATTTCTTCCTCTTTTGTACCTCTTTCTTTTCCCCTGTTTTTTGACTGGCCGGATGCTTGAGCTTCCCGGTTTCCATTGAACCTTCTGGAGTTTCTTTTGGATTTCCTTCCCTTCCTCTTGATTTATGCATGTGTGCTGTGTCTGTGGATCCGTTGATGTTCTTCCCCTCCCCTGTTTGCATCTTCTCTGTTCCTCCCCGGTTCTTGACTGACGGTTGCTTGAGATCCCTCCAAACTCTTCCCCGATTTCTCTATAGTCCCCTGATGTTAGCTCCGACGTGTACTCCGACTGGGTGTTCTCCTTTCTTCCCCTGTTTTGGACTCACGGATGACTGGGATCTCCATCTAGCTCTTCCCTAGATCATAGTGGATGTGGTGATGGTTTAGGTCGCTGATATGGCTGTAGTGGCTTTGACTGATTCTTGGCTTGGAATTTCCTAACCATGGTCGATCTTCAACTGAGTTGGTCTTCTTCTGTAGCATAACCAAATCCATGGAGTTACCTTATCAAGAGTTGCCAACTGCAATCACCAATCCGGCCTGATCTGTTATACTTCCGATTTGGTTATTCTGTAACATGTCCTTGTTCACAGCTATTGGACTAATCAGACTTCTGAATTATGTCTATTGGCGGCTCTGTCGAACTTGATTGACCCTTAATCTTCTTATGCATAGCTGGGTCACTGTTTGGGTGGGAAATAACCCTTAATATCATACTAAGCTAAACTTCATGCTTGTCCTTGAACATACTATGGCTAAAGTATGCGTTTGGTACCTGGGTTTTCAGGCAAATTTTTATGTGATACCCGTGTTTTCAAAAGTAAACATTGAATACCTATGTTTCTCGAACCATTTTTAATTGGTGTCTCCGTCCACCTGCCGTCTGCCGATCTAACGGCGGCCCGAGCGAACCGGTCACGTGCCTACACGTGACCGGACAACCTCCTTCTTCCAATTCCAATTCCATTCAACCATCGTCTCTTCTTCGATTCGATTCGGTTCCATGGGGTATCTCTCCTGCTCTGCGGAGTCGTCCATCGCCACCTGCCGATCCATCGCCTCCTACTCCCCCACCCAGCTCCGCCAGGAAGAGCCCGTCGACGGCGGCGAGGCCGGGAGCTCCTCGTCGTTGTTTCGGAGAATAAAGCGGTTCAGCTATGTCGAGCTGGCCGAGGCCACGGGGAACTTCTCTAAGGACGCTTTGCTGGGCCGTGGTAGCCACGGCGCGGTGTATAAGGCTGTGCTGTACGGATCGTCTCACCCCGTCGCCGTGAAGCGTCCCTCCCGCCGACCTCAGCTCCTCCACAACCTTCGCAACTGGGAGGTTGACAACGAGATCCGGATCCTCTCGCGCATCCGCAGCCCGGGGCTCGTTAACCTCGTTGGGTTCACGGAGGACGGCGATGGGGTTGATGGGATCCGGGGGGCCTGATGTTCCTCTTTCTATGGCAAACCCTGACATAGCCATTCATGACCGTTGATCTCCATCTAATTTGTGGGAAAATATGGTTTGGAGCTCATCGGAGACAATCTCCGATTGATAAGCATCTAATTTCTCCTCCCAACATTCCGTTGAATCTCTGTTTTAAGAAGACGGCGGTTTGGAGCTCATCGGAGACAAAGTGTGTTTTGTGGTGGTTTTTTTATTGATATTCAAAGTCCCATTTTTGATCCACAAGCGGCTATGTTTTGATCGAAAATTCCGGCGATGAGAAACAGAGCAATGGTTTCGATCCCAGAAGAGACCCTTTCTTTTCTTATCTTCTCCTATAAATCCTTCTCCAAGATTGAAAGCAATGGATATCATTAGTTTGGTCGTCGTCTTCTCTCAATGGTTGCTATTGCCGACTTCCATGGCGGCACCGACGATGCTCCGACAGATGAAGCTTGAGATTCATCGAAGGTCTCCATCGGGGATCCTTGCTATGAATCTCTGACGGCAACGGAGGTGTAGAAGAGAGAGGGCGGCGAGGTTGGAGCTCGACATCGTTGGGATCTCCGACGAGGACTCGCGGCGGGGAGGCGAGCCGGCGATGGAGCTCCGGGCAAGGGTGGTGGATGATTGACTTGAGCACCAAGACCGATGTCTTCAGCTTCGACATTCTCCTGCTCAAGATCATGAGCGGACGGAAGGCCAATGACGGCGAAGAGGCCAATACTGTGGAAGCTAATGCGGGGGATACCAAGTTTGCATACGGTGGCGGAGTTCCAGGGGAAGAAGGAGGCTGTCCGGTCACGTGCCTACACGTGACCGGTTCGCTCGGGCCGCCGTTAGACCGGCAGACGGCAGGTGGACGGAGGCACCAATTAAAAATGATTCGAGAAACATAGGTATTCAATGTTTACTTTTGAAAACACGGGTATCACATAAAATTTTTTCTGAAAACCCAGGTACCAAACGCATACTTTAGCCAACATACTATTAATTGCTATCTGTTATTGCCGTAGTTCTTTTCACCATTCACGTTGTACTTTTCCCATGTCAATTATATCAATTGTGTTTAATTGTATCATCCTTAAGCCTAGGGCCAGCGATGTGCATGTTTCTATTTTATTTGATGTAGTTGAATCTTGGAGACTATTGTTTCATATTTGAGGACAATTGTATAATTTTGATTTTGATATTAATGACAATGATGTTTATTTAAATGTTTAAAATTGGGTTGTAATAATGATATTAGTTGTGAATCTATTAATTATGCCCTCATGATTCTGTATTTGAATTTATCGTGAAATTGAGAAACTGTACAGGTTCCTTGTGTAAGAATTATAGAGGAGATTCTGTCAAATTTTTCGCGCCCATTGATGATTTAACAGGTTTAGGTTGCTCACTCCTCGATCTGGATGGGTTTTCTGGGTCGGGGTTTGACATGGCCACCCTTAAACTTGTCAGGTATTTCACTGAGGATGAGCCTGTTCTAACTGAAGAATAGAAAAATGCTCATACTGTGGCTGCAGTTTAGGTTTGGGGTCATTCTGACTTTCTATGCCGGAACTATATCCTGAACGGCTTGGACGACAAGCTCTACAATGTGTACTTTCCCAAAAGAACCGCAAAGGAACTTTGGGAAGCATTGGACAACAAGTACAAGGTGGATGACGTCGGCGCAAAGAAATTTGTTGTCGGTCGATTCCTTAAGTACAAGATGGTAGACGGTAGAAGCGTTGTCGAACAAGTTGAGGAACTTCAGCTCATCTACCATGACATGAATGCTGAAGGTATGATTCTGAATGAACATGTCCAAGTGGTGGCAATGATAGAGAAACTACTAGAAACTGCCACCTTCTTGGAAGGACTTTAAGAACTACCTAAAGCATAAATGAAAAGAGATGAGTCTTGAAGATTTCGTTCGGAGGCTGAAGATCGAGCAGGATAACCGCAAGATCAATAAAAACAATTGTTTAGACATATACTTTAAGTCCAACATAGTTGAGAATGCCAGCGGTTTGAAAGACAAGAAGCGTAAGCGGTTCGATGAAGGCACTAAGGGAGGCAATCAGAAAATCCAGGACGAATGCTTTGTCTGCGGGAAGATAGGACATCGGGCTAAGGATTGCCGTCACCGCCCAAGTGCTCAAGGGAAGAAGAAGCAAGCTCCAAAGAGGAAAAGGACAGAAGCCAACGTAGCTGAAGGTCTCAGTACAGAGATGGATGACTTGCACATGATTGCAGTTATCTCAGAGGTGAACCTGATCGGGGGAAACCCGAAGGAATGGTGGGTCGACAAAGGCGCTACCCGCCACATCTGCTCCAATAGATGGATGTTCGACACCTACCAGGCAGTGGAAGGAGAACGCTGCTACATGGGAAACTCTGTAACCTCCAAGGTGGAAGGTAAAGGGACTGTGAAGCTGAAGATGACGTCCGGGAAGGAGCTGATCCTAACGGAAGTCCTTCATGTACCAGAGATACGCAAGAATCTGATTTCAGGTTCTGTGATGAGCAAGAAGGGCTTCAGGCTGGTCTTTATGTAGATGATATGATCATCATTAGTAGCAATGATAATATCATAAAAGAACTAAGAGCATGTTGTCACGAAGCTTCGATATGAAGGATATGGGTGTTGCTGATGTAATACTTGGTATGAAAATTACCAAAACTTTGAATGGGTATACATTATCTCAGAGTCATTATATTAAGAAAATTCTTGATAAATTTGATAAATGGAGTGATGTTGTAGCCAGGACACCGCTAGATGTCAACTCACATCTAAAGAAACACCACGGTGAAGGTGTACAACAATTAGAATATTCCAGGATCATAGGCAGTTTGATGTATATCATGAACTGCACTCGATCGGATATTGCTAACTCAGTTAACAAGCTGAGTAGAAACACAAGTAATCCAAGTACAGATCACTGAAAGGTAATAATCAGAGTCCTTAGATATCTAAGGTACACAACAAATTATGGATTACATTACACGAGATATCCAGCTGTGCTTGAAGGGTATTCAGATGCAAACCAGATATCAGACTCCAATGACACAAAATCCATGAGTGGATTTATCTTTTTAATTGGAGGTGCAGCTGTGTCTTGGAAATCATCCAAGCAGACTTGCATAGCAAGGTCTACTATGGAAGATGATTTTATAGCATTAGAACTAGATGGGGAAGAAGCAGAATGACAGCGTAACTTTCTAGAAGATATTCTTATGTGGCCTAAACCAGTGCCTCCTATCAGTATTCACTGCGACAGTCAGTTAGCAATAGGCATAGCACAAAGCCATATGTATAATGGAAAATCTCGACATATACGTCGACGACACAATTTGGTGAGGAAATTGTTGTCTACTGGTGTGATATCCATCGATTTCGTGAGATCGAAGGTAAATATTGCAGATCCATGAACCAAAGGTCTAACCAGAGATCTAGTGGATATTTCGTCGAGGGGAATGGGGTTGAAGCCCATGAAATGACTATCCTCCTCAATGGCAACCCAACCTAGAAAATATGGCAGACCCAGATTCTAGGTTCAATGGGACAACCGAATTGTGGGGGCAGTTGCTAAGATCACTCTTACCCATTCCTATGATGAGTGAGTGACAAATCTACATAATGTAAAGGTTAAGCTTATGCTTTTAATGATCCTTATTACTTAAAGAGTAAGGGCATGACAGGATGCTCTTAATAAGAGATCACCTGTATCGAGTGAGAAGGGGCCGCTTCTATGGGAATGTTTTAAGGGCTAGTTCTCTAAAGCACTTGAAGAATTCTACCAGGCATGTTCATGGCCGAAATGGACACAACAAAAGAGCCTTCAGTGGTATAAGAAAGACGCTGTGTGAGTACTGTATGTTGTCTTAGTGTACACAAAAGCTAAACAGTTCAAGACACGATATTCACTGTTTAGCAAGTACATTCGATAGTGTTTCACTAGGGAAGGTTCAAAGCTAAAGCTACCTCTTTCGATGCAGCAAGTTTTTGTGGTACTCTCAAACGTGTTAGGAATCATAACTTTTGATCAGCCATTTGATTCATGTGGGGGATTGTTGGATAAAGGTTGCCCAAAAGAGGAGTTTGGGCTAAGCCTAAGGGTTGAATCAAATAGGCCAAGAGAAAGCCCATTTTAATAACCAAATGGAGGAGCCCATGTGAGGGCCCGTCCCTCTGACCTGGCTCGACCGCGTGGGTCGAGGGCCGTTTTCCTGTTGGTTTGATTCCGCGTCGGGTACGATCGGGCGATCGTAGGGCGGTTTTGACCACAGGGGCATTTTGGTAAATATGCTCCCTGGTGGTCGGTTTCACACTCGCGTTCCATACACTGCCTTGGATTGATGTATGTGTTTGATTAGAATCCTTAGGGTGCGTCCGATCGGAAGATCGGAGCTCGATCAGGAAAGATCGAATCGGACGGCTGAGATCGATTCGAATTTCTACATATACCCCTGTCCCTTTCTCTCTCTCTCTTTCTTTCCTCCTGTCGTTTTCTCTCTCTCTCTCTCCTACGGCTGGGTGCTAGGGCTTTCAAGCACGGGTTTCGAGGCGTGGTTTCCGGCGATCGGACTTGAGGGACTGGTGGAGGTGCTGCCCTACTTGCCCAAGTCGGGTTCTCCTAGGATAGGTTTTATGTACTTTCGCTGTAGGAATAATGTTAGAATGTTATGTAGTTCTTTGCACATGTGGTGTGGTTTAATTCAAGTATTCCTACGTTGAGGTTTCGGTATTTTAACGGCTCGTTTCCGTATTATCGCCGTTTTGTCGGTTTTTGCCCATTTTGACCTAGATAGGAGATTTAACCATCAAAAATGTGATTTTTTTGCATCATTAGATTCCCCATCGTTATTTACGCATGCTTGCAAAATTTCATTGAATTCCAATATAATTTGATGGTTGAAATTCAAGAAATTGGATTTCTGGCACTGTTTCGAAGAACCGTGCCAGAGGCCTGACGGCCGATCGATGCATCGATCGTCACGTTGATACGCGTTTTCTGGGCCTGACGGTCGACCGTCGGATCGACTGTCGCATCGACCGTCAGGCTCCGTGTGGGTTTTAGTCTCCCAGGGTCGATGCATGGATCGACCGCGGGATCTTCCCGTTTTGCCATTTACCTGACGGTCGACCATCTGATCGACCGTCGCATCGACCGTCAGGCGCCGTTTGGTTTTGGGCTTCCCAGGGTCGATGGGTGGATCGACCGTCGCCCCTTTGGTTTTCTTTGTTTTGGTCTCACGGTCGACCGTCGCATCGTCCGTGACATCGTCCGTGGCCTCACGGTCGACCGCCGGATCGACCATGACATCGTCTGTGGACCCTTGAACATGGTTTTCTGGCCTTTCTTGGATGAATTTGATTTGTGATTAGTATCTAAACATGTTGGGAATCATGTATGTGGATTTTGTGGGGTTTTTAAAGGATTTCCATCGGGTTTGAGGATCGATTCGATTAATTTTCCTTTTTAGGCAAATCTATGGTTTCGATTGCATTTAATACTTGTTTGATTGTAGTTAAATGCTTAGTTGATTGCCTAACCATTAGCTGGCTATGAGTGCTAGCTAATGAGGAATTGTGGAACCTTAGCCTCTTGCCGGCGAGTGCCGAGGGCTATTGTATAACTGTGAACCTGAAATTGATGCTGTGGCATATAGAGACATCTAGGGTAGATGTTTGCATAGGTTCATGCATTGTATGCATTAGAGGCATATGAGTTAGGCGGGCGATGGTTTGGGTCGCCGATCCGAGGCTCTCGGGTAGCTCGGATCTAGCCTTAGGATCGTGGCTGGGTAGTCAGGAGTAGGGTGTGATCTTGTATGATCTGAATCTCATGTGTTGAGGACTGGCGTTAGTTGACTCTGATCAATGTTTGAGGTTTAGAGATCGTGTTATCTTCCAAGGCCAAGTACTAAGGATGGGTGTCGATGCGTTCCCGACGTGGTTCCCCAAGGCATGGTATTCCTGTTTGGGTAAGGGTGATCCTGCATGTTACTGTTTCGTGGCCTCCTGGTAACATGTTCAGGAGAGAGGTTTCATGGTAGGAGCCCTTGGGACATCGACAGGGTTGTGGGACCCGTGGCATCCGTTAGACTTGAGCGGGGAGATAACACTGTTGTTGTTTTCCTCCCTTCTGTGTGTCGTAGAGTAGAACCCTACTGAGCTTATCGCTCACTCCTACCCGGGCTGTGTTTGCAGGTGCAGGTGGCAGTTCTTCGTCTGTGGAGCCGGCGGGATCGGCCTTTGGCGGCGCGAGCACATCCAGAGGCGTTTGAGGTTTTGCTGGAGGATGAAACTGTTGTACCTTTTTGATGATATATGTGTTGTAAATATTTCGAGGACTTTTGAGATTATGTATCATAGTTACCCTTGGAAGATCTTGTATCAAAGTTTGAATAGTACAACTGATGTTATATGAATTAAATATCTGTTTACCTCTTGATTATAAATTGTTTGAATTTATCCGTCTTTCCGCATTTGTATCGCGCCAATTGAAGAGAAATAGAGATAGGAACCCTCATGCCTCGTCCTGGATGGGTTTTCTGGGTCGGGGTGTGACAGCCCATATGGTGTAGTAAAATTGTTTAGTCCCACATTGGTTGTGAAGAAAACATTCCACTAGTTTATATAGTGTTTGGAGCTTCTATGCTTTAAACACTTGGATGGACTAGAGAAAGGCACCCACACACGCGCCGCCGCCGCCGGCCGGCCGGCCGTGCGTCGTGTGTGTCCTTTTTGCTACACAGTAACCCGGTTGAGTCAAGTCGAGTTCACTAGACCGATTGGGCTGAGTCAACTTGACGTTTCAACTTCTAAGCCGGTTACAGGTGAGTTGGCTGAGTCTAAATGACTCATTTACTCACAATAATGGGATGAGTCAGTTATGGCTCTTGGGCTACCCATGACTGGACAATGATGGGTAATGTGGCAGCTCATTACCTCTTGGTCAGCTGTTACTGCTGACGTTGCGACCCTTAATGGGCTGTTACAGGTGACATGGCAGCCCATAACTGGGCAGTTACGCTGACGTGGCGAGCCACTTCATCTCCTCATTAAGTGGCTGATCAGCTACCTTCCTTAGGCTATAAATAGGACCCCTACTAGCCTTGATTTGTTACATGCATTCCACTCTTTTGCTCACTACCACTATAGAGGGTCTTGTCTGAGAGTACTGTACCAACGAGGGCTCGACGGGCGATCGGATGCCGACACCTTCCGTTCGCGCAGAAGATCGTTGTACCCTGGGAGCTCCTTGCCTCAAGAACCAGAAGCGTTGGTGGTGGTGGGCAATACGAGCTGTTCTTTTGCACCTTCTTCTTCCTACTTCTCCTATTCGGATCAGTGGTAAGGATCGGTTTCTTTATTTAATTATCTTACTTGTAAAGGATCCTCGCTATTTAAGAAAAAAATAAGAATCCTAGTTCTTATTTCTAACAGCTTTGTGGCCACATAATTATATGTCTACATCACCTCGTAATGCTGCCTTAATATGTTATATATTTCGGTGACCATCAGATAAGCATTGCAATAATTATTAAATGGTGGTTGATCAGTAGTACTTTTCAAACCAGCTCATCTTCCTTTATTATAAAGTTGTGGCTGCGGCTACTCCTATGAAAAATTGATGACTACTCCTACTCATATGTAGACTAATGGCTACTCCTACTCCTATATAGAATAAAGCTATGCTACTCCTAGGTAGAAAGAGTAAGTGCATGCCATGCTACTCCTAGGTAGAAAGAGTAAGTGACATGCTACTCCTAGGTAGAAGAAGTAGTAGAAATGAAAGAGAATTCATTGATTGGAGTCGTGTTCGTTTTGTTACACTTTTCTTCTTCCCTCAGATATTTATACAACCGCTCAACAGACTAACTTTCCATGATCCTATGACCTCTGACGGTTGCACTCTATGTTGCCCTCCAAGATCTCATATAGTTGCCCCATGACTTATGGCGTTTGTTCTCCACGATCAGCTATGATTGAGTCCAATTTTGACCCTCTTTTAAACTCTCCAAATCTACTCATTTTTTACGATAACAGAAGGAGATGGCAATGGGATAAGGACGCGCAGGACATAAGACGGGATGACTTTTGCTGACGGGAAGGAGGCATGAGTGGCAGCCCCTCCTTAAATACGAAGGGATTTTTTATTTTTTAATATACTTACCCTCTATCTATGCCATGTGTGCATGCCACACGTGTATAGTTTTATGACTCAGATGATGAGTCATAAAAACTGATATTATATAATAAACTAGGTGGGTCCCGTGCCACCTGACACGGATAACCATCCACCCCCACTACCCCCTCTCTCCTCTGCTCCCTATGACTCAGCTGGCATGTGTCCCCCTCTTTCCTTCTCTCTCTATGACTCAGCTACCACGTGTGAGAAAATACATGAGAAAATAATTGAGTCAAATTTTGACTCATAAAACCTGATATTATATAATAGATTAACAACCTGGATATTTAACTATCCATGTGAAAGACATTTGTTGCGATCTTATCTTCAACAAGTGATGGACTTTATTTCTCATAAACGTTAATTAATTCCTTATATGATTCCAAATGACTATCCTGTGGGAAGCCTAATGACCGGTGTGAAACCTAAAGACTAAGATATATCCAGTGTGAAACAAGAAGACCATGAGCTGTCTTTAAGTCATTTTTCTCCAACGAGTGATGCACATTTCTCCTAAACTGTCTTTAAATAATTCCTTATATGATTCCAAATGACTATCCTGTGGGAAACCTAATTGACCGGTGTAAAACCTAAAGACTAATATATATCCAGTGTGAAACCTAAAGACTAATATATATCCAGTGTGAAACAAGAAGACCATGAGCTGTCTTTAAATAATTCCTAATAACCATCCCACATTGCTGCATCCAGTTGCAAAAGCTTCATTACTGAAGCTAGCTCAGAAGGGATCTCTCTTGTAGCACTTGCAGGTGATACATGTTTACGTATGCACAGGAGAATAGAGCAGCGGAAGATTTCAAAAATTTATTTTTCTGATATAGAAAAATAATAGAAAAATATTCTCCAATGTCATACACGGTGGATCGGTACGCATGCATATAACATATATGATTTAATAAGTAATAGGATAAAATTTTAGTACAAAGACTCACCTCAAGAGTCCGCTGTCGTAATCCGTTGCAAGCAATCCGCACAACCCGATCTGATCAAGGCACGGTCTCCAACTCACACTACGTCGGCAGGAATCGTCGGACGAGCACAATCTACGTACTAATAACTTCGCAGGCTAAAATCAGTGGGGTTGGATCTTGGAGAGTATATGATAAGCTCTCATGTTTTCATATATTAGATGCTCACCCTTTTTGGCTAACAAGAGAGAACCGTACCACCACTTTTATCCTCTATCTATATATCTATATATCTATAGAGATAACCATCTAATGGATATCTATGAAAGTGGTTAAGTAGAAAAATAACAACCAAATCTTATGCATGGCTGCCATATCCTAGCTAACATAGCTAGGATGGTTATAAAACAAATCTTAACAACTGTATCTAAAGGATCAAAATAGAATCCTTTCAAACCAAATCAAATCTCTCATCCAAAAAATCATGGTTAAGTTTAACCCCACTAATATTACGTAGATCCAATCTTAGGTATATGATTGTCCCATTCAATCATGTCCCTACAAATAGTGCTCTCTTGATCCGACGGTTCACAATGCCTCAGTAGGTTGATGTTGGGATTCTTAATCCTCATTAAATTAATCACTATTAATATAATAGGAGGAACTAAATTTCAAATCAAATAATTATGGGAAATTATTTAATAAATGAAGTTCCTAATCAAGATATATAATTAAGTTCCCAATGCACGAAATAAAAGACACGAATATATCCCCCACTTGATCATCGGATTCTGACTTAATCGGGATGCAATAAATCAACACCGCTCAACCCATCGTCGAAACTATTCCTTGAGTGTTGAATCTAATCAAACCATGGGAAACATTTTCCCTGAAAATATTTTTGATCAAATCAAAAACATTTACTTAAATTGCCGGGCCCGGGCTAAATTCAATTGGCTTGATCAATTATTCTACTCAACAAGATGCTAACCCAAAAAGGGTAGTGGATTCCAGTATTGAGCATCTGACTTATTCTCAGAAGTAATCACGACCATCCAATAAACCTCCTTTGAAGATCCTAAGATCAGGCAAGTCATCAAAATGATCGATCCTCCGACTAGAACAAACAGATCTCTCAGGTCAAGGGACTAATTCGGTTATGTGCAAGAGAGCCAGATCTTAATAGCGGTGAATGTTTCTAAGTCTGGGTTCTCAATTCAACTTTTAATGTGCTAACATGCACACCCACTTGCTAGTATAGAGTCTCTACTCCAATGGTTGAGAACAACCATTACTATATTATAGTCATTACTCAAAGCGGCAACCTTCTAAGTGAAATGTCCAGTTTCACCCATAGTTGTGAAATTACAGGAACAACAACTTGATTAGCCAGTTCTCCTCGTGATAGCTGAAGCTCATCACCTGACTATCCTTTAATGGTCATGTGGACTAAACTTAGTATCATATACCTTCTAACATCACATGTAGAAAAAGAAGCCATAATAAATGCAATAATTATTCAATTAATGTCTGAAAATAGACTTTTAAGGGCACCAACACTAATAGTCTCCCACTTGCCCTCAAAGCCATTTTCCTATTAGTCTAACCCCCATGTTCTCAACATGATTACAGAAAACTTTCCCTGTCAGTGGCTTGGTCATTGGATCAGCCAAATTGTCTGCAGAAGCAATCTTGGTTACAACTATCACCTTCTTGTTGACAAATTCACGCACTATGTGGTACTTGCGTTCCACATGCTTCATCTTGGAGTGATCTCGCGGGTCCTTACATTGAGCTACTGCACCACTATTATCACAGAAAAGAGTGATAGGTAATAGTGCAGAAGGAACAGTTCCTAGCTCAATTAAGAACTTCCTAAACCAAACAGCTTCCTTTGAGGCATCAGATGCCGCAATATACTTAGCCTCGGTAGTCGAGTCAGCAGTACTCTTCTGCTTGACACTGCGCCAACTAACAGCACCTCTTCCCAAAGTGAAAATATAACCAGAGGTAGATGCTCTATCATCAAGGTCGGATTGGAAATCGGCATCAACGAAACCAATAGGTGTGAGGTCAGAACCAGGGAACGTAAGCACATAATCCTTAGTCCTATTCAAGTACTTCATAATGTGCTTTACTGCAGTCCAGTGTTCCACCCCAAGGTTGCTTTGGTAACGACTTACCATACCAACTGCATGACAAATGTCTGGCCTAGTACATAGCATAGCATACATCAAACTACCAATAGCTGATGCATAGGGACATTTCCTCATATAATCAATATCATGTGAAGATGTTGGGCACTGTTTCGAAGACAGAGCCACCCCATATCTAAATGGCACAGTTGTACCCTTAGAATCTGCCATGCTGAACCTTGCTAAAACCTTATCAATATAAGTGGCTTGGCTCAAACCTATCATTCTATTTTTCCGATCTCGCAAAAGCTTGATCCCTAGAATGTAGGAAGCCTCACCTAGATCTTTCATGCAAAACTGGCTGGACAACCATAGTTTGACGGTGGATAATGATCCTACATCATTCCCAATGAGAAGGATATCATCAACATAAAGGACAAGAAATACAACAGCCCTCCCACTCATTTTCTTATAAACACATGCCTCTTCAGAGTTCTGTTCAAAACCATAGGTCCTGACAGCCTGATCAAATCGGATATTCCAACTCCGAGAGGCTTGCTTTAGGCCATATATGGACTTATTTAATTTGCAAACCTTTTGCTCATGTCCAGGGACTGAGAAGCCCTCCGGCTGTTGCATATAGATGTCTTCATCCAGCATCCCATTAAGGAATGCTGTCTTTACATCAATTTGCCAGATCTCATAGTCTATATATGCTGCTATTGCAAGGATAATCCTGATGGATTTCATCATAGCAACTGGCGAGAAAGTTTCCTCATAGTCAACGCCTTGAACTTGAGTATAACCTTTCGCAATGAGTCGAGCTTTGAAAGTCTCTACATTACCCTCAAAGTCTCTCTTCCTTTTATAGATCCACTTACATGCAATGGGTTTTATACCCTGAGGTGGATCTACCAAAGTCCAGACTTTGTTGGTATACATAGACTCAATCTCCGACTGCATGGCCTGCTCCCACTGAGAAGCATCAGCATCTAACTTAGCATCCTGATATGAGGAAGGATCCAATGTGCAAATATCAGAAGTAGCTACATATGCTTCATTAAAAAAGCTAAAGGTTTTGAAACGGCTTGGAGGACGAATGACCCTCCCACTGCGTCTCGGTGTGAGAGCAATAGAACTAGTGGGTATATTCTCAGGAGTGTTGATTTCATCAGTTGCCTCATGCAAAACCATTTTGCTTTTCTCTGAATTGTTGAGGATCATATCCTCTTCAATAAAGTGGGCATTTCTTCTGACTATAACCTTTTGATCCTCCTGAGAGTAGAAGTAGTAGCCAAAGCTTTGTTTAGGGTAACCCAAAAAATTACATTTTTCAGATCGGGGTTCCAATTTGTCTAGGTTTTCTTTGCGAACATGTGCAACACAACCCCATACTTTCATATGTTGTAAACTAGGCTTACGCCCAGTCCAAAGCTCATAAGGTGTAACTCTTACATCCTTAGAGGGAACCCGATTTAAAATGTAAATAGCAGTCTCTAATCCATAACCCCAAAAAGAAGGTGCAAGCTCAGCATGACTCATCATCGAGCGAACCATGTCCATCAATGTACGGTTCCTCCTTTCAGACACACCATTTTGTTGTGGTGCTCGAGGAACCGTCCACTCTGAAACTATACCATGTTCTTTCAGATATGCTATGAACTCGCTAGAGAGGTATTCTCCACCTCTATCGGAATGGAGAATCTTAATGGGTTTTCCAATTTGTTTCTCAACTTCAGCTCTGAATTCTTTGAACATTTCAAAGGTTTCAGATTTCTGACGCATGAGATAAATAAACCCATATCTTGAGTAGTCATCTGTGAAAGTTACAAAATACTCATAACCTCCTCTAGCTCTTACATTCATAGGTCCACACACATTAGAATGAATGAGCTGTAACAGCTCTGTGGCTCTTTCCTTCCTTTTCGCAAAAGGTTTCTTGGTCATTTTTCCTTGTAAACAAGGTTCACAAGTTGGTAAAGGTTCAAGTGCAACGAACTCTAAGGCCATGTTTGGTTGGGGGATAAGGATTCCTTATCCCGAGTTAACCCCATTTTATCCCTGTATTACAACCAAACACCATCTAATCTCCACTTTTATCCCTACTTTATCCCCATCCCTATCCTCACTTTATCCCTACTTTATCCCTACTTTTCAACCAATCATTACTATATTTTCTCTTCTTTTCAATCAATCACATCAACTTTATCCCTACTTTTTCACTTTTCAACCAATCATTATCTCATTATCCCTACTTTTCAACCAATCACATCAACTTTATTCATACTTTTTCAACCAAACATTACTAATTTATCACTATTTTTCAACAAAATACCATACATATCCCACTACTTATCCCAGGATACCAATCCTCATTCCCTCTAATCCCGGGATAGCCTATCCCCCAACCAAACGAGGCTTAAAGGTCCATCCTTAACCAATCTGCTGATCCTATCAGCTCCAATATGACCAAGGCGAAGATGCCATAAGCGTGTATGGTTCATGGATTCTCTCTTCCTTTTATAAGTCAAAGCATTGCAATTGGAAGCATTCAAAGCATTACCAGGGAATAATAAATAAAGACCATTTATTAAATTTCCATAACCAACTATTGATCCATGGAAATAAATAGTAGCTTGATGTTCAAAGCAAACTGAATATCCAAAATCTACTAGTCTAGATACAGAAATCAAATTTCTGGTTATTCCTGGCACGTAGTAGCAGTTATGGAGCGAAAGTTTATTTCCACCTCCTAGGTCTAGATCAATCGAACCAACTGCTTCAGCTGCAACAGTTGCACCTGTCCCTACGTGCAAAACCATCTCTCCATCAAGTACTAGTCGGGTTACCTTGAATGCCTGTAACAAATTACAAACATGTTCCATACAACCAGTGTCAATACACCAAGAGTTAGGAGGACCAGTAGTTAAATATATTTCACAAACATATGAGAGGTGATTACCTTGAGAAGCCTTATCCTTCTTAAGGGAGGCTAGGTAAGCTTTGCAATTCCTCCTCCAGTGGCCATGCACGCCACAATGGAAACAATTTCCCTTATCTTTAGGAGCTTGTTTTTGGGTTGGTGCCTTGGCTGGTTTCTTGTTCATTTTCTTTTGAATATTCTTATTCCTTCCCTTCTGGATTTTCTTCCTCTTCTTTGAGTTTTCACCCTTAGAAGTGCCTTTAGTCAGATGAACATTTTGCTTGTTCTTATTAAGAAGATCCTCTGCTGCTTGCAGTTGATTCATTAGATCAGGTAATGATAACTGCATGTTGTTCATCTGATAATTCAGAAGAAACATATTGAAGGAACTAGGTAGGGACTGAAGTATGGTCTCAACCTGCATAGCCGGACCCATCGTCTCACCAAGTGCATTCATCTCATTAATGTAGCCAATCATCTTAATGACGTGCTCCATAACAGGAGTTCCTTCCTGCATCTTGGTGTTGAGCAATCCTCTAAGTGCCTTCTGCTTGGAGGCCTTAGATTGTTCTCCAAACATCTTTTGGAGATTTTCAATGATCTCAGCAGCAGTACTCATCTTATGGTGCTGTTGTCGGAGCACATTGCTCATCGATGCTAAGATATAGCATCTGGCCAAATCATTGGCCTTATCCCATGCAACAGCTTCCCTAGCATTAGCAGGTCTAGGGATGTTCAAGCAAACATCAGACTTATCAGCAATTAGGACAATATCCAATTTACGTTTTCAATCAAAAAAATTTGGTCCTTGCAGTTTCTCCTCTTTTATGATCTCAGCTAGAGGGTTGAATGTCATTTTTGAAAAAAAAACTACAATGAAAAAACATTAATCAATATATGCATAAAACCATTAAAAATTGGGCTTCTTAGCAATTTACTAATGGATTGCTATTCTTCTAATCAAATAAGATATTCCTCAAATCCAAAATGAATGAAAAATAGCTTCAAGAATCTAGCCCTTGTGAATGCAGAACCCGTGCTTCACTGTATTCTGCACCACCTTAACTAGACAGGTAGTAGTTACCCTCCATTCTTTTATAAGTATGCATTAACACTTAATCATACTTATTTAAGTTGGGATCCTTACTTCTTTCTTGACCTCTAGAATTATGCGTGCTTCTGCTTTAGCATGTGACACACAAAATTCTAGTCAAGCATAGCCCACCATCATGAACTTGAGAACACATCTAGTGGGAGCTCATCCTTTCGTCATATTGCTTCCACTTGATAGTCTTCAATTCACTAATCATACATATAATTAGGCTTATTAGTCAAGTGGGATTGGGCTCAGCTTTAGCATGCACTTACTCACCACTTAACTGATACCCCAAAAATATGGATGGTGGAAGGTCATGGAGTCACTATAGATATCTATCATACCCCATTAACTTGAATTTAATGTTGAAGAATCACACCATGATCATAGATATCACATATCATAACAATTA
Source organism: Narthecium ossifragum (assembly GCA_963920575.1). NCBI lineage: Eukaryota > Viridiplantae > Streptophyta > Magnoliopsida > Dioscoreales > Nartheciaceae > Narthecium > Narthecium ossifragum. The sequence continues at coordinate 1,867,685 of OY986968.1, forward strand.
TTGAGCAACATCTAAACACTACAACAATCACATTACTGTAACAAAGATATCAAATATCAATTGACATTATCATTATGGGCTGAGGTAATTTTATGATTGTGATCAAATCACAATCACAAACTTACCAAAAAAAAGTTATTTCCTTATGCAAGCCATCTAGAGAAAACAATTTCTTCATGGCTAACAACTGAAGCGATCCCAATCCTCCACGCTGTATTCTGGTGCTCCTCTTGATCTCAATCATTATAACATTTAATAATGAAAGACAACAAAACAAAAAAAAATCAGCCATGGGGAAACCGGATGCTAGCCATACCTAGCATTCGCCCCTTACAAGTGGCCCCAAACTTAAAAGCTTTAATTATTACACGGCTTTGATCCTAATACAATGGATCTAAATCAAATAGAATAACATTCATTCATCTCAAACCATGTAACAGCAAAAAAAAATGCACCGGATGCAAACAACAATAAAACATGTATTTAAAATAGCCCATAATGATAATTAGTCAATTAAATAATATTTATTATATGCATGGTACAAATCCAATGCAAGCATGGATAAGGATCAAACACACTAATACGTGTAGATCCCATCTACTTTTGATCCTTATCATACGTGCATGGATTGTAACCTGGCTCTGGTACCACTGTTTACGTATGCACAGGAGAATAGAGCAGCGGAAGATTTCAAAAATTTATTTTTCTGATATAGAAAAATAATAGAAAAATATTCTCCAATGTCATACACGGTGGATCGGTACGCATGCATATAACATATATGATTTAATAAGCAACAGGATAAAATTTTAGTACAAAGACTTACCTCAAGAGTCCGCTGTCGTAATCCGTCGTAAGCAATCCTCACAACCCGATCTGATTGAGGCACGGTCTCCAACTCACACTACATCGGCAGGAATCGTCGGATGAGCACAATCTACGTACTAATAACTTCGTAGGCTAAAATGGGGTTGGATCTTGGAGAGTATATGATAAGCTCTCATGTTTTCATATATTAGATTCTCACCCTTTTTGGCTAACAAGAGAGAACCGTACCACCACTTTCATCCTCTATCTATATATCTATATATCTATGGAGATAACCATCTAATGGATATCCATGAAAGTGGTTAAGTAGAAAAATAACAACCAAATCTTATGCATGGCTGCCATATCCTAGCTAACATAGCTAGGATGGTTATAAAACAAATCTTAACAACTGTATCTAAAGGATCAAAATAGAATCCTTTCAAACCAAATCAAATCTCTCATCCAAAAAATCATGGTTAAGTTTAACCCCACTAATATTACGTAGATCCAATCTTAGGTATATGATTGTCCCATTCAATCATGTCCCTACAAATAGTGCTCTCTTGATCCGACGGTTCACAATGCCTCAGTAGGTTGATGTTGGGATTCTTGATCCTCATTAAATTAATCACTATTAATATAATAGGAGGAACTAAATTTCAAATCAAATAATTATGGGAAATTATTTAATAAATGAAGTTCCTAATCAAGATATATAATTAAGTTCCCAATGCACGAAATAAAAGACACGAATATATCCCCCACTTGATCATCGGATTCCGACTTAATCGGGATGCAATAAATCAACACCGCTCAACCCATCGTCGAAACTATTCCTTGAGTGTTGAATCTAATGGGAAACATTTTCCCTGAAAATATTTTTGATCAAATCAAAAACATTTACTTAAATTGCCGGGTCCGGCCTAAATTCATTTGGCTTGATCAATTATTCTACTCAACAAGATGCTAACCCAAAAAGGGTAGTGGATTCCAGTATTGAGCAGCTGACTTATTCTCAGAAGTAATCACGACCATCCAATAAACCTCCTTTGAAGATCCTAAGATCAGGCAAAGTCATCAAAATGATCGATCCTCCGACTAGAACAAACAGATCTCTCAGGTCAAGGGACTAATTCGGTTATGTGCAAGAGAACCAGATCTTAATAGCGGTGAATGTTTCTAAGTCTGGGTTCTCAATTTAACTTTCAATGTGCTAACATGCACACCCACTTGCTAGTATAGAGTCTCTACTCCAATGGTTGAGAATAACCATTACTATATTATAGTCACTACTCAAAGTGGCAACCTTCTAAGTGAAATGTCCAGTTTCACCCATAGTTGTGAAATTACAGGAACAACAACTTGATTAGCCAGTTTTCCTCGTGATAGCTGAAGCTCATCACCTGACTATCCTTTAATGGTCATGTGGACTAAACTTAGTATCATATACCTTCTAACATCACATGTAGAAAAAGAAGCCATAATAAATACAATAATTATTCAATTAATGTCTGAAAATATACTTTTAAAGGCACCAACACTAACAATACACACACAGATATATATATATATATATATATATATATATATATATATATATATGCAGCTCCCATCCCCTCTTAATTATCTTTGTGGATAATCTATTTTTCTTCCTTCTTCAATTCGTTGTAGTTATACTAACACGTACTTCAAAATCAAGGATTTTGTGTAGAATAGTAGGTTTCTATATATAGATATTTTGGTTTCTTAATATTTTTCGGGGTTTAAGTCAGATGGAAAAGAACATGAAGAAAACTGAAGATCAGCAGGTTGCAGTGACTGATAGGGGCCATCAGGCAGAATCTTTGCTGGATAGCATGAACGGAAAACTCCATGCCATGGCTGGAGAAGATAGGGTACATCCTACAATATTCAGAATCCCTGCACATCTCCGCCGCGACCTCTATGTGCCTAACGTGGTCTCTATCGGGCCATACCACCGCGGCAAGGAGGGCTTACGCACCTTGGAAGAGCTCAAATGGCGGTGCCTCCATCACATGCTCACGGAACGCAGCAAGAAAGCGACACTAGCCGAATGCATCAGAGCAATGAGGGAGGAGGAATTGAAAGCAAGAAGATGCTACGCCGATAGGAGCTTCAATCTCTCCAGTGATGATTTCGTAGAGATGCTACTGCTCGACGGGTGCTTCCTCATCAGTCTACTCTGGATCGGCAGCCGCGGCCTCGGAGAGGAAGCAGATGCTATGTTCAACCTAGGCTGGATGAAGCCGACCATAATCTCCGACTTGCTTTTGTTGGAAAACCAGATACCCTTCTTCGTTGTTCTCAAACTATACGATTTGCTGATTGGGCCATATTCTCAAAGCACTATAAGAGTCATGACCTATATATGGGACCCTCGGGTTCGGGTGCCCGCCACAGCCAATAATCACCTCGATCACTTGCTCCACCGCTACTATTTAACTAAACTTTCACCGCCTCCATCACAGCAGCCAAACTCCAATGCCGGCCATTCCAATTCGACGACCTTCAGGTGTGTGTATATATATATATTAGTTCATTTTCTGTTTGGTTCGTATGTATTGTATCAGCTGATACAGCTGTTTCATCCAATCTTCTGTTTGATTGGTATATATTGCATTGCTTAGAATCACCCCCTGTATCCCTTGGTGAGATTACCCCCACTCTTGATACATATCATATTTTTTCTTTACCTATTTTTTATCTAGCTATATTCGTTCTGCCAACAACAAGTGTAAGTGTAGAAATCAAAAGAGATCAGAAGTTAGTCATCATGCATCACTAGTCTCGTGTTTTTCCAGAAAGACAAAATTTCAATTACTACAACCGAGGAAAATGATCATCTGAGAAGCATAAGATAATACAAGAAACTCAATCACATAACAAAAGATGGGATCCAGTTTTGCAATTAATCCACCATAGAAATCCCAAAATGACAGATTCAACTAAGCCACTCCTTTTGAACAAACCAAACTCAAGATTGCCATGAGGACTTCTCTCTAATATCAAACTAATTTCAACAAAATGCAAAAATAAAGCTCCTTGTCCTCCAAAATCACAACAGGTAAGCAATCAACATCATCCAATTGTCTTCCAAAATCACAAAACTGGCAGGTTTGGTCATCACTGCATTGCACAAACAAGAAAAGAAGGAAAGTAAGAGGCATGTTTAAGTCAGATTTTTCCTTGTCAGGTAAACAGTCTTCATATGCACATGGTGCTGTGACGGCGAGGAAGGAAGGCCGTGCGACGTCGGCGAAGGCCGAGGAGAGAGGCACCTTAGGGTTGCTAGTGATTGGTGAAGGTGATCGAGCATTGGCGGAGGGACCACGATGTGAAGGAGGACGCCGCCGGCAAGGAAGAACTGAAAGCATGGGAGGAAAGGATCTGGGCTTCCTCGCCAGATCTGGTCAGCAAGAAGGAGAGAGGGGAAGGGATCTCGGCTTCCTCACCGGATCTGGGCTTCCTCGCCGGATCTGGTTGGCAGGAAGAAGGAGGGAGGAAGGGATCTGGGCTTCCTCCCCGGATCTGGTCTCGGCGATAGGGGGCGACGGGGAAACGGGTGGAGATCGGGGCTTCTCGTCGAATCTGGTCTCCGAGGGAGGGGGAAGGGAGAGAGAGGAAGGAGAGCTCGAAGACGGGGGGCGACGGGGAAAGGGGGGAGGGGAGGGAGAGAAGGGCGGTGACGAGAGATCGGTTTCGTTGCCTTTTTGAACCACGCGGAGTGCAAACTATGCATCACGTGATGCATTGCATCAGCAGAAACAGTCATTTTGGCTGCATCAGCTGATGCAGCATCTGAGCCTCGTTTTGCATCAGCTGATGCGTTTGGCCAACCAAACACTGGTTTGGTCCAAAATGTTGCATCAACTGATACATGTATCAGCTGATACATGCAATCAAATAGCCCCTAACTTTCTCATTAACCACCCACTAGTTTCCCTCTCCTCTCTATTAACCCCCTCACCCACTAACTTTCCCCTCCTCTCCCATTAACCCCCTCCTCCACTAACTTCATCCCTCCACGTAGACTCCACGTAGGATAAACTCTGCCACGTAGATCCCCACTGGACAACATGATGGCTAACTTATAGATCCAAACGGTCGTAGCATCTGGCATAGCGTTCCAGCGGCTCAACATTTTGGGAAGAGCTCGAGATGAAGTACTTCAAGAAATGGGCTCTTGGCGATCTCCGCCGACGGAGATATCTTGGAGCTAAGAATGTTCCTGCATCAAAGCTTGCTTGGCGCGTCATGCATGGGGTTTCTTCGGTGGAGAAGAGACAACCTCTTGACACTGGTCAGCAGCCATCCGGTGCTGCTCCAGTTGGGAATCTGACCGTTTCTGTTCCTGAGAAGGGTGGTGTGAAACCGGCTGAGGTGGTGACAACTCCTACACAACCTGCACCACCAGCGAGACGCTGGGCCCAGGTTGTTGGTGAGGGAGGTGTTCACAGTTTTAATGGTGGTGGGGTGAGGGGTAATGGTGCTCGTGGTCACATGCCTTCACTAACCTCTGTGAAGGACATTATAGGGTCTTCAGTGCCACCACGCATTGTAAATCTGTGTCCTGAGAAAGTGAGAGAGAGCAGGAAGGCGTGGTCCTTTGGCCTCTTTGGAAGATTCGTGGGAGGGACTATACCACTCATCCAACTGCGATTCAGGGTGGCTCAGCTCTGGAAGTTGTCTGGTAGTGTTGCAGTGATGGACATGCCTGAAAATGTGTATGCTTTTCGTTTCTCTTCTGAGGATGACATGCAGAAGGTTTTGCTTGGCGGACCTTGGAAGATCAATGGTTTGTTTCTCTCCCTCATATGTTGGAAAGATAACTTTCAACCGTCTGCTGCCGCCTTCGAGTCAATTCCGGTATGGACGAGGGTTCAAATTGTGCCGGCTGAGTACTTCACAGAGGATATTGTTAAAGATATGGTTGCTCCTCTGGGTAATCCATTGGTTGTGGATCTGGCAACTGCTAGGGCGATTCGAGGCAAGTTTGCCAGGGTTTGCATTGAAATCAACTCGTCGGAGCCTCTATGTGGGAGCTTAGAAGTGAATGTGGATGGAAAAAAGCTAGACCTAACTGTGATCTATGAGGGCGTTCAAGTTTGTGAGGGGTGCTGTAAGATTGGTCATATCTGCCCAGTTCCATCTCCGCGCTCACCACCGATTTTGGAGGAAGAAATGAATTCTCGGGAGGGCTCCGATGAGGGAGGACTCCGTCATGCCGTTGCGTCTGCCCCGGCTGGCGGCTTCAATGCTTTTAAGGACGGTCTCGACCTTCTTTCTGCTGACGTCACTGGTGGCATCGATGATTCCAATGGTCTGCCGCCGGGGTTTGGGGAAGATGATGGATGGACGGTGGTGACTAATCGACGGCGTAGGCTGGCCGGAGGAAGCACGACCATAGCTCAGGCATCTCCCACTGTGAGGGCTGCTGGCGTTGCTTTCGAGAGACCTGTGCTTTCACGTGAAGGGCCAAAAAGATGTCAGGATAGGGGTGTGGCAGGGGTGCAGAACATTAATGCTAGAGGGGGTGGGATGGAGACAGCTCAGCGGATGGATAAAGCTCAGCGTCAAACCTTTTCTCCTAGTCAAGGTATGGCTGCTGGTTTTGGTATTGGTGGGGCTACTTTGGGAGGCCTATTGGGAGGGCAGGGTAGGTGTCTAGGCTTGAGACCTATTCCTAGGCCTTCATCTCAAGGCCCACTACACCCATTGGAGAGAATGGATCAATCAGCCTCTTCACATGGCCCATCTGGGAGAACGGATCATCAGCCTATTCCACCTGGTGAGCTATTGGCTTTGCATAATCAAGGGGTCAAATCACTTAGGAAGGCTTTATTGGGGAAAGGCAATGCACGAGATGAGCATGCCGCATCTTCTTCGTCTAGCTCTGTGCCAAGCACGCCGATCTTTCGGTCATCGCAAGACATACCTCTTGAAGATCTTGTGCTGGGGTGCGACGAAAGGGAGGAGGGGGAGATCCCGTTGCTCTATGATGAATAAATTACTCTGTTGGAATGTCCGTGGGTTAGGCCTTGCCCGCGTGACTACTGCTATCCAAGGCCTATTGGGTCTCTTTCCTTTGGATTTCTTGCTTCTTCTTGATGTCCGGCTATCTTTGGTGGATAGACGGGTGCTATGCAGTCGTATGGGTAGAGCTTGGGATGTTTTCTTGCTACCGGCAGATGGTTACCAAGGTGGCATTCTAGCAATGTGGAGGGTGTCTCTTGGTCTTGTCACGTTTGAAAGCTATTGTCGACAGGCCATTCACGGTGTTGTGACGACAGCGACGCAGGGGCAGTGGGCTTTCTCAGTGGTATATGCCTCCACAAATTATGTCTTTAGAAGAGATTTGTGGGAAGGATTGGGGAAGGTCAATGCATTGGGATGGCCTCATTTAGTTGCAGGTGATTTCAACACAATTCTCTCTCCGGCGGAGAAGAAGGGTGGTACTCCTTTCACCATGGGTACTGGTGTCCAGGAATTCCTTCAGTTTGTATTGGATAACAGGCTCAGGGACTTGGGTTTTGCTGGCCCTGTTTTCACTTGGAGAGGCACTGCTCCTGGTGGGGAGAAGATATTTGAGAGGTTGGACAGAGTTCTATCAAATGATGCCTGGTACCAACGGTTTCCCTTGGCATCTGTCACTCATGGAGTTCGTCTTCACTCTGATCATAGGATATTGCTTCTCTCTTTTGCAAATTCCATCTCAGAGCTGGGGGGAGGCCTCTTTCGTCTTGATACTTCTTTGAACGATGAGACGGTGTTCAAGTTACTAGTCAAACAAGTTTGGAGTTCCTTGGACCATGGCTCTGCACAATTTATCCTTGCCTCACGCATCAAGGCTTTGAAGGCGGTTGTCAAATCTTGGAGCAGAAAACCTGGTGCTATTCTTTCGCAATCTATCTCTCGTCTCCAATGTTCCCTTGGAGACCTGTACAGAAAGGAAGAGGATGGAATTTTGTCAGTGCAGGATGGGGTGGATCTACGGTGTATTGAGAATCACCTTGCATCGCTGGTCAATCGTCAAGCCAAGGTAGCTTCTTTGCGAAGGAGCCAAGCGTGGATTCGAGATGGTGATTCAAATTCCAGATTTTTTCATTGTGCGGTTACTTCCAAACCTCACCGTTCGAGAATAACAGAGTTGGTTCGGGCGGATGGCTCCATTGCTGCTGATTTGGAGAGCATACGGGATGAAGTGTTCAGGTACTTTGCCAATCTATGGAAGGACTCACAACCTTTTGATGAATCCTACCTCCCTTCGTTGCCGCGAATTGACCCCGGACTCCTTGATTCTCTTGTTGAGGATGTTACCGCTGAGGAGATTAGATTGGTGGTATTCTCTATGAAGGGGGACACTGTGCCAGGGCCGGACGGCATCCCTGCTGAGTTCTATTGTTCAAATTGGGAAGTGGTAGGCACAGATTTGGTGCACTCGGTGCAGGATTTCTTCAAGCGAAGTGTGCTTCCTACTTCGTGGGGTCAAACTTTCATTTCTTTCATCCCTAAGAAGCCCTTTCCTAGCGTCTCAAGGAGTACCGGCCTATTAGTCTTTGTAACGTGTGTTACAAAGTTATTTCTTCAATTCTAGCTAGGAGGTTGAAATTGGTGTTGGACAACCTTATTGGTGAGGAGCAGACGGCATACATTCCAGGGAGAAGCATAATGGACAGTGTGTTAACAGCTTGTGAGGTGATGCACTCAGTTTTGAAGGCTCCGCAATCTCGACCTCTTATGGCCCTCAAAATTGATCTGCAGTCTGCCTATGACAGAGTTCGTTGGCCGTTTGTCCGGGTTGTTCTTCTCAACATGGGTTTTCCGGTGCGATGGATTGGATGGGTCATGTCTTGCATTTCCTCTCCGGTTTTCTCTTTCATTATCAACGGAAGGACTTTTGGGCGAGTGTTCCCGCAGCGGGGGTTGAGGCAGGGTGATCCGTTATCTCCCTACATCTTCGTCCTCGTGCAAGAAGTGTTATCGCAACTCTTGAAGGATCCTGCCTCTGGTTTGGTTGGACTCAGGTTTCGTGGATCCAACTTTCATCTCTCTCATCTCCTTTACGCTGACGATTGTCTTCTTGTTTCTTCTGCTTCTTGCTTAGAGGCTAGGAAGCTTCGCCAGATCTTACTCCGCTACAGCTTGGTTTCTGGACTGTGCATGAATGAAGCCAAGTCTAGTGTGAGGTTTTCTCCAGCATTGGAATTGCAAAGGGGTGTGCGGGTACAAAGGATACTACATCTACAGGAGGCTGAGGATCGAAGTATCTGGAAATACTTAGGAGTACCAATTTCAGGAACCAGACCAAGGGCATCGGCATATGATGATCTTCTTGATCGGGTCTTGGCGCGTGTATCATCTTGGTCTGCGTCCCAACTATCAGGCGCGGGGAGAGTGGTGCTTGCCAAGAGTGTCTTGCAAGCCACACCAGTGCACTACATGTCCTCTGTTGGAATTCCAGCAAGTGTTCTCTCTAGTCTTGAATCGATTATTAGAACTTTCATTTGGGATGGCAAAGCAAGAAGCTTTGGCAGGGTTGGGTGGCATAAAGTGACATCTCCGCTGGAGCGAGGAGGTCTAGGTCTGAGAGACCTTCGCACTTGGCAAAAGGCTTTGAGGTTAACTCGGGCGGCACGACTACTGGAGAAAGAATCCTCAATTTGGGTGCAGTTTGTCAGGGTGAAGTATAATTTCAAGGAATCTATGCTGCCAATCACCTGTCCTAGATCTGCCTCTTTTATTTGGAAAGATGTATTTGGTGCAGTAAAGACTCTAAGGATGGGAATGCGGTTTACACCTGGGCTGAATAGCAGAGTTAGCATATTGCTTGATCAGTGGATAGGAGATGTTGCCTTGGCTCGCCTCCCTTGCTTTCTCAACATTGATGCTGTCAGGGGAAAGAAGCTTGAAGATCTTACTGTTGCTGATATTGTTGTTGGTGATGCATGGAACTCTTCTCTCATTCATGTCCTCTTTGGAGATGCATTGGCTGCAACTGTGCTTACTCTTCCTCCTCCTTCCACTGCCGGTGACTCTTGGGTGTGGCCTTTTTGTCCTTCTGGTAGAGTTTCCTCCAAGTCGGCTTTCATTTTCCTTTCTTTGCAATCTGAGCCGGCTTCTTCCTTGTTTCCGCGTGAGCTTTGGATTAATGTTTGGCGTCTCCCTGTGATACCTCGGGTAAGGCTCTTCATTTGGAAATTTTTTCATGGCCGGCTTGCGACGAGAGATGTGTTGTGGCATTTTGGTTCAATCTCTGAGGATGTATGCCCACTTTGTGAACTTTTTTCGGAATCTTTATTGCATTTGTTCTTTGACTGCCCCGTTGCTCGCCAAGTTTGGGGTTTTTTGCTTCAGATTCCTTCTTCTTCAGGCTCTCTCTTCAATTTTGAGGCTCTGGTGGACATGTTGTTGCGTTCCTCTGGGTCAGATAGCATCAGATCCCTCAAGTCCATTGTTAGCTATGCGCTATGGTCTATTTGGAAAGCTAGGAATAACGCAATCTTTGATGGGGTGAAGGTGAATGCAAATGTTCTATGTTTAAGGGTGCAACGTTTGACTTCCAATTTTTGGAGTTGCAGTGGAAACCAGAGATCTTACTCCCTAAGTTTCAATGCTGGCTTAACTGATCAGGATGCATGCATTATTATTTCTGATGCCTCTTTTATTACTTCTAATCATCCTGCTGGAGTAGGTGTGGTGCTTAAGAGAATGGATGGGTCTTTGTGGGCAGCTGTCTCTGAAACAGTGATGGCTGTTTCGAGTGAAGAAGCTGAGTTACTTGGTATTCGCAGGGCCTTGCTTTTGGCATGTGCATATGGTTGTTCTAAAATTTTAGTTGAGTCTGATGCTTCATTTTTGGTTGGTTGCTTGAATGGTCGATTCACTTGGCCGGAGCAATTTTGTGAATTGTTGAGAGAAATTTGTTCTCTTTCAGCTCGTTTTGTTGTCTCGATTTTCAGATCCGTGCATCGAGACCTTGTGGGACAAGCGGATGTTCTAGGCAGGCTTGCGAGAGCTCGTTGTTGGTCTAGACATTGGGTCTTTGGTCCAGGATCTGAGGTTCCTGATGATTTCTACTTGACTTAGTTGTTGTATTTTGTCTATTTTGATTTCTCTCTTGTATCTCTTACTTAGCCTTTGGGCTCAACTCTTCAAAAAAAAAAAAAATGATGGCTAACTTATAACCATTAATGGTTGAGGATGATAGTTTTCTCTCATGATGGTTGAGGATGCCCCCTTGTATCCAATTAATAACAGGATAAACCCCTATTCTAATTGATGGCTGGAAAATTGCCTCTAAACTTAAACTTCTTCGAGAGTCTTTACTGCTATTAGCGATTTTATGTCAAGAATCCAATCTTATATATATCCTTACTATGGACATCAGGGATAGCCCATTTATTTAGAACTTCAACTTCTTTTGGAAATTCAAAAAGGTTCTTGGAAATACTTCGGGAAGTGTTTGTCATGTTGTGCGGGCATACAGACTAAATTTAAGATGATATTTAGAGTAAGAAGAAAGATTTTATATTTTTTTGATTATTTAGTTATATAATTAAGAAGAAATATTTTATATCCCCTTTTCCCTATTTAGTCCTATTATTCTTAATCACTGACTTATATCGACTTCTAATATGTTAATTTCAGGTTCTTAAATATGATCTGAATCTTTTTATGTTCGTCTGCCAAGACTTATTGGATTTATCCAAACGCCTCCGTGGAATAAATTCATTGATGTCAATAACCAAAAATAGATTGAAGGATACCCGATTTCGATCATTGAATCGCAGAAGTAAAGAATGGAAATGACATATATAAAATAAATCTTTTTTTTGAAAAAATATAAAATAAATCTCATTACATCTCTATCCCTTCTTGATTAAGTCTTATATAACACCACGACTTACTTTTCATGGCTATGATAACACTAATGAGAGGACCGAACTTAAAGATGTAAAGATGCACAGTTTAAACGGATTTTAAGCTAATCTGGGTGTGAAATGACCACACCCTACGGGTGAGACGCTTATCACTACTCTTGAGAAAAGTATATATATTCCTCTCACATGTTATCAGATTCAAAAAAAGATGCCTGTGAGGGTTTTTGTTCCAAACAATTCCGATCTTATTTATCCAAAGGAGCAAAATAAAAGAGATTGTAATATGTAAATACACACCATTATATTCGACAAATATCAAAATATATAGTCCGGGTCTGTGGGATAGTACAACACAAATTAAATTTCATCCATGATCGGAATGAGACATCCGAATGGATCAGATATTACTAACATGAAAGACCAATATAGATTTTTTTTTTTTTGAAAAGATAAATCCTGAGGCTGGGGTACAATCAACTAGGCAACCTTCTACCAAAGACTACCAATCACAAGAGTCACATCCGACTCATGATTATTCATAATGAAAGTATTAGCAAAAGCTCTAGCTTGACGAGCAACCCAATCTGCCCTCTCATTCTCCTCACGGGTTATAGTCAATAACCTCACGCTACGGAACTCTAGCGTTTGCCTCCAGATATCCTGTAAGAGTGGAATAAAGACCAATATAGATGACATTTATATTTGCACCAACATATTTCACTCATATCTACGATGTAATCTATATTTATATCTATGTATACAAATAACTTTGCATTCCATTCATCACCAGGACAAGAAAGCGGCCACCCGCGGGGATTGCAAATTTTCCTTCAACAGGCCCCAATCTGTGATGACAACTTTAGGCGCACTGCACACCAAATAAACCACTATAACTGTAGAGAAAATTTAGGCAAAATCGTAGTGAATTATTAACAAGAAATGCCGCTCATTAATAATATGCATTCCTCTATGTTTATTAGCAAATATATTCTTATATTCAAATGTCATAACAGGTCATGATTAAAAATCTAAGAAACACGGTCAATTTAAACGAATTAATTCAATGGAAGGAGGGTTTTTTTGTAATAAAACAATTAATAGGGAGAGGGGGAAATTGCAAATACCAATATGGCAGCAAGTTATCGCAATATTGCTCTAAGCCAGGGAGTATTTGAAATTTTTTTTTTTTTTGAAAGAAATGAAAAAAAACTTCATTTTTATACTCCAAACGATCTAAACTTATGATTTTGGAAATCTTACCTTACCAATTAAAATAAGGTAATTAATTTAATTTCTCAGGGTACCTCGAGTAGTTAGAAGCAGCAGCCTTCATCTTCATGGATATCTCCTCCAAGACCTTCATCCCATCCACCACCACCCCCACCACCAACGTCGAATCATCCATCTCCTTCGAGTCCTCCATATCAATCACAAGCTCATCGCCATTCTTCTTCTCTCCGGTTGCCGGATCCCTCACCACGATCCCCACCGCTCCCTTGTAGTTCTTCGTCCCTTGGCACCTGCCGCCCACCTCCGCCCACTCCCCCACCAACTCACCGCCGCCGCCGCCGTAGTACTTGTCTCCGCGAAGCCGCATGTAGTTGGGCTTGATCTCAGAAACGAACTTCTTCCCCTGGTATTCGACCATTTCTTTGAACCTGGAAGCTCCTTCCGGGGTGGAGGTGTCATCGAGAGCTACTATAATCCGGTTCCTCTTTCCGTCGACGGCGAGATCGAAGAATGCTCTAGGACTGTTATCAGCAGGCTCCACCGTGCAGAGGTCTACAGTTTTCTTATGCGCCATGGCGGCGAGAGCTTGGGGCACGGAGAAGCGGGGGGCTAGGAGCAGGAGGGAGGCGGCGGCGAGGCCTCGGCCGGAGATCCTGCATGCGAGCTGGGTGGAAGGAGGGTTGGCCGGAATTTGAGGGTGGCGAGATGGAGGAGGAGGTTTGGAGGCTTGTGGAGGTCGATGCATGGAAGAATGGAGCATTGTTAGCCGCATGGCTTCTAGGTTTTCTATGGCACTTTGTGTGCTTTCCGACGAGGGTTTTGTGGATATATTTATAAGGAGATAATTCGAGTGGTATGGTTGCATCGGACGGCTGAGATTTGATCCTGGAAGGTGGTCATTATAGAGATTGTTGGGGGTTGTAACGGAATTGGAGTGTGGGAACGCACAAGACCAGCTAGTAGATGGCCAATCAGGGAAGTCATGGTGGTGACGGTGGACACAAATTCGCGTGTTGGGGGGCCATGATCAGATCTGACGGCTGAGATTAGATCTCAAGGGTGCGTTTGGTTGCGGGATGGTCTATTCCGGGATTTGAGGGGATAGGGATTGGTAACCTGGGATAAGTAGTGGAATATGTATGGTATTTTGTTGAAAAGTAGTGATAAATTAGTAATGTTTGGTTGAAAAGGTAGGGATAAAGTTGATGTGATTGGTTGAAAAATAGGAAAGATGAAGTAATGATTGGTTGAAAAGTGAAAAAATAAGGATAAAGTTGATGTGATTGGTTGAAAAATAGGGATGATGAAGTAATGATTCGTTGAAAAGTAGGGATAAAATAGAGATAAAGTGGGGATAGGAATAGGGATAAAAGTGGGAATAAAAATGGGGATTAGATGGTGTTTGGCTGTAATGCAGGGATAAAATGGGTTTATCCCGGGATAGGGATTCCCTATCCCCCAACCAAACGAGGCCTAAGAGGATATGATGGTCATTAGAGCGAAGAATAGGGGTTTTAACGGGATTGAAAATGTGAATTGGCGGTGGGTATGGACAAGGCCGACTTGCAGATGTTCAATGTTTATGTTCTGAAATTTGGGTACATACCACGTAGGCATGTGCGGTATATGGCCACCCACTTTGGCCGCCCACTTTCAAGTAACTAGCCCTCGTCGTCAACCCACTTTGGCCGCCCACATTCCTTGGTGTCGTTTGCTTATGCAGCGAGGAATTCAAGGGATCGGAGGCGACTGTGGGCCTCTGTTGGGAGGCTTAGTCAGATGAACCTTCCTCATATCTTCTTAGGGGATCTCAATGTTGTTACTTGTCAGGAGGAGAAGAGAGGTGGCAAACCATTCAAGTACTCATCCGGGGTTATGGATTTTTTGGAGTTCATGACGGTGTTTGAATTTAGGGACTTGGGCTTTGTTGATAAGACATTTACTTGGTGTAATGAGAAGTACGGACAAGCAAGGATTTTAGAGCGAATAGACAGAGCTGTGTGCAACACGGATTGGTATGAGGCCTACAGAGGAACAGTGGTGAAGCATCTACCCCGAGTGGCTTCGGACCATTCCCCACTGTTGGTTCTTACTCATCCAAAGGAGGTCAGCAAGGGACCGGGATTATTCAGGCTGCGTAATTGTTGGTTAAAGTCTCCAAGCTTTGATGGGATTGTTGGTAGAGTATGGGCGAGACCACAGAATGGGAACCGACAGTTTGCTTTTCAGGCGAGATTGCTGGAAATCAAGGCCGGAGTGAAGCGTTGGAGTGCTACTGAGAACATTAACCTTAGCAATCAATTAACTCTTATGGGGGAAGGTCTGGAGGCGCTTTATGTTAGGGAGGATGAGCAGATGATCTCGGTCGAAGATCAACAGCTTATGCGGTGCATGGAGAATAGATATGCAGCGGTCATACTACAATAGGAAGCGGCTCGTGCACAGTCGGGGAGATGCAAGTGGCTCAAACAAGGGGATGAGAATTCTGAATTCTTTCATTCCATGGCTAACTCAGGTGGGCATCAATGGCAATTTCGTAAATATTGCCAATCAGCCAATAAATACTTTAGTTTTGACACAACTGAAGTATTTTGGCCATAACTTTTGCATCAAGTATCCAAAGTGAGCGATTCTTGAACCATTGGAAAGAGGACGAAAAGATCTACAACTTTGCTGTTGACGTGATCTCCAAATTCGGTCATTTGATGTATCAAATTAATGGTCAAAGGGTTTAGTGGCAAACTGGTAAATAAGACCAAATGACCAAAATCTATCGACCAGATTTTCTATCGTCAAAATGGACGATGAAGTCATCGTCCAAAATGGACGATAAAATCCAAATGACTTAGTCCAAATTTCTATTGTCCATATTTGCTAATCGGCCATTAGTGCAGTCTAAGTATTTTGGCCATAACTTTCTCATCTAATGTCCAAATTGGATGTTTCTAGTACCGTTGGAAAGATAATTTGAAGATCTACAACTTTGATGTTTAACGTTTTCTCAAATTCTAAGGTTATCATCAGCAAAAATACAGCGGAAGACAGGAGGCGTTGTTTAGTGGCGGTTCTAGAGCAGTTTTAGACCAATTATGCAGTTCTGGTGGTTTCCACTTTCAAAGCAACGGTTGTAACAACTGCAGAGTGGTTTCCTGATAGTTTTCAAATCAGTTACCAGAAGCCCTATAAATAGCCAAGAGGAAGAAGAAAAAAGGGCCCCGGCCATCAAAGCAAAACTGCTTTTTATCTTTTATGTACTCTTTTATATTTATTATGAATGTAGCCTTTTAAATTCAGCAATGAAGCATTTTCCTTCCTTTTAATTCCTGCAATGTCCTTCATTTCTAGGAGTAGTGATACATTAATTTCTTCCATAGGAGTAGAATTATCATATTTTCCTAGGAGTAGTGCTACCATAATTCTTTATTTCTAGGAGTAGATCTACCTAAAATAGGAGTAGATTTAACATAGAATTCCAATTTCCATCCTCCATTTCCCATTTTCCATTTTCCATTATTCCCATTTTCCATTTTCCATCTCCATTTCCCATTTTCCATTATTCCCATTTTCCATTTTCCATTTTCCATTCCCGAAAGCTTCAACACTTCTAATTCGATCATTCGAAGGAGAAGAGCAAAAAACCACAATCTCCTGATTCTTACATGTTTTAACAGATTTTGACCTTGATTACAGTCCCGGTCAACGGTCATAATTTCTGTTCTAACAACATGAAATCGCTAATAGCAGTAAAGACTCTCGAAGAAGTTTAAGTTTAGAGGCAATTTTCCAGCCATCAATTAGAATAGGGGTTTATCCTGTCATTAATTGGATACAATAGGCATCCTCAACCATCATGAGAAAAGACTATCATCCTCAACCATTAATGGTTATAAGTTAACCATCCTGTTGTCATGTGGGGATCTACGTGGCAGGGTTTATCCTACGTGGAGTCTACGTGGAGGGAAGAAGTTAGTGGGGGAGGGGGTTAATGGGGGAGGAGGGGGAAGTTAGTGGGTGAGGAGGTTAATGGGGGAGGAGAGGGAAGCTAGTGGGTGGCTAATGAGGAAGTTAGGGGCTATTTGGTTGCATGTATCAGCTGATACATGTATCAGTTGATACATGTATCAGTTGATACATGCAACCAAATAGCCCCTAACTTTCTCATTAGCCACCCACTAGCTTCCCTCTCCTCTCCATTAACCCCCTCACCCACTAACTCCCCCCTCCTCTCCCATTAACCTCCGGCCTCCTCCACTAACTTCATCCCTCCACGTAGACTCCACGTAGGATAAACTTTGCCACGTAGATCCCCACAGGACAACATGATGGCTAACTTATAACCATTAATTGTTGAGGATGATAGTTTTCTCTTATGATGGTTGAGGATGCCCCTTGTATCCAATTAATGACAGGATAAACCCCTATTCTAATTGATGGCCGGAAAATTGCCTCTAAACTTAAACTTCTTCGAGAGTCTTTACTGCTATTAGCGATTTCATGTCAAGAATCCAATCGTATACATATCCTTACTATGGACATCAGGGATAGCCCATTTATTTAGAACTTCAACTTCTTTTGGAAATTCAAAAAGGTTCTTGGTAATACTTCGGGAAGTGTTTGTCATGTTGTGCGGGCATATAGACAAAATTTAAGATGATATCTAGAGTAAGAAGAAAGATTTTATATTTTTTTGGTTATTTAGTTATATAATTAAGAAGAAATATTTTATATCTCATTTTCCCTATTTAGTCCTATTATTCTTAATCACTGACTTATATCGACTTCTAATATGTTAATTTCAGGTTCTTAAATATGATCTGAATCTTTTTATGTTCGTCTGCCAAGACTTATTGGATTTATCCAAACGCCTCCGTGGAATAAATTCATTGATGTCAATAACCAAAAATAGATTGAAGGATACCCGATTTCGATCATTGAATCGCAGAAGTAAAGAATGGAAATGACATATATAAAATAAATCTTTTTTTTGAAAAAATATAAAATAAATCTCATTACATCTCTATCCCTTCTTGATTAAGTCTTATATAACACCACGACTTACTTTTCATGGCTATGATAACACTAATGAGAGGACCGAACTTAAAGATGTAAAGATGCACAGTTTAAACGGATTTTAAGCTAATCTGGGTGTGAAATGACCACACCCTACGGGTGAGACGCTTATCACTACTCTTGAGAAAAGTATATATATTCCTCTCACATGTTATCAGATTCAAAAAAAGATGCCTGTGAGGGTTTTTGTTCCAAACAATTCCGATCTTATTTATCCAAAGGAGCAAAATAAAAGAGATTGTAATATGTAAATACACACCATTATATTCGACAAATATCAAAATATATAGTCCGGGTCTGTGGGATAGTACAACACAAATTAAATTTCATCCATGATCGGAATGAGACATCCGAATGGATCAGATATTACTAACATGAAAGACCAATATAGATTTTTTTTTTTTTGAAAAGATAAATCCTGAGGCTGGGGTACAATCAACTAGGCAACCTTCTACCAAAGACTACCAATCACAAGAGTCACATCCGACTCATGATTATTCATAATGAAAGTATTAGCAAAAGCTCTAGCTTGACGAGCAACCCAATCTGCCCTCTCATTCTCCTCACGGGTTATAGTCAATAACCTCACGCTACGGAACTCTAGCGTTTGCCTCCAGATATCCTGTAAGAGTGGAATAAAGACCAATATAGATGACATTTATATTTGCACCAACATATTTCACTCATATCTACGATGTAATCTATATTTATATCTATGTATACAAATAACTTTGCATTCCATTCATCACCAGGACAAGAAAGCGGCCACCCGCGGGGATTGCAAATTTTCCTTCAACAGGCCCCAATCTGTGATGACAACTTTAGGCGCACTGCACACCAAATAAACCACTATAACTGTAGAGAAAATTTAGGCAAAATCGTAGTGAATTATTAACAAGAAATGCCGCTCATTAATAATATGCATTCCTCTATGTTTATTAGCAAATATATTCTTATATTCAAATGTCATAACAGGTCATGATTAAAAATCTAAGAAACACGGTCAATTTAAACGAATTAATTCAATGGAAGGAGGGTTTTTTTGTAATAAAACAATTAATAGGGAGAGGGGGAAATTGCAAATACCAATATGGCAGCAAGTTATCGCAATATTGCTCTAAGCCAGGGAGTATTTGAAATTTTTTTTTTTTTTGAAAGAAATGAAAAAAAACTTCATTTTTATACTCCAAACGATCTAAACTTATGATTTTGGAAATCTTACCTTACCAATTAAAATAAGGTAATTAATTTAATTTCTCAGGGTACCTCGAGTAGTTAGAAGCAGCAGCCTTCATCTTCATGGATATCTCCTCCAAGACCTTCATCCCATCCACCACCACCCCCACCACCAACGTCGAATCATCCATCTCCTTCGAGTCCTCCATATCAATCACAAGCTCATCGCCATTCTTCTTCTCTCCGGTTGCCGGATCCCTCACCACGATCCCCACCGCTCCCTTGTAGTTCTTCGTCCCTTGGCACCTGCCGCCCACCTCCGCCCACTCCCCCACCAACTCACCGCCGCCGCCGCCGTAGTACTTGTCTCCGCGAAGCCGCATGTAGTTGGGCTTGATCTCAGAAACGAACTTCTTCCCCTGGTATTCGACCATTTCTTTGAACCTGGAAGCTCCTTCCGGGGTGGAGGTGTCATCGAGAGCTACTATAATCCGGTTCCTCTTTCCGTCGACGGCGAGATCGAAGAATGCTCTAGGACTGTTATCAGCAGGCTCCACCGTGCAGAGGTCTACAGTTTTCTTATGCGCCATGGCGGCGAGAGCTTGGGGCACGGAGAAGCGGGGGGCTAGGAGCAGGAGGGAGGCGGCGGCGAGGCCTCGGCCGGAGATCCTGCATGCGAGCTGGGTGGAAGGAGGGTTGGCCGGAATTTGAGGGTGGCGAGATGGAGGAGGAGGTTTGGAGGCTTGTGGAGGTCGATGCATGGAAGAATGGAGCATTGTTAGCCGCATGGCTTCTAGGTTTTCTATGGCACTTTGTGTGCTTTCCGACGAGGGTTTTGTGGATATATTTATAAGGAGATAATTCGAGTGGTATGGTTGCATCGGACGGCTGAGATTTGATCCTGGAAGGTGGTCATTATAGAGATTGTTGGGGGTTGTAACGGAATTGGAGTGTGGGAACGCACAAGACCAGCTAGTAGATGGCCAATCAGGGAAGTCATGGTGGTGACGGTGGACACAAATTCGCGTGTTGGGGGGCCATGATCAGATCTGACGGCTGAGATTAGATCTCAAGGGTGCGTTTGGTTGCGGGATGGTCTATTCCGGGATTTGAGGGGATAGGGATTGGTAACCTGGGATAAGTAGTGGAATATGTATGGTATTTTGTTGAAAAGTAGTGATAAATTAGTAATGTTTGGTTGAAAAGGTAGGGATAAAGTTGATGTGATTGGTTGAAAAATAGGAAAGATGAAGTAATGATTGGTTGAAAAGTGAAAAAATAAGGATAAAGTTGATGTGATTGGTTGAAAAATAGGGATGATGAAGTAATGATTCGTTGAAAAGTAGGGATAAAATAGAGATAAAGTGGGGATAGGAATAGGGATAAAAGTGGGAATAAAAATGGGGATTAGATGGTGTTTGGCTGTAATGCAGGGATAAAATGGGTTTATCCCGGGATAGGGATTCCCTATCCCCCAACCAAACGAGGCCTAAGAGGATATGATGGTCATTAGAGCGAAGAATAGGGGTTTTAACGGGATTGAAAATGTGAATTGGCGGTGGGTATGGACAAGGCCGACTTGCAGATGTTCAATGTTTATGTTCTGAAATTTGGGTACATACCACGTAGGCATGTGCGGTATATGGCCACCCACTTTGGCCGCCCACTTTCAAGTAACTAGCCCTCGTCGTCAACCCACTTTGGCCGCCCACATTCCTTGGTGTCGTTTGCTTATGCAGCGAGGAATTCAAGGGATCGGAGGCGACTGTGGGCCTCTGTTGGGAGGCTTAGTCAGATGAACCTTCCTCATATCTTCTTAGGGGATCTCAATGTTGTTACTTGTCAGGAGGAGAAGAGAGGTGGCAAACCATTCAAGTACTCATCCGGGGTTATGGATTTTTTGGAGTTCATGACGGTGTTTGAATTTAGGGACTTGGGCTTTGTTGATAAGACATTTACTTGGTGTAATGAGAAGTACGGACAAGCAAGGATTTTAGAGCGAATAGACAGAGCTGTGTGCAACACGGATTGGTATGAGGCCTACAGAGGAACAGTGGTGAAGCATCTACCCCGAGTGGCTTCGGACCATTCCCCACTGTTGGTTCTTACTCATCCAAAGGAGGTCAGCAAGGGACCGGGATTATTCAGGCTGCGTAATTGTTGGTTAAAGTCTCCAAGCTTTGATGGGATTGTTGGTAGAGTATGGGCGAGACCACAGAATGGGAACCGACAGTTTGCTTTTCAGGCGAGATTGCTGGAAATCAAGGCCGGAGTGAAGCGTTGGAGTGCTACTGAGAACATTAACCTTAGCAATCAATTAACTCTTATGGGGGAAGGTCTGGAGGCGCTTTATGTTAGGGAGGATGAGCAGATGATCTCGGTCGAAGATCAACAGCTTATGCGGTGCATGGAGAATAGATATGCAGCGGTCATACTACAATAGGAAGCGGCTCGTGCACAGTCGGGGAGATGCAAGTGGCTCAAACAAGGGGATGAGAATTCTGAATTCTTTCATTCCATGGCTAACTCAGGTGGGCATCAATGGCAATTTCGTAAATATTGCCAATCAGCCAATAAATACTTTAGTTTTGACACAACTGAAGTATTTTGGCCATAACTTTTGCATCAAGTATCCAAAGTGAGCGATTCTTGAACCATTGGAAAGAGGACGAAAAGATCTACAACTTTGCTGTTGACGTGATCTCCAAATTCGGTCATTTGATGTATCAAATTAATGGTCAAAGGGTTTAGTGGCAAACTGGTAAATAAGACCAAATGACCAAAATCTATCGACCAGATTTTCTATCGTCAAAATGGACGATGAAGTCATCGTCCAAAATGGACGATAAAATCCAAATGACTTAGTCCAAATTTCTATTGTCCATATTTGCTAATCGGCCATTAGTGCAGTCTAAGTATTTTGGCCATAACTTTCTCATCTAATGTCCAAATTGGATGTTTCTAGTACCGTTGGAAAGATAATTTGAAGATCTACAACTTTGATGTTTAACGTTTTCCCAAATTCTAAGGTTATCATCAGCAAAAATACAGCGGAAGACAGGAGGCGTTGTTTAGTGGCGGTTCTAGAGCAGTTTTAGACCAATTATGCAGTTCTGGTGGTTTCCACTTTCAAAGCAACGGTTGTAACAACTGCAGAGTGGTTTCCTGATAGTTTTCAAATCAGTTACCAGAAGCCCTATAAATAGCCAAGAGGAAGAAGAAAAAAGGGCCCCGGCCATCAAAGCAAAACTGCTTTTTATCTTTTATGTACTCTTTTATATTTATTATGAATGTAGCCTTTTAAATTCAGCAATGAAGCATTTTCCTTCCTTTTAATTCCTGCAATGTCCTTCATTTCTAGGAGTAGTGATACATTAATTTCTTCCATAGGAGTAGAATTATCATATTTTCCTAGGAGTAGTGCTACCATAATTCTTTATTTCTAGGAGTAGATCTACCTAAAATAGGAGTAGATTTAACATAGAATTCCAATTTCCATCCTCCATTTCCCATTTTCCATTTTCCATTATTCCCATTTTCCATTTTCCATCTCCATTTCCCATTTTCCATTATTCCCATTTTCCATTTTCCATTTTCCATTCCCGAAAGCTTCAACACTTCTAATTCGATCATTCGAAGGAGAAGAGCAAAAAACCACAATCTCCTGATTCTTACATGTTTTAACAGATTTTGACCTTGATTACAGTCCCGGTCAACGGTCATAATTTCTGTTCTAACAACATGAAATCGCTAATAGCAGTAAAGACTCTCGAAGAAGTTTAAGTTTAGAGGCAATTTTCCAGCCATCAATTAGAATAGGGGTTTATCCTGTCATTAATTGGATACAATAGGCATCCTCAACCATCATGAGAAAAGACTATCATCCTCAACCATTAATGGTTATAAGTTAACCATCCTGTTGTCATGTGGGGATCTACGTGGCAGGGTTTATCCTACGTGGAGTCTACGTGGAGGGAAGAAGTTAGTGGGGGAGGGGGTTAATGGGGGAGGAGGGGGAAGTTAGTGGGTGAGGAGGTTAATGGGGGAGGAGAGGGAAGCTAGTGGGTGGCTAATGAGGAAGTTAGGGGCTATTTGGTTGCATGTATCAGCTGATACATGTATCAGTTGATACATGTATCAGTTGATGCAACATGTTGGTCCAAACCAGTGTTTGGCTGGCCAAATGCATCAGCTGATGCAAAAAGAGGCTCAGATGCTGCATCAGCTGATGCATCACGTGATGCATAGTTCGCACTCCGCGTGGTTCCAAAAGGCAACGGAACCGATCTCTCGTCACCGCCCTTCTCTCCCTCCTCTCCCCCTTTCCCCGTCGCCCCCTGTCGCCCCCCGTCTTCGAGCTCTCCTTCCTCTCTCTCCCTTCCCTCTCCCTCGGAGACCAAATTCGACGAGAAGCCCCGATCTCCACCCGTTTCCCCGTCGCCCCCCATCGCCGAGACTAGATCCGGCGAGGACGTCCAGATCCCTTCCTCCCTCCTTCCTGCCAACCAGATCCGGCGAGGAAGCCGAGATCCCTTCCCCTCTCTCCTTCCTGCTGACCAGATCTGGCGAGGAAGCCCAGATCCCCTCCTCCCATGCCTTCAATTCTTCCTCGCCGGCGGCGTCCTCCTTCACATCGTGGTGCCTCCGCCAATGCTCGATCACCTTCACCAGCAACCCTAAGGTGCCTCTCTCCTCGGCCTTCGCCGACGTCGCACGGCCTTCCTTCCTCGCCGTCACAGCACCCTGTGCATCTGAAGACTGTTTACCTGACCAGGAAAAATCTGACTTAAACATGCCTCTTACTTTCCTTCTTTACTTGTTTGTGCAATGCAATGATGACCAACCCTGCCAATTTTGTGATTTTGGAAGACAATTCGATGATGCTGATTGCTTGGGGAATCAATTGGATGATGATGATTGCTTACCTGTTGTGATTTTGGAAGACATGGAGCTTTATTTTTGCATTTTGTTGAAATTAGTTCGATATTAGAGAGAAGTCATCGTGGAAATCTTGAATTTGGTTTGTTCAAAAGGAGTGGCTTAGTTGAATCTGTCATTTTGGGATTTCTATGGTGGATTAATTGCAAAACTGGATCCCATCTTTGGTTATGTGATTGAGTTTCTTGTAATCTCTTATGCTTCTCATATGATCATTTTCCTCAGTTGTAGTAATTGAAATTTTGTCTTTCTGGAAAAACACGAGACTAGTGATGCATGATGACTAACTTCTTATCTCTTTTGATTTCTACACTTGCAAGTGCTGTTGGCAGAAAGAATATAGCTAAATAAAAAATTGGTAAAGAAAAAATATGATATATATCAAGAGTGGCGGTAATCTCACCAAGGGATACAGGGGGTGATTCTAAGCAATGCAATATATATCAACCAAACAGAGGATTGGATGAAACAGCTGTATCAGCTGATACAATATATACGAACCAAACAGAAAATGAACTACTACTGCATCAGTTGATACAAACAACCAAACACAAACAGTTGTATCAGCTGATGCACTGCATCAACTGATGCAAGCAACCAAACGCCCCATTAATAAGGAAGTTAGTGGGTGGTTACCCTACCAAGTGGCAGGAGCCCACTAGTAATACTATATATATATATATTAATTAGTACGAGAAGACTTATTTATCCAGCATAATTAATCTGTCTTCTCGATCGGCCGAGCCTCCAAGTGCAATGAAACACTAGAGGATAGAATATTTAAGATATGGGTTTTTGAAACGATCATAGAAAGAGAAGAAGGTCTGCACCAAACCGAGAATAAGAACAATAAGACCAACAATGGTGCATCACTTGCAAGTGCTACAAGAGAGATCCCTTCTGAGCTAGCTTCAGTAATGAAACTTTTGGAACTGGATGCAGCAATATGGGATGGTTATTAGGAATTTTTTAAAGACAGTTTAGTAGAAATGTGCATCACTCGTTGGAGAAAAATGACTTAAAGACAGCTCATTTCTACTAAACTAAACACATTTGTTGAGTGGCATTTATTGTGACTCAACGAGTGATGGACTTTATTTCTCATAAACGTTAATTAATTCCTTATATGATTCCAAATGACTATCCTGTGGGAAACCTAATGACCGGTGTGAAACCTAAAGACTAATATATATCCAGTGTGAAACAAGAAGACCATGAGCTGTCTTAAGTCATTTTTAATTCTCCAACGAGTGATGCACATTTCTCCTAAACTGTCTTTAAATAATTCCTAATAACCATCCCATATTGTTGCATCCAGTTCCAAAGGTTTCATTACTGAAGCTAGCTCAGAAGGGATCTCTCTTGTAGCGCTTGCAGGTGATACACACACACACACATATATATATATATATATATATGCAGCTCCCATCCCCTCTTAATTATCTTTGTGGATAATCTATTTTTCTTCCTTCTTCAATTCGTTGTAGTTATACTAACACGTACTTCAAAATCAAGGATTTTGTGTAGAATAGTAGGTTTCTATATATAGATATTTTGGTTTCTTAATATTTTTCGGGGTTTAAGTCAGATGGAAAAGAACATGAAGAAAACTGAAGATCAGCAGGTTGCAGTGACTGATAGGGGCCATCAGGCAGAATCTTTGCTGGATAGCATGAACGGAAAACTCGATGCCATGGCTGCAGAAGATAGGGTACATCCTACAATATTCAGAGTCCCTGCACATCTCCGCCGCGACCTCTATGTGCCTAACGTGGTCTCTATCGGGCCATACCACCGCGGCAAGGAGGGCTTACGCACCTTGGAAGAGCTCAAATGGCGGTGCCTCCATCACATGCTCACGGAACGCAGCAAGAAAGCGACACTAGCCGAATGCATCAGAGCAATGAGGGAGGAGGAATTGAAAGCAAGAAGATGCTACGCCGATAGGAGCTTCGATCTCTCCAGTGATAATTTCGTAGAGATGCTACTGCTCGACGGGTGCTTCCTCATCAGTCTACTCTGGCCCGGCGGCCGCGGCCGCGGCCTCGGAGAGGAAGCAGATGCTATTTTCAACCTAGGCTGGATGAAGCCGACCATAACCTCCGACTTGCTTTTGTTGGAAAACCAGATACCCTTCTTCGTTGTTCTCAAACTATACGATTTGCTGATTGGGCCATATTCTATAAGAGTCATGACCTATATATGGGACCCTCGGGTTCCGGTGCCCGACGAAGCCAATAATCACTTCGATCACTTGCTCCACCGCTACTATTTAACTAAACTTTCACCGCCTCCATCACAGCAGCTAAACTCCAATGCCGGCCATTCCAATTCGACGACCTTCAGGTATATATATATATATATATATATATATATATATATATATATATATATATATATATATGTTGTTTGCTTAAGCCTTTGGGATCGATGATTGGTAATTTCATAATTTGACATTAACTGATTGTCTTCGGCCCGGTCAGGATTCCAAGTGCCAAGGATCTCCGGGATGCCGGGGTCAAGTTCAAGGCCTGCAAGGGTTCTTCTGACATCTTGGGCTTGGACGTGAAATTCACATCCTGCCGTATGTGTCCCACCATGGAGATCCCCAAGCTTACAATCTGGGCCGAAGACAAGCCGTGGCTGCTGAACCTCGTGGCCTTCGAGCAGCGGTTGCCCGCGAAGGAGAGGCGCCTGGCTGCCTATGCATTCCTCATGGATTCACTGGTGGACACACCTAATGATGTGGCCATACTCCAGGAATCCAAGATCATCGACCACTATCTATCCGGCACGGAGGAGTTAGCAACCTTCTTTAATAAGCTATGTGAATGCGCTGCCTTCGACGCTAAAGATCATTACCTCATTGCTCTGTTCAACGCTGTGAACAAATACCATGAGTGTACCATAAACAGGTGGAGAGCAAAGCTGATGCGCGACTATTTCAACACTCCATGGGCTGGCGTCGGCACCATTGTTGGTCTTATTGTTCTTATTCTCGGTTTGGTGCAGACCTTCTTCTCTTTCTATGATCGTTTCAAAAACCCATATCTTAAATATTCTATCCTCTAGTGTTTCATTGCATTTGGAGGCTCGGCCGATCGAGAAGACAGATTAATTATGCTGGATAAATAAGTCTTCTTATACTAATTAATATATATATATATAGTATTACTAGTGGGCCCCTGCCACTTGGCAGGGTAACCACCCACTAACTTCCTTATTAAGGGGGCGTTTGGTTGCTTGCATCAGTTGATACAGTGCATCAGCTGATACAACTATTTGTGTTTGACTGCTTGTATCAACTGATGCAGTATTAGTTCATTTTCTGTTTGGTTCGTATGTATTGTATCAGCTGAGACATCTGTTTCATCCAATCCTCTGTTTGGTTGGTATATATTGCATTACTTAGAATCACCCCCTGTATCCCTTGGTGAGATTACCGCCACTCTTGATATATATCATTTTTTTTTACCAATTTTTTATTTAGCTATATTCTTTCTGCCAACAGCACTTGCAAGTGTAGAAATCCAAAGAGATAAGAAGTTAGTCATCATGCATCACTAGTCTCGTGTTTTTCCAGAAAGACAAAATTTCAATTACTACAACTGAGGAAAATGATCATATGAGAAGCATAAGAGAATACAAGAAACTCAATCACATAACCAAAGATGGGATCCAGTTTTGCAATTAATCCACCATAGAAATCCGAAAATGACAGATTCAACTAAGCCACTCCTTTTGAACAAACCAAATTCAAGATTTCCACGATGACTTCTCTCTAATATCGAACTAATTTCAACAAAATGCAAAAATAAAGCTCCTTGTCTTCCAAAATCACAACAGGTAAGCAATCAGCATCATCCAATTGATTCCCCAAGCAATCAGCATCATCGAATTGTCTTCCAAAATCACAAAATTGGCAGGGTTGGTCATCATTGCATTGCACAAACAAGTAAAGAAGGAAAGTAAGAGGCATGTTTAAGTCAGATTTTTCCTGGTCAGGTAAACAGTCTTCAGATGCACAGGGTGCTGTGACGGCGAGGAAGGAAGGCCGTGCGACGTCGGCGAAGGCCGAGGAGAGAGGCACCTTAGGGTTGCTGGTGAAGGTGATCGAGCATTGGCGGAGGCACCACGATGTGAAGGAGGACGCCGCCGGCGAGGAAGAATTGAAGGCATGGGAGGAAAGGATCTGGGCTTCCTCGCCAGATCTGGTCAGCAGGAAGGAGAGAGGGGAAGGGATCTGGGCTTCCTCGTCGGATCTGGTTGGCATGAAGGAGGGAGGAAGGGATCTGGGCTTCCTCGCCGGATCTAGTCTCGGCGATGGGGGACGACGGGGAAACGGGTGGAGATCGGGGCTTCTCGTCGAATCTGGTCTCCGAGGGAGAGGGAAGGGAGAGAGAGGAAGGAGAGCTCGAAGACGGGGGGCGACAGGGGGCGACAGGGGGCGACGGGGAAAGAGGGGAGGGGAGGGAGAGAAGGGCGATGACGAGAGATCGGTTCCGTTGCCTTTTGGAACTACGCGGAGTGCGAACTATGCATCACGTGATGCATCAGCTGATGCAGCATCTGAGCCTCGTTTTGCATCAGCTGATGCATTTGGCCAGCCAAACACTGGTTTGGACCAACATGTTGCATCAACTGATACATGTATCAGTTGATACATGCAACCAAATAGCCCCTAACTTTCTCATTAGCCACCCACTAGCTTCCCTCTCCTCTCCATTAACCCCCTCACCCACTAACTCCCCCCTCCTCTCCCATTAACCTCCGGCCTCCTCCACTAACTTCATCCCTCCACGTAGACTCCACGTAGGATAAACTTTGCCACGTAGATCCCCACAGGACAACATGATGGCTAACTTATAACCATTAATGGTTGAGGATGATAGTTTTCTCTTATGATGGTTGAGGATGCCCCTTGTATCCAATTAATGACAGGATAAACCCCTATTCTAATTGATGGCCGGAAAATTGCCTCTAAACTTAAACTTCTTCGAGAGTCTTTACTGCTATTAGCGATTTCATGTCAAGAATCCAATCGTATACATATCCTTACTATGGACATCAGGGATAGCCCATTTATTTAGAACTTCAACTTCTTTTGGAAATTCAAAAAGGTTCTTGGTAATACTTCGGGAAGTGTTTGTCATGTTGTGCGGGCATATAGACAAAATTTAAGATGATATCTAGAGTAAGAAGAAAGATTTTATATTTTTTTGGTTATTTAGTTATATAATTAAGAAGAAATATTTTATATCTCATTTTCCCTATTTAGTCCTATTATTCTTAATCACTGACTTATATCGACTTCTAATATGTTAATTTCAGGTTCTTAAATATGATCTGAATCTTTTTATGTTCGTCTGCCAAGACTTATTGGATTTATCCAAACGCCTCCGTGGAATAAATTCATTGATGTCAATAACCAAAAATAGATTGAAGGATACCCGATTTCGATCATTGAATCGCAGAAGTAAAGAATGGAAATGACATATATAAAATAAATCTTTTTTTTGAAAAAATATAAAATAAATCTCATTACATCTCTATCCCTTCTTGATTAAGTCTTATATAACACCACGACTTACTTTTCATGGCTATGATAACACTAATGAGAGGACCGAACTTAAAGATGTAAAGATGCACAGTTTAAACGGATTTTAAGCTAATCTGGGTGTGAAATGACCACACCCTACGGGTGAGACGCTTATCACTACTCTTGAGAAAAGTATATATATTCCTCTCACATGTTATCAGATTCAAAAAAAGATGCCTGTGAGGGTTTTTGTTCCAAACAATTCCGATCTTATTTATCCAAAGGAGCAAAATAAAAGAGATTGTAATATGTAAATACACACCATTATATTCGACAAATATCAAAATATATAGTCCGGGTCTGTGGGATAGTACAACACAAATTAAATTTCATCCATGATCGGAATGAGACATCCGAATGGATCAGATATTACTAACATGAAAGACCAATATAGATTTTTTTTTTTTTGAAAAGATAAATCCTGAGGCTGGGGTACAATCAACTAGGCAACCTTCTACCAAAGACTACCAATCACAAGAGTCACATCCGACTCATGATTATTCATAATGAAAGTATTAGCAAAAGCTCTAGCTTGACGAGCAACCCAATCTGCCCTCTCATTCTCCTCACGGGTTATAGTCAATAACCTCACGCTACGGAACTCTAGCGTTTGCCTCCAGATATCCTGTAAGAGTGGAATAAAGACCAATATAGATGACATTTATATTTGCACCAACATATTTCACTCATATCTACGATGTAATCTATATTTATATCTATGTATACAAATAACTTTGCATTCCATTCATCACCAGGACAAGAAAGCGGCCACCCGCGGGGATTGCAAATTTTCCTTCAACAGGCCCCAATCTGTGATGACAACTTTAGGCGCACTGCACACCAAATAAACCACTATAACTGTAGAGAAAATTTAGGCAAAATCGTAGTGAATTATTAACAAGAAATGCCGCTCATTAATAATATGCATTCCTCTATGTTTATTAGCAAATATATTCTTATATTCAAATGTCATAACAGGTCATGATTAAAAATCTAAGAAACACGGTCAATTTAAACGAATTAATTCAATGGAAGGAGGGTTTTTTTGTAATAAAACAATTAATAGGGAGAGGGGGAAATTGCAAATACCAATATGGCAGCAAGTTATCGCAATATTGCTCTAAGCCAGGGAGTATTTGAAATTTTTTTTTTTTTTGAAAGAAATGAAAAAAAACTTCATTTTTATACTCCAAACGATCTAAACTTATGATTTTGGAAATCTTACCTTACCAATTAAAATAAGGTAATTAATTTAATTTCTCAGGGTACCTCGAGTAGTTAGAAGCAGCAGCCTTCATCTTCATGGATATCTCCTCCAAGACCTTCATCCCATCCACCACCACCCCCACCACCAACGTCGAATCATCCATCTCCTTCGAGTCCTCCATATCAATCACAAGCTCATCGCCATTCTTCTTCTCTCCGGTTGCCGGATCCCTCACCACGATCCCCACCGCTCCCTTGTAGTTCTTCGTCCCTTGGCACCTGCCGCCCACCTCCGCCCACTCCCCCACCAACTCACCGCCGCCGCCGCCGTAGTACTTGTCTCCGCGAAGCCGCATGTAGTTGGGCTTGATCTCAGAAACGAACTTCTTCCCCTGGTATTCGACCATTTCTTTGAACCTGGAAGCTCCTTCCGGGGTGGAGGTGTCATCGAGAGCTACTATAATCCGGTTCCTCTTTCCGTCGACGGCGAGATCGAAGAATGCTCTAGGACTGTTATCAGCAGGCTCCACCGTGCAGAGGTCTACAGTTTTCTTATGCGCCATGGCGGCGAGAGCTTGGGGCACGGAGAAGCGGGGGGCTAGGAGCAGGAGGGAGGCGGCGGCGAGGCCTCGGCCGGAGATCCTGCATGCGAGCTGGGTGGAAGGAGGGTTGGCCGGAATTTGAGGGTGGCGAGATGGAGGAGGAGGTTTGGAGGCTTGTGGAGGTCGATGCATGGAAGAATGGAGCATTGTTAGCCGCATGGCTTCTAGGTTTTCTATGGCACTTTGTGTGCTTTCCGACGAGGGTTTTGTGGATATATTTATAAGGAGATAATTCGAGTGGTATGGTTGCATCGGACGGCTGAGATTTGATCCTGGAAGGTGGTCATTATAGAGATTGTTGGGGGTTGTAACGGAATTGGAGTGTGGGAACGCACAAGACCAGCTAGTAGATGGCCAATCAGGGAAGTCATGGTGGTGACGGTGGACACAAATTCGCGTGTTGGGGGGGCCATGATCAGATCTGACGGCTGAGATTAGATCTTAAGAGGATATGATGGTCATTAGAGCGAAGAATAGGGGTTTTAACGGGATTGAAAATGTGAATTGGCGGTGGGTATGGACAAGACCGACTTGCGGAATTTCTTTTTTTTTTTTTTTCGATCAGATAAGCTGGAAGGATGGGACTACCCGTCCACCTCTACAAACTTCCTTTTTACAATAACTCCAGACACTGATCATCCAAAACATGGGTCATGCGTCTTGCTTCCCAAGCCAAAAAGTCCGCTCGCATGTTGAACTCACGAGGGATGTATACAATAGAGAAGTCAGTACGGACTCTATACACCGTCATATATCTCGCACAATAGAAGCATAAGATTCGATCCACGGAACTCCACTATATACAATCTTGGTCACAATTAAAGAATCAGTTTCAACAGTAAGACTTCT
This sequence comes from Narthecium ossifragum, assembly GCA_963920575.1. NCBI lineage: Eukaryota > Viridiplantae > Streptophyta > Magnoliopsida > Dioscoreales > Nartheciaceae > Narthecium > Narthecium ossifragum. The sequence continues at coordinate 1,900,066 of OY986968.1, forward strand.
AACTCCTTTGTCCACAACACACTTCAACCCAAGACCGACTTGCAGATGTTCGATCTTTATGGGAAAAAATGCGTATTCACAAAGTCACGCTACTCGAAGATATGATTTAGACCTTGTCCATGGGAGAAATGATCTGGTGAGAGTCGTGAGACCACATCAGTCTGTACCAAACTCTACTTAACCACTTAAACGATACATCCACGTCATATAACTTATCATGTCATCAAAAAAAATTTAATTGTAAATAAGATCAAAAGAAAAGAATTTTTTATTTCATCTAAGGTACCAAATCCTCACTAGAAGGTTAACTAAGTCAAATTTAATAGCTCAATTGGACAAACACTTGATCAAGTCGAGTATGTTGGAATTTTCTTAATTGGGTTTCCATTAATTGTTAGTTGATTTGATTTTATTAAAACTGGATTGAATACAAGATCCAATGAGATAGGTTCGATAAGCCCATTGTTGTTAAGTGATCAAATTAATGGGCTTGAGCACACCGCGTTTTGTTTATGATGTGGTTGAGACGGCTAAGTGTAGGCCTAATTGGATTCAGTGTTTGTCCTTGATGGGAGGACTCACTGGATGTCTATAAATAGGCTAGGTCCCCTCTCCACTCCTTATGTTTTCTGGTTTGCCCCATCGAGAGCCGTCCTACTAGAAAAGAGGAGAAGAAGAGGAAGACCTAGACCTCTGAAGTTCTTTGGGATCTTCGTGGCGATCAACACAGGTATGTTTTATTTCAGTTAATCATGGTATTCTAATATTCATATACGAGATCTTGGTAATTAATCTTACATGTGGTATCAAGAGCAGTCGTATATGGATTTAGAATCCTTAATATTTTTTTTGTGTTTGATCCTTAAATCTTTGATCGACAAGTTATGGGCATACCTATTGGTTGTTTTCCGCATTATGTTAATCAATAGGTGAGATTTTAATTTTTTCGAAATTTAAGAAGTTTTTCCTTTTAATTTTCCGGATTTAAGATGTATATAATAATAAAAGAGAGTTTTCTTTTTTGGGTTTGAGGTTGGCCGCTGGCCAACCCCATCGAGATTGGTAGTCTCCAACCACCCAATCCGGCCCCAACATCGTCGCGGTGTCTCCGGCCACGGCGACGACGGAGATCGGCGTGCGGGGGGCGGTTGGGAGCTCTCGAGGTCCGTCGTCTCTTTCTCCCGTCGTCTCTCTCTCCCCCGCACTCTCTCTCTCTATCTCAGACCTTCGCCGTCGTGTCCTCACCGGCCTTTTCTCTGGCGTCGGGGCCAAGCGGCGATTCAGATCCGTCCTTGGCCGGATCGGGGTGCAGCTGATTGGAGCGGCGGCGGCGGCGGCGAAACCCTAACTTTCGCTCGTCTCGCATGAATGGAGGGGATGAGGGATTAACAGTTTCAGGTCCACTTAGAATCCGACCCAAACCCACTAGCTTTAACAAACCCGGTTACATACTGTGCTGCAGTTTTGCATAAAAGCCCTTGCACTATTGATATTTACAACTTTCTGGTTAGTGCTTTATTGACAGCTTTTACTAAACTTTTCCTGAAGTTTCTGAAATTGCATTTAAGTCCTTTTAAGGGCATGTTTGTGACAGCTTTACTTAAATTGCTATATTTACGTCATTTTCTATCTGATTTGATCATGGTTAGAGTCATTGGACTCCTTGAACTGAGAGGAACATCATGGATATGTTTCTTATGTGAAATTAGCTAATGTTAAAAGATTGATTTAGCTTTCGCTGATTGTTTATAAGCTTATATTTAAAGTGCAAATTTTGTTTTGAGGTGCATATTGTTTAGTACCTCATTTGTTGTCATAAGCATACATATTGTTTAGTATGCATGTTGTTATGGGCAATATTGTAAGTATATCCTGGTTTAAGGAAGTTTTCATGAGCTAAGGTTGATGGTTGCCACCAAAGTGGTCTATTGACCGAAACTTATGGATATTTTCTTATCCTTTTGTTACGGGATGCTCTAAGTTATGGTATGCAATTGCCTACCCAAAGGGGGCGATTGTGTATTGTAATTTTAGAGTTATGAAGTTTTAGTCAGAGGTGCACTGGTTTAGAGGACATGTCTGCCCAAAGGGGATATGTTTCTCGAAAACTTGGTGTATTCTCATTGATGAACTTCATGGAAGAGTGGACCTATAGCATGCTGCATTCTCTGCCCAAAGGGGGGATTGTTGTGATGTGTTGGACTCTCTTGCTGAAATATACCTTTTGTTATTGTATATTTCATTAATTGCCCAAATTAATTGACATATTGCACTTTTATTTGTTTCCGAACAATTTCCTTTGCTGTGAATAACAATACTGCTAGTATTGAGGTCCTGACTGGTTCCAATTATAAGAGATGGAAGCAAGACATTGAGTTTGCCCTGGGAATTGTTGACATTGACTTGGCCTTACGTGTTGATGAGCCTGTCATGCTTACAGCTGAAAGTACTTCTGATGAGAAAGAGTATTATGCTAGATGGGAGAGATCTAATAGGCTTAACATGATTGCTATGAAAAGGTCTATTTCTGAACATCTTTTGAGTGGCCTGCCTGTGACTGACAATGCCAGAGAATTTTTTGCTGCGGTAGGAGATATATACCAAGTATCCAATAAAGCTGAATCTGGGAGCCTAATGGATGAACTTACGAGTGTTAGGTATGACCATACCCTTGGTGTTAGGGAGTATATTTTGAAAATGGTTCACATTCAAACCAAACTTAAAGCTTTTAAGATTACCATTCCTGATGACTTCATTGTTCACCATACCCTTAATTCTTTGCCTCCTGAGTTTAGTCAAATTAAAACTGCCTATAATACCCAAGATGAGACCTGGGATGTGAATAGCCTTATCTCTAAGTGTGTCTCAGAGGAAGATAAACTCAACAGGGAAAAGAATGTGTCTGCCTTACTTGTATCCCATCCCAAGTATAATTTCCATCATAAGAGACAGGGGAAATTTAAAAAGCCTAAGCCTTTTGCTCCTAAACATGGTCGGGACTTCAAAAAGGATGGTACTGGTCAGAATCATAACATGGGAGATCCTAAAGCTGCCATTCAGAAAGATGTCAAGTGTTTCTTCTGTAAAAAGAGAGGTCATAAGAGAAGCGAGTGCACCAGATTCAAGTCTTGGTTAGAAAAGAAAAATAAAGAAGAAGGTAACACACTTGCCTACATTTGCTATGAATCCAATTTGATTAATGTCCCATTAAATTCTTGGTGGATTGATAGTGGGGCTTCTGTTCATGTTGCCATGACTCTGCAAGGGTTCATAAGCAAACGGAGGCCAAGTGATAGAGAAGTCAAACTGAGAGTTGCAAATGATAGTGAAGTTCAAGTAGAGTTCATAGGAACAGTTAGATTAATTTTGACTACAGGTTTTGAACTTGTTTTAGAGAACACTTTTTATGTACCGTCCTTCAGGTGGAATTTGATTTCTGTTTCTTTGCTTGATAGATCTGGATATTGTGTCAACTTTAGTAATGGTAAAGTCCAGTTATATTTGAACTCTCAGATTGTTGGTCAATGTGTGTTATCTAATGGCTTATATGGCTTATGTTTGGCTTCTCATCAAGAACATGTTACTTTAAATATTGATAATGTTGTGTCTAAAAGACCCCTGATTAAAGAAAAGTCTTCTAAATTATGGCACAAACGTTTGGGGTCATATTTCTAAGGAGAGGTTGGAAAGATTGGTTAGTGTTGATATTCTTCCACCTCTTGATTTTGGAGACCTAGATTTATGTATTGATTGTATTAGGGGTAAATTGACCAAAACTAAAAGGAAAGGTGCAACTCGCAGTCTAGACCTCTTGGAAATCATTCATACTGACATCAGTGGACCATATTCCCGTACTTTGTGTGGTAATAAATATTTTATTACATTTATTGATGACTTCTCTCGCTATGGACACATTTATTTGATTAATGAAAAATCCAATGCTCTTGAAAAGTTCAAAAATTTCAAGACTGAGGTTGAAAAACAGTTAGAGAAGGTCATTAAAATTGTAAGGTCTGACCGTGGTGGTGAGTATTATGGTAGACATGATACTTCAGGGCAGCATATGGGACCGTTTGCCAAATATTTGCAAGAATGTGGGATTGTTGCCCAATATACCATGCCTGGAAGTCCCAAACAGAATGGTGTAGCTGAAAGGCAAAACCGTACCCTTAAGGATATTGTGAGGACATGTACCTCCAACCCGGTCTGACTGCTTGGGTCGAGGGTTTGGTTCTGTTGGTTTTGGGCTTTGTTTGCCTTGCTTCGCGATCTTCGTTGATCGTTGCGGCTCCGGGGGTAATTTGGTAAATTACCCTTGGCGGAGCTGGTTTCACACATGCGTTGTGCACACACGGCCATGTGGTGATGTATGTGCTTGATTAGATCATTAGGGGAACCCTAGATCGGAGGATCTTGATTAGATCAAGGTTTGAGCTTATGGGATCAGATCTGGCCGATCGGATGGCCAGGATCTAATTTTAAACCATTAGTATATAAACCCATAAACCCCATCCTCTTCTCTTGTTAGGGATCGGCCGCGATCCACTTCGAGGGAGGGAGAGAGAGAGACCCACCCGCAACCCGATTGGAGGGAGAAAGAGAGAGGGTGTCGGCGGTGATCAGAGAGAGGAGAAAAGCCGACGGCGACTCCGACCACGGACGGAGGAGAGAGGCTGGCGTACCGGCGGTGATCGTGGCCGGAGAAGAGGAAGACTCTCGGATCTAGAGGTAGGGTTACTTCCCTAAACCGGGTTTAGGACTCTACTAGAGTAGAATAGGATTTAATGTTTGTGATTGGGATTGTTGATTGCTCTGTGGATTTCATGTTCGCCGGTTGATGTTCTCCCCTCTTCGCTGCCATTGTTTGGGTCTTTGAGCTTTGATGGATTTTCGATGCATTTAATTTGGCATTTCCGTTTCTGCTCAGTTTTCCCTTGGATTTACTGGCTGAATCTTGGATGTTCTTCTTCTCTCTTTACTTGCTGGTACTTAGATCGGATGGTTGTTGTGGATGTATTCACACCTCTCTCTGATGCTACGCTTAGATCCTCTGTTTCCTACCCGGTTTCCTTGGTTCTCTTCTCTGTTATTCTATGCCATACTCTGCTACGATATGCCAATGGGTTGCGATGCAATGCAATGGATCTCTCTGATGTACTATGCTATATCCTTCTCCTTTGCCGTGGTGTTTTATTCCCATCTCTGAGGTTATGCCTTAATTCTCTGATTTTGTTGTTTTTGCTCTGTTTTCTTCACTGCCATGTACTTCGATGTTATGCCTCTGTTTTATTCCCTGCTACAGTGCGTTGTCTGGTTTTGTTGATGCAAGATTTGCTTTCCCCTTCCTTGCTGCCATGTTCTGTTATTGCCTGATGTTATGGGATGTAAAGGCTTAGCTCCATCTTGATGGGTTGTGCCGATGTTAGGCTACTGGGCTGCAGGATTCTGTTAAACTATTTCTTGCTGCTGTGGGCTGTCTGGAGATGTGCATTTTTATTGGTTTTCTACTGGGGCTTATCCTCTGTGTTCCTTTCTCCTTCCCCTGTTCTTGACCCATAGACAACTGGGAGCTCCCTCTAGTCCCTCTCTAAAGTCTAACTGCTGTTATGGTGTTGGGTTGTGATTTAGTAACCATAGTTGGATTTTCTCAGCTCGATTAGCTCGATGCACCTATATGATCTCCTCGGGATCAACTGCCAATCCCGGAGTTATTATCAGTGACCCTTGTTCTTGGATTGATGGTTAGACCACTTGCTGGTTATGGCCTGCCATCCTTTGCTTCCCTGTTTTGGGATTAAACCAGTGGATTGAGTGGTCCTAGGGCAGTTGACCATTGTCGGTTGTCCCTGTATAATTGGTTACTTGCTGGCAAGGTGCTCATGGCTTTGCCCTTGCTGCTGAGGTTTGATAGTGGGTATTCTAGATTGGGATGATGATTATAGGGTCATTTATAATTTTCCCCAGTACCCTCCAGCTTGATCGACTGAGTTTGGCTGAGATCGTGGTTTGATCGACAGTTGTGTCTTTCCTACGATGTTTAACCTCCATGTCCTCCCCTTCCTTTAAATTGCTTCTCCAATTCCCCCTTCATCTCCTGCCATGTTCCCTCTTGCTACTATGATTTGATAGGCTTTGCTCTCTTAAGATCTTGGCCTCTTAGGGTCGTAGTATTAGCGGAGTCGAATGCTGCACTGATTGAGCTTCCTACTTCATTGCGTCGCCGATTAGTTGTCATCGACTGTTTCGAAGTGCCGCTAAGTTGATTCTTGCCATCGTGTATTACCTGTGATTGGTTTTGATCATAATATCATTTAATTGATTGAGCCGATGATTATTCAAATGCTTTATTTCTGTTTAATTGCTTTCTAATGCTTGTGTTAGCTGAACATATCATGTATGCATCTTAGTATCATGTAAGCCTAGGGCTGGCGGTGTGCCCGTTTTTATTTATTTTGTGGAAATGCTTATATTGTGCGGGCCAGTGGTGCCCTGTTAATTGATTAGCTGGGGATGTGCCCATTGTATAATTTCTGGTTGACGGCGGTGCATGCTGTCGTAATGCCGAAATTTGAATTGAAACGTGATAATACTGAAATAGCTTAGCTCTCTTTTATGTCTTATATGATAAATTGGACATGCCTGATGAGATGTCATGTAGAGACACCTAGGCCTAGTTGTTTGAATAGGCTCATGCATGATGATTGCATTAGAGACATTCAAGCTAGGTGGTAGGCGATGGTTTCGATCGCCGATCCGGGGTTCTCGGGTAGCCCGGATCTAGCCCTAGGACCAGGGTTTGGGTAGTCGAGGATTAGGGCGTGATTGTCATCAATGATTATGTTTGATATCATTTGAGGTTATTGCTATAGTCGACCATGGATTATATTCTTGTATTTGAGGTGTAGAGGTCGTGTCGATCTCCAAGGCCAAGTGCTAAGGATGGTTGTCGATGTCCCTGATATGTGTGTCCCCGCGAGAGATGATACGACTGAGCAGGGTGGTACCTGGATAGGAGCCCGCAGTCTTTGTTTCCTCTGGTTTGTTCCTGGGTGAGGGTGGGACCTGGACAGGAGCCCTCGGGAATCGACGGGGTTATGGGACCCCTTGGCATACCTTAGGCTTAGGCGGAGAACGACACAGTTGCAGTTTCCCTTCCTTTCTGTGCGACGTAGAGTAGAACCCTACTGGGCATTGTTGCTCACCCTACCTGGGCTGCATCGGCGATGTAGGTCGATGCAGTTCCTTCTTTCAGGTGATCTTCTAGAAGATGGCGCGATATTTCGAGGTGATCGAGGACTTGGAGCTTCGAGGAGTTCATCTACAGTTAATTTACAGTTTTAATCAGTGATGTATAATTTGATGTATAATCTGAAATATTCGAGAACAGAATTGTATGATTATTAATTTAATTGTATTGGAGAAATGTTGTGACGTTCTTTAATGTAGATATTTGAGGAATGTATTGATTGACCATTTTGTCCTGATTGTAATTTGTCAAATATCGAAGCTGTAAAGTTGTAAAAAATATCAAATGTACAGGTTTCCTGTGTTATAATTATAAAGGGGATTTTGTCAAAATTTTTATGAATTTGAGAATTAAATTGTTTAAATTCATAGCAGTTATATACTTGTGCGCCAATTGATGATGTAAATAGGTTTAGGTGGCTCACGTCTCGATCTGGATGGGTTTTCTGGGTCGGGGCGTGACAGATATGATGAGGAGTATGATGAGTAGGTCTAACTTGCCAAAGTATCTCTGGGGTGAAGCCATTAAGACATCAACATACATTCTCAATAGGGTTCCTAGCAAATCTGTTCCCAAAACACCTTTTGAATTGTGGAATGGTAGAAAGCCTAGTTTGAACCATTTTCGTGTCTGGGGTTGTCCTGCTGAGGTTAAAATTTACAATCCTTTTGAGAAAAAGGCCGATCCTAGGAGCACTCGTTGTTATTTTATTGGCTACCCAGATCATTCTAAAGGATATAGGTTCTATTGTCCTACCCGTGGCACAAAAATAGTTGAATCCTTGATTGCAAAATTTCTTGAGTTTGATGTTGCTGATATCAGTTGCCCTCAATCAGCAAATGAGCATGAGCATGAGCAGAGTGATTCTATCTCTATTCCTTTGCCTGTCATTAGTTCTTCTGCATCTACTATTGATCCTACAGTTCATGATCCAGTCCCGCCCATTCCTCAGACTTCACAGCATGTTCCTGACATAGTTGTTAGAAGATCTGAGAGACAGAAGAGGCCTGCTATTTCTGATCAATTTTATGTTTATCTTGGTGAGAGTGACTGTCGCGCCCCGACCCGCGTAGGCCCAACCGGGCCGGGCGACGCGAACTGGAACCTAACCTACTGTGGAAAATTTTGGCGAGGTTTCCCTCTAATCGTAGTGGTTACCCTAATAAGTCATAATCATCATGTATTAACAACAATTACACACCTCAAACACTGGAACAGAAAATAGATACAAAACCTCAAATAGGGAAATTATACATTTATCACTCCCGTAGGAGACTATCTATAACAAAAAGGGTAAAACGGTATGATCGCCACCTCTCAAGCACCGTCAGACGCCGCCACGTCACCAAACACCTACCCGGTAGGGGCGACCGAAGAAGAGCTCGCGCCAGCACCTGCAAAACGCAGCCCGGGTAGGAGTGAGCACTAAGCTCAGCATGGACACTACACTACGACACTCACAAGGGAGGGAACACAACAGTGTCGCCCCCAAGCAAAGCCTAGGTGTATCACAGGGGTCCCATAACCCCACCGGACGTCCCAGAACGCAGGCTCCCAGCACTGCGGACTCACAGCAGGACCGTGAACACTACTGGCGGAAAGAACACCGCTGAGTGGCCCCACTCAAGAGTCAAAGACTACCGGACGCCGGCTACACCTCAGGACTTGGCTCGAGGTCGACACGACCTCTAAACATCAAGTAACATCAGTATCCAAGTCATCTAACCCTATCATCGAAAAGACTGAATACTACAAATCGAGTCCTGGACCAAGCTACCCGCAACGGTCCTAAGAGATAGCTCCGGGCTACCTGGAAGCCCCGGATCGGCAACGCCCTAAACAGATGCAACTAGTGCACAACACAATGTATGCTATGAACATGCACAGAATAAAAACATGTAAGCATGCAACATGATGTGATGATATAAATACAAGGTCTGGGCACGGCACCCTGCCGGCCCGGGGTGGAGTACAAGTATTTAAGGTCTAGGGACTGCTGCAGTGGTACCACCACCAACTGCCAGCAGTCCACCACAACACCTGCACCGGGAAACAACCCCGCAAACAACAGCTCACAAACATAGCAGATAAAGCCCTCGGCGCACACCGGCATGCAAGGCTATGGAAAGCTGTAGGGCTACCCGCCCGTTTATTCTACACAATCCCAGGAGTCATCACTCCCCTGGTTCACCACTGCCCTATTATAGGGCTAACATGTTTAATCTTATGTACCAAGTATTAAGACAGTAAAGAAAACTGTCATACAAAGCCCCGCGGCAAAAACCCACCTAAAACGCCCTTCAGCCACTAAGGGATCGATCTCCCTTCCCAAGGGGATCGATCTCTTAGCACTTAGGGAAAACTCGTCCCTGTCAACCGAAGGAGATCGATCTCCCTTCCCAAGGGGATCGATCTTCCTCGTGATCAGGGACTCTTCGCCACCAGCCACCAAGAGATCGATCTCCCTTCTCAAGGGGATCGATCTTGCTCGGGCTGGGCGCGACGCACCAGAAGAGATCGATCTCCCTTCTCAAGGGGATCGATCCCAATGGGTTCTCCGGCGTGCTTCCGACGAGGAATACCGCCGGAAAACACATCCAAACCTAACCAAACTCTGGGATCTGATAGATCAAGATCCCACGAATCCAAAATCGGTGAAAACACGAGAAATAAACATGCATACATAGAGATCTAAGCAAAAGAACAAGAATCAAACCGGAAAACTCAAAACCCCGAAATAAAAGTAGGTAGGAATCCCTACCGGAGTAAGAGTGGCTTAGATCCAAACAGCTAGGCCTTAGATCTTCCTCAAATGAGCTCAGATCCAGCAAGAACGCGGCTCAAATCTCGGAAATCCCAAAAAAAATCAAAGGAAAACGATCTCGTTTGTTTTATAGACAAACGAACCGACATAAGGGAAATCGATCTCCCTATGAGAAGAGATCGATCTTCCTTGTTAGAACAGGTTTGACTTTTTGGCACAAGGAGATCGATCTCTTAGCTAGAGAGGATCGATCCCACTTATCCAGAAAGCTAGACTTGGGCCAAATCTCAAGCCCAAGCCCGGATCTTTCGATCCCGGGTCCAACTAACCATTCTAAGCAAACAATACCACAAACATGGTTAGTGTGTGTACAAGCGCGAGTGTGAAACTAGCCGACAAGGTGCAATTTACCAAATTGCCCTTGCGGCCCACAGCAAGCCACAGGAGGAGAGGGACGGGTCCTCACAGTGACTATGACATAGGTGATGTTGTTGATCCTGTCACCTATGATGGTGTAGTTGCTGGTGCTCAATCTAATCTATGGTTAGATGCTATGTGTGATGAGATAGAATCCATGAAGCAGAATGAAGTATGGGAGCTTGCAGAGCTTCCTGAAGATTGTAGGCCCATTGGTTGTAAGTGGGTGTTTAAAACTAAAAAGGATTCCAAAGGCAAAGTTGAACGTTTCAAAGCCAGATTGGTAGCTAAAGGCTACAGTCAAAGAGAAGGGATAGATTATAATGAGACCTTCTCACCTGTCTATTCTAAAGATTCTTTTAGAATTATTATGGCATTGGTAGCTCATTTTGATTTAGAACTACATCAGATGGATGTCAAAACAGCTTTCCTTAATGGTGATCTCAATGAAGAGGTTTACATGAAGCAACCAGAAGGTTTCATGGAAGTTGGAAAGGAACACTTGGTATGTAAATTGAGAAAATCTATATATGGCCTGAAGCAAGCTTCTAAACAATGGTATCTTAAATTTGATCTAGTTGTTAATTCTCTTAGTTTTATTGAGAATAAAATAGATCAATGCATTTATCATAAGATATGTGGGAGGAAGTTTATTTTTCTTATCCTCTATGGGCCCGTTTGGCAACTCGGAATCTGACGAATGAGCTGAATGAGATGAATGAGAAATGAGTTGAATCTGGTGATTCTGTGGATTCTGGTTCTTTTGTTTGGTTGGTTTGTATGGAATGAGCTGAATCTGCTGATTCTGGCGTTTGATTTGTCTGGTGTGAATGAGCTGAATTTGCTAATTCCGTGGATCCTAGTGTTTGGTTCATAAATATCTGAATTGGAATCGAATGAATTTTGATAGCATATTTGTCACGCCCCGACCCAGAAAACCCATCCGGACCGGAACGTGCGCCAACTAACATATTGAAAACAACCACAACGAATAATTTAATCCATAAATTCCTAAGATAATTTCGGCAGAGTCTCCTTTATTAATTCAATACACGGAACATGCACAATTTATTTTTTAGTGCAATTACATTATAAGACTTAAACAACAAAATACACAATTTCTATCAAGGAATAAAATTGACATTCTAAGTCTTATAAAGTAGTAATTAATTAAAGATTACAAACTTTATAAGCCGTACATGCGACATACATTAGTCCTTATTAATTGGAGGAGGGTGTGGGAGGGAAAATGAGTTATCCGAGGGTTTCATTTTCATACAAGTCACTTCTTATAAAATAAAATATCGCTTTTCTAATATTTGGTTGTATTAGAAACCAGATGTAAAACATATGTGAATGTAGTATTGAAAAAAGTAACTCGTATTATTATTTAATATTTTAAAGAAAAGTCAAATAGCAGAAGTGGTGATGGATTGAAGGGAGGACTCTCAACTTTTCAATTAAGATGGGCTTGGGCTGAGGCTGAATTTGTGAGCCCAACCTGGATCATGAGCATTGCACCATGACCTCCTTTAGACTGCTATAGGCCCAGCATCTGGTTAGGCCTCTGGACAGGCATAGGACGGATTTCGGAAAAGCAATGGCCCAGGCCCGGCCTGAGATCAATGTGTCTTGGGATGGATGATACATCGGGCGGTCAGGATTGAAGGTGCTGGCGTGGGAGATGATCTCATGATCCACTGAAGGACGTCGTCGTTACCCGATCGGCGGTCTCTTTTCGGTGTTAGTCTCTCGCACGGAATCCTGTATAAAATACGCGCGCTGACGATAGAACGAGAGTCACTAGTGGTGTCCCCCACACCGATCGTATCCCGCGGTTGAGATTTGATATCTTTGAAGGATATGGCTGTCATTAACGTAATGGTGGAGGAGCCGCTGGGAAACAACTCGCTTCGAAGTGGAACCGACACGTGGAGCACCTTCGTGAGATACAGGTAAGCCGTTTAAATGCATCAACGCGGCATAGGTAAAGGAAACGGGACCCGAAATCGTAACCCACGATTTTGACCCAAACCGGCAAATTACCAACAAAACATAATAAATAATAAATTTACGGTGTTTTTGTCCAAAGCCCCATATCATGCCCCATCTTTGTCCCAAACCCCATCATCTTTGCCAAAAACCCAGCTGGTTTTCTTTTGGGTTAATAAGCCCAAAACACTCAAAACAGATCAAAATACCCATTCTTATTTTTTTCTTTTTTCTCCCACCATCTTCTCTCTCCTCTCTCCTCCGGTAGGCTCATGGCTTACCTTCCCCAGCCTCGACTCCGTCGACTACTCCACTCCGAGCACCCACCCCTCCTTCCATGACTTCCCATACCTCATCGCCATTGACGCCGTTGACCCCGACCTCCACGCCCTCCGTCTTTGTCGAAGACCAATCGCAAGCTCCATTATCATCTCGAAACCGGCACCACTACCCTCAAAACCCATCACCCCTGACCTCTAAACTTCCACCTAATCCCAGATCTAGATACCCCATGACCCTCCGACCTCTTCTCGACCCTTTTCTGGCACAATTCAGCGTCACCCCTCCGCCTTGTCGCGCGGCTAGTCTTCTCTGAGGGTGTGTTTGGCATCCAGCGGATGCGCGGATCCCATTTGCGGGATCCCTGAAAATGGGATCCGCCCAAGGACAGATCCCATTTTCGGCGTCCGCTCGATTCGAGCGGACGCCGCGGACGGTATCCGCGGGCAGGATCCGTGGTATCCAAACAGGCCCTGAGTGAATCAGATTTGTCACCTAGAGCTGTGTCACCAACGATCCGACCCGATGGATTGAACCTCCATCCTTCTACGACCCCTCCTCTACTGGCGCCTACGATTGGAAGTTCCTCCTTGTCGTCGATACATTTATATTTTTAAATTCATTTTTATCATTTTAAATTCATTTTTATCATTTTAAATTCAGTTTTATCATTTTAAATTCATTTTTATTTTTTTAAAATTCATTTATATCATTTTAAATGCATTTTCATCTTTCTTGCATTTTCATCTTTTAACTCCATTTTTTTTTATCCTTTTTAACTTTATTTTTATCCTTTTAACTCCATTTTTGTCTTTTTAAAGGCATTTTCATCTTTTAAAATGTATTTTCATCCTTTTAAATACATTTTCATCTTTCTTGCATTTTCATCTTTTGAACTCCATTTTTATCTTTTTAAATGAGAATTAATTGTTTTAATGTAATCAACAAAAATGAAAATGACTCAATAGAAGAGAAAGATGAAAATGATTTGAGGGAACGGTAACATAAAAAATGAATGATTTACTGTAATAAATAAAGATGAAAATGAATCAAGAGAATAGAAAAGATGAAAATGACTCAAAGGAACATATTGATGAAAATGACTCAAGAGAACATAAATATGAAAATGAATGGTTACTGCGATCAACAAAGATGAATGAATTAAGGGAATATAATGAATAGTTTCTTATAATCAATAAAAATGAAAATGAATCAAAAGAACTTAATGCTTAATAACCACCGAGCTCTATTCTGCCCTTGCCTTTCCTATCCCACTTCCCATATTTTTCCAAAAATTTTTTTCACTTTTCCCCTATTTTACTTGGATTTTCTCTCTCCTCGAGCCTGGCTTGCTCACGACTCACCATCGACACACCTCGGAGCAACGAACTGAGTCAATATCTCATATTAACAAATTCATTTCGCATATTTTATTTCCATATATTTTGGCACTTTTTCCTAAATTTTTTTTCCAATTTTTTCTTAAATTTTTTTTCCCCAGATTTCTCCGCTATTTTTCTTAATTTTTCCCATGATTTCCTCTCTATTCTTTGGACCGGCTCGGCTCGGCTCACCTTCAAGCTGGGACTTCATCGTCCTGGCTCGTTCGTGGCTTGGGTCGGCTTGACCCCGAGCCGCGGCCTCCACCTCGGCGTCGTCGTTGATCCGGCCACCCCCGCTCCTTCCAACAACCACCAAAACGTTCGTTACCGCCTCCTCTATCCTCCTCTGGCCTCCGACACCTTCACCGCCACCTCCACCGTCACCGATGACCACCACCACGACACCAAGATCCCCTCCGTCATCGACCTCCCTACAGACCTCCTCGCTCCACCAAATTCCAATCTAACCACACCAAAATATTCACCTCATATTCTTAGACCTTGTAGTGCCCTTCACTGCCCTCTCCGTCGACTTCCTCGGCGCCGACCAACTTCACCAAAAACCACCACCGCCCAACCTTTAGATCCGGTCATCTCGGAGCCCTATTCTACAATCAGACTTGGTGGATCGCAAGACCTCCACAAAGTCTCCTGCACCGGTCCCGCGCTCCGAAAAGCCCTCTTTGCCGGCCATCAACCAAAGACAAATCTCAGCAGCCGAATTTACCATTTCTTCTCTCCAAGCCAAATCAATCTACTGATAAATTTATAGGGCTATTCTTGTCATCAAACATTAACATTCAACTAAAATAATTTACAAATGGAGTTATTGCCTTAAAAAAGATGCAAATGGGGGTTTTATCAAATACTTTCATTAATTTGGGGTTATCACCAATTGTCTATAAATTTATCTTGTATTCTAATAAAACTTTATCCCAAAGATAAAATGTCTAGTTGATTAGGTCCCCTTATTTGGTCTCTATAGAATAGTAGTATTATCCTTCACAAAAGTTTAAAAAAGGCGGGGTCTTCTCCATTACCTCGCAAACTAACAACGGCTTCATTAAAAGAGCCAAAAAGAGTCATCTTCGAGCCTATATCGATGATGGAGGATAGCCAGAGGGTGGTGGTGGTGGTGGAGGAGGCCGACGCCGCCCGCGCCGCCCTCCAGTGGGCCGTGCGCAACTTCCTCCGCTCCTGCGACTCCGTCACCCTCGTCCACGTCTACCCCTCCACGCGATCCAAGAAGAAGCAGAGGTTCCTACGCCTCAGGGGCTTCCAGTTGGCCCTCTCCTTCAAGGACCTCTGCAACGGCATTGCCGAGGTCCGTTTTCCCCCCTTTTAGATTTCTCTTCAATGTTTCAATACCTATAGATAAATTTTTGCTCGTGCTATAGAAATTTTTTCGATTTCCAGGCTAGAGTGGAGATTATAGTGAGGGAGGGGGATGAAGGAGCAGCGATAGTGTCTTTGGTGAACGAGATTGGGGCTTCAACTCTGATAGTCGGATTGCATGCCCGGAGTTTTCTTTACAAGTGAGGGATCTTCTCATATATTCAGCATTAATTCTCGATTGGATTCATTGGTCTCCATCATCCATTCAAGCCTTTTTATTGATTGTTATGTGGTAAAGATTTGATCTTTAGGGTTTCGTTTTGTTGCCTTTTAAGCTTAAAGCTCCCCTTTTGAATGACATCTTTCCCTGAGTTCATCAAAGCAGTTGAGCCCCCCAAACTGGACTCTTTCAATGAAGACATCATAATATGTTTTCTGGTTTTACTTTATCAGCAGAAACATGTCACATATCTACAAAAAAAAAACTTTTTTTAAATCAGAAAAATTCCAAATTGATGTTGATCGTCTGAGTGCCATTGGTTTTTGATGTTAGCCAAAAAATAAAAGAAAAATTGGAGCTTTGTGGCCACATAATTATATGTCTACATCACCTCGTAATGCTGCCTTAAATATGCTATATATTTTAGGTGACTATCAGATAAGCATTGCAAGTAGTACTACTAAATGGTGGTTGATCAGTAGTACTTTTCAAACTAGCTCATCTTCCTTTATTATAAAGCCATGGATAACACCACATCTGAACAATTCTCAAGTAGAAGAGAATTTTCTGGCGGGGTTCTTCATGGGGGGCTATAACAGTTTTGAGCATTATGTTAATCTTTCCAGAAAATCTGTTCCAAATCTTGGCACGCGCGGTTCTAATTGTCGTATTCTTGCCATCAACCAGCAATCTAAGATCCGCAAAGGATTTATTGATATAGAGTTCTCTCAAATTGAAATTGTAAGACTCTGGTGAGCTTCTAAAACAAGCCTTAACCCTCCAACTGCAGCATTTTTTTTCCCTTTATTTGTCATTCGGATGGAAACAGAATTTTTTTTTGCTCTGCTCTCAAGTTTTTTGATCCGCAGCACTGAGACGAGATGCCCTTTGTTCACTATCTTTCCTCTTCACTTCGGCATGATTTGGAAGAGATCGAGGAGAAAGCGCGTAGCACATTGAATGTTGCAATCTTCTCAGGCGAGCCCAAGTTACTAACCTATAATTACACCGAAAAGATAGATGAAATGATCATATTGGCTGTCCCCCCGCCATTGAACTCAACATAGTGTGTATTTCTCAGGAGTTAAATGATAGAAACATCCACTCTTCTCATTCTTCCTGTTGTTCTCCTGTATCAAGAATAAGATAATGGTGCTGTTCACCAGATGATTTGCTTATGTATACACAGAAGATGTGAAGTTTTGTTTTTATCAGACAGAGGAAAGTTTGTTTTCGAGTTGCAGAAAATCTTTAAAGAAAGAATCTGATCAATATTCTGCTTCTGGTGATGTCTAAGAAGACTTTGAATGAGCTATTGAAGGTTTCATACATCTAAAGTTGGTCTGAAAGCATGCTTCACCAATCTTTATTATTTGGTGGAGTTGTTTTAAAATCAAAGGTGATGTTAGTCCATATAGTAGGTGGATTTGTTGACACATTAATTGAACAGTTGGGCTTACTATTAATCAGGAGGAGATTTTGGGCCCTTTAGAAATGTCTTGCTGGTTAGATAAGGTTTGGTATTTGAATTCCCTGTGTGAAATGAATGAGGCAGCAATTGAGCCAGTTTAATAAATTTTTAACCATGAACTTGGCTTGAGATGTTATTACAAAATGACAGTAAGAAAATAAAAATAAAGAATTTCTTGATTAAAAAAATCTATTAGAAAATTCTGTTTAAGTTAATCTTTAATGTCTAATCCAATTCATATACTATAGTACACAAAAAATTTATTCCATGATCAGAAGTGATAACATAAACATTGAGACGTGTGATGGTCTCTTTGACTTGATATATAAGTGGTTTGGTGATGACCGATGAGTATATTTATGAGTAGTGTGATATCTTACACGTAGCTACCCTATTGGATACCTATAAGGGCCCCAGAAAATCCCACACCTAAACTACCAACCAAATTCCGCCGCTTGTCAAGGTGTAAATGTTGCACCTTCGTAGGCCATACGCGCAATTTTTTTTATTTATGAGATGAGCCCGTAGACTAATTAATTACAAAACATCATTACAAGATTCAGCTACCAAGTAGCTCTGTTCCTGACTCGCAGGTCCAGGTCAACACGGTCTGGCTCCTGCGACACGCTCGAGCTACACTATCGGCTCTTGCGTTACAATCTCTAGAAATGTGCAAAAATAAAACAGAATCAAAGAGCAGGGTATGTAGCCAGATATTCTTAGCCATACCCTCTATGTCCGGGGGCTATCCTCTTAAGCCATTTAGAATTTGGACAACAATTAAGGCGTCTCTTTCGATGATTAGTTTCTTTAGCCCAATGATTTTTGCTCTCTTCATCGCTTCAAGGATGGCTTCCATTTCTCCTTTGAGCACTGAATCGATAGTTAAAGGTTTGGCCCATGCCCAAGCCTCCTTACCATTGGGTAGCAGTCCAACCATGCCTATAGCTTCGTCTCCTGTAGAAGGATTAAATGACAAGTCGGTTTGGATCACAAGAGCGGCCTTGGACGTGATACGATCATTCAGTAAGATAGAAGTATGCAGGCTTCTTGTCAAGATGCTCCTTAACCAATCTCCTAATTCTGCATGTGATGGCTTCAACAGATTCGCCCTTTCCCCCAAATAATATGCTGTTATGATCTTTCCAGATTTCCCATATTCCACAACTTAAGAAGGATTTGATTTGTTTAAAACCATGGTGAAAGAGATGATTGAATAAATTATCTGAATTCCACTGCGGTAGTTGGAAGTTTTCATTGGCTGCAATCTTGGAGAAGACCTCAAAGATGAATTGGCAACCAAAGATTGCATGTTCTATTGTTTCTGATTCTCCATGACATTTGGGGCAGCTTCTATCAGATGTGAGGTGAAGTTTCCACATGGTGTCCCACACAGGTAGCTTGCCATGAACCATACACCAGGGGCGGTCCTGAGTTTTCCTGGGCTCAAGGCGGAAGATAAAAACAGGGCCCCGCGACCTTCTAAAATACATAAATTTTTTTCGCTTCGAAAACAAACTTTAAGAGAAACATATATTATTGAAAAAAGTATAGCATTACAATTCATCAAATAGAAAAATCACTTTGTCACGCCAAATATAATCTAGCAATCTCAATACAGTTTAATAAAATAGTATACTAAATTCAAATGAAAATAGAAAACTTATAAAAACCAAATCTGTTGCTACTGAAAAATCACCCTCATTGCATTATTGGCAACAAAGTTTCAACCAAACTTGTGTAGTCAAGTTTGTCAATCAATTCATTTTCAATCGATAAAATAGCTAAATTGTTCAACCTTTCCTGTGACATGGTTGATCGAAGATAATATTTGATCAACTTTAGTTTTGAGAAACTTTTCTTGGCAGAGCCGATGACTTACTATATATAAGATAAGACTGCTTCAGAAACCAGTTTTTTTTTAACACTCCAATTCTCCCTGTTTATATAAGAACCAAAAAGTGAAACAGAAGCGTATAACCTGCAAGGGGTGCTAAATAAACCCTTGCTCTCAACATCGCATCATTGTGGAAACAAAACTCAATTTATGTTGATGATAAAAACAAAAAGAAATTGAACAAAAAAAGATGTCACAACATATGGAGTACTTCATCGCACGCCAGAGTAAGAAATTCCAAAATAAATTCGAGTTGAAACTAGAAACAACACGGTGCAAAGAAATCTAGATGCTAATAACTCAATTTTAAAATACAATCAAAGAACAAGATGAGTAAATGGAATGAGTATGGCGTATGAGATGAACAATTCTGGGGGCCCATAAATTTTTTTCCTAAGTTATTATATATATATATATTAAGAATTTTTTTTTGGGCCCCCCAGAATTAGGGGCCCAAGGCACAGGCCTTCTAGGCCTTGCCTCAGGGGCGGCCTTGCCATACACCATAAAAAATGGCGTACTCTAGGCCCTGCTAGTGCTCTCCAAACATTGGTCCAGATGTGTCTATTTTCGAATTTGATTTGAGAGATGGAGTCTTGGGTTAGAGTCACATAGATGGATGCAGAGCTAACCTTGCCTGAAGAGCTGATTGGCCACCGACAAGTATCTTCATCACCACATCTTAGCTTCATAACTTGACCGATGAGAATGGGATGGAAGGAATCTTGTAAGGCTCCCAGGTTCCTGTTATCATTTATCATCAAATCGCTGACTTGAAGAGAATCAAGCCCAATGTAGGTATTGAACATTGCGGGCCATCTAGACATAATTCTACTTCTAGATAATGCGCGCAAATTCTACTTCTAGATATAATTCTAAGATATCCGTCGCTCCAACTTCCTATTTCTTTATTCCGTTTCCCCATTCGGTGTTCACGTTTCTCTTCACTCAACGCCTATTAGTTCCTCTCTCTTTTCCTCTTCTGTACCCTTTATTCATCTCTCCCCGTGATCGGATCGGAGAGCAATGGCCGTGCTGCCGGCGATCCGCTTCCCGATCGTTCCGCTGATCCGTCTCGCCGGAGGCGCCACCGCCGCGCTGGTGCTTTCTTGGGTGTTCCATTTTCGCGGTGGCGTGGCTCTGATCTCCGACAACAAGGATCTCATCTTCAACGTATGCACACTTCTTTCCCGTTCCCCAGTGCTGATATGTGACTAAGCTGTGATTTTTGTACCTTTCTTGAGATTTTTGTTCTCTCTTTTTTTTGGCTTTAATGGACTCGTATGTTAATTTTCTTGGTTTCGTATCTTGATTCGGTTTTATGACTGTTATCTTTGGCAGAAGGGGTTGTGGGAGGAGATGGTGGGTTGAACTATCCTGGGGATATAGGGTTAATGGGAGATCGTGATTTGGGTCATTGTAGTTGGATGGATTATTTTTATAACATCTGTCAAGTGAAAGATGAAGGACCATAAAGAACTTGGTAACAGAATTATATGAAGGTTTATGGTCCATGGAGCTTAGAAATTTGTTAGAGTATTTCTTCGGATATTTGGTGAGAGGTCCATTATGAGGTAATTAATCAAACGTGTAATCCACTTAATATTTTTTAAGGCGTTTAGTCAAAAAACAGGCAGTTATAGTTAGTTTTGTTATTCCCATGACCAAAATGTTCTCCTAACTGCATCAACTCAGTTCTAATTAGCTTGGAGAGGAAGAAAGGAAAATCGGATGGCCGTGAATGCTCTGGCCTTGATCAACAGCAAAGAGGTACCGGCGGTCATCGACGCTGGTGGAGGAGGGGTTGTGGGAACCTGGGGGTACGATCCACCGGGTTGGATTGCTGGTTCCGGCGATGGAGGTGGCGGCGGCGGTGCTCTTGGAGAAGAAGAGCAGCGAGCAGGTGAAAGGAGCGGGTTGCCGGAGAAGATGGGGGAGGGCCGGATCTCGCCGGGAAAGGCTTTGGGGAGGGAGGGCCGGATCTCTCCGGGAAAGGCTTTGGGGAGACGAGCAATAGGGTGGCTGCGACGGGCGGTGATGGAGAGGTGGCTGCTGGCAGGAAAAAAGAGAAAAGAGAAAAGTGAATAGAATGACTGTAAGAAGTCGATGATGGATCCACGGGGAAATGAGTTCTCCGGAGGTCGAGACTGGTGCATTGATCCATCATGGACACCAGCAACACCTTTCAGCTGCTGAATTTGATTTGCAAAAAGAGAAAAGAGAAAAGAGAAAAGAGAAAAGGGAAAAGGGAAAAGGGAAAAGAGAAAAGGGAAAAGGGTAAAGGGAAAAGAGAAAAGGGAAAAGAGAAAAGGGGATGCTTGTTGGAGCGTGATCGTCGGCGAGGGAGACTCTTTGGATGTCGGTGTCAATGGAGGAGAGGCCGTGGGTGGTTCAGGAGTCCATCCACCGGATTGGATCGAGGTGATGGGCGGCGGAGGCGGATCCTCCCGGCAAGGTCGGCGGTGGTGGTGCTTGGAGAAAGAGGTCGTCGGATCGGGACGGATCTCGCCGGAAAATGGAGTGGAAGGGGTCGTGAGATGATGAGGATGTTGAATCTGGTCTTGGATGGGGTTTTGAGGGGTGGAGGTGATGGTTTAAGACGGTGGCGGCACCGGTTTTGAGAGAGGAGGTGTGGAACTCGATGGGTTCCAAGTAAGAGGAGGACAGCGTCGGTGCTGTGGCAGTGATGGGGTGGCGGCAACGGGTGGGGCTGGGCGGCGGCTCGGGGTTAAGCCAGGGCGGAGGAGAGCGCATGCGGTGGTGCGAGCTGCGAGCAGGAGAGAGAAAATGCTGAAAAATAGGGAAAAAATGGTGAAAGTCTGTCTGGACTTAATGACAAATTAGGGGGTAGATTTGGACCCTTGGCCCCTTCCCCCTAATTTTTTTCATGCTGGACTTAATGACAAAAATGGTGCAAGAAAAAGGCGTGGATTAGCTTGGTCTTGTGGTCTTCAAGGTAATCGTGGCACCTATTGTTCCAGTAATTTAGTGGTACAATATATCTACTCGACATGAAGTCTGTGCTGTATGTTTTTCTATCCTCTTTGCTCTGCCACAAAGACCAGCATGACATAGCACTTAAAACTTTGATAGCTGACATTGTTTCTAAGAAATGTTTTTTATGGTTAGGCTCCTAACTTAGGAGCCATACTTCAATAACTATATGACAACTACTTTGAATCAGGAAACACAGTAAATAGTAGCATCAGTTCTTCCTTGCATTGAAAGCTTTGAAGCTCTTGATGTAGGAACTTAGAGATAAAAAAAGGTGGCACGCAGGCAATTTGCATTATGTACACATAGTGGGGATCTTGCCTTTCTTTCTTTCTTTCTTTCTTATGGTATTGTTTTCTCATATTGATTTTGAGTTAAGTGTGCTTCTAGGCTATGATGTGTCCTAAAGGTTATCTTTGCTATCATTGTTATCCCAGATTGATATTATATTGAGTGTGCTTCTAAGTGTTTGATGAGTACTAAGGTGATCTTTGCATCCTTCGTTCCAAAGTGCCAATTATGCCTATTCTTCTTGTTCAAAATTGCTCTGTTTTTCCAGTAAAATAGAAGTTCAAGATTTTAATTTTGAACCTGTGACTTGAAACAAACAGGCATACCTAGGAATGAAATTATTATCTTGTCCTTTTCTATCTGGTTTTGGTCAAATTTTTGGTGCTTTCCTTCCATCAACATATATGTTGTTTTTTTAAAAAAAAAGGTTCCTTGTATGTGGACAGCTTACTTGACTTATGTATGTGCTTGTATATGGATCTGGCATTTTGTGGCAGATGAAGAAGAATTGATCACATTGTAATGCATTCTTGTAGGTGCATCCGGTGCTTATGGTGATTGGGTTCATCCTGCTGAATGGTGAAGGTAGGCATGCAGTTTTTTATTGCATCTGTTTTATTGAGCAAAGTTACATCAATACCTTGTTTTATGCAAAATTGGAATTATAATGGAAATCATTGATATCACTCAATTCTCAACTAATAATTTTAATGAAAAAAGACCTAGCATTTTAAGCCTGTAGACTTAAAGCATTGGCATAGAATTAGTTTAAGGGAGTCGAATGTCACGTCTGTAACTAACTACATTCATGATTGCATCCGGTGCTTATGGTGATTGGGTTCATCCTGCTGAATGGTGAAGGTAGGCATGCAGTTTTTTATTGCATCTGTTTTATTGAGCAAAGTTACATCAATACCTTGTTTTATGCAAAATTGGAATTATAATGGAAATCATTGATATCACTCAATTCTCAACTAATAATTTTAATGAAAAAAGACCTAGCATTTTAAGCCTGTAGACTTAAAGCGCTGGCATAGAATTAGTTTAAGGGAGTCGAATGTCACGTCTGTAACTAACTACATTCATGATTGCGTTCGTGATTGATGCTAAATTGATTCTTTCAAACACTAAATTTAAAGAGTTTTTTGTGGCGAACACCATCCTGCTGCATCCCCGCATGATCTTTTGTGACGGGAGTCTATCAAAACCACCACTGCAGTTGGCGTGTCAAGCCGATGTTTCTCAAAGAATGCCTAAAACTGTCACTAGTGCACTCATATGATGAAACTTTAGAGAACAAACAGTTGATTCTGGTAGGTTATGCAGCTAAAACTTGTGTCACTGTTGGTGTAAGATGTGTCGTTTCTCTTCCATTTCACCATGGAAGTGCAAATTACTCTCATTTCCTTAGATTCTATTGGTTCTTTGAACAAACAGTAAGCATTTTCCAGCTGCACAATGACTTTGGCCAATGTTCATAATTGTTCGTCATATGTGCTTATATTTGTTCTATAGCCAAACTTCCTAGTAGGCCATTAAAGAAGCTATGTTACTGTCTGGAATTTCTTTAAGGAGATAAGAAGAGGAAGAAAAGGAATGCAATTGGTGCAGTACATATTGGAAGAATAAGGAATTCCCTTTTGCATCTACACTTAGGCAATGGATATCACAAATGCAATGAATGGATAATGCCAGCTCTTGGTTGAAGAGAATGTGCAGATTTCTCATATTTTGGTTGCTTCTCTGAGGAAGGAAATATGATTGAAGTGTCCCTAGGTCACCTGAAGCTGCTAGTTGCTGTTATGTAAGTTGAAGTGAACTAAGCAAATTGCCATATATGCACAAGATACTTTAAAGGCTACCTGTCTGTTTCTTAGTTGCATGGAAATCTGCAAAGGTCAATACCATCGACAGTCATCTTTAAGACTGGGGAAGACCTATGTCCGCCCTTTATGGGAATTGCTTCTTTGTTCAGTTTTTGCTCTCAGCCTAGTGGCTTTTCCCTATGCTTATAGGCTTTAAATTGTTGGCTGTGATATCTCCTTTTGGATTGTCCGAGGTTTATTATACTAGAATTTTGCATGGGTACTCTGTTGTGGAATCAGGCCTTTCTCTCCTTTTGGAATATATCCTATAGTTTACCTTAACAAAAGTATAAGATGACCGATACTCATGTAAACATTCGAACTTCCAATTTGTCTCACTGTTTCATATGCCCATCTTTTCTTGAGTGCTTAAGAACTGATATGGCAATTGCTGACAGTGTATTCTCATGAACTCATTAAATGCCACAGATGGAGATTCGCAAGAACCGGAAAACTACTTAGTATTATAAGCTGTTTTCTATTCTGGAAAATTTTCAGAGAAACTAAAATAAATACACATTTTAAATCAGCAGTCGTGTCGCTGAGATATAGGACTGGTGGTTAAACCAGTATCAGTGGCGGATATCACAACATGCGCCTATGAATCTTGTAGAAAAATGACTAGATAAAGCACTGTAGTATTGTGTACAGCATTTTGGGGCTGAGGATGGTGAGCCGGCTGTGAGTTATGCCCGCAGTGTGATGGTTAATCAGGATAGTGTACACTTCAAATGAGGTACTCGCCCCGGTTGATTAGTCCAGGTTGGGTCCATTCTTTATGCCCTTTTTACCACGGTAACCTGTGAAGAGACGATAAGGCGAGTTGAATAAAAGAAGCATGCATTTTTCAGTATGAGTTTATCCTTTGGAAATGTGATAGAGAATGTCCTGACTACACAATGATGAAAAGCATATGATGATTAATTTATTACTTCTGGAATATGGGATGTGGTGTCATCTACAATTTGGCTAATTGGATTGCTCATTCCTTGCCCAATTATGGGGGTTAATGCAGCCATGTTAGCATACAAGACAATATCAGGAACGAAGAGATTCAAAAAGGCAGTGCATCTCAGCTTACAGTTCCTTGGCTTATGTTTGGGCTTGATTGGAATCTGGGCAGCACTAAAGTTTCATAATGACAAGGGGATCGACAATTTCTATAGCCTGCACTCATGGTTGGGCCTAGCTTGTCTCTTCTTGTTTGGCATTCAGGTGCTTTAATGGTCCTTAGTTTTTCAATCAAGCTTATAAATCTAAGATGATATATCTTCTGGTATATATACTAATTGTTGGTTTTGAGCAGTGGGGAACTGGATTTGCAACCTTCTGGTATCCTGGTGGCTCAAGAAACAGCAGAGCTTCCTTGCTCCCTTGGCATGTATTCTTCGGGCTGTATATTTATGCCCTTGCTGTTGCTACTGCAGTTACTGGAATCCTAGAGAAGGCTACTTTTCTCCAGAGCAGCAAAGTAATATCTCGGTACTCTACGGAGGCTATCATAGTTAACTGCCTAGGTATGTTACTCGTGGTTCTTGGCGGTTTGGTTGTTCTTGCTATTGTTTCTCCTTCACCTTTGGGAGCTGATGTAGTCAAAGGCAGTTCAGAGTAGGAAAGAAGTCTGTTTGTTAGTGAATGACATACTTTTTCAGGCCTGTATATTTCATTACAAGCTTGTGATTGTTTGACATACAAGAAGATTGATTCACATAGCATTTTCTTTTTGCAAATTAGACGTACTTACATTCGAATTGTAACACGTAGTCTGTAGAATATGAATGTGTATACATGCATCATTATTCAAAACTCTGACCTATCAATCTTACTATTAGACACAGTTTGATTGCTTCGCTAATTAGGTGCTGATGTCAGAATTGCTTTGTCATTGGTGAATAAAACAGAGTTATATCTGACCCATTCATTGGGATCTATGCATGTGGCTCAATGATTTCACAATTAGAGTAAAGCAGCCATTGTTATTGAAATTTCATTTAAGTTATCTGGAGAGCGGGAAATTTTTAAAACCCCTAAGAAATGAAGAGTTTTTCCCTAAAGCGTTAAAAGAGTTGAGATTCAAATTGTGGACGAAATTCTGTGAAGGACCTCGAGCTGTCTGAACCTAACCTGTATTTGTTATGGCTAGATTAGGGTGCTCTTCATTTTACTGCGTCTCTGACAAGGTGCACAAGAAATTCATTGGCTTATTTTTCCTCAAATGAGGTAAAACAATTGAAGATACGGAAACCAAAATTTCTAGTGAGATAACGCATATTGTTATTCCAGATATTTATCAAGTGCTGTACTGTTTGCTGCCTATTCAGATGAGCTATTGTAGCTTAGTAGCGTAGACATTAATTCATTAACTATGCATAAAGTGTCTGCATAATTTGTAGTTACTAACTTGGAGAAGTGACAGGAGTCACATGTGTAGATGCCATGCACTTAGATGTCCCCTTTTATATTTATGACATAGCTTGGTGGCTTGGCTATGTATGTACATACTTGTCATTGATGGAATGTCATGTAGGACTTATCTATTAGTGTCATGAAACAAGTTGCATAGAATTAGACTCATCCTATCTGTGAGTTAAATGATAGATCTTTGTAGTAGGATTTGCAGCATAATCTCAGTATTCATACTTTTCAAAAGATTGAGATGTCTCCTAACACTGTCATACTATCTCACCCTTCATTCTCCTCTCACATGCATTGCACATGCTAGAATTTGAAGTGAGGAACTGCACACGTGGTTAGGGTTGAATGAACTCTCTGAGTACATATATATATATATATATATATATATATATATATATTTGTTATGTGATGAAGTTGTTGCCTGTTTGTCTTTACATGCATGTTTCCAAGGCTTGGAAACTTTGTACATCATTTCTCTATTAGACTTTATGATGCAAGACAATATTTGACTCCAATTACTTCACAGTATGTATGTAAACCAAGGTTGGAAATATAGAACATGAGTGCAATGTTTTAAAATTCTCTTTTCCGTCAGTTTAAGCTTTTGGAGCAATTTGTGAGTTAATTGAACACTATTCACATAACCCCTCTTGATTCTGTAAGTTATCTATCATGTATCTATGACAGTGATCATTATGATGCAAGACAAGATAGGACTGAAGTTGTTTGGTATTAATCAAGTAGAGATTGGAAATTTCCGCAATCTAGTTTAATTGATTGAATTCTCTCTCTATCAGCTTTTAGTTTTTGGACAATTTTCATATCTTTCTATCAGCTTAATTAGTTTTTGTGATACATGTTGCTTATATATTTGAATGCGCCATAACAGCTTGCATGACAACCAAGATGATGATGCTATAAAGGGTGTATCACAGTGGCTGCCTCTTAACAAGCACACACATACACATGAGAAGGATTAGTTGTCCTAAGTTATGTCAACATGTGACAAGAATGATGGTAACAGCTTGTCTAAACTGACAAACTACCTGGCATCATCATCTCTTCATTCCATTAGCATTAAACTAATCTCATTGCCCATAAACTAGTATAAGTTGTATGTTTATTTGCAGCTCCAGAATTCCACAAAGGATCCTCATAGATGCAATAGAAGTACATCCAGAGTGAGTCAACTAGGGAAATGTAAATGATAGTGGTACCTTGATCCGTGTCGACCGGGGGGCCGAGATCAGGGGCTCAGGGGCTGTCCGATGGGTCGATCGGGCGGCCGGGAGGGATCGCCGGAGTGACATTTTTGGGTGGCAGTTTCCCTAGGAAAAACAAGCATACTAGTTAGACATGTCTCATTTAATGGCATGTTTTGTATAGGTAAATGAAGCGTTGTGTTTTGATCTTTGGGAAAGGGCATGTGTTTTCCGGTAGGCAAGGGATTGATTGGCATGTGAAGAGCATTAATACCACACATGCTTGGTTAGGTTAGATGTTGTGTGACCTAATAAAGGGCCCTTTGTTAGGGCAGCCAACATCGACATGGCGAAGCTTCCTCCACCTTTCTTTTCCATTTCTTCTACTATTTATGGGTAATTTTATTTTGTTCCAATGGAGTTCTTTTCCTTCAAAATTTCTCATGAAAAGAGTGCTATGAATGTGAGTTTCCAATAATTTATTTCTCGCTTATTGTTTGAATAGCAACATCAAATACATACGAGAAATTTCAGATATCCCATCGTCTCGAGACACATCAAGCACTTGTAGTAGTGGAAGCTTATTGTGATCCATTGTAGCTTTTATTTTCCTCTTTGATTGGATTCAATACCAATTTAGCTTCATGATAAATATTGCTACAATGCACTTTAAATGAATTAATTCACATTTTCTCATCATCAAACTTGAGGGGATAATTTTAGTGTATAAATTCATCCTCTTATATCGGCTTAAATTTTTGTGACAATTGGCGAACAACTAATTGTTAAATCTTATTTTTCAAGGATTGTTCATCGAAATCTCAACATCCAACTCATGCTCTTAACTTATAAGGCACATCGATCAGTTAAGATCAGGCTTATATATAACAAAGCGAAGGAATCCATGACTTGTCTCGCCGCCTTTCTTGAATCTAAGAATTAACAATGGATTGACCTATATGACTTTCCTTTGATTTCTACATCTGTACTATGAGGAGATTTACAGTTTACTCGCATATGTTCCGAATATTTGCACTTAAGGATTTATATTAATCGGTTTCAAGTTTAAGCTGCAATTTTAAGAACTTCTTGTATGTTATTGCATATATGGTTTAAAAAAAGAGAAAAAAAATCCTTTAAACATCTTTTCAAAATAAGAACAGTATATCAAGAACATTAATAGACCATCGATCTCATTAAATTTTAATTCCAAAAAATATACTCCTCCACCCAGAGAGGATTAATTTGTTGTTCACTTTCCATTACATCTGATCATTAAATAAACATAATAAATATTAGAGAGAGAAAGTATAATATATGCAGAAATATCTCAGAACTCATCTCTCTTTCTCTCTCTAGAGCACTAAATCCAAAGAAAGCATTTTCTCTCTCTAAGTTATTTGCATGCATGAGAGGTTACATTTTAATTCCCTTATTTATTTTCACTGTACTCCTAGCTCCATTTCTTCTTCTTTCCATGCATGAAGGCTTCATAGCTTATCTCTCTGAGTAGACAAGATGGCATCGATGGCCTCCTTCACCTGGCCGATCTCCGGCGCCTTGCCTCCTTGCGCCGGCCAGAATTCATCAGTCGCCAGCACCTATATATATACATGGACCTCAAAATCCTTAATTAGTCTGACTCATATATCCTATATATATATATATATATATATATATATATATATATATATATATATATATATGTTTATTCCATATTATTTAATCATTGCTATTAGTCTATTACCTTGACTTGCAATTGGAGGAACTTCACATAGCTAATGGCTTTCTCCAGCATGGTCACCATATCGACCTATATATATGGGAAATTTTCTGAGAATTCACATATAGGAAATTGGAAGAAGCTAGAATATATATCATGATGACCAAGAGATATAATTGTTAGCTAGTTATATAACCTTGTTTCCATTGGGCACAAGTTCTTGTAGAATTTTGAGCCTTTCGCTTATCCTTTCCCTTCGGTTCTACATGCGCCGACGAACATGAAATCATATATATATCTACTTAAATTTATAATCCATGATCTCAAATGAACTTTGCATGAACTGCATGCAGAGAATAAATGCGTATATATATATACCTTTGCTGCAATACTTTGAGGGTCCTTTGAATTTGATGAAGGAGACTTCACCTTATTAGTCTTTTTAGAATTCCCACAATGTTTCTTGGATACTTGTAGTATATCACCTGCACCCTGCAACAATAGCTAGTGTCACTGAATTAATCAAGATATATATATATATATGGGATCAAAACAAAGTGAATTATATATATATATATATATAAGCATCAGTTGTAATTAACAAGTAGAATTTATAAGAGAAGATCATATATATATAATATACCGTAGATTGGCGTTTTTGGGAGCTGTTATCTGTTGATCCTGATCCTCCGCAGTCTTGATCATGGATGTCTACAAGGTTTAGTTTGAACGAGTCATGATCATGCTGTAAGTAGTCGCCATTTCTAAGCAATTCCTTTCCTTATTTGTCACTCTCGAGGAGTCCATACCTGCAGACTTGGAATAATTCAGGTGATTGATGAGCTGGTGATCATGCTCCATGGCGTCGATCCAGCTAGCGCATTCGTCTTCCTGATCCAGCTGCAGATGATGACTGCGCTCGTCTGAACGAGGCCGCTCGAAGCTGAGCACCGATTTGCTCGAGTAGGCCCAGCCATCGGCGGCTGCGGCTGCGGCGTCCACCTTGAAGCGCACCGAAGACTGAGCGTCCTGCGGCGGGGAATTCCCCCCTCCGAAGGCGATGCTGCTCCCCGACGAGCTGGTCGGATCGAACACCATAGGCAGGTGCATGTAACTCATCCCTAGGGTTTCTGAGC
Source organism: Narthecium ossifragum (assembly GCA_963920575.1). Lineage (NCBI taxonomy): Eukaryota > Viridiplantae > Streptophyta > Magnoliopsida > Dioscoreales > Nartheciaceae > Narthecium > Narthecium ossifragum. Next base: position 1,930,695 of record OY986968.1, read on the forward strand.
ACCCTCCTTCTAACATCATAGTGTGGTGGTGGTGGTGGTGGCCTCTGAAGCCGAACAACTCTAGAGGAGAGTGAGAGTGATCGAACAGATGCATCGGCGGCGACGGCCCGTCCCGGAGTGATCCCTCCTTCATGTATGACATCTAACAAGGAATTGAGATCAAGTGAAGCTAAATAGAACACCACTCTAATAATTATGAGAAAGAAGAAGACAATTAGCAAAGCCCTTTTGAGTAGAAGCAGTACTGGTAGTACTAGTGCTAGGGTTTGTCTCTTTTGGTGGCTAAGTTTAGCTCTTGGTTGGTGCGGTGCGGTGCACCTAGGATTTGTTCTAAAGTCTACTGATCAGAGAAAGAGAGAGAGAGCCCCTGTGCACGAGATTGGTGTGAAGAGGACTTCAAAACCCCTATATAGTATGAGAGAGGACTTTGTTAGCTGGCATGAGTAGTAAATGGTGATAAGAGTTTTAGAGAGAGATAAAGTTTTAGAGCAAGCAGAAGGGTCGCCGGACCTCTCGGGATGCCCACGTCTAAGATTCCTCTAAATATATATATATATATATGTATGTATATAGCAAGTTGAGAACCTGGACTTCCAATTAAGATCTAAGAGAGAGGCCGGGTTCTCTTCCTTTCTCATATAGTTTCACGTGGGCCTGCATGCAATCCTTAGAAAATCACATATATTGGCATCTCTTTATTTTATGGTCCAAATTCCAATTAAATTCGATCTGGCCAGGAGAGATATGAGTGAGCTTCGAATCTATCTAGCTATATGTATAGTTTCTTAGTTTATCATCACTAGTTATTCTAGTCTTATAGATTTAAAGCATATATAACATGAAAGAAAGAAAGATCCTACGACTTTCTCCTCTACGTAAAAAGTCAGATCCATGCAGTTCTCTTCGATCTCTTTCTTAAACACTTCCCACCTGGAATGATTTAGATAAATTCATGGTCTTTTTGATATATACTTTTAAAAGGGTTTTAATGATCCTTAATTTGTATCCATCAGTTAATGCATGTCACCTTAATTAGTTTCCATACTAGTAAAATAAAATAAAATCCAAGGACACTATATGCATGGCATCTGTGAGAAACCCGAAAACGATATAAAGGTATGAGCTAGTCGTATGACAACATATAATAATTCAGAAACAACCTTAATAATTAAGCTTAAATTTCCTGCTAGCTAGTAAAAAACTATTGAGATCAAATGGCTCAAGTCGTATCCAGCCTCGCTGTTGATCGAAATTATCCCATTTCAGGAGAATATTCTGACTCAGAGTAAACTACTCAAATGGATCATCTGCTATATATCTTCCTTCCTTCACCTCACCCATGCCAGTAGGCATGCTTGCTACACATGTTGTTCCATCCAAATGGGAAGCATATAGTAACATGCTTATCTTAATTACAACCCAATCATAACACAAGATTAGCAGACAATGGCAGTACTTTTAGGTGATGATCATATGAGTCATTATTAGATTACGCTACCTTAATTTAGCCTGTCTTCGATCGACACTACAACAAATTTTGAATCTTGCGACGAAATAAATTTTGACAATGGTGAATTTGTTGCAATATATTGGAACGGAATTGCATGTACGTAACAAGATTGACTTGGGTTAATGCATTTATCTATGATTAAACTATATATATGCAATCAAATGATTACTAGATGAGATTGAACAAGATTGGAGGAACATGGAATGGGTACGTGGAAATTGCATGTCTTATATGGCAAATGGCAAATGGCTGTATAAGAACGTTATGTGTCAGACAAAGCATTTGCAGGTCTACACAACATCACGTTAACAGTTGAAGAGGGAATGCCAGCTATTCTAATGAAACATCCATAAGGAAGTTTTATATATATATATATATATATATATATATATATATAGAGAGAGAGAGAGAGAGAGAGAGAGTGAGTTAGGACTAGACTCAACTCGGATATTCTTGGATCAAATAATACCCAACTTTTTTTTAGCAATTCTTCATGTAAGCGCGTCACATAGGGATGACAATGGGGCCGGTTAAGCGGTTTCCCGCCCCGACCCTACCCTAATAGTATGGGTTTGGTATTAGCCTTAATGGGTTTGGAGCGGGTATGGGGAAGGGAAGATAAACCCGAATGGGTATGGGATGGGTTTGGTTTTAGGCTTAAAAAACCCGAACCCGACCCGATTATATATGTATTTTACTTAAATACCCTTATTATATATATAATTGCATGGATAATTGTCAACTTTAGTCGCAAATGCTTAGTGGAGCATGTTGAGATTTAGAAGCATCATTTTGCATACTCAGATTAAAAAACGATGGTCATATCTTAGATATTTTGATTGGCCTTTTGCATTTTCGAATATTGCAATGAATTGTCAAAACGGATGTGGAATTAATTTTTGAACCTAGCGATTGTCACTTTTTCCAAGTATTGGATGTATTTTAGATGTTGCACAATTACAATAAATGCTCTTTCACTTGTTGATTTTCTATTTTATAGTATGTGATTCATCAGTTTTTATATTACATTTTGTCGTGTTTGCTGGGACATTATATAAGGTGGGGCGGGGCGGGGATGGGTTAAGTGGGTTGGTTTTTAAACGGGGATGAGATGGTGTATGCAAACCCGCATGGGTTTGGGACGGGTTTGGGGGTGAGGTTTTTTACATGGAATGGGTCTGGGATCATGCCAACCCGCCCCAAACCCGCCCCGCTGCCATCCCTAGCGTCACATGTACTAGAACCCTATTGAAATATCTACTAATAATTTCTCCTAAATACATAAACTGAAATTTAATCACTCTGTTCTTCACATGATGGGTAAGTATGTGTAAAAACATTGCAACTTGCTCATTAATCTTCATGTGCTTTGTTGGTCTTAATCCTCTTACAATATCTAACCCTTAGCACAAATTATTGAAAGTTTTCTCATCCATTCTAAGCTATTCAATGCAACTTATTTCACTTGCATAAACTAAATTGTGAATGTGTGCTTTCTGATTTACAAAGTCCAAGGTATATGACTTCTTTCTAATTCTTTTGGTATAAAGTGATGCTTCAAGAAAAAGAAAATTTAGAAGTAGGTCGACTAGGCTGAGAATTTTATTTAATGTAGAAATGACAGTTGCATACTTTATCCCCAGCGTCAATTTTTTTAATTGTCAAACTCAAACAGCCATTACTGCATGCATATGAGTTCTAGTCAGATACATTAGTATAATATAATCTTGTGATTTTAAAGCATAAATAAACAACTATAGACACAGAATTTACTTACAATAAAGAGCTAAAACATGTTATAGCCGCAACACCTGTTCTTAATCATATTTCTTATAATAATGAAGTGAAGGGTGTTAGTACTTTTGTTTTACTTCGTTGACATGTTCTTGACTAGATTATATGTGGGGCGGATCACTCCTGTCTAGGCCTCAATAGCAATCAACCGATTAGGCCTCAATAGCAAAACCATGTGGGGCTTTTGTCCCATTGGGAGAGAGAGAGAGAGAGAGAGAGAGAGAGAGAGAGGGAGGGAGGGAGGGAGGGAGGGAGGGAGGGGGCCTTGTCCTCTCGTGGGTGTGAAGAGAAGGGACCGACAAAATGAGATAAAATGATTACCTCGATGTTGAGGTGAAGGTCAAGAGTTTCTTCCAAGAAAGCATACGTGAGGAAGAAGAGGATGGGCTTGAAACCCTAGTCGGTGAAGTCTCATAAACAAAAAAATCACAAGAGTCTATGCTAAGTTAACGGTGATGGTTGTTTTAATCCAACGACTGTAAAATTTCTTGAGGGTAGATAAGTCAATTAACTTCACAACTCCGAATCCGTCTGAATTGTAATGAGGTAATATAGGGTTTAAGTTGGGAAAGGGCTACCACCGATTTATTAGATTGTCTCATTTCATTCTCAACGTTAAATGCTAATTAACTAAATGATAGAATGGGTTTTGATTCGGAATTTGACCATTTCATTCCTAAGGTTTTTGCACAATCAAATGTGCCTGTAAATGTAGATTTATGTGATTATACGATATTAAATTCAAAACCATTAAACACCTGATTTTAAAATGCAAAACTAAAATAAATAAGAAAATAAAACTCAACCTCACCTTGAGCACACTTTGCCAGGGGCGCGTACCATGTTTAGGATCTCAAACACCTGGGCTTGCCTCTCCCATTCTCAGGTGCCGCCGCCATCCTGTCCAAGCCGCCGCCATTCGGGGAGTCGCTTTAGGCATGGCGAAGAGATTGAAATGAGGAGGACGAGGATGACGCGTTGAGGACCGAGAGTTTGTTGCCATCACAATTCGCCATCCCTGGCCTATACATGCATGACATTGAGTTGGTGGCTTGCAATAGTCGAACTGCACCCAAATCAAACTCTTTTGAGATAATTTTTTATCTAATCTGTATATAATCTATAGCAAAACCCAAGAGATCGATCTAGTACGTGAATGTAATCCAATTCTTTCACGAGAGCCTTCTTGGAGGTAATCAAGCCACGTCCATACAAGCGACGGACGGCGGCGTTGGCATCCATCGCCGGAGCCGGATTGGCATACAGTTCCAAAGGACGTTTTATTTCTTTAATTTCGTTATCTTTTTTTAATTTTGGAATTAAAAAAATCATGTGGTTTAATGTTTTTGGGTTTAATCTCTTCTCTAGACAAATCTACATTTTAAAAGTTGGGTATTATTTGATTCAAGAATACCCGAATGGTGTCTAGTCCAACTCTATATAATTCAAGAATTTACATCTGTCTGTAACTGAATTCTGAAGAAACTTATAGATAGATAATTAGGGATTTACATGATCCTCACTCGTTCGGACCATATAAACTTTTTCAAGATCCGAATAATTAGTAAGAACAGCCAAGTACAAAACCAATGATAGGAAATCCAAACGATTTTGCCATTTTGTATACTCCAGATTAGAGTACAAGATAAACCCCCCCCCCCCCCCCACTAAATATTGGGGATGAATTAGCAACTAATAGTAAACCCAAACCCCCTCGCAGTTGCTCATCCACCAACTCATTACAGAGTCTTCATCATCATCATCAGCTTACCAAAACTGTGGACTGCTGCAATGCTCATCTCCGGTCACCAATAGATGCCACTAACTATCCTACAAAATTACAGGGCAGAGTAGATTGCCAGTCCATTTTTTCAGTCCCTACCCATCTGAATAAGTTGAAACGGTAATTCCCGATATAAAATCTGTCATTTCTCTAGGTATATGCGAATGTGGGTAACGAAATCCACTGGTGATTGTAGAATCATAACTCATCATGAGGCTCAGTTTCAGAACTGGTGGTGGCAGGATCTTCTGTGAGCTCCTCTGTTTGAGAATTTGTCTCGTTGGAAGAGGCGGAGCTCGAGGCATTGGTGGTGTCGTCTTTAGATTCTGGGTCTTCCTTTGGAGGCTTTTCGACTTTCGGTTTTGGTTTTGGAATCCTATTGACACTTGAAACCTGCGGGACGAGATCAGCAGTTTTTTAGTGGTAAATTTGATTTGAAGAAGAGGCATAACTGGAAGGAACATTTATTACCTTATCTTGAAGTTTGAAAACCTTCTCGTATATTTCTTCTGATTTCAAGACTGGAGCACTGACGTCGGATGTCCTAGATTATACTCACAAACAGCAAAAATGAGTATAAACGACAAAAAAGATCAAGTAAAGCCAGTAACGGTAGATAATAAAAGCAAAGGAAAGACAAATAAAAGATCATCCTAGGATAACAAAACTCAAACGACCCAACAAAAAAAAAATAAGCACAGGAGCAAACATAGTTATGCTTAGTTCAGATTGCTAGCCATCATGTTATATATGTATAGCTGTGATCCAAGGACAACTGCAGATCACAGAACTATGGAAGTAAATGTAATATGAGAATCCCAATCCTTAAATGCGAAGAAACAAGGGGAGTCTGTTTTCATGTATGTCATCCTAATTTGGGCTGAGACATTTTTAGTACAATTTTTGAATCTAGAGTCATTTGGTCAAGTCACTTCTACACATTACTATGAAGGAAAAAATATTGACAAATGCTGCACTTTAGGAGGATAATCTCCGAGGAAGTCCTGGCATATTCTGGTTCGCCAAACATACATTCCCTTAAACAAGGACTGAGCTCTGATCAAGCTCAGGCTTCCATAAGCTGATTGTATCCTGTGGTAAGCTATTGGTATGTTGATTCTTTAGCTATCTCTACAAGTTCACTTTTGGTGTAAAATCTTCTTGTGGCTCAATTATTAGTCCCAGACCCCTTTGCTAGAATCTAGCCTGAGTGAAAAGGAGTATAACCCTTCTTGTGCAATGTCTAAGAGCAAATTCTACATTCTATTGCAGCAATACGATTTTTGCATAGCCTAGGAGTATAAAGAAGAAAAAACTAGAACATTCCAAACAGAACCAAGAAAGAAAGATCATCCATAGAAGAAGATAGGAGCAACATACTTTTTTTGTAAGGCCTCCTTCTCTTCCAACCAACTCTTCATTTTATCCGCCTCAGCCAGAACCTGAAAGCAACCTTTGATTTAGCTACACTTGCATAACCTACAATCTGCAACCTTTAATGGTAGAATAGTAAAATGCTGATCAAATACCAAACCTCATCTATTCTAGCCTTTGGGAGCCATGGCTTGTTCGTCTCCCAGTTACTTACAATCTGCAAATTTTCATACACATAAATCAACTACAGCGGTAATATTTAGCATATCTGATTCTACAAGACAGCATCTAACATTTACAGAAAGTCACCTGTGTAGCAAAAACAACCAAGCAATTAATTGCTACAACTTTGATCTAAGGGATTCCATGTTTGGGGAAAGAGTTACTTCACACTATCCTAAACTAAATGGACTGCATATCCAAATGGATGATTGACATTACAATCCAGCAAAGACAGCTTTGGATTCAGAAGATCAGCAAAAAGTGATAACATATCCAACTGCACATAAAAAATTTACTTTCAGTTTGAAGATTTTAGATGAGACATAAAATGTACCAGTAAGTAACAGCTGATCTCAGTCCAAATACATTGCAATAGGAGAACATGGTCAATGATAAATGTATATCCATATGCTGAATCTATCTGAACACAGGTCTAATAGCTTGGGGTAATTAGATTTTTTACTCCTGATACCTCCCCAAGTCTGTTTTTATGTTACTGCTACTACATGATTCCAGGACAAATCAGTTGAAGATTCCTGCAAACATTCCACTCATCATAGTGCCCCATGGAGGTACAACATCTGCACCAGGCTAGGAGACGCAACAAGCAGATCATATTAAACAACTGAAATAATCACTTGACCTTGGAAAGGTATTAAAACATGTGAATCTAACCTTGAATGTCCATATCTATTATCAAAGTGTTATGTCCTATCTGTAGCTTGGTTACCATCCACAAAATACAAATCCACTAGCACAATTTATCACCAAGGTCATCTAGCTATGATCATGAGTCCTTACTGAAAATATGCTTATTCCAGGTCAATAAAGCACTATAGTGTATGCAGACTGAAAATATGCTTATTCCAGGTCAATAAAGCACCTTTTGCAGCTCATCAAGATATGTTCGAGAATATTCCAAAGCAACTGGCCTTGCAATTAACTCACTTAATCTGCAGGAAATAACAAAGAATGGACTCAGCATCACACATAACAGAAGCTTCTTCACATACATTGTATAAATTTCCTACAGAAGCCAATTTGTAAATTAACCTGAAGAATATTGGGTCACCAATTGCCTTGAGCAAGTCCAGGCGCTCCTTAAATTCATTTACAGATGCATCCTCGCCATCAGTATACAACCATTCTTGCACCTGTCAGAAGCTCAAAAAGTAAGACATGGAAGTAAATTAAACTGTTAACCCGAAAGTATATGGTAGGAACTGACCTCACTAAGTTTCTCTGCAAAAGACTGACGTTCCTGTTCAGTTGAAACTCTCCCAATCTCCGCAGAGTCTTCTATCTGTTATCAAAGAGTAACTTTTAATAATAGGAGAGAAAACCAAACTAGAACATATTGGAAATAATGTGCATGTTGTCCATCTTCTAAGAAGAGGATGGGAAACTAAATATTAAAATAGCACTCAGGCCTAAAAACAATGTTATTTAAGATAATTGTGCCTTTGCTGAAAACAGCATTATTTGGACTCTTAGCCTCAATAGTAGATGGACAAAGTAGGTTGATAATCATGTCAAAGAGATCAAGATTCATCAACCAGAAAATGGAAAAAGAATAGCAAGGCAGAAATGCAAAGGTTGAAATTTGCATCTACCATGAAGCTTAATATTCTTAGTAGAAGAAAACTAATTCCAACAAACCTTTTCTCTTGTCAAATAGATATACTCTTCCAGGCTATTCTTGAGTTCTGCAGTTTTCCTTCTTTCAGCGTCCTTCTTGTCAAGGGCTTCCAATCTAGTTTTAGCTTCAGACAATGAATCTTTCGAAAGAACTTGGACAGGGCCCACAGACTTCTCAACTATCTAAAGATAATAGATGCATGTCAGATGACATAGCAATTGCCTAAAAATATCATCAGCTTCAAGTAGATTGCACAGAGACAGTTAAATAACTATAGTAAGGATGACTCTTTGCACCTTCAATGGAACCTTGAAGGTTCTTTTCTTAAGTATCTTTTCTGTGGAAACTTCAGTTGCCGGCTGAGCTTCGGCACTTGAGGCAGAGTTGTTAGACTCGCTTTCAGAACTCAAGCTCTCTTTACTGTCCTCTGAACTGGTTGTATTGTTTGCTTCAAGAGTAATGTTAAGACTCTCAGTGGCATTATTCTCAACTGTCAAGTTTTTCTTAGGAACTTCAACCCACTCCGTTATCTCAATGACTGCTTCAGCTCGATCAAAAGAAAGAATGCCACTTCTGCTCAGAGAGAAATGTAGATTTGCTTTTATAGGGGATGAAAGATTGCGAGTTGCATACCTGTCCAGAACATAGAAATGGCATTAGATGTACCAAACTGTGTTATACTACTGTATAGTCATTACATACACAATTGAAACGTGTTACAAGTAGACCAATCTTACTTGTCACTGGCTTCGGTCAGGCCGGTCAGCGAGAATTGGGCATACTTGTTTGATGAGGTCCCTGGGGGTAAAGTATTCACAGCTTCATACATCAACAGAATGTCAAAATCTTTGTTATGCTTTATGGACCTGTACATCTGTGATGCCAGAAAAATGATACTTGTTAGAAAGACGCTAAGAAAAGCTTAAGATACTACTTAAAGGAGGAAAAAAAAAAAAATTCAAAACTATGCCCATACCTTGCTAGGGAATTTCTTCATTCTTGGTACAAGTTGCAGATCTATATTCTCATCTATAACGAGATCAGAGCCTTCAAAGTCAATATTGAAACCATAAGTGGAACCATCAATCATCCCTAGCTTACGATTCAGCTTGATTCCATCACTTAAATTCGCAGCGTGCAATGATGCACCGAGCGCTATTGCTTCATCAGCATCAAGATGCTTGTCAAGATCTTTCCTTCCAAGAAATTCCTGGAGCTTAGCCTGCAACATTACAAATAAAGGTAAGAGGCATATGAAACGCTGAGGTGTAGATCATAATGTAAATTAGCAGAACAACGTGATATTTTAAATATCTAGCCTAGCATATTAGACCTGAATATAAATAGTGCACAAAGAAAAAATACACAGGTTTCCACAATAGAAAATTAATGTAAAAGAGTGAAGTCATACATTTAACAACAGATTGCATTGGAACCCATACATGGCACATTTTACTTCCAGTAACTGATTCCAATTATCAAGAATGGACAGTTTGTTTATTTTATTTTCAAACCACAGCGCAGACAAGGAAGAACCAAAATTTCACAACTATATTGACACTTAGCCATGGCACTATCTCCTTTAAGACCATGGATGAACAAGTGGACCAGCAGGTCTTTAAGTGTTGACGATCACGAAGTGCCACATACCTTTAACAAGATTGAGCTGCAGCTGCAGCTGCGTCATCTTGTACTAAATCATTAATTTTGTTCACATCCTATAGGCAGAAAGTGTGATCAGGATACCACATAACGTCTCAGAGAAGGGCAATGTCTTAGCATGGTGGCTGTTAGTGAGCAGCTCAAGCTTAGATGGCACGTGGGCTCAGTTCGCCCAGTTTGGAGAAAGCAGACTGAAGTTGAATTTCTAAACTGTCCTTATAACAAGTCAAGCTTCAACATTTGTCAACTCAGTTGGAATAGTCTAAAACCATATACACAACATAGTTAAACGTTCTGTTTGTGGATGAATATAAGTGCATGCATGCCCAAATACGTATGAATTCCAAGTAATAAGCAGATATCTTTACATTAAAAAGAATAAATAATTGGTGTTTACACCAAATTTGTGGAACTTGTTGATTGGTACACCACTGTAATAGATTTAAGGTGTAAGCACCATTTGACGTCAGTTATGGTTGATTATATGTTTTTGATGACCTTTTTACCCCCATGAGTCATTGGTCTCTCTCCCCCTCCTCTCATCCCCGTCCCTTTCCCGCTCCCTCTCACCCGAGGTCCTCTCTCCCTCCCGTCCCCCTCCTCTCCCCCTGCAACTCTGCCGCGGCGATCAAGAAGTGCGCCGCCTCCGATCCACTAGCCTCACTCTGACGCCGGGTGTGCCGATGAAGCAATTGTTGGAGATGGCTTAGGAGTAGGCGGGGGAGGTGGGGTTAGGGTCTCGGGAGTGTCGGAAGCCACTATTTCAGACGGGGGAGGAGGGGAGGACGGTGGTGCGGAGGAGGAAGAGGCTTGGGACCTTGCGAGGGCGATCTCATCCTCGAACATGGCGAGGAGCGTGATGACGGAGCCCTCGGGGACCACGATGGCGGCGAGGTACCCGTCATAGAAAGTCTCGACATCCATGTCAGCATCGGATGAGGGGGGGAGGAAGGTGGTGCCGAGTTGGAGAAGCCCCGCCATGGATCATGGGTGGCACGGATTCGAAGAGAGAGAGAGAGATGGATGTTCTGGGAGGGTGACGGCGGCGAATCCGAGAGGATTGAGGAGCTCAGGCGGATCTTGGCATTGAGGGAGGCCATGGACACTGCGAACAGTGTCGGGGCGTCGTCGGCGGTCGTCGGAAGAGGAGACGACAAGGAGTACGGGAACCAGAGGGGGGCGGAGGACCTCAGAGAAGATGGAGATCCGCCTGACGGTCGTCGAAAGAGGAGACGTCGGGCGTCGTCGTCGGCTCACACACTCCCTCCCTCCCTCTCTCTCTATATACATATCTCTCTCTATCCTCCCCTCTTACTTCTTGCAGCCACCAACCCATAATTCCAGCAATCACCACCGCAGTGGAGAAAAGAAAAAAGAAAAAAGAAAAAAAGAGAAAAATGAAAAATGAAAAAGAGAAAAATGAAAAAGAGAAAAGTAAAAGCAGAAAAGTGAAAAGAGAAAAATGAAGTTGGGAGGTTATCATCGGTTAAGACCAGTATGGGAGGGATAGTAGGGACATCAGAGAATGATTCTGGTGGCTGATCGACGAGAATGGCGACGAAGTTGGGGGATCGAAAGAGAAAAATGAAAAAGAGAAAAGTGAAGTTGGGAGCTCGTTGTTGGTTAAGATAAGTATAGGAGGGATAGCAGGGACATCAGAGAATGATTCTGGTGGCTGATCGACAAGAATGACGACGGAGACGGGGGATTGAAAGAGAGAAGAGAGAAGAGAAAATTGAAAAAGAAAAAAGTGAAAAGAGAAAAGAGAAAAATAAAGTTGGAAGCTCGTCGTCGGTTAAGACTAGTATAGGAGGGATAGTAGGGACATCAGGGAATGATTCTGATGGTTGATCGACAAGAATGGTGGCGGAGTTGGGGGATCGAAAGACAAAAGAGAAAAGAGAAAATTGAAAAAGAGAAAAGTGAAGTTGGGAGCTCGTTGTCGGTTAAGACAAGTATAGGAGGGATAGTAAGGACATTAGGGAATGATTCTGGTGGCTGATCGACGAGAATGGTGGCGGAGGCGGGGGATCGAAAGAGAAAAGAGAAAACAAAAAAAGAAAGAAAAGTAGCAGCGAATCTGAGGTCGCCAGATGTTAAAATTGGCATAAGAGGGATCCTAGGGATTTGAGGAATTGTTCCCCGGTAGCAAAATTGGTGCTATATTCTGTTTTCATTTCTCTCTTGAATTTTCTCTTTAATTTTCAATTTTTAATTAAAAATAAGATGATTTTCTTTTTTTAATTTTTTCTTTGGATGATTTCCTTTTTAAAATTAAAAATAAGATGATTTTCTCTCTTGAATGTTCTCTTTTTAATTTCCCCTCTTTAATATTTCTATGCCGATCTAACTCAATTTAGGTCATAATAGGGCTCGGTTCGAACTGGCTCGAATCTGGCTCAAATATGGGCTGCTGGCTTGATCTGGACATTAATCTGCTGGGATGAGGCATGAATCAATATGGACCGAACCAGATCATATCAAAGAGGAATTTGATCAATTCCAATGGTTGAGGCTGGATCTGATTGGATCTAATTGAGGCCGGACCAGATCAGATCAGATCAAATCGGATCCGGAGCACCTGAATTGGTTGAACCAGCTCAATCGTGCGCTGCTCGTCGGGGATGATGGCGGCTGCGAGCAAGGGAGGGTGGTAGCCGGTAGATATCGCCTAGGAACAGTCGGGGAAGGGTCGCCAGTCGACGAGGTGATCGGATATGGTGCCAGATGGAACCGGGAAGGCCGGAGGCGGCGTAGTTGAGAGGCGGCGCTGGAGCTCGTGGAGGAGACGAACCGCGAGGTAGGAGAGGACGGCGGTGTTTGGTCTCCGGATCTGGCCGGAGAATGGACGGAGGGTCGCGGCGGTGAGGGGTCCTTGGATCTGATGGTGGATGGTGCTGGAGACGTTGGGTGTTGTGGTGCTGAGCAGGGGGCGGCGCCAGTTCCTACGAGGGTTGGAGCTCGGGGAGGATCCCGACGAGGCCACGGTGGTTGTGGGGTCTAAAGGAGGAAGGAGGAGAGGAGAGGGGGACGACGCCGGTTCCGACGAGGCCGCGGTGGTTGCCAGGTCTAGAGGAGGGAGGAGGAGAGGGGGGTCACTGGATCTGAGTTTCTCCGGAAATTTTCAATTTTTGAATGCGATCGTGGACAAAGCGTGTTCTTTAGATGGCGGTTGTTAAGGGGGTTTATGTCTTCTGTACTCTAAAATGGTGTTAAGGCTTTAGATTTTATGATTATGGTGTTTTTAACGGGATAAGTTTATAAAATGGTGTTGGCGCCCCTTCCTCCTAAAAAGAAATGTCAAAGGATCATAAGCGGTAGTAGTGAGACCAACCTCATGAGTTATTAGAAAACAGCTCAGGATGGAACCATATCAGTTCAGTCAACCAAGTTTGACCATATGATTTGGGGTTGTAAATCTATCAAGCAAATCTCCAGCTCAACTTGATTAAACCAAAGTGAACCACGCCAAGCTCAGTCCAATATTGACTATTTACAGCCTAACATTTTAGCTTTTCTTTTTCTTGTAATCCGTGCCTTGAAGACACATATAACTCCTTGTATGGTTGTCATCTTCCATCTCTTTTGACATTTCTAAGAGTCTAGCAGAGCTCAAAAGGCTGCACTTGGTGACATACTTTGAACCAGCAACCAAGTGGTTAGCCACCTACTCACCAATTAGCCATTCATGTTAAGTCATCTCTCACTCACCAAATCTCTAACTACTTGAGATGTTTCATGAACTAAAGTCAAAAAAAAAAAAGAAAGTAGGAGGCTATTAAAAGCCTGCCTTGTTTCATCTTCTAGATATTTGGAATCAAAATTGAGCTCAAGCTGCACATATTTCATGTATTCAACATTGAACTAGATTTTGAGATTAGCTTCAGCATCTTCAGAGGAAAAGTTCACAGGAATGACTAGAGTTGCATTTTTGTACCTACTTATCATGAGGTCCGGCCAATTAAACAAAAGAAAAGGGAAACATCTAGCAATGAATTCCAGATTCACAGCACATTATGTTTGATTAAGCAGTTATGCAGGTAAATCACATAATTCAAAACGACATGAAATTAAAGTATAAATAATAGCTGAAAAAACCTGTAACTTTGGCACACGGGTTGTCCCTCCTAGGAGTTCAACAGCATAAATTTCATCAACAGTCAAACCGGACTGTTTGATTACTTCTTTCAACGGGGCAAGAGCTTCTTCCCAAATGTCGCCACAAAGCTCTTCAAATTTCTCCCGAGTTATTGTGCTTCTGGAGGACACAGATAAAGAATATCTATCAGAAAGAGATCCATAAAATGAAAAACACAAACACCGCAAATAATTCAATTATCTGCAGGTACATGCAATCCCAAAAACAAACAAACATATTGACCTAGGTACATACCTACATACCTACATATGAAGTAGCCTGTTCAATGTTCGTTAAATCTTGGTTGAAAGATCTAGTAAGTTCTTAGCCATGAATTTCGCTTGATATATAATTGCAAACTAACACTTTAGTACTGCTTCCAAAACCCGCCTGCTTTATAAATTTCCAACCACACATCAAGTAACACATCTTGAGGTCAAATGCAGATTTAAAATGTGTTACAATTTTTAATCAAGTTTGACATAAAGCGTAGCCTCTCTCTCACTCCACAATTATATAGATGCATATGTAGATATGTCATATGTGTATAGCAATGTATGTTCTTTTATGGCTTTGGCAGTATATGTGTGTACGTGTACATATATGAATGTACACATGTATGTATACATATATGTGAGTGTACATATACATGCAAATGAGTGTAAATATAACAAGAGTACAGGAAGAATTGGAGGAATAAAACCAGGGATGCACTCCCTACCGGTAATCAATGTCTTCATACAAAGATTCAACTGATATTGGAGCTGCAGTGTTCGCACTCAAAATTTCTTTGGTCCGTTTCACCTGCTTCTTCAATTTAGCCATTGATTTTGGGGACTTCCTCACATCAACCCCATTTCCTAATTGCTTGTTAAATTCATCAGCAAAATACTCCACCAGACGCATTTCCATATTTTGACCTCCAAGCTCAGAGTTCCATTTGACATCTTTAACCTGCAGTACAAAATCATTAGCTTAACAACCCTACAGATTTGAAGTCAAGAAAAATAAAAAAACAAGTCATAAAAGTACACAGGAGAAAATAGGCAAATGTCAAGAGCATGCCAACTATTTCAGACATTAGATATATATGTAGCGAAAGAGAAATTACAAATATCCCCTGCATGTACATCACTAAATGATAATGACTGCCACAGCATGCTTTGAGTTTGGCTAGTAGTTAAGATTCCAAATCAGAAACTTCACTAATATGTATTATCCAATTAGGTGTAGCATAAACTACAAAAAGCAAAAACTTGCATCTAGATGGACAAAAAGATTGAAAACATTGTAGGCATTGTGACAATACAAACCGATAGCAATGTGACATTAAGGAGAAACGATCCCATCATATCCTTAGGTTTTTTCTAACTTAATTTGAGTCAGATAAGACAGGCATTATTGGCCCTTGGCCCTATTCTTGACCTTCTAATAAATGCCATTTTTGAATTATATCTGACATTGCATAGAAGCTATTATTTAATGGTTGTTGCCTTGTATTTCCCTCTGAAACAATAGGCGAAAAAAGGTCAATAACAAAAAAAGTTACACCGAGTAACAAGAGCAAAAGGCAAGCAAAGAAATTGGAAATATTTATGCTTTTAAATTGTCATCAATGGAATTTACCTGGAACTGATTAACTGAGACCGTCTTGCCAAACTCCTTAGTGTTATAAGCCGAGAAGTAGACCAGAGCAGCATAGGTACCGCTCGCGCCCATATCGTAAAAAACCACATGACGAGACTCATTGGAGAAGTCCTTGTCGATTCCATATTGCAAAGCTGCCCCCGCATGCTCGTTGATCAAAGCCAGCACATTGATACCTGCTAGCTGCGCCGCCAGTAGGACTCCCTTCCTCTCCGCCTGCCCAAAGTAGGGCGGCACAGCAATAGCCGCGTCCTTCACCGGCACCCTTGCGTGCAACTCCGCCAATCCCGTACCATATTTGAAGATCATGGCAAGCAACTCCTCTGCCGAATACACCGTGCCGTCATCCGTCCGAATCCCCACCGCACCCCTGGAATCCTCCACAAGGTCGAAGGGGAGATACAAAGACTCGATCTTGGACTTCACATACTCGTAAGGTTTGCCGATCATGTCGCGGACGTGGGAAAAGACCTTATCAGGGTATCTTGCGGTGATGCCGGCGGCCTCCTCGCCGACGAGACGGTTGCCGGCCTGGAATCCGACAAGGGCAGGGGACTTGCGCTTGGACATCTCATTGATAGCGATCGAGATCGGGCTCTGCCCGGGCTTCAGGTTCACCACCGCCACCTTCATCCACTCCGACCCGAGATCTATGCTCGAGACCGCCGCTTGCGATCCAATTGCGAGCAAAGAGACCAATCCTGTAAGAACTATCAGGGAACGGATCAACATCCTAAAACCCATTCTTGGACGGATATCCGGAACGCTAGATTCAAGATGTAAGGGGGTTTATCGGGGAGCTGAAGCGATCTAGGAGGTCGGAGAAGGAGGGAGGGCAATGGATTCCGCCATTGGCGCTCTAATCAGAGCTCTAGTGGAGTGGATAACTAGGGTAAGGTTTTGGAATGGTCTCCGGTGCAGCAGCGAATTAAGATCGGAGAGAGCCCGTAATCGAGAAGAGTACCGTTAGCAACTCCTTTTCTAGTTTCTTCCCAGTTTCTGAGGAAATATAAAGGATGACGTGGCAATGTGTCATGTATCCAATCGAGAAAAGACACTTGTGACAAAGGACACGTGGAGGAACTGGCTGGGTCTGGTGTGCTGGAGAAAGCGCGATGCGCCAAAGTGCGTGGATGATGAGAGGGACGATGGACGACCAGGATGATGTATCGAGTGCCTCGAGATTGTTTTTCTAAAAATGGGCCTTTTTAAATTAAAGCCTAGGCGATATCCTCAAAGCGCAAGAGTTATATTGGGCCGGGGCTAAATCAGGCCGAGTAGGGAGCCCCACACACTATATTGGACTGGGCATAGGTTCGGTTCAAATTTATGGCTCTGTTAACTATGCTGGCGTCGTTGTAGGTATATCCATGAACAAACACACACGGGCTGGGCCTATTTCAATTGCCCATCATGTGTATGCAGCGAAGCACTGGATTGCCGTGCTGCCCGTGCGGCCCGTGCGGCCCATGCCGACCTCACTCAGGGTTAAAGGGTCTTAAGGAAAAGAAAATAATAGACGCGGCAAAGATCTGATTGATTTTTCCTTTTATAGAAAAACAAAGGTGTAAACATTGCTATTTCTTTACTAAAGGGTGATCCATCATCCAAGTGACAATGATCAAAGCTATGAGCCTATATGAGTGGTATCAGAAACCCTCCCAAGAATATAATCCAAATTATGAAGTGAACTTAAGATACATAAACTTTAGGCTCTGTTTGGTATGGGTAAACACCCCCCTTATCCCTACAGTTATTCCTAAACACTAAAAATAATCATTACTACTTTATCCTTATTCCACCTATCACCAGCACTCTATTTTTTCTTATCCTCATTCCTTAACCCCCCTAAACCCAGAATAAGCACGTTTGGTGAGGGGTTAGCTTATTCCGGATTAATGGGGGTTAAGGGATTTTAGGGTTAGCTTATTCTGGGTTAATAGGGATTAACGAATGGGGATATGAAAAAGTAGAGCGGTGATGGTAGGTGAAATGGGAATAAAGTAGTAATGATTACTTTTGGTGTTTGGGGATAAGTGTGGGGATAAGAGGGTTATTCCCTCTTAACCCCATACCAAACATGTTGGGGTTAGCTTATTCTGGGTTAAGGGGGTTAAGAAATGGGAATAGAAAAAAATAGAGTGGTATGTGATAGATGGAATGGGGATAGAATAGTAATGATTATTTTTAGTGTTTGGGATAAGTGTGGGGTTAAGAGGGGTTAAGTAGGGATAACCCCTTCACCCCGTACCAAACAGAGCAATATATATCCATGGGCGGATCACTTTTGAGACTTTACAAAGAACATAAAAGCTAGTCAACACACACTTGGCACACTCAGAAGTAAAGTAGCAAACAGTAAGGCATCGAATCCAGGGTGCAACTAATCCTGGCCAAACTTTTCATCATTCCTCCCACTCATGATCATGAGATTAATAACAACAAGGAGTATGAATCATCCAACTATACCTAATCTTCACGGTGGGTGGTTGAGATATCGATGGAGGTAGATTATGACCATCGGAGGTTGAGCACTGCGATTCGTATGGTATGGTCTAAGGTTTTGAGTGTATGCACTGAGTTGTTCTTGTATGTTCCTCGAGTTTATAATGTGAAAGCCGATGTTGTGACTCGATTATACAGGGAGTCTAACTCTGGTTTGGATTAGTCCGAGAGAGAGAGGCCACGATCCTCCGATTTGAAATTTGATGTAAGTGGAATTTTTCTACTAATATAGTCAATCCGATCAACTCATAAAATAAAAAAAAAACTATACAACAATCTAATCTAATGCATCACAGTTGTACAAACTTTGGACCTAGTTACGAATGAAAGATTCATTATAGGGTTCGTGCTGTACGTTGTACATAAGCTTCTATACATATATTTATTTTTATTCTCCACTGAGATAGATGCATTGTCTACATCAATCCTTTTAGAATAATTATTATCAACTCTAATCTCATAACCAAAAAACTTAGTTGAGTGGTTAGAGTAAAGATTGCTCTTTTTAGATGGAGTGATTAAAAAATACAAATAACAGCTTGCAATCAACTTAATTATTACAAATAAATCACACAGAAAATGATGCATATCATAGGTAATCTAAGAAGCTCTTTAATTAAAGACCAAGGGTCCTGACTACATCATCTAAGCATTTATTCTAAGGTAGTTCCCATGCAGCCCAACATAGAAGCAAAAGCAAACCCAAAACATACGAAACCCCATATATAGATATAGATATGTAAGCTCCTCTCTCCGAAGTGAAGACAGTACGTAGGCCAGAAGAGCTTGCATGCATGCATGCATGCACGCACGAACGGAGGAGCTACGTGCGTGCATGGCCGATCTTATGATGAGCTTAGCGCCGCCGGTTGGCCGGCTCCTTCTGGGAGTTGAAGTAGCAGGCGACGACGGGGAGGCCGAGGTCGTGCTGGGCCGTGAAGCCCCGGGTGCTGAAGTTGGCACGGGAAGACGGCGGCTCCATCAACGGCAACCTCGCCTTCTGCTCGAAGAGGACGAACACGAAGCGGTGGATCCCCACCCGCGGCCGCGGCCCCGTGTACGGCACCACCACCTCTCCTGCATCACCATCACATGAAAAGTGTAAGTCAGCTTTGTCCTACGTGAGATGCCACGTGGCCAGACTCATGCAGACAGGTGAGGCCACCACGTGTCGAGAGCAGGCGAAGGCAGAGCATGGTTGACACATGGCGAGAGAGATTAGATACGGGAAATAAGTGCGTGTGGACAAGTGGAATCGTGTGAGGGGAGGGGTTCATCACTGAGGGGCTATTTGGGAACTCGTAACACACTGCATGCAACTTCGCATCGAAATATGTCTTAATTAGCTGATTAGATAATAGAAATATCTGAAGAAAAAAAACAAAGAGAAAAGAAGCAAATAAACATTGAGTTCTTAACAAAGACAAGCCATTCGTGGTTCAACTAATTTAAAAAGAAGACAAAGAAAGCAAAGAGGATCGAATTTAATCATTCATCTCATCACAAAGAGAGTAAGGAGGAGGTCCTCGATCGAGATGTGGTGGGACCTAAACACTCGAGCGGACGAGATTGCTCGGTCCGGTAGAGGTGATGTCCCTTAGGAATTTAGTTGAATAGCTCTAGGACTATAGCTTCGGCTTATCTTGTCAAAAAGACTATGTGTTACCTTTGGAGGGATCTGTTCCACCTGGCATATTAATCACCAACCTGAAACAATCACAAGAGAGTCTCTATTAATTAATGCCAAAGTTATCGAAGGAAAATTAAGAACCCTAGTGATGACAAGAACACAAAGTTACAGCTTTAATTACCAAAAAATAAAAACAAACAATACCATAGAGCCAGACTTGTATTCCAACTTAATTCACTCACCATTGGATCCACTCCCTCATGGATGGTTCACTAGGGCTAGGTGCATCTGGGTCTGTCATGATCTAATTAAACACAGACAAAATATAAGAAGAAAACATCACCAACCATGAGACATGATCCAAAGGCAACGGTATAGAAGGAAAATGAGACAGTGGTTGCCACCACCAGAGTGTAGAGATCGTTTCGGTTGCCGGAGATGGTCACCGACGGTGGGTCGGCGGTCATGGACGGCTTGATGTCACAGCCATTGTTGACATGCTTGGAGCCATAGTCCACGGAGATTCTAACAGTTGGGACGAAGAGGTCGACCACCTCTCCTATCACTCTTCCTACCACCAAGGGATCAACGTAGTTAGCCATGGATGCTAGCTAGAGATCAGAAACGAGAGAGAGAAAACTTTCGACTTTATTATAGGGAGAGGGTCGAGGGAGTGGGCCAGGCAGGGTGAGTGCTCCTCGGCAGTCAGAACCACCCAGGGGCTCCACGGAAACGTGTACCACGTGGAGGCACGTGAACGAGAGATCTTGTGGATGCGTCTGCCACGTGTAGGGTGGATGTTTGTGGGGCCGGAGGTCTCCTTGTTGATCGGAGCCGTATACGTGCCGGGTGGTGATAGGCCAGGGTGCCTTGGGCGTACGCAGCACACCATGTAGCAGGGCCGCACCATGTTCGATTCACTCATTCGGTCCAAACCCGGATTCTATTATATCACCTCGACAAATACGTATAAACGAGCTCCTTGATGATGATGACTACATGCATATACTATGGATATGAGCGATCTAATTACGGATTCGGGCATTGCAAGCATTGGCTTAGGATGGGATTGGTGTGGAAATTAAGGATCCGGTAGAATGCACATAGAGACACGATATTCGTGATAGTCTCGGCTGTTTTGATTCACTGCAACACGCTAAACAACTTCGAGCGTTTAGTTGCTTGTATTAGCTGATGCATGCATGAGCTAATACAGCATTTTAGTCTATACCAGTGTTTGGTTGGCCACTGCATTAACTGATGCATGCATCAGCTAATACAAAAGGGTGTTTGGTTGGCCACTACATTAGCTAATGCATGCATTAGTTAATGCAAAAAGGGCATCAAATACTGCATTAGCTAATGCAGTCAAAATAGCTGTTTTTGTTAATGCAACATTGCATTAGCAGATGCAATGCACTGCATTGAGCAATGCACTGTATTAGCTTATGCAAGCAATCAAACACCCCCCAATAAAGTGACCGCATCAAGCGATGATATATATATATGCATGCAGCTTAAGCTTAACCCTAATAAATTTATATTGAAAAGATTTTGACTTCACGCGGCTACTCAAAGCAACACGTCTGACTTAAATCCAGCCTTCGGACTCGAATTTTTTTTTTATATATATAAAAGACTTAAGTCAAGACCATATAGATTACATCACGGAGTACCGCAACAAAGTAAAAATAAAATGACTAGTATATCACATTTGGACTTTTGACTTAAATTTACTGTAATCTTGGCTCCAGTCTACGAGGTTAAGAGAAAGTGAGGTTAAAGGGGGAATAGAATTAAAAAGTGAAGTTAAGAAATGAGGATAGAAAAAATAAAAAAATGAAATAAATGGAATAGTGATAATCCGGTAATAAGGACTTTGATGTTTGAGTAAAATATGAGGTTAGGGGGAGAGGGGGGGGGGGGGGTTTTGGTCTAATAGACCATTAGTTTTGTCGACCCACAAGCACGGCGGCCACACTTTCCGCAGTCAAGGACAACTTGGATCAATCAACTATCTGATTGGTTAAGTTGGATCACTTTCTATTGTATCCAGTACAATGTACAGTCTACTAGATAAGTTATTGAGGTTTGTTTACACATACGGCCAAGATTATACTGGAACATTTTCCTTCGAAGTCAAAGGCCAAAAGGTTACGGCACCCATAGTGGTGTCTAATGCTAGAAAGTAGTGTCGTAAACGGACATGCCTCCATTTGTTCTTTGCTATCTTTGATGTGTAAAGGAAACCCAAGTTGCCTGCCATCAAAATAGAACTATCTTTAGCTCATTAAGTGGTGTCACAATTATCCTATATAATAAAGCTACCAGCTTGGAGCAGTTCAACATGACATACCAATGAGGTTTCTTTACACTTCATCTGGTTTGGAAAGTACATATATACATCAAGGAGCTTTTAGACTGACACCTTCATCTACTTTGAAGAAACTGTGTTATACGCGGCATTTGGTTGCGGAATGAAGGATCTTTAAACAACTCCATGGTCATCAATCTCCCAGTATGCACAGAGGTTGTCGCATGCTAAGCTCGGTTTTGATCCTTGGAAAATCCTCGAGATCATTGCAAGCACCCAAAATTTTCTGCATCACAAAAGCATGTGGGTCGGTTTTCCTGGAAACATTAGCAATTTACAGCACATAATCGCATTTTTATAGCAGCATGAAGAAAGCTGGCTTTATGGTCTCATAATCTCATATTCTATAGTAAACAATAGTAGCAGAGATGTGCAATTACCATTGCAGCGCGATGAGCTTCTTGAAGCATATTCCCGTCGATCTCCAATCTAGCTATTGGAAACTCTGGAAGGTGGCCAGACTGTTTCTTGCCTAGCAAGTCACCAGGTCCACGACGAACAAGATCAGCATTTGCCAAAAAAAATCCATCAGATGACTTCTCAAGAACCTTCAGTCGGTCGACAGTCCCCGATGTGGAAGATAGGAAGACACATCTGGACTTTCTTGCTCCTCGTCCTACTCGCCCTCTCAGCTGATGCAGCTGAGCAATACCGAATCTCTCAGCATTCATGACAACCATCATGGATGCGTCAGGAACATCGACACCAATTTCAATCACTTGAGTTGCGAGCAGGATTTGTGTTTCACCAGATCTAAATTTTTTCAATGCTTCATCCTTTTCTTCGCTCCCCATGCGCCCATGCAATAGGCCACACTGATAATCTTCAAACCGGTTTGACATTGAATCAACATCAGCAGTTGCAGCATGAAGTTGTGGCAATTGCTCGGACTCCTCTATCACTGGATATACCAGATATACCTTCCCCCCTGATACTAACTCATCGCGCATCATCTGCATGCAGATGTACAGGACTTAAAATCTGGCATGCCAGAACCTCTTGCCACCAAGTGCACTGTGAGATAGGGACAATTAAACATGTTGGAGAAAGAAAGAAATGGGCCCAATGCTTTATGGTGTTCAGTTAAGTGGGCAACCTATGCACCTCCTGACACATGTCTCAACAGACGATTGCATCCCCAGTTTATTTATTCCATGATGTCAACTTGAAGGCTATTATTATCCAATTCATGTCCAATTCCGGTCGTACATTGTCATATTGTTATATAAAAAAGAATAATAATTTATTGTCATG
This sequence comes from Narthecium ossifragum, assembly GCA_963920575.1. Lineage (NCBI taxonomy): Eukaryota > Viridiplantae > Streptophyta > Magnoliopsida > Dioscoreales > Nartheciaceae > Narthecium > Narthecium ossifragum. The sequence continues at coordinate 1,954,227 of OY986968.1, forward strand.
ATATCCAGAAACCCACCCCAGTACGGAAAAGTTCAGTAGGTATAAAACTCTAAAAAAAATGTGAATATCATTACCTGAAAAACATTCTCAAAACCAACCTCATTTCCCTCAAAGACAAATGTTTCCACTGGTGTTCTGCCAGGAGGCAAATCTGTTATCTGAAAACAATGCCCAGTAACAATCGTTAACCCAATTATACTATTAAATTTAGCAGCCATTACCTACTGACATATGAAACTTCCAAATTGAAGAATATCTCATATGGTTTACAGCACTAAATATAAGCCGAGGACTTGATACAATACACACGGAGCCTGAAAGCGCGTGAAGATGCCGCCAGCTGTTTTTTTGAAAGCACATGAGTACATCGAAGTTAAGAGTGGTACAAACAGTCATATATCTTATTTTTTAGTCTTCTTTAATCTTTGAGAACCTAGTGATTGCAGCTTCCTGCAGTAAGATCTTGTTTCTTAATGCTGAAAATGAGTGCCCCTTGTCCTGCCAGTGAAGAATCTTTCTTGGTTCCCATCCCCTTCACAGGATGACCCCATGGCAGAAAGAAAAGGCTCCAGCTTGATAACTTCAAGATTAATGGATTCGTAAATTTTCCTTACGAATATCATTGATATTAAACTCAGAAAGCAAAAGGTGAGACGAAAACAGGCAGGGTTAGAGCTAGCTTGACCCGAGCTGAATATGTGTAGGGTTAGCCAAACCAGGCCCCACCCAAATATGTGTAACTACAACCAAACCCAAAACTAGTCCGTACATGTGTATCTGAAGCTAAACTAGAACAATTTAGACCCAACTGAAGCCAAAATGGTTGCCCCAATTTAGACATCATGTCTGACCAAGCTGCTTCATCTCTTAGAATCGACTTGACATGGCCTTCTCAATGTGTGGGCCAATCTAGGCCAGTTTCACCAATATATACTGTGTGATTGTGTCTTTTATAAATTTGACCAGGCCAAAAACCCTGCAATTAATTGAAGTCGGAAAGCTTAACCTGACCTAATGGCCTGTCATCTTCAGGCAAAGTAATTGAAATACAAGGCTGGCTCATTCATGGGATGAACATAGGAACCTGTCTTCATCATAACCAATAGCTGGAGCAAAATAGGCAGCACCCATTTAAAAATGGGACAATGATATGGAGAACGTAAGAGACGGTGCATACTGCATAGTGCCAAACACATAATAAACTGTTTATTCTGACAATCTATAAAAGTTCATAAATAAGTAGAAGCCAGATTTGCAATTAAAAGATGTAAATTATATATAGCCAGGTTTCACATACGACGGCATGAAGCCTGACGAGGGCAGAAAGATAATCGGCATAGACCCTTTGCCAGTTAGATGTATCCTGTAGCTAAATTACAGGCACGGTAATCCTTGACATTGATAAGTTTGCTATGTCTGCTCATCAATTATCCAAACCAAAATGAAAATTAACAGTGTGACATCCTAGTATTATCTCCTTGACCATAAGATCACCTCGATTTGTTCTCAAGTTCCAAAAGTTTCAAAAATGAGTGCAAAATCCCATTATTTCATGTTGGAATTTGGTAAGTGGAATCCCTTACAATAGCTACCACACCCGGGATTCCTCGGTGCTTATGGACGGTCATTTCTCTCTCGCACGCACACATAAGCAAACAAGTAGTGTTTTACATACGCCGGAAACAGGGAGTACTATGTATACCCACACCAAAGGGTGGCAGTCGGGGTCGGGGGCCCACCCCAAGGGTCACACAACTCCCCGTGTCTCGCAGGTGTTCATGGTACTCCCTAAACAGGGAGCACGCAAAACATTATTCCGCACAAAAAGTCGAACTCATTCTTTGCCAATTTATGTCTCGCAGGTGTTCGTGGTACTCCCTAAACAGGGAGCACACAAAACATTATTCAGCACAAACAGTCGAACTCATTCTTTGCCAATTTATGAACTGAAATCACACACAAAGAAGAAACATAAAAAAATTCCACAACCACCAAGTATGACGTGGCAAAAGTCAACATTGAATTTGAGTTTGCTAGATGACAGAGTTTTCCTTTTACATTTCCATGCCATATTGATTGAAATATGCATATCCAGGAAGTGAAAGAACCTAATGACAAACATAAAGAATCAATCAACGAATGTTGTCAAGCAGTATATCAAATCAAAATTAGAGAGATATAAAGACACATTACTACAGCTTTAGATAAAGAAAAAGTACCTTCAAATGTCAAGATGAAAATGAAACTTCAAATACCTGAGTTAAAGACATATCACCATATAAAGCCAAAGCCAATGTTCTTGGGATAGGTGTAGCTGACATAGCTAGAACATGAGGAGCCATAAAAACATTGTCTTCGCATGGTTCATCAAGACTACTTGTGTTTGCCATTAAGCTTGTGGAAAGAGAATATAACTGCAAGATTGAAAGTGGTTATCCACCTATATGGGCATTCAACAACCTAAAATAAACCAATGTTGTCACAACTAGGAAATTTTCCAAGGATCCATATCAGTCTAGGTTAATGAACCAAAAAAGAATTACTTAACAATGAATTCCACACTAAATCTGCTTAGGAAGTGCAGGAAAGAATATAAGAACTCATTGTCAAAATAGCAGGGCTATAACAAAAGATAAAATGAGTGGATATGGATAGCAGACGCAGTGAAAAAAGATGATATGCTGTAGCGATCCATGCCTGCCATAGTTGGTTCAATGGAATACAACAACAGTGGAGGCTCATTAAAACCGAGGAAGAGAGTGCCACGGGAATAGTTTGATTATGACACAACAGCTAAACGAAATCAGGCAAGATCGAAAGAACATATTGAGTTTCTTTATATCTTCATGGAATCACATCATACACAGTTAAAGGCCTGCCATGAAATTAAGGTCACCGTGCTGCATAAAACTATGACGATTCCACAAATGCCAATTGATGAAGGTTCTGGCCAACAGTGCAGCGGGATGTCTAAAAGAACATTTTCAGTTGTTGCATGGTCAATCTGAAAAGGACAAAAAAAGTCTGCACTCATTAGTCATTACCAGTCCATGGGGCTTGAGTAGACTCGGATATAATCATGGACCAAGTCACCTAACATATGTCAATAGGAACAAAGGGTTATGCGCTCTATCAAAAGTCCCTACAATTTAAATAAATGTATTTGATCATGGATGGCAAAGGGTTCAAATTCAATACTTGGCAGTTGTTGATCAATCCTTCCAAAATCATCCCCTTCTATGCATATAGGCAGAATTTAAGATCTCACTGACCAAATTTATCTGCACTCAAGTAATTTAAGATCCCACTGGCCAAATTTATCCATTTGCATTTAAGTATTTGAGAGGCAGAAATCACTAAATTTTGAAGCCAAATATGTTACACTATGCCCTTGCTTTTTCCTTCCAAAGCTACATTTTGTGCCACTTTGCACCATGACCATTGCTAAACGTTAGCTTCCAACCATCTAACCTCATTAAAGCTTCTGCACCCATTCATGCTCCTTTCGTCTAAAATTGGCATGACTCTGGATGGGAATAATACATCTTATAGAGTTTGAGAGATTCCTCAATTGAATCTTGAGAACTTTAGAGAACAAATGACAAGGGATTCAAGTGCAAAAAGATGCATATCCTCCTTGAGTGGCTGCCAAGCTAACCCACCAAACCAATGTTCATGATTTGCACATGTGAATTTCGATTTCAAGTAGACATCTGTGAGGGTAATTTAAATGCATCAGATAAAAATGAATAAGCAGAATACTTCTTAACATTACCAAGAAATCATAAAAACTGCTTCAAACAATTCCTATATGATATCAGGTGATTTTGCCAGTCAATAGATAAATGTGCTAATCAGAAGAAAGACAACCTCAAGTAAGCAGCCTTTTCCGGTAGAATGACATGAAGTAAAAGGGTTAAAACATGCCCCTAGGGAGATCATCTGTCTTGCGAGGATCACACCATATTGGATCCATGGTTTTAAGTGTCGGACGGCACTGGGGCGTACCATGCCCATAGCAAGTTGGCACAGCACATCCAGTGTTGGCACAGAATGTACCGGCACTGAAAATCCCATGCTGAATGGAAGTCGGCATATCTTGTGGCATCGGCACTTAAAAAGCCATGATTGGATCTATTGTAGAATACAATATCTGAGGAAATAATCTAGGGCACAAATTTATCATCTAGAGAGATTCAGACTCTTCAAGAGCTTTATAAAGCATTATGAGATAAGATCATTGATTATACAAATTAGATGCTACAGGCATTTACAGACTGGATTGTACATGTCTGTACCAGTGAAAGATTTGACACCTGATTCGGAATGCCTTATACAACATCCAAGCAAAAACAATACACTTTTTGAGCTCTATATCCATCAATGGCAACTAAAGAATTACAAAAGGCAACAAGCAACCTCAAATCTAAAATGAGTGTCAAACAGGTTGAACATTGAGAACAATCCAAATAATCCAGACATGTCCACAGCCATGTCCACAATAGCAACAAGGTTTAATGGCAGTATAAACGCGATAACAATACAAGCCTAAGCAAGTAAAACTTAGTGGTAAAATACAGAATATACAGAGAACTACCTTACTGTTAAACCTTCCTCTCTGGATCACACCAAACCGATGTTGTTCATCTACCACAGCAATTCGTAAAGCTGAGAACCTAACCCTCTCTGAGATCAGGCTTTGAGTTCCAATAACCATTCTTATATCTCCCGTCAGAAGACCCTGGCAACAAAACAGATTGATAGAAAGGACTGTCACAATATATCTAAAATAAGAACAAAAATCCATGACCATCTGTAAAGCAGAGCAAAGTTTTGACACCTGCCTTAAGAATCAGCCGTGACTGCTTAGCGGGGGTAGAACCAGTCAGTAACGCAACTGTAGGTCTACAATCATCACCAATATTCTCCACTAAAGAGAGCAAATGTTCATAGTGTTGAACAGCAAGAAGTTCAGTTGGAACCATGAAAGCCGCCTGAGGCACAGTTAAATAAGCTTGTAAGATAAGTCTAAGGCCAATAGGAACCACAACTAATATTTAATCTCCCAGATGTTAGTTTTCCTATATGTCAAGGGTGTAAGCAATGAATAAGGCTTCAAGCAAATTAACAGCTTTAGAGACAGTAGTTATTAAACAAGCTAACCTGAAATCCTGATCCAATAACCTCCATACAAGCAAGAAAAGCAACCACAGTCTTCCCACAGCCAACATCACCCTGATAAGAAAAGTGTCATTGTCCTTATAAAATCATCATGTTTGGCTGCTGTTGAGCCATCAACAAAGTACTTAATCGGACAAAAGCTAAAAGAACAGCAGAAATGAAAGCCACCTAATATGGAGATAAACCAAACCATCATTTTGCAATTTTTGGTTCAGAAGTATTGCAAAACGCAACTATCACAAACAAAAGCACAGAGCAAATGTTATTGGCTTCATGTTATGAGTTAATCAAAGCAACGAATAGTAAACATCACACCCTATCTCAAACAGTCACCCCCTTTATCCTAGAAGATTTTACCAAGATCATCAAGTAATGAACACAATTGTGCTGAAGTTTACATAAGGTGAAGTAGACCATAGTCGTACAAAAGATACACTTTGAAAGGAGAGTAGAACTGATGACTAGGAAGCGTAATGCCCCATACTTATTCAGAAATTGAACTTTAACCAGCTACGCATGCGTTTCTTTCTAACCTCCACAAACTTTCTTGATCCCTAACATATGATTAGCACACACTAGGAAGAGAATTTTATCTTGTTGGACCATCAATACATCTAAGATCAAGTCAAACAAGCTACTCATGTTTCAGGTACACTGATTTCTTGTTTTATGAGAAGTTAGTAACATGCACATCCCTCCAAGGATTACCGCACCAAACTAAACATGTGTTTCATTCTGATCAAAATTCTCCATCCTAACATGAGAACATTTTTTTTATTTTTTATTTTTTATTTTTTATTTTTTATTTTTTATTTTTTAAGAGTAGAATCTGAAGGCTAATAGCATACAACCCTGATGAGTGTGTGAAAGTGCACTCTGAACAGTTTTATCACCAGCCCAATTGCTAGATACTTCATCCTTAATTAGCTCTTCACTATTGTTTTTACACTTATATGATGCTTCACAAAGCTTGTTGAAAAATACAAGAAATAGGAGTCAAAAGGAGCAAAGAAGGCGAAAAGATTACATGAGTCAACTTCAAATATTAAACTATACATGCTCAAGAAGAACCAGATGATGTGTCATATATGATTGAAAAGCTCTAGAAGTCTAGTTTCTGAAAAAATTTACAGTTCGTGATTCCAAGTTTCTTAGATGAAGTTACGACATTTTTTATACCAATGCGCAGTGTTGAGAAAGAAGCTGAAAGTTTCATGAAGAATTAAAAGATCGATCTTCACAACATAAAAAGATCGATCTCCTCTGTGAAGGAATGAAGACAGAGGGTACCTTTTCAAAAGATCGATCTTCTTCGAGCGCAGACAATTATACGGGATGAAAAGATCGATCTTCTCCTTTTAAAAAATTGATCTTTTGTTTGACGGAAGAGAAAATTAAAGGTGTGGATCTAATCCGTGTGGGACTCTTTTGGAGGCTATAAATAGGAGACTTAGGGTTATTCAAAGAGGACTTTTTGACAGCAGTTCAAGAGTTGTTGGAGAGCAATTGGAGGCGAAGAAAAGAGGAGAATCTTCATCTCCATGGTCGAGTAAATCTTCAAGGTATGGCGGACGGATGACTGAGCAAGGACAAGGGTTTCTTCTTCATTGATGGTTCATGTTTTGATCTTTATTGTTTGAACTCTATATATGTATTGGATCTTCGCAGATTGCTATGTGGTTGAACATTCTTATCCTTCCAGTCATGTTTCTTTTATGATATTGTGATCCCATAGTTATCTCCTTTGTTTCCTACATAGTCTCGTGAAACCTTTGTTATGCATTGCCAATGGTGACAGCCGGTATTGTGTACTCTTAGGGATCTGGTAAGACAAGGTAAGGCTTTATCCGATGAAACCTCTGCTGCATGCTGCCTGTAGTGACAGTCGGTATCGTGTATTCTTAGGTTATGGTAGGACGAAGTTAGTGCTGTAACGAGGAAGACCCGATCATAGGAAGAGACATGTATATTTTGCTAGATTCAGAATTCCATATCTTCCACTTGAGGTGATTAGGATGTGAATTCCTCAACTGAGTATTGCATGTACCATTGATAAAGGAAAAACTCAAGTCTGAACGAGGAATTCCTGAAGTTTGTCCTTCTCCAAATCCTGATTTCATTTGTTAATCTCGCATCACTATTAAATCTTCGATCTAACTTTCTCAACTCTTACGCTCTTGATTGTTTTCGATATATTATTATCTGTATTTCTATATATTTTTTGCTTGTCTCTTTGTTGGATTGACCTCTCTTATGTTATACTGCACCGCGATCGCTGTGTGAGACACATTTGAGCGACATCAAACTCCAAAGTAAGAGTGGCAATCCAGCTCGTAGCTCAAAAATCGTCCGATCTAAGATCAAGTCAAACAAGCTGCTCATGTTTCAGGTACACTGATTTCCTGTTTTATGAGAAGTTAGTAACATGCACATCCCTCCAAGGATTACCGCACCAAACTACACATGTGTTTCATTCTGATCTCCACAAAATTCTCCATCCTAACATGAAAACATTTTTTATTTCATTATTATTATTATTTTTGAAGAGTTGAGCCTGAAGGCTTACAATTAACCCAAACTACTAATAGCACACAACCCCAAAGTAGGAGTGGCAATCTAGCTCGTAGCTCAAAAATCGCCCGATCTTGGCTCGGGCTTGAGCTCGATGGCATCTCGTTCGATGCCAGCTCGATTTATTTTTAGAGATGATTCGATCCAACTCGATAATTTTTTTTTATACCTTTTCTAAATGTCTTATGTGTTTAAATTCTCAGCCGTTAGATCTTGAGATTAAAGGCCAAGATATCTTATACATATAAGATATAACATTTAAACCTTAACCTCTAATCCCCATTCCGCCGCTGCACACTCAACCCCCCCGCCGCGCGCGAGTGCGATCTCATCTCTTGGACGACTCCGACGCCTCCATATCTCTCTAATCTCTCCACCCCAATGTGATGGCCCCTCCAGGCCATATCTCCCTAGATCTCTCTCCTCTCCATGGCCGGCCCAACGAGCTCTTGCTCCTTCATCCTCTCCCCGGATCTCTCTCCAATCCGTTGGCTTGGGCCGTTTGGCTAGAATCCCGGGCCAATATCGAGCTAGCTCAAGCTGAGTTTTCCAGCTAGAAATCCTTATCAAGCAGAGCTCGAGCCGAGCCCACCTCGCTCGACATTGGTGCGTTTACACCCCTACCCCAAAGATAGGTCCATCAATACATCGACCTCTATGTTTTTGTGCCATGGCATCGACCACATCAGCCATTGAATTCGAATCTCAAGGTATATGGTGAATACAAAATGTGCGAAAACTACCAATCCTCCACCAGATATCTTCTCGTAAAGGAATAGGATGTCCTGAACTTGGCGACCGCCCTTTTACCAGGTTCATCGCTGCATAATCGCTTTCCACTATCAACATCACCTCATGTAACTCCCTCTTCGAACATTCTACCAACGGCAACCGGATGGCCATCAACTCGCCAATCGAGGCCCCATCCTCCACCACAACCACTAGTCATCGAGACTAACAGCAACAACCCCCAAACCAGCATGCCTAGCGCTTATATCCACCGATGCATCCACTTGTATAGACAACTCCCTAGGTTCAACTCACATGTTGCTAAACAGTATTTGTCAAGTGAAATTCCTATGCCAGCCAGCAGATTAAGCTACATGCTTGAAGGGCATTCCCCAGCATAAAGAACCCATGTGCCTTCCACATATATACCATAAGGCATAGGCCACAATTGTCTTGCGCAGGGAGGCATCCTCCGAACATGGGATTGGCATACACTGGCAAAGAATTTTATATTGTTGAACCATGCTACATCTAAGATCAAATCAAACAAGCCACTAATGTTTTAGATGCAGTGACATCATACTGAGACATGATGGTAAATTCATTAGATGCAAATCTCTCAAGAAATTACAGTGGCGGGTGTTATCATGCCAGTAATTTACCGACACGATACATGTATCAGCCTAGACCCCACGTCAATACATCTATCCAAGTCCGTGCCATTGGCTCGAACTTCATGCCAAATACCCAATATAATGTGTCATTCAGCCAAAGACTAGCAAAGTAATCCTTGCGTCCTTCGATTCTCCCTAAAAAATAAAGAAATACTCATTGAATACTAGAAAATAATTGTAATACTCTTAAAGAAAGATATACTCTTATTTAATTTGGAACAAGTTTTGTTCTAAATCAAGAACAATTGTAAAGTACGAACAATCAACTCCTTTGGGCTAATATAAGGATACAAATCAGCAGGATTAAACCAAAAGGAATCAAACACCTATCAGAAGTTGCATCGCAAAAATTTGTATTAGTGGAATTGTAGGAATATACAAGGACCCCGATTTCATCCCATTTAGCATACAAAATCATCATTGAAGAATCTTTTCTTTTACAGACATCTGGCACAGTAATAGACATTGAAAGTTACGATGATTCAATCAACAGAGAAAGAAATAAACAAAGAAATTACAACAGACTCTATGATAAGTTCAAATCCATTTTCATCATTAAGTTGATCCTACATCACTTGCATCAAGGTCTTCCGTAGCTTTTAGATCAAACCTACGGTCTAATAAAGGAATAGGAAAACAAAAATTCAACAATATAGAATGAACATCAAGATACAAAACCTACAAAACTCATAATATAGATAAAACCTAGTGTTCTAATAAAGTAACAGGAGAAACAAAATAACAAAATAACAGTAACAGGAGAAACAAAATACACAACATTTTGAGGTGGAACGACAAACAATATGACTCTATAAGAAGGCTCCTTAAACTCACAATCATGATAAATGCTTGAGGTATATTGATAACAAGAAGCTTAGAGACAATAAGGCATGGTACAAAGAACCTTTGCTTCAAAGGCAGTTATGAAAGCCATTTGGAAAAAAAAAAATTAGTAATTCATGGCGACAAAATCACAGAGCATGAATATTGCAGATATGAATATAAGTGATTGTATAAAATAACAAACAAATGAAAACTGAAAGTTTGCAGTCAAACACAGCACCTGCAAAAGTCTATACATTGGAACTGGCCTCTTCAGATCCAATATAATTTCTGAAACTGCATTCAACTGGCTTGGAGTAAGACAATAAGGAAGAGCATTCAGAAAATCCTTTGTAAGACCAGACCAATCCTCAGCACGAACAGGAACGGCATTAAGATCATCCCTTTCGTACTTATGCAGCAATTCTTCCTTTTCGGTACATGTATCGAGAGCTTCAAGCATTTGAAATAATCGTCCTAACTGGAAAGATGGCAATCAGAAATGCCCTATATCCATATCCTCATTTGAAATGTAAAATTAAAAAACATATGAATCGCTTTCTGAAAAATAGTGACACTCAATTGCTCATACCAACCCTAAGAACCAATGTGCAACAACGAGAAACACAAGCAATTCCTAGTTAGTGGGCTCCAGAGTAGTAACAATGTAACATATGCCTTTACTTTCTAGTATTCCTATAACATGAAGGTTAGACATTAAATAGATAAAGGCCACATCAGTTAGATGCACACAAGAGTTGAAAACAGTACTCACGTACGAAACTTTGACTTTTTCCTCTCAAGTTGGTGCGTCTGAATATGGAAACTTTGCTCTCATTCCTGCTTCTCTCTTCCAATGCATGAAAACTTAGAGCATATTACGATCTATTGCCATCATGATCTCAATTCACGCTTAATTAGTTTCTCGCTTTTTTTACCTTTAAGACATAAAAACTATTGATACTGGTATATAAGCCAATAACTGAGCATCTCAAAGATATGTATAGCACACAGTCTGTCAGTGTTCTTTTGGTTGTGGCCTAAGCAAAGGTGGAAAGGGCAAAAATTTATTCCACCTTAACAACTTATGATGGTTTTATTCCAACAAGGATTGGATCGCTGGAAAAACAAATCATAGGCAAGAAGCCACTTTTGACCAGGCAAGTTGCATTCAAGAAATGTATTCCATTGTGGAACAACTTGACCCTTTCACATTCCAAGAGGAGGGATACAACAATTTTCTAGAAAGCAAGCAACAAATAGGTTGATCATAGACTAAGCTAGAGTTTTGTAAATCCACCCTCTAATTTGACCATTTAGCTGCAGCATACTGATCTATGCTAATTCACAACCAGAGGATTGGTATCACTAGAATTAGTTAAAAATTGAAATTAGTATTCAACATGTTGATCTGATAGACTCTCTATTAGGTTCTGAGTGCTATAATAGCTAAAACACCTTTCTAACACTCCCTACCCATCTCTGCGATGTGCATGCTTCCATTCTTAGCAGGCTTTTTAACGCAAGATATATGTTGTAAATAAAACACTCTATGATGGCTAGTTATTATGTAATCTACGAGGCAGTTGGCCTTGTCAGAGTCTGAGGGGCTTAAAAATGTAAAGCCAAAAGTTCAGGTTGTGGTCTTGGAAAAAGAGAATACTTCCCTTTTGAGTTTTTTGCTGTTTTGGACCCCCAGAGTTCTCTTTTGGCACTTTCACCCCCCCCCCCCCCCCCAAAACCCCAAATGCCCCTGGGTGCCAGGATTCCATCACTCATGTCACATGACTTGGCATGGCATGTACAATAAAAAAATCGATCGGGGGTGATGTATCCCGAGGTGGGGGTTACAACATACAAATGGCGCTCTCTCACCGTATAACGTAAGCCTAAACCCTTTAAAAAAATTAATGCAACAGGATATGTGATGGCGACCGAATCCTCCGGCCACTCACATCCTCTCTTGCAGTCCTCAACTTCTCCCACCACACCTTTTTTTGCGCGCCCTCAGCCCCCTTCTCCCCCCCTTCACATCCCTTTACATCTCCATCCCACTCCAATCCACCTTGTTGGCATCTATGGGTGTCATGCACTCAGTTAGCTCATAGTTCCAAACGTACAGACTGGCCTTGCAGCCACATACGTGTGTAACGGATCTATCCAAAATCTTCTCCTTCGACCGCCAGTGTTTCCATGCCCGGAGCGCTTCTTTCTTGAGGTGCTGGTGAACAATGGCTGCCCAATCCAGCTTGCAGAGGGAGCTGAGATCTTCAAGTACTTATTGTCGCTCACCTCGTCCTTATTGTCCTTCAGAGCTTTCAAGATGATGGTGATGGTTTTTGTCGGCATGTCAATGGCTTTGATCCCTTCTCTGGCGTGTTGGCCGTAGTAGGGCATATCAATTAGACTTTGCCGCACCTTCAACATGCGTTTGATGACCTCCGCGTCCATTGGCAGACCGAGGATGGCGGCAATGTCCTTAGGTCTCAAATCCCCGTCGACGCCGTCGACAATAACCGCAACCCCTCCTTTAATGACGTATCACGTCATCCGAGAGGGCATGGTCCTACTTCACGTCTGGAAGGTCCAGGAAGTGGCCGAACGGAGTCTTCCGGATGATTTCTAAATGCACATTAGCAACGTAAACCCGTGCAGCCTCCTTTACCTTAGATGCGAAACACCTGCCCTGAAATGTTGTATCGCCCATCTCGGATGAGTTGGGGCTACCTTCTCCCACGACAACTGCAAAGTAAAGGTTAGAAGGAGGCGCAATGCTAAAAGTGACAAACACACGTATAACAAGATACGGGCGTAAACGTGACAACTGAAGTCGAAAATGTACGCATAAAATGGACGCGTACAATATAATATGCGCATAAAATGGACGCGTACAATATAATATGCGCATAAAATTGACATACAAACACAAAAGCTAAGTGTAAAATGTGAGCGTAGAATGCAGCGTAAAATATGATACGCACGTAAAATTGGCAAAGAAACACACGTAACATGTACGCATAAAATGCACGCATAGAATATGATTAGTGCGTAAAAGTGACGAACACGCGTTAAATGTATGAGTAAAATGTACACATAAAGTGCACACCCGAAATGTGATATGCGTGTAAAAGTGACAAACAACATGTAGGCATAAAATGCACGCGTAAATTATACGCAGGAAATGTATGTGCATGTCTGAGCATAGATTACAAAATAGTGAGCATAAATTGTAATGAGCGCTAGCATCTTTCTATGTAGGGAAAGGTTGGTGGGTAGAGAACTAAATGTGCACAAAAATATTTGGTTCAATTGTGCACAAAAATTAGAGTTTCTACTCCCCCTTTCGGATATGGCGGGATTAAACCCTTTCAGATATGTGGAGATTAAACCCTTTCGGATATGTGGAGATTAAAAGAAATGAAATGCAAAAAAGATATCTGGGAGAGCAGCGGACTTCGATTGATCATTAGGGCCCCCTACGCAACATAGCAACTTCTCCACGGCCTTCTCCATGGCCGTGGCAAGTAGACTCTCCATGGCGTTCTCCATCGCCATTGCTCGGGAAAACAGGGACGGTGAGGTCGTTTCCAGGAGATCAAGGATATCACAGAGATCAGAGAGAACGGAGAGAGGCGACGGCGAGATCGGAGTGGATGTGAGATAGTATCGAGCCGGATTGGAAAATATGTGTGATGTCCGGTGTTTTTGTGCGCTAAATACATCCATACACGTTTCGTCGACATTACGACCCGACATAACACGGGCCAATGTAATGGCGCCACGTGGATGCCGACCCCGCCTCATCGGGCCCATCAAGGGTCGCGTCTTTTCTTTTTTTTTTTTGAATTCAAACGACATCGCCAGGCATTAGGGAATGGCCACATCTATGTAGTAACCCCCGCCTCAGGATACACCGCGCCCAATCAATTTTTTTATTGTCCATGCTCACATCCTGACACCCAGAGGCATTTTGGGGCTTTGCCGTCCTGTTTTGCCAAAAAAACGGGGGGCGGGGGGGGGGGGGGGCCCTGAGTCCAAAACAGCAAAAAACTCTGGGTGATGGCATCCCGGCACCCAGGGGCATTTTGGGGAAAAAGCAGCTTTGGGACCCTGTTTTGCAAAAAACACAAGGGGTCCTGGAGGTGCCAAAAGAGAACTCTGGTCCAAAACAACAAAAAATTCCTTCCCTTTTGCTAACTTAATAGGTTATCTCATTTCCCATTGCAATATTAATATTTACTTTATAGATCAGATGTTTTTTTCTGTTTCCACTAGGTTGAAAGTGGAGAGGAAACTATCATCATGACAGTATGACTCATGAAAGCATGCTCAAGGCGCTTTACAAATTTGTTAGCTATCCAAAAGGTTAAATGTTTGAACATGTTGAAACTGATTGGCATTTGTTCAACCTCATTTTGAAAAAGAGTTCATTTATTCAGTATTGTAGTTCATTTATTAAGTATTGTTTCTTCATTTAACACACGAGCTCAATCCAGCTAAATAGTGTCTCGTAAAGGAAGACGAAGGCTTTGGTGGCACTCCCCAAATCAAGTATTCATGCAGCGAACATGCAAATAAAAGATAAAATAGATACTCTAACTTTAGTATTGGATGTGATAATCATGCACGACTATAATGGAAAATATGCCTACTAAGCAGGCAAGACATATATCAAATGAATCAAACTAATGTCATGGCCAGAAAATTACCTGGAGGTAAAAGAACTCATCAAAGATTAATCTTCTACGAGCTATATCAGCTTCATTTAAGCTCTTGGGGCAGTGAATTCCCATGTAGGCCTGCATATGGTGACAGAGATGACATGATGCTCCCAAAGGATCGAAACAATGAACTTGAGCTATGTGAAACAAGACAAGCATGTGCATTTAGTTACATGATATCAAGAAACATATTTGATTGAACAAATGAAACGCTCCTTTTAGACCAATCAGACTACCAGCGCTCTAGTCTCCCAGAGCTGCATAAAAGCCCACAGAAAGGGGAAGTTAAAAGAAAACTAAGATATCACTCTCCTATCTAGCAATGCTGATGCATAGGAAGAAAAAAAACGAAAAAACCAAGGACTGGCACATTGACTTCTCAAATCTGAGATTTGCTCCAAATCTCAACCAGTTCCTCAAAAACATTCTTTTCATCCCAGCAAGAGGAATGACTTCAATAGTATAAGTAAAACAGCTGCATATTATCCTAGCTTGGTAGCTATTAAAGTGAAATATAGGTTGAAAAAAAAACTTAAAGCCTCATTCTTTTGAAAAGAGGCTTGGACACTCGACACAAGGATAAAGTTCGGGAAGAAAAAACCTCAGCCTCCTAATATATGCTTTCAACCTCTTCTCGTTAAGAAAAGAAAGGACACCAAGGAAAAGAACTCAAGAAGAATGACCAGTCTCAAGAAAATTTTGCTTAGAGCTAGGGTTTTTCAGAAAGTTTCAAATGATTGTTTCCGAGAGAAGTGCATAGATAATCCCCAACTTCCAATTTTCCCCGATTACTGTATGCTCGATGGATGGAGAATTTGATTTTACCTCTCAAACAAGTTTAAAGGGCACTAGTATAAATAAGAAGATATTCATCAAAGGCACTGAAATAAAGAAAGCACAAGGAGAACAAAATTTGGTTTCAAAGTCTTATCAAGATAATAAGAGATAACAGCTGTCAATGCAATCACTTCAAAAAGACCGAAAAAAAAAGAATATGTCATATAGCTAATACTTTTATAACATGCATAAGTACAAACTTTATTTTAATATGCCAAAACACTGACACAACTTCCAACTATAATTAACCAATAAGTTTGTGTGAAAATCTTCATGAAATACCCTATGCCTATGGAGCTAACAAAGATGAAGAGAATCATGTCTGAAAGTGATCTACATCATTCACAACTTTAACAATGTCATTTTGTCTTTACCTAGCACAAGAAACACTTGTAAGTGCAGACCTCATCATGATACACATGCTCAACATACCTTGTGCATCACTTAAATGAAGATAATATGAGATAACTGCTGTCAATGCAATCACTTCAAAAAGACCAAAAAAAAAAACTTATAGCTAACACTTTTATCAAATGCATATGTACAAAACTATTATTTTGATTGTCATAACACTGACACAACTTCAAACTATAAGTAATCCAATAAGTTTCTGTCAAAACTTTCACGAATTACCCTATGCCTAAGGAGCTAACAAACATGAAGAGAATTGTGTCTTAAACTGATCTACATCATTTAACAATTTTATTTTCATCATTTAATAATTTTATTTTCTCTCTACCTAGCCAAAGAATCACTTGTAATTGCAGATCTCATCATGATACATGATTCCATGCTCAACGTACATTGGGCATCACTTAAATGGATGTCATTTCTTCTTTTCAAAAGCTTCGAGAGTTCAAGAGGTCCTCATCATCCGCCACATCACATCAACACTTAAGGAGATTTAGATGGAAACTCATGACTTGACAATGCAAGAATAGGTCAATTGGTCAAATCCAAATAATTCATATTGGCCAATCCATCGAGCATGACCATTCAGTAAGGACAATAGCGGAATTGAGCTGCCCCGAAGGCAGTCCTGTAGGGCCAGGCTTGAGACCAGCATTACAAGCTAAGTTCGGCCGGGCCGCCTCGAAAATGATGTCCGAACCAATTTCGAGGCAAGTTCACAATTACGTTGCCCAAACCCTAAAGAACCTCCCTGGAAATTACTCTCTCTCCTCTCCCCTATATATTAACAAATTCCCCAAGAAAAATTTGCTCTTTTAAGTACCAAATATTCTTCTATGATTCTATCACTAATCAAATAAACGTTAAAGAAACTGCAACAAGTACATCCTTTTTTGAAAAATGAGAGGACTAATCAAGGCTTCTACAAGTCATCTTCTTTAACATTGGGACATCAAGCTTTGATTTACAAACCTACAATTGTGCAAAACAGAAAACATGCGCAAAAATATAGCCGAGTTCACATTCATATTGCGTGTGAGCCCTTCAACAAAACAAAAAAGCTTACTTAAAAAGGAGATAAAACACAACCATATATTAGAAAGTCATGTCATAATGCAAAATAGCAGAAATCCAAAACTTAACTTACATCATGAAGATTTACCAAGTTGAACTCCTTGAGGAACTCTTCAGGGAAAGGATCAATATCAGCAGGCAATATATTTAAGGCTCTGTACAAGTTCAAGAGTTTAGAGAAATTAGCTTTGTGCTCTAAGTTACCCCATGCGTGGAACATATCATTAATGGAGTTGCTATCCCGAGAAAAGGATGGTTTAAGAGTAGAAGTTCTTTTCCAATGGAAACGGAACAAAAATTTACGAGCTTAACACTTCATTAATACTCAATCAGTCGATTGTCAGATCGAACAACTTTCTCCTAGGAAATTCTTGGACAATATGAAGGTAAAGAGAATAATAGGAAGAAAAAAATCTCTGTGGCTAAATGATGGTAGATCTAGATTAGGTAGATATGCTAACATCCAGAATCCAATCAAGGAGAAAGATCTGGCTTTAACAAACGGCAAATGGAATGACACAAACAGCTGAGGACACTTCTTGCCTATAGTTTGTCTTTTAGAAATTAAATACTATCCAACCACGGGTCCGTTTATTTGAAAAACAAAAGCACTTTTTTGTCATAATTGATTGATTCAGCTTGACAAACCACATTAATCTAATGCAGATCCAGAAGAATGCTTTCTCCTTACCTTTATCCACCAAATTGGAGAAGCACAATTTGTTTCTAGAGCTAAAAAAGCATGTGTTGTATCATTTTAATCCCATTTCCGAAAACTTAAACTAGTCCACTCACACCATTAGCTATAAAGCATGAAATCCATGAAGATCATGCACTCTTTCTGAAGGCTCACAATCAAATAAATGTTTAGATTAAACAAAGAATGCAAAAAGGATTGAATAGGAAAGGGAATGAGAATGGAATGGGAATGAAGAGTGGAATGAGAGTGGGAATGATATTTTTTTGTAAGACCAGGAATGGGAATAGGAATCACTCCTGAAAGTGTTTGAAATCATAATTATTGGATTTATTTGCAACTCAATTCCATCAGGAACTGAAAGAAGGATTGGGAGATATTAGACGAGAAAGCTGCATTCCCAATTTGTCAGAAATGAAACCTTCCAGTCCCTACACTATTTGCTAACCAAACTACAGAATGAATGTTCACTCGGCATCTGAACATTCCATTCCCAACGTTTTGGCCCTACCAAATGTGTCGTAAGCAAGTCAAATTCAAGCCAAAGAGAATATTTTCAAAATGAACACTAACATGGGAGCAATATTGATCCTATATAACCGCAAAACGTGAAAGATGAAACAGAGTTTCCGATGGAAAACGCTCAACTCTTTCACCTAAAGCCAGATGAGTTTCCGACTGAACAACTCAACTCCTTTAGGAACTCGATGAAAAAAAAGGGCACTATGAGAGATGGATAATGCCTAGCTTGTTGTGTAACTTTCACAGGGCCCATATCAACTTTCGCGGAACATTCTGAATATGTTCTCATACTTCAGGGATGTATAAGTCTCCATAGAGAAATGAATTCAAGGAATAGAATAACATTTAATGGTCCTCGACTACTGATAATCCGCAAAACAAGAAGCATAACACTCTATAGAATGTTTACTTCCAGAAAATGTTCTCATAACCCATTAGATAGCTCATCAACTAGCGAACATTGCAGCAAGTACTGCTAGATACCTACCAACTTCTTTGAAAACTATCAATGTCCATAGGAGAAGCACAAGAGACCACTGAAGAAGTTACATACAAAAGTACCTTAATATAATGTCCCTAAAAGTTCCTGGCTTGAGCCCTGCTTTAGAAGGGTAAAGAGGATAGGGTTTCCTCTCTACATGTGCATCTCGTTCCTCCTCATCTTCGAGCATATCAATACTATATTCTCTCATTTCGAAGTGGTCTTTTGCACGCATTGTCTTGACCTAAGATCACATTGCATTCTACAGTTAATATGGAATTATTCTCGTCGATATTCAAAATAAAGCATTGGTAGCATCATAATCAACTCATGATTTCAGGACATCTATTCCCGATGAAACCTCTCAATTTTCCATTTTTCGAGTTATTCCTTATATATCTTCATCTTTGAAAACTGTTTATTCCTTAATACCCCGCTCAACACTATTTTCCTGGCAATATTTGTCCCAATTGTTTAACGTGTAATGATATCTGCATTTAAACCTGGCTATTCAAGTTGTTCAGATCCTAAAAGACTTAAACAGCTCAAATGTATATCTTTTAATGTCAAAATGTCTACTCGTTCTGAAGACAATTAACTAATTTTAGACATACCAAAAGCTAAAAGATTGTCTCATACAGAAAAAACACGCCCAACAAAGTCGGAATATTATGCCCAATTATCACAACAAAAGCTTAATTAAAAAAAATGCAATTTGTAATAAAATATATACCGACCTCAAAAAGAAGTCTAGCACCTTAACAACATATTTGCAACCTAATTAGTCCGTTCTCATCCACCAGCTAAATTAAATTAAAACTTCAGCTACCTAAGTGTGTATTCATACATAACGGTGTGAAAAATCAGTCTGCTACTACAGGTGTTTATGCCAATGTTTGCGCAAGCATGCACATGGTTGTACATTAAATCCTCTACCGAGTTCGAGAATGTTAATTCTGCCTAACAGACATACCCTTTCCAAGTGACTCATCCAAGTGTATTCAACCACAAGAGAAAACTTCCAAAACAGTAATTCCACGTAAATTCATGCTACAAAAGTGTTGGGGATGCTACAATGCACCAGTTTGGGATTATAGGCAAGCAACATACGAGGTTTTACTATCAATTGAGATCATCAAAACATTGCAATACCGGCAACACCTGGTACTTGCAGACATATCACCATATAGTAAGTCCTTAAGTGCAGACACTTTTCTGGTGAAATGCCGCCACCACACTATGAATACCATCTTGCTCGTGCATCCACATCAGGATGCTTCGGTGGTCTATAAAATTCAAAGCATCACATATTTCAAGTTTCCAACCATGATTACAGATTAGCATGCTGAATCATAAATCTCTAAACCAAAAAACAAGGAAAAACTAAGCCAACTGAGCTTTTATATTGTGATCCTTGGCTATTATTTGATCAGTTTTACAGCTAGTTATGCACCTGCAGCCCTGCAATCCCTACTATTTTCTTGGGATGCTAAATCTCAGGTCTCAGTCTCTCACCCACTCCCATTGCTGCAATCAGAGTATGCAACTACAGGTGATAAATCCTAAATTTCCAGCTTGCGCCAAAACACAAGGTTTTGGACAGAGACATTTGAGAAAAACTGATCAATCTTAAAAGTGAGTTGAAACTATTGATGATCAGTTAATAGTTGTTGGAATCATGAATAATTGCAGACTGAAATCAGCAACAGTTAAGGTCCCAAAGGACCTTATTTATATTTAGGTCATTTTCAATTGGCATCACTTTCCTCTCCAAGTGGTCCTCCTGCTAACTATTTCATGGCTCTATTGATGATCAGATTATCTCATCCTGAAACCTTAGTATTTCATCAACACATATTTCATAGACACCTTGTGATCAATTCTAAGGTCTTCAAATCAAGTGCATAAATGTAGTTATAGCATGGTATACCTTGAAATTAAACTATAACAAAGCAAAACTGAGTTAACAAATTCCCATACATAATTGTGCGCATCTACATAACTATCTTATGCGATAATGTTCTATGAGTGAAGACAAGGTGATCACATACATTGGTTAATAAGCTCAGTAAATTATCAAATAACTAGCACCTTATCCACTAATCAATCTCCAATAAAATATTTAATATTTTCTTCAAGAGTCCAAGCTGGTTCCAACTTCCAACAATGACATACACCATTAATTATCAGTGTAAATAGTAGCCAACAATACGCATATTTTCAAGTAGATAATCTGCGTATATTATTGCAGTATGTGATTACATGCTTCTCGTGTTTCTAATGCTTAAACTCCAGAACATTTAAGTCTTCAATATTCAAAGTTTTTTCATGAAAGTATGAAGTCGTTTCATCATGCCAATTCATCATACCAAGCAACAACAATAGAGTGAAAATTAAAATCGTTTAAACGTAAGGACCTTTACCTATAACACCATAAGAATAGGATACTTCGTGTGCAAAATGATGTGAAACAAGAATACTGCTATGAACTTCCGAATCAACAGGGACTTTCTAACATTGAAAGAAGACCATTCCAATGCTACGTCTATATAACTACTATGAGAGGAATTGTGAACTTCAATGATGCTTTGGTAGATTGTATAGAAATGACATCCTTTTGACGTGAATAATTCATGATTTAATACTGGTTATTTTCTACATGATAACAATTTCTGTTCTGCAACATGGCAACGAACCTAAAATCTACTATCCCCCAAACACTGGAGCATTTCCCACCATGATTACAAGTTATTAAGGGAGTTCATAAACAACATCTGAGGACCTCCATGGATTCATCATAAGCAACAACACTAGTTTGCAAATACCCACCTTACCACTAACATATACACGATCTCCTTCTTTGAACTTCGACTGGAGATTTTTGAGGAAAGGCTGATATGTAAAACGGGTACCACGAAAGAACTTTTTCAGATGAATATAGATCACTTTGCTTTGTCCAACGCCATGATCTACCTCGTCCCCAGAAACTGATCCTTTGTCTACAAACTCACAAGCCACAACAACCTCAAGAAATGAGAAAGAAAAGCTAGCCTTGATCCCCCTGAGAAGAGACATATGCATCTAGTCAATCAAAGTAAATAAAAAATCACAAAATTTTGCCCTGAGAGTATTGAATAATAAGCCAGGCAGAGCTAAAAGCTTTGGGTTTTGGCCAAAGCTAGGGCTTGCACTCTAATAGAGGGTGCTTAAATCCACAAATTTGAAGACTGGCATGCAATAAATGAAAATTTTCTTTATCATCTACTTGAGCCAGTAAATCCTTTTGTTGGATCTAATCGCGGAGATTCAAGAATTGAAGATGAATTTGATTCAATGACCAAAGATTTCATTGAACCTTGTGTGCAATTTTAATATATATGATTCAACATGTTAATTAGACCATTCGTGTAAATATGGAATTAAAACTCATATTTTGAGTAACAAGTTGACTGCATCTTTCAACCTAAATCACAAAACTCATGGTGGGATAGATTGAGTGATTGACTATACAACTTAAATCAGTTGAGAACTAGTAGTCTACTACCCAAAGAGCAATTGCTAAATTAAGGAACCCAAATCAGATTAGACCTGTTGGCATCTAAAGTTACTTCAAGAATATTATCATGGAATGATTTTGTTCATGACATGTCAGACACCATTTTCCTAAATTCTCCTAATTGTCAATAGTTTCCTGATTTATATACTTTTACTAGTTTTTTAATTCTCCTAAAGCTGCTGAAAGCTTGAAACTTAACTAAAATTGCCAATGCCGAAACTGTCAATCCATTTCATTTTCTAGATTGCCCGAAACAGACACCAAACCAAAACCTAAATTGCAGCCACCATATGAAACAGTATTTCAGAAGAAAATAAGCAAATGTCAGATTCATCATAAGATCATGAGTTTTTAGGTTTTCAAAGGCTCTTGGTGCCTGTGCAGATGAAGCATAAATGACTAGGCCAAAGAAAAAATATAAGTGCTTTATTCGTAACGACATGCACGTTAAATAACACGATTACCTGGAAGATAAAACTTTTCCAACAAATATGTGATAAGCGCCATCAGCAATCATGCCCTCAGCATTTTGCAGATCAGCATACGTTCGTGGAAAATGATGTAACAACTTGCGCACCTATACAGAAATCCAATGCTTTAGAACTTACAAATCACTTCTTCTTTTTTCAAGTTTCTACAAGGTCCATAGACATCCCACCGTATGAAAACCACAATTTTCAAGTTGGCGATACTGTCTACTGGTTATCGCTGGTATGCAGTTGACAGCTTTGTCCAAGAATACATCCGCAGGTATTGCAGTTTCCAACACCTTATTGTCGGCAGGCCCCACCCTTTTAGCGGGCTTCTCCGGAGCAGCTTCTGCATCTAAGTATGCTTTGAATTCTGGCTTTGCTCCTTGGGAATCATGTGATAACGTATAGGGTGTTTCTTCACTGACTACAGTGTACTTTAAACTTTTCAGCGGCTGAGCTAATAACGGCCAAGTTTCGCTCATGCTAGGTTCTGCCCATTCACCACCCAGAGAAAGAGGGAAGTATCTATTACAGGCCCCAGGTAGTAAGAAATTCGTAGGTCCTTCCTGATGTGAAATTTCATCATACAGCTCAATAAATGAGGAATCGCCTAATTTCATGCATGGAAACCTTCCACAAGCCAAACTGATATCGACTTCATCTTCCCAGCCATTCACACTGGTAACACATTCTCTAGGCACTCTTTCTTGCTCATTAAAATCTTGGAGGTTGTTATAGCCCATTAAAACAGATGCCTAAAAGAAATCCAAATATAGTTCAAGAGCATGTCCGCTAAAAAAGATATTCAGATGAACATACGAACAAAGACAAGAAAGACATCAAAATGTCAAGAGCATAGCATAAATTAGTTCCCTTAATTAGCATGTTCCTTCTGTAGGAAAGGGAAAAATGTTATATACCATCCCTTCTATGGGGTTGTGAATTCTTTTAAGTGGTGTCATATTCGTCATCACTTTATAAGAATCTTCTTAGATAAATAGTATCTGAAAATGCACAAGTGGTACTTGCTTCCTCATGTCAAGAGTACTCGATAGCCAGAATCACTGTAATTTTTTACTAACTCAATAAATGCAATTCCTCTACTAAAATGTTTTGAAATTCCTTCTTCCGCTTGAGCAACTAAGGGATCATCTTCTTTGAACAAGCATCCATTATGAGAGGATTTTCACATTCAAAACGCTATTTCTCAAAGTCAGATTACCTTATGAAGCTAGAAGGTGCATGGATATCTTACGTTATTTTCATGAGAAATATTACACCCTTGTCATGGCAAACAAACGGTTTTGATTATTTTAAGCATTTTATTTTCCTAAGGTTTTATGAGGTTGAATGCCCTAGTAGTGCATTTTGCTATTACTTCTCAAGCCATCCAAAGTAATATATTATTGTTATGTTATTCAAAGATTGCCTATTAGATTGTCTGCATCACAATTTCAAACATATCGAAATAGGCAAGATCCTAGAGATTGATTACCTGCTTCTACAAAGTAGTACTTGATGAAAAGAAAAAAGACAGAGATTACATGTTTGATGTTTCTCCAAAATCAAGGAGGACCCCACATAGAAGAATACTTAACATGCATTTATAAGCTCTAGCATTTGTGTACCTACAAAAATTCTTATGAGAAACTTCTTGATCCAAGGAGCCTAGAAAAAGCATCCGTGCTAGTTAGCATGTCATTTCCAACCAAGTAGTTTTTTGCGTGGTTATAAAAAACGCTAGGCGCTAGTCGGGTGGAAGCTCGGGGACTAGCGCCCAGAGGACTAGTCGGACGCCTAGCGGGGATTAGACGGTTTTATTTTTTTAATTTTAATTTAATTTTTATTACATATAATTATATAAATAAAAATATAAAGCTTAAATAGCAACATTATTCCTTTCAAAGTTTTGATTCTAGCAACTTTCAAGCATATGCCTCAAATTCTTCTCCATATCCCTCTAGTACTCCCAGCCTGCCTAGCCACCCAGCCCGCCTAGGCGGCCGATTTTCAGCCGAACGCCTAACTCGATCGACTATGCCTTAATCGGGACGGCTGGGAAGCGCCCAACGCCTAGGCGGAAAACACTCCACCACATGATCGATCGTTTTATCCCTCCGTCTAAACTTTACTCCTTAAGGTAGTCGGATCGATCGTGTCATAGGAGAGGGATCAATCCTACTTGTTTATTTAATTTTGGCAGAACGTAGTGTATTTTGCACTACACCTTCCGATCGATCCTTCTATCTCTCCTTCAATAGTAGAAACTAGTTGCGAGAGTAGGATCGATCCTTCCTATCTTGACGGATCGATCCTAGGTGGCTATTTTTTGGTGATAGAACGTGGTGTTTTGGACGAGTTACCTTCCGATCGATCCTTCTATTCGTCCTTCTCATTGAGTCTAGTTGGGTAAGTAGGATCGATCCTTCGCCACGTGGACGCATCGGGTGTGATCGGATGATATAGTGAATAAATAGGCCCAATCGATATAACTCATTTAAAAGGATCGATCCTATTTACCCAACTAGACTCAATGGGAAGGACGGATAGAAGGATCGATCGGAAGGTAACTCGTCCAAAACACCACGTTCTATCACCGAAAAATAGCCACCTAGGATCGATCCGTCACGATAGGAAGGATCGATCCTACTCTCGCAACTAGTTTCTACTATTGAAGGAGAGATAGAAGGATCGATCGGAAGGTGTAGTGCAAAATACACTACATTCTGCCAAAATTAAATAAACAAGTAGGATTGATCCCTCTCCTATGACACGATCGATCCGACTATCTTAAGGAGTAAAGTTTAGACGGAGGGATAAAACGATCGATCATGTGGTGGAGTGAAGAAAACACTACGTTCTGCTAAAATTAAATACCCACATCAGATCGATCCTTGGGGTAGGTGGGATCGATCCGACTAATGCCCAATGAAAATTATGCGTGATGCGAAGAAGGTTCAATCCTACCATGGCTGGAGGATCGTTCTATCTCAACGAAAAGTGAGAAAACACATAACAAACCTGGGAATTAAGCCTGTAATAACAAAGTCAAAATACGAACCTCTCCAGGCCCAAAGGAAGTCAAGCATGGACATCCCAAGCTAACAATTAACACGACCATCCACTGGCAACGATGACAACATTATAGACAATCAAAATCAAATACGCAAATAAGTAGAAATGACGCAAGCATGCAAAAAAAAACTTGAAAGAAAGAAACTAATTAAAAACACATCAAAGATGGGTTGCCTCCCATCAAGCGCTTGGTTTAACGTCTCTAGCTCGACCCAATGAAAATGCAGTTACTCATGATTTGGCTCATGCAACAGTTATGTGGCTTCTAAGGTGAGAGGATTTTCTATGTAAAGTTTCAACCTTTGGCCATTCACCTTGAAAGGAGAATCAGAGTTAGGATGACGGATTTCTACAGCCCCACGAGGAAAGACTTGAATAACTTCACACGAACCAGTCCATCTAGACTTAAGTTTTCCTGAGAAAAGCCGTAGTCTAGCATTAAATAACCAAACCTTATCACCCACATTGAAAGTCCTCTGGGTAATGAACTTGTCATGGTAAGCTTTAGTTCGAACCTTATAAATAAGAGCATTATCATAGGCTTCATTCCGTATTTCCTCCAACTCGTTGAGTTGAAGCAAACGAGCACTCCGGCCTGTAGGTAACCAATTTACCTGTTTAACAGTTAACCACACTTTATCCATGAGATTCACTGGTAAGCGACAATGCTTACCATAGACCAATCGATAGGGTGACATCCCTATGGGGGTTTTGAATGTTGTTCTATATGCCCATAAAGACTCATTCAAGCGCATGAACCAATCCTTCCTATCTGAACGCACTACTTTCTCAAAGATGCGTTTGATTTCCCTATTAGACACCTCTACTTGCCCACTGGTTTGAGGATGATAGGGGGTAGCAACCTTATGGGAGATGTTATATTTATCTAGAGTGTGACGAAAATACCTTTTCATGAAATGCGATCCACCATCACTTATTATAGCTCTAGGATGACTAAATCGAGAGAAAATATTAGAGTGAAGGAACTTGACTACAACTCGGTGATCATTGGTCTTAGTGGCTACGGCTTCAATCTATTTTGAAACATAATCAACAACCAATAAGATGTAAATGTAACCATTCGAAGGAGGAAACGGGCCCATGAAATCAATACCCCAAACATCAAATATTTCACATTCAATAATTAGATTCTGAGGCATTTCATTTCGATGAGAAATACTACCCAACTGCTGACAACGAATACAAGCTTTCGAAAAACTATGAGCATCACGAAAAATCGAGGGCCAATAAAACCCAAACTGACAGATTTTGGCTGCGGTTCTACGGCCTGAAAAATGCCCTCCACAAGCATGAGAATAGCATGATGTTAAAATGGAGATAATTTCAGATTCGGACACACAACATCTCATAATTTGATCCGGACAGTGCTTAAACAGAATAGGATCATTCCACACATAGGATTTAACTTTCGAAAAGAATTTATCTCGATCTTGTTTATTCCAGTGAGCATGAGTGAATCCGGACACAAGGTAATTTACGATATGTGCAAACCACGGTCTCGGTGCTTGATCAACAGTTAATAGATATTCATCGGGGAATGTGTTATCAATCGGAGATGAATCATTAATGACATCTAAAGGAAGACGAGAAAGGTGATCTGCAACCACGTTTAAAGCTCCATTTTTATCCCGTAACTCCAGATCGAACTCTTGAAGAAGCAAAATCCAACGAATTAATCGAGGTTTGAGCTCTTTCTTAGTGACAAGATATCTAAGGGCTGAATGATCGGTAAAGATAATGACTTTTGATTCAAGAAGATAAGACCGAAACTTTTATAAGGCAAAGATTACAGCAAGCAATTCTTTCTCAGTATTCGTGTAGTTTACTTGGGCTTCGTTTAATATTTTGCTAGCATAGTAAATGACACGAGGAAGTTTATCAATAGTTTGTCCTAAAACGGCACCCACAGCGTGATCAGATGTATCACACATGATTTCAAAAGGATAGCCATAATCTGGATAATGGACAATAGGTGCTGAAGAGAGTGAATCACGAAGGATATTAAAAGCATGAAGACACGACTTGTCGAACACAAATGAAACATCTTTCACCAGTAACGCACATAATGGTCGGGAGATCTTACTAAAATCTTTAATTAATCGCCGGTAGAACCCAGCATGGCCCAGGAATGACCGAATTTGACGCACTAAACAAGGAGGAAGTTTGGAAATTAGTTCTAACTTAGCTTTATCTACCTCAATTCCCCTACTTGAAATCACGTGACCAAGAACAATTACCTAAATGTCAGTGATCGAATGATTAGTTATGTTCACTGCTAATGAACCCTCTTATTAGGATGAATTCATCGCAAATAGTAGTACTGATATGGATTTAAGTGTAAGATCAAGATGGGTTTAGCATCTTGATGACCTAAACTACAAAAATAGGATATATGAAGGATTAGAGAAAGAACGAAGTGGGACTAGCACTACTATAGGGGTTCTAGCACTATACAATCCCTAACCACGAAGAAGATTTCATCCGAGATACCATAGGACTAGCATGGTCCTCTTATTTGGATGAATCCAATCCAAGCCCTAGCATACACAAGCTCCGGAATCAAGTGCAAACAAGAACAATCCATACATCCAGCAAGAAATCGACACCAAGGTACAAAAGAATTAGAAATCAATCCATATAAGCCAATCAATACTGTATACAAGTCCTAAATCTAAGAAATCTCTAATAGAAACCCTAGTTACATCATAAAAATCTCATGGCTAGGGTTTTAGCTACTCATCTTTAGGGGTCGATCTATAGATGGAAGTCGATGATCTCCTCCCGCCATGGATCTCCTCCAAAGATTCGTCGAAAGAAAGTGTAGAAGGACAGGAAAACTCTCCCCCAAAAAGGTCCAGGAAAAAACCCCCTAAAATCCCTAAAAACTGACTATTTATAGCCTAGGAAACATCATCCTACGGAGTAGATCTGAGCCGTTGATCTTTCCTTCCGGTCGCAAAGGATCGATCCTTCTATGGAGTAGGATCGATCCTACTCCTTCAATTGTTGGTGACGCCCCGAGAAGCATCGATCGTTCCTGTCGAGTCCGATCGATCTTTCCATTGTTGTTATGCTACGTCCCGTGGAGGCACGATCCATCATGTTGAGTTCGATCGATCCCTTTATGCTTGTCTTTGTCCAATTGTTGGGCGAGTAGGATCGATCCCTTTATCATAGGAGGATCGATCTGACTTGTCAGAATTTCCAGAATACGCTTCTTTTAGCTCCAAAATTGATTTAACCCATAGTAGGTTCTGTTATACCTAAAATGAGACAACAGTAGTCAGCGAAGCATTGCTTGGAGACCAACAAAGCCCAATTACAAGGGTGTTTTGTGCACTTTTCAAATCTTATCACCGGCCGCATAGAGCGTTTTTTAAAACCTTGGTTTTTTGGTTCACTATGCCCCCCATACTTTTTATCTAATCCCGCCAAACTTTGGGTCTACAAAACAGTTCTTCTGGATACTAAGCTAGCTTAGCCAAGCAGACTCCTATTTGAGCCAAGGATTGTCGTGTCGGTGGTACACACCGTGCTGATAAAGTGTCGGCACGGTACATACTGCTGGTATGCCCCCATCCCAAACCGATACAAGGGCATGCCGGTTGCAAAGGCTTGCCATAGTGGAGTCCTCTATTACTGATGGGAGTGGACTGTAGGATCAGAACATATTAATGCTTTCCGGTCGAAACTACACATAGGACTGATACGTACTAGTCGAAATTGACATGTACCACTGGAAATCAATATGTATCGGTGCATGCCAGGTACCTACCAAGTCACCCCTAACCACTTTCGGAGTTTCAACCCAGTATCTTACCGGGTCGGTAAATACCAGCCGGTATGGCAATCCATGATCCGAGCACCTTTTTTGAAGTATAAACCTAAAGCTAATAAATGAGTCACTCCAAAATTTATCTTCGCATTCAACAAAACCTTTACAAACTTGCCCACGATACCTATTGGCTTTATATGCCTATTCAAATGTCAACAAAACTTTTATTATCCTAAGTTGCAAAGGAAGAACTATTTGATACGCCATGCTTCCTATACTAAAGCTCGACATCATTATATCCATGTAAACTCTCTTTCTACATGGCAACACTTCCCACCCCCAAAGGCAAGCAGCAAACTCTAGAAATTGTCCTGTTTATCTATTAAATGAGGTTTTTAGGATTGATAAGGACCAATTTCCAACATCACTTACATAACCTTTTAGGATGATGGTCATATGGTAGGGTTATTTGCATGGAATGTCGTGCCCATTAGCACAGTCCGTGTGCACCAGTACGTATCGTGCCAGTAGATTCCTGCCAAGATACAAATACTCGGCATGGAATCCATACCGAGTTCTTACCTTCCTAAAGAGTGCTTGTGCCATCAGCACGTATCATACTGGCCAAAGACTGGTCCTTGGTTATTTGTGCATCAATGTATATGTTTTGTGTATATGACGTTGTTCATAGAGCTTTTTGATCATCAATATGTTTAGGGAAAAGACCAAATGCTTGCATCTAACTCAATACAAGCATGTATCTTCAAACTACAACAAAAAATTGCACCTTCAATGTTTTTAAAACTATGTATAAGAGTTAAAACAAGGGCCAAATCCCTAGTAATTGTACTATAGCCAGTCCTGCTCCTATATAATCTACAACGCAATGACGTAAAGGATGGCTAAATGTACTCAAACGCACCATGCCAAATGAATAAATCATCAGCAATGAGATCAATTGATAATAACAAAGTTCAGCTAACTTCAAACCTTAGCATATCAAATAGCATTGCCAACTACGCAGCAACAAGACTTATCTCACCCTTACATTAGTGTATGACATTTATCAATTTTTGGAGTTGCAATGTACAAACTTCTTGGTAATGGCAAAATGCTGCAATAAGCCAAAATACCCACAGCAAAATAAGCAATTTTCAAAAGTAGAAGAAATAAAAATGTGGTCCTCGTCAAGAAATTGTGCAGTCACTGGACATAAACTTTCCTATGTAGATGAACTCTTCCTCTGTGCATGAATAAGCCACTATCTATACTATATCGGACAAAGTATATAGCACAAATGTCAGATGTCACTAAATAACTTCTTCAGCCTCGAAGGAATACGGACATCATATATGCTCTATAAGATCAATTGTTCATGTTGCACTTCAACACCATTGATGACTTGGGTCATATGATGCCAATATGTCAGACCCAATAGTGTAAAATCTCCTCGACAATTACATCTTTGAAAGGAGAATTGATGTGCTCATTTACTTCAATACAAGGAGATAATAAAAGCCAGTAATGACTCCTCACTATCACCTCCCTCCCTCTAGATATTGACAAGGAAATCTACAAGAATAGTAAATTGAAATTAAATCCCTGAAGCATTTATTGATGGTCTTAGTCTTGTTGCAGCACCTACTATAATAGTATTAGGATGCAGATCTACCTCCATTCTCGTGGAGAGTGCATGGGTCACCCTTCCAGCTATGTTATAATTACCTTTTTTAGATAAGGAGGAATCAAAGATACATGTGGAATATATCTAGCATGTTCGGACAAAGAAATGTTATCAATCAGGAAGTGAAGTAAGACAATATATGGAGACATGTGATTTAACATTCATGGAGCAATCATATAATAGTCGTCACAAAGGATAGGTAAACAAGACACTATAAATCCAACAATAAATGAATGATATGTACCTTCTTTAGAAGGTTAAAATGGTCCAACTTGGATGTGGTACTATAACCACTCACTTTGCCATGCGTTTTCTTCTTAGAAGTGAACTTTGAATGAGAATACCATCTAGAAACGCTTGAGTGAAGAGAAGTATCAAACCTGCAAGCAGTGGGATGGCTCGCATGTTCATCTACTCCATCTTCATAAGAGAAATTCCGCATTTGAATAGTATACATGGAATACTAGCAAAAGATTACCTCATTGCCCCTACTTTGCAATAAGCTCTTTCAACTTCTAAACACATTCCCCTTAATAGATGACTCACATTGTAACCCTAAAAGTAGAAAGAGTTCCTTCTTATATCAAGTTTATACAAAACAAAGAATGGGAAATTCAAATTATGAAGAATAGGTCAATAACGATAATTTGTGGCAACCTAAGTATGCCTTAAACATGTTTATACAATAATGGCTCTAAAGGTAAAAACAGGTTGGACGTGGATGAAGGAGGATGCCAATGACAGATTACAAGCTTTCTTCGTAGGAACAAAACAAAAAGACACAGTAGAGTGAAAACTTGGGATGATTGTCTTTAAATATAACCCTGGGAAAGCAAAATTAACTTCAAGACATGAATTTGAGACATCTGCTTCTAGTTGACCAAAAATTACTTGTTCCCTCCACCATCCTAGGTAATCAATCCCGGCTATGACAAGCCCATGGACTTCAAATTTTTTGCAGACAACCATGTAAATACAAATTGATCATCTGAAGACATCGAAGAGATATCTTATGCACTAGTCTTCTATGTTCCTATACTCAGAATGAGCCATTTTTGGGCAGGTAAAAATTTCATCAAACAAGTTCCCAAGGAAATCCAAACAGTGAGGAAAGAACTACAAAACATGTCCATATTTACATACATAACTTGAGGCAAAAAAAGATGAAAAAAAATCACCTGAGGACAATCAGTTACGATTCAGTATTCTACACCATAGCCTAATGAATCGTCAAGAAAGCAAATTTTGCTAGATATTGAATCATAATCTAGTCTATGAATAAACAAATGCCAGAGAAAGCTATCAGATTTTTCAATCAATTACACTGTTAGCGTGGAAAAACTTCACATTTTAAGGCAATAAGCCAATAACTATTGTCGAGGAATGGAGCTGTTGACACCAGGAGAACTTATCTAGTAAATAAGCATATTAGATAACTTTCGGACAACGTAAATTGAAAATAGCAGAAAGGAAATACAATCAACACCTTCTTGCAACAAGATTGTAGGAATGAAGTTCGAGGGGCCATTTGCAGATGCATTGGTCAGCATGTTCAACCAGTAGACTTTTAGGATGCCTAGGTCCTGCAACAACTTATTTTCGTCATCATCCCTCTAGATGGTTATTACAAACCATTAGTTCATAGCGAGGAGAATCAGGAGATATCAACATCGAGAGAAATCATGTATCAAATGATAAAGAAAAATACAAACACTCAATTTTTCAACGGAACAAGAAAAGATGAAAAGATGAAACCATCAAACCATGCATGTTGCCCCTTTGTAAAATCATTCGCTCCCCACGAGACATGCGTCTCGAAGATGCATGCAACTATCATACGTGATTATTGATCGCGGAATTCAATTCAAATCAAGATGAGGAAACTATACGCTCTTGGTGAGGAACGATCCCAAAAGAACGGGAATATCGAATACGCTAAGAAATCAAATTCAAGGAAATGACAAAGGAGAGGAAAGAGTACAAAATTTAGATGATTGAGAAACGAGCTCGATAAATATCCATCGCGAAACCCTAGGAATTCTTTGGAACGAGGAGATCTCCTGCGAGATGGAAATCTTTCAGCTCTCCAAATTTCAAGAACACTATGATAGGTGATTATGGGACTTTGGATTTTAATTTAAGACAGGAATAGGTTCTCGGTGAGCAGCTCGTCTGTTTCGATCGCGAGAGAACGGGACAACGAACTCGCTATGAAATCAAATTCAAGATAAGAAGACCATATACGAATTCGAGAGAGATTACCAGATTTAGAGGATTGACGAAGGGGACCGATAAAACTCCATCACCAAACCCTAGAGCTAGCTATAGAACTCCCGTTGTAGAGGAGAGAGGAAGTTCTTGGGAACGACGAGCCCTGCTGCGGGAGCGATATTTTGAGAGCCGATAGCCCTCCCAAGTCCTCAAGTTTCAAAAAGGCTGGGTGTTTGTTAATGGAGCTCCAAATCACAGCAACCCTTCTAGTTTCAAACGGCTATTTTGGGAGAACATTTGAGTTAATACGACCCGAATCCGTCCGTCGACTCCGATACGTCTGGAATGCAGTCAAGTTGAGGCTTGAGATCGGACATCACGGATCTAGCGGGGCCGGATCTGAATCCGACTAGCTAGAATATCTTCTCCTTAGTTAAAAATTCTAAAAACTAATCTTTTATGCATGATACCATGCAGTAACTAAACATCTAGGCACTGTATCTTTACCAATCTATTGTTGAGTGTTATATAAGTAGACTAGTTTTGCCCCCTTGCCACATGACAATGTAACCACCAACCCCACCTCAATAACCACCTAATAACTCCCTCTCACTAAACCCCATCATGCCACATAGGCTCCATCTAGGACATTCTCCCGCCACGTAGGACAACAAAAGTTTCACTTATAACCACAGTCTCATATAAGAATGATATGGCGATTGTGTGCGGGAGATTCAGGATTGTGATTTTTATACACGGTTGTTTTGAGAGGCAACGGATCAAGACTCGAGATTAAACTATATCATACTATCAAAACATGCTTAAGTATCATGTTTCATTCTACGATCATGACAATCATGACTCCCCTTAACAACAAAGGGGTCGTGTTCAACATGTCCTTCCATTCGAGTAACAATCTTAATGATGATTATATTGTGAATTTTCATATGATTACAAGATTGGATCTCCATGCAAATGTCTTGATCTTGATGTTTAAGGGGTAAAAATGCTGCATGCTATCACATAGTGCAACGTATGGTCAAGCTAATAAGTGTCAGAGTCGAGTTCATGAGTTAACAACATTGTCCTCCTCAGTCAATCTTCTCTTTCATTTCAGTGTACTCGTGTGGTGGATGACTGGTGTTTTCCCCTCTTTATTCAACGGAAAGGATGGTGTGGGTGACATGAGGTCCTGTTTAATCTCTCATCATCAGACTCCTCTATAAACATGCTTTCTAAGCTTGGATATACTCTCGAGGAGCTATGAAAGGACCGAAATATGTGGATGGTTGACGCGGAAGGAGGCTCTCAATTGGAGATTGCGAGACGAGCTCTTTGGCTCTCTAAGAAGTGGAGAATGCAAGCAAAAGGGACGCAAGGAATGATGATAGCTTAACTTCAGCTAGTCATGCGGACTAGGTGACGGTAAGAACATATGATGCGTTGCAAACCGGAGCTCTTCCTAGGTTGGACGGGCTTGGTATAGTGGGCATGGACTACTCGGGGTCAGTATTATGGGCATCTTGTGACAAAGCTATATGTAGCTTTGTTATGGAAGCAGAACTCAAAAGTTTTGATGGCGGGGTTGGCCTTGCTCGTTCCAAGGGCTTCAAATTTGTTTCCTTCCAACTAGATGCCCGATATGTGGTTAATTGTCTCAATGGGCATCGACATTGGCTCAACAAGCTTCGTCATGTTGCCATGCCCAACATATCATCTGGAACGTGGCGCAATTTTCCGGCCATTCTCATCTCCTACATTCCGCGAGCTTCTAATTTAGTAGCTGATGGTTTGGCCAATATGGGGCTTGCTCAGTCTCCCCTTGCTTGCTAGACTTTTGACCCTCGACCTAGTGGGCCAGTTCTGATGGGTGTTTGATCACTTGTTCTTTTACTTTTGCCTATGTACTGCTTTCTAAGCCTTTGGCTTAACTTCAAAAAAAAGAGAAGATGATTGGTGTTCACTTCGAGTCTACATGCATGTAGGGTCTTGTTAGATTCAATAAACATATAAAACTCTTTTTTTTTCTTATTAATAAGTTTTTGGGATGAACCAATGTTAGTAATATAGTATCGTAGTTAATTTTGAGCTTTAATCTTCAAGTGATTGACCCGTAAACAGCTCCAAATCAGATATCATTATGTTGGTGCATGGCATGATGTCGTTGTTATAAAAAATCTAATATATTAGCACTTCACGAGTTATAAATTAAGCACAATGGTTTTTCACCATATGGATGGTCTGAACTCAATTTGTCCAGTGACAGATGCCGATGAAGTATGTATTTACAAAATAAATGTCATGGTTATGTTTGGACATCATTATCACAATTTCTTAATTCTAATTTGACATCATGGATGTTGTAGTTTGGCATCATTTGCGCTTTGCTCTGATACTAAGTCAACTTCACCAATTATTGCCAAAAGTTTTGGAACTTAGTTATGGCTAAATCTCAGTTATATTTATTTTCAAGACATATTACATTACAATTTTCTTTTCGAACCATCATCATGTTGGTATGATACAAGGCTAACTTCACCATCATCCGCGAGCTCTTAAGCTATACATCGCATGTTTCTTTTCGAACCGTATACTTGCTGGTCTGATACGATGCTAACTTCGCCCATGATTCGCGAGTTTTTGAGCTTGGTTGTAGTTAAATTTATGTCACAATTTTTTTTTGCATCATTAAACGTCACTCTTTTCCTCCATAGAGATATTCTCTACAATGGTCATCATATATTTTCACCAATCCATCTAAGTTTGTTGTATGACCCGCCTACCTTTCATTTGTTTCATGGTATTATATGTGTGATAGGATTAGTAATCATGTGGATCCCACTATGCCATGTGTCTGGTATGTTTCCGACTAAGTTCATTGGATGCGATAAAAATAATCCGACTCCATATCCCATGTACATGTGATAAAATAATCCTAGTGATGAGGTGAGATATGTAATCCCATGAGATGAGATCCATTAAATTAAAAAGTATAAAAGTTTAAATATTTAATTAAATCTTCTCTCACATTATCCTATGTCTTACCAAACACGAGGTAAGAGTTTAACCTCTAACGTCATCTCCCAAAAGAATATATCCCGAGATGTAATATCTCAAGACATTATATCCACCCATATCTTATCCCGTGAAACAAACATAGCCCTAGAGTACATAGATCTTTTCATATGGATCTTCAAACTCTCAACCCTTCACTATAACATCAAGCCAAACTCAATCCAACAGCCACTAGCAATCAAGCCCAAATCAATCTGATCCAACAGCACCTAAGCTCCACTATCTCACCTCATCCAATCTCTCCTAAAGAATAGCGTCGCCAGCACCCTTTCCGAATAGTAGAGCTATCTTATCAATAGAGGAAACTGCCAACGATGCCAGCCATAACCGAAACGTACATATCCCCAAACCGAAACACAGGCTCACGTTAGTCGACCCCACCCAGCAAAGTGAGATCGGACGGAGCCATGTGAAACCAATCATACCAACATCTTAAAAATAAGAGAAAGCCTACAATGATTTCAGACGACGAATAATTACACCACCGCCCGCTAAAGATTTTTCCCTCTTTTTTTTTTTTAATCTTTTACCCCAAAGTAGAAAAATAGCTAGAAGAGGGAGGCGAGGAGGACAAGGGGAACGATGATGAGAAGAAGGGGCGGCGGAGACGGCGCGGCGGCGGAGGCGAGGCCGTGGTTGCTGATCTGGGCGTAGTCGACGGCGAGTGGCATGTCGTCGCGGGGGAGGGAGCAGGTGACGACGGCGCGGCCGCCGTCGCCGGCCGCCATGAAGGCGCGGAGGACCGCCGTGGCGGATGGGAGGTAGAGGGTTCGGTTCTGGGAGAGGAGCCACGTCAGCCCCATCAGCTGGCAGTCGCGGTGCCATTCTCCGTCGCCTTCTCCTCTCCTGGTCGAACCGGTGACGTTACCTCCTTCCTTTTCTCCACCATTTAGCTGCGTTTTTATATACCATAAAATATTAGAAATTTCGTAATTAATCTTAAATAGGCGAACTGTACCGAATGCGGTGATTTTTTCGAGAATTTTAGAAACAAATATTAGAGAAGAAGGCGGTGAAAGTTAGCTTATGCTCACTCCAGAAACAGTAAATTCCCGCCAAGACCATTCGGGATTCCCGTGTTCCGGGAACGATTCACGTTCTAAAATTGTTTGAGAAATAGCGTTTCCCTTCTAATCTACTCCTTAAGGCTCAAGTGTGTGACTCACCTGGTTGAGGGACCCGAGGCACCGAGTGCACCCGTCGAGTCCGGGGCGAGCGCAGTCCCGCTGCAATCTACTCTTGAGACTGGCCTTCGGCGTCCACCGCCCCTCCTCCGCCACGAACTCCCCGCCGACGCCACACGAGAGCCTCCGTAGCCGCACGCCGCAGTAGCAGTAGGTGGTGCCGCACGTCCCGTTGACACGGGGCAGCTCCACCCCGCGCGCGCGAATCGCCGCCTCCGCTCCGTCCACGCAGGCCTCGGAGTCGTCCGGCGGCACGGGGAGGTCGTACGGCCCCTTCGCTTCCGCGGCAGGGCTGGAGGCGGCGGAGAGGGCCGCGGGGGCATAGGCCGCGTAGAGCCAAGCGGCGAGCGCAGGGCAGCAGCGTGAGGGGGAGAACGATGTGGAGGACGAGGAGCACGCGTGGGCGACGCCGCGGAGGAGCTCGTCGGAGATCTCGACAGGGCAGGCGGAGGCCGCGTCGGACTGCTCCGGGAAGGCCGGGATGGTCACCGGCCGGCCTGCTCCGGCGACGGCCGTGGCCGGGAAGACCAATGCCGGCTGGATCAGGGCGGGATCCGGCTCGGGCAGCACGGGCAGCGCAAGCAAAGGAGAGAAAAGGGCACCAAAGAGCACGAGAAGAGCGGCGGCGGCCATTTGGGAGTAGTGAGCCGCAGCCATTAGAAGAGCTCTCGATCGAATCGGAGAGATGAGAGGTATGGGGTTTTGTTTTGGCTTTAAGGAGGGGTTTACTTTAGCTTTCTCTTGGATTGGTGCATGGGAGAGAGGTAAAGCCTTTAAAAGATGGTGGAAATATAAGATAAAGAGAGGCTGGTGGTAGAGAGCTACGGAGATGATAAGAACAATGATTGGACGGTGGGGATGGAAGAGCAAGAGGGGCCTCATTAGCCGCGCGTTGTGATTTGGATCCCTGGAGATTATAACTATTGAACCATGTCTCCATCTGACGACCAAGAATCTGGTGATGCATGGGCATAATTGCATCTTTAAAAAGGATGGCGTTCAATCCAAGGACTCTCCACTGTTTTGTTTACATATGGGTGATTTGAAGGCAATAAGAAAAGCTAAAATAAGGCTATATATGGATGTATGCTTACTTGCTTATCATGGTATTTTAATTCGTGTTCTTTAGTTTCCCTCATGCCATGATTAGGCATTATCAAAGACTGGTTCTTGGTCAATTCGCTTTGGGATCTCAAATGGCCATTTAGCATAAGTCAAGCAGGATCAACTGTATATATAGAATTCAATCCATGCAATAGCCAATAGTTACCACATATATCATGAATATTCCACTCCTGGGTCTTGAATCTCTGCATCATGGTTTTTTTTCCCGACTCTGCTATCGTATTATGTTATTCTATTAATTTTTTTTTAAAAAAATTAACCCATAGAAAGATAAATTAATGAGTGCATTTAAATTTATATTCGAACACTATCATGCTTGCAGAATAGGTACAATAGACTCTTTTCAAAATGATCACTTTTCCCTTCTTCTGTAGTGTAAATTATTTGGCACCCATGTGTAGACAAACTTATAAGTCAGAAGAGACAAATTATTAACCACCACCTACCTCTCTTTAGCAACCAGCAGATGCATACAATATAGGAATTTAGTACGTATCTGGTCATATCTGTGAGTAAGTATATATGGCTTATTCTCCAACCCGTAGCATTTGTTAACATATAATCTGCATGCATTCCTTTTGAGTGTATATATCTACTACTGCTCTTTTTTTGGGCAATGAACCCTGCAGTGTTGAATACTAGCTGTGCCATATATACAGCAGTAAAGGGACAGCAATGGATGGGTCTCAAAAGGACGACTCGTCCTCCTAGATTAGAGCTAAAAAGAGCGCGCTCTCTCTCTCTCTCTCAAAGGGAGTGATCAGTGACTTTATTCTTTCTGTATAAGGAGAGAGGGAGAGAGAGAGCGCGCGCTCTGGGATCACTTATTTACTGTGCGTGCGTGCGTGATTCTTTTGAACCCACTGTTGGGTCTGTCTGGCTGTCCCCTGGGCTTGTAGGTTACGCGTGACAGGCCGTCCCTGGACCCCTAAATGAATACGGGACGGGACCAGGTTTGTCTGGTAGCAGACTCAGCCAGCTGACTGATCCCTCTCCAGCATAGGATTCTATAGTAGATAAAAAGGCTCAATTTTATCTCAGGCTCACCCGCAGCCCAATTGAAGGCCCACAAGAAAGTCATCCGACTCAATGAGCTGGGTTCAGTTTAACAAACCCTAGCTTTTAGTCTTGGCATATATTATCCATCTCAGCCTCAGGCTCTCAAATCTCATCTCCAGCGTTCGGCGGCCTCTCTTCCCTTCGTCTTCTCCATCTCATCTCTCGTCTCCTCGTCCTCGTCCTTCCCGT
This sequence comes from Narthecium ossifragum, assembly GCA_963920575.1. Classification (NCBI taxonomy): domain Eukaryota; kingdom Viridiplantae; phylum Streptophyta; class Magnoliopsida; order Dioscoreales; family Nartheciaceae; genus Narthecium; species Narthecium ossifragum. The sequence goes on from OY986968.1 coordinate 1,994,374, forward strand.
GTTGGTCTATCTATCTGGGAAGGGGCTCGCTGGTACATGGGTGGAGCCGTGTATAAGCACGCCGTGGCTCTGAAACACCCACAGGTTCTCTGTGGGGTGCCCTGACCCATCGAGCCCCAGAGCAAAGCTAAAAGGTCTCATAGTACGGGCTTGTGATTGTGGGTGGGGTTTAGGGGTACACTATCGGGGGGATCTTGATTTGATCTCCTCTGTTGCCTCTTTCCCACCTCTCTTTCTCACACAAGCCCGCCTCCAAAGACCATCACATTTCCACTGCATGATTATAGTGTTTTTTTTCCCCTTTTCTTTTTCCCACAGGGTTATTTTCTTTTCGTCGTATTATCGTTTTTATTTTATTTTCTTCTCTATTATATGACTAATACTATTATTTTCTTCATTCATCTTTTATCGGTTGCCGGCCCATGGAGTCCAGCAAACTATCTGCTCTATAGTAGCAGGCCTACCCGTGGTGACGCTTGGGCCAGCCAATGAGCTGGCTTGTGCTCCTCTGGGGATTAACCTTGTAACTGATACCCAACCGGTAGGCCAGCATGCCAGGATCGTAGGCCTGGTGAGGTCTTAATGGCCCAAGCCCAACCGCTAAGGCGACCTTAATCCGTAGCCCAGGCGAAATATAGCCCAAAGCGTCCTTTAGCTCTGACTCCGATGCCAAGCCGGTTATGTCTGTATTCATCCACAACGTATGAACCTAATGGCTGCATCAAAAATCTTAATTAATACTACAGAACTACATAAGTAATTCAGACCAACTTGAACTTGCCTACTTGCGAAACGAATTCAAACTAAAATATCAATTCAAACATATAAAATGCAGCCCTAAGGATCAACAATATACTCTTTAAACCATTCACCTTGGCTTAGGCCTTAGAGACGGCAGCGGGGTGGGTTAGCATAATCTTAAAACACATCCCATACAAAAAAAAAGACACTCCCAAATCCGTTCTAACCCTGTTCTTGTATGTTCTTAGGGCTAGTAATGGGAGAGCTGATGCTTTAGCAAAATGGTGTCGGAGTACCTCGTCGAGTTTTAGCTGGGTCCGTGGTGATGGACCTAGCGGGTTAGATGGGATAGTGTAGTGTGCATTGTTTGTAAGCCGTTTAGCTCAACTATTCAAAAAAAAAAAAAAAAAACCCATGTGGGTTTGTATGTCTCATTCCATCTCCGTTTAAAATTCAATCCACATAACCCATCCCTGTCCAGCCCCATATAATGTCATTCAAAACACGATAAAATGTAATATGAAAATTGAAAAATCACATATCAATCTTATAAGGAGCAATAACGGTTATAATCGTTTAGCTCCTATTAGTTTATTTACATGTATTATTTTTCTAAGTTAACTTTGTATATTTTTATCATCTTTCCTAAGTTAGTTTTAAATATACATCCTTATAATCATAAGCCAGGAGATTAGTTTTAAATATACATACTTATCTATCTTATAAGATCTATACATACTTATCTATCTTATAAGATCCAAGGTAGTTACTTTTATGACTCATCATCTGAGTCATAAACTTATACATACATGACATACACGTGGTATAAAATTATAATTAAATAAACAAAAAAAAGGATAGTGATTGATGTGGCGTAAGTTATAATAGAGATAGTGGGGGCCGACAGTTAGCCGTGCCAGATGGCACGGGCCCATCAACTAGTTATATATAAAAAAGAAAATCCTCCTCTACGTCTTCAACATATAGATAGAGTTTTAATTTTAAGAAAAGAAATATTGGTAGAGTCTAAAAGTAAAGGGATCGAAAAGTCAGAATGTTTATATAATGTATTTCTATAATACTTAATTATATATATATATATATATATATATATATATATATATATATATATATATATATATATATATATATATATAATCGAAGCATGTTCGGGTTTTACCAAAACCGTCTCAAATCCATTTTGGTTTACGTTTACCCAATCCCATAGTATTAGGGGCGGATGGGGGCAGGAATAGGATGCATAAACACGCCTCCCGCATGTGGACGATGACGACGTGGCAGCTGGCTGCAATGCATGCATTGTACGACAAACAAGCATGGCCCCTGTTATAACATCACGACAGCCAATCCCACGACTCAAAAGGCACGAGGAATCGTCACCAGTCATGGAGGCCCCTTTCGGTTTCTTCTCCGTTTCCGTTACCTCTTTAGGGCTGGCAACACCCTCGCCTCTGATCCTTTTCCGTTGCCACCGGATCAGATCACCGGCGCTTTACGCTAGGCTCGCTAGCTACGCAAGTCCGACCGACCACCATGGGAATCGCGAACGTGAATCGCGCCATCTTGCACGAATTCTCAATGTAATGGGATCCGTTCATGCTACGATATTAGTATTCCCCTAGGACCTACGCTCTTATGTAATATTATGGGAAGCCAGGGGCCTTTCTGAAAGAAGAAAGTTCCAATACAAATGCTCGCCACCCCGGCAACCCTTGAGCTTCAACCAAATTAAGCTCCCCCTCTAAGCTTCACAGCAGAGTAAACTAAAGAGGAAATTAAAGAGAAGAAAACCATGGCCGGTCTCAACTTCTCAGTGAAGGTCGGAGAGCCGGAGCTTATCCGGCCGGATACGCCAACCCCGCTGGAATTCAAATACCTGTCCAACATCGACGACCAGGCCGGCCTAAGGAACCACATCCCCTTCGTCCATTTCTACCCGGCAAGAGCTGGATCGACATCCCCGCCTGACCCTGCGCCGGTCATCCGCCGGGCCGTAGCGAGAGCGCTTGTGCATTACTACCCCTTGGCCGGCCGGCTTCCCAACGGAGACAAGGGGAAGCTTGTCGTCAAATGCTCCGCCGAGGGTATCCGTTTCCGGGAGGCCGACGCGGATGTCACGCTCGGTGAGCTACGGAGGTTCGAAGGCGGCCTCCGGCCCCCGTTCCCGCAGTGGGACAGGCTTCTGGTGGATGATGTCTGGGGCTGTTACTCTGTAACAGACTCACCTTTGCTAAGTATGCAGGTATATACGTACGTATATACTCAGTAATTAATGGTGCTGTACGTACGCATTTTTTTTTTGATTAGTTAAGTATTTTTATTTTATTAGTTAAGTCGGAGGGCTGCAGACAGGAAGAAGAGAAAAAAGCTACAAAAGATTAGAAGGTTTCATGAGTCATCCCAAACTCCAAGCTGAAACAGCAATCCTATGAATAGCCAAATTAAGATCCGGAGGGATAAAGAAAAATCCCACCGTCTGAAAAGAGGAGGAAATCTGTCGCATAGACAAGAGAAGAGAATCAACTCGATCTTATGGCCAAATAAAACGGTTAGAAGCAAAACCCACATCCAAAGTTGGTTCTGGCTCGATCACTAGATTTATAATACTTCTATTACCAGCTTCCGCCAAACCCCCTTGAATTGTCCATAATATTCCGCCTCCATCACTGATCTCATCGGACGTCGCCCTCGCTGTGCTCATAGAACATCCGCACTGTACGCATTTAAAACGTACACAACGTTCACTAATTTCATCTTATTATATAGGACCGCGATTGGAGTATATGGGTAAGGACATGTACATGGCCTTCAATCGATAGATGTCTACTAATTGATTCATGTGGTTCATCGATAGACGGTAGTGTTCTACCGATAGATTAGATCAACTAATCGGTAGACATCTACCCATTAAATGTATATATTAATCATCAAATCGGTAGAACACTACCGATTAGTTTATCTAATTCATCGAATGGATTAGATGAATCAATCGGTAGACATTTACTGATTGAAGAAAATGTACATGAAAACGTGGCATGTACGCAAATCATTTTCCTATTACATATATTGTCTCTACTTGTAGGTAACACGGCTGTCCTGCGGTGGCTTCGTGCTAGCCTACGTCTTCAACCACTGTGCCTGCGATGCCTGTGGCGCGCTCCAATTCCTCAACGCCGTGGCGGAGCTCGCCCGCGACCCTTCTCTGCTTTGTCCTTCCCTCCTCCCATCGTGGTCTCGGGAGCTCCTCTCCCATCGATCACCTCCCCGCGTGTCCTATCCCCATCCAGAGTACGACACCGTCGTCACCACCAATAATACACTGTTAACGCCGCAGGAGGAGTTCCGCCGCCTCACGCAGCTCTCAGTTTTCTTCTCCCGAGCCGACATCGCCAGTCTCAAGGCGAAGACCCTCCGTGGAGCCAAGACACCCACCTTCGACGTGGTGGCGGCGTGCCTCTGGCGATCGAGGACTCTCGCACTCGCCCTGGCCGGTGAGACTCGTCTCTTATTCCCCATTGACACCCGCCTCCGCCACCACCCCCGCCTCCCGCCCGGCTACTATGGCGCCGCCGTTGTCTTCCCCTGCGCGGTAGTCACCTCTTCCGCCCTCCTCCGCAGCCCGTTCTACTACGCCACCGAGATGATCTCCGATCTCAAGAAGGCCGCGTCCGACGACGAGTACAGAGCCTCGACGGTGGACTTCATAGAAGCGAACGGCCGGAGGGGATTCTGCGGCGGCGAAGGGGCGTTCGTGGTGTCGGACATGAGCCGGCTGGGGTTCGCCAAGGTGGATCTCGGATGGGGGGAGGCGGTGTATGGCGGGCCGGCGAGGGCGGGGACGGGGGCGGTGCCGGGGATGGTGACGTCGGTGGTGGCGCACAGGAGGGAGGCGGGGGAGGTGGCGGAGGAGGGGTTACTCGCTCTCGTATCAATGCCGGAAGGGGCGGTGGAGGCGTTCTTTGGAGCTGTCAGTGCGGAGATTAGAGCCTCTGCTCTCACCGGCGCCGCTGCTCTTTGAGCAGACGTACGTGCATCTATGTATCCATATATACACACATAGCTTTGGTTTTGGTTTGGAACTACGAATAAGGGTGTTCTTCTGATGATGAGAAAACAAAGATGATGTGGACATAATTAAGCACTGTTTGATTAATCAATATCTTCAAGAGATTAGTAGCTAGGTTTCTTCATGAGATAATTAAGTGTTTGATTAAGGTTTTTTTTTGTTTGATTAAGTAAGGCCGAGGGCTAACACCATACAGCAAAGCAAACAAGGAAACAGAGAAGAACAGAGGAAGGAAGTAACAGAGAAGGAAAGAAAAAAGAGTTTTAGCTACAAAGTGAGGGAGGCACACTGGATCGAGCACTTCGTTGCAGTAGGGATGATTGCTATTTATAGAACTGGAAGTAGATACATGCATGTATGGGTGAGCTAATAAGTACGTATTTTTAGCTTCCTGCGTCTGCAACTGCATGAAGATAGAATGGGCGTTCAAAAGAATGGATTTGTTTATCTATGATATGGCGATTCCAAAGCAGTTACAAAGCTTGCATATATTCACGTTGAAAAACTTGCATGGCGGTGGAAAACAACTCTTTGTCCCATAATTTGCATGCATGGGAGCTGCATGGCTAAATACTAGATTACTACTTGCTAGCCACAGACATAGACAGAGAGAACCCTGTGTGTTTGAAACATCAACCTGAATGCATGCATGGAACTATGGAAGCATGCAAGTTGGTCTAACTGCTTTGAAATTTCCATAAACATCCAAAGCATAAAAGGGTGTGGAAGCATGGATCTATACGATATTATTGGGCAAATCTATTCTTTTAAACATACGAGCACCCATCTTTCCTTAGACTTTTTTAACGTACCCTCCTGATCTCAAAGTCCAGTTCCTATATTTCTCTATAAATATCCATCATCCTCCAGGTTGTAGCAAATCGCAACAGTGGGCCTTTTGGATTCATAAGAATGAGGCGCCTCTTGCTTGCTTCTGCTTGCTTCCTTGTTCTTCTTAGCTCTTCTCTCGCTAAGCGAACCACATGGACCCCATCCCCTCCTCCCCCAAGTACGAGTTCACCACCCCCGCCTCCATCAACAGCTTCACCACCGCCGCCACTACTCCCATCTCCCCCTCCTCCCCCAAGTACTAGCTCACCACCACCGCCTACAGCAACAGCTCCACCACCGCCACCACCACTCTCTCCTCCCCCTCCTTCCCCAAGTACGAGCTCACCACCAACGCCTACACCGACAGCTTCACCACCACCACCACTGCTCCCTCCCCCCCCACATACGAGCTCACCATCGCCGGCCCCTTCCATTTGTGGCGGCGGAGGAGGTGGGGGTGGTGAAGGAGGTGGAGGCGGTGGCAGAGGAGGCGGCGGTTCTGGAAGAGGAAGTGGTTCGGGCTCTGGTTTTGGTTGTGGTGTTGGAGGCGGAGGTGGCGGCGGCGGCGGAGGCGGAGGACGTGGAGGAGGTAGTGGTTCCGGCAGTGGAAGTGGTTCAGGATTTGGCTTTGGTAGTAGCTCTGGAACTGGTGGAGGAAGACAAGGTGGCGGAGAGGGCGGCGGCGGTGGCAGTGGAGGTGGTAGCAGTAGGGGTGGCTCCGGTTCAGGATCCGGTAGCGGCAGTGGGTTCGGTTCTGGGGGAGGATCAATCGGCGGCCCTGGCAGTGGGTCTGGCGGCGCCACTTGATCATCTATCTGGTCTAACCAGCTCCACCTCTTGTTGCCGAGACGACCAAAGACTGGGATGCCATAAATATTAGAATAACCCAGTTATTAAATATTCATGTCTGATCTCGTATTTCTGAATAAATAAAATAGTTCTCATCTCAGTTGTTGTTATTAACTCACTTCTATTATTACTCTACTTTTACATGAGTATCAATTGCTAATTGACTAAATTTATGACCGATTCTAGTCCATCAGTAGCTCACTACTCATGAAATAGATCAATCAATCGTAACCTCACTACTGATTGAATGCACCAATGACCGGATCGTTAATGAGACATCGTTTAATTAATCTAATCCATCGGTATCTCACTACCGATGAAATAGATCAATCAATTAGTGCCTCGCTACCGATTAGATGACATATGCATTACGCATGCCACGTGACAATGCAAAATGGCCTGTCAAAAGAAGCTTCTCAGCCTAATACCATATCCATTCTTGGATCGTGTACTTAGGAGAGAACAGTACGAGCGGGTGGCCTTGGCAGTTCTCAAGTTGCATCTCACCAAAGCCAGCGTAAAAAGCTCAAAATCTTGAAAACATGAAATGGATTCAGAGATTATTTAGGAGCGCACGCCTGAGTCATAGCAAATTGGAGAATGCATGGCAATATGGTATCCGAAAAGAGCTTGTCTGCAGAAATAAAGGTCACCAGCTCATACAGACAATTGAAACAAGAAATATATAGACCTGAGATATAATGTTGTTCTGTTAATTATAAGAGGAGATACAGAGAGGACCAACCAAAGCAGTTGGCTGTGAAATTAACTAAACTAACCTAGATCCTACTACATTGGCGCTCGCAATATAGGGACTAGAGTCGACATGAAATTGATCGGCCATAAAATAACTCAACAAACCATCTACTGCTGATGAGGCGCAAAAGACAATTGCTTCAAAAGCACTCAAACTCTTCATAGCTGGGTACGAGCAAACAAGCTTCAGGGCTCCTCCTTTGGCACGTTAATGAGCAGCCTGATACAATGGAGACAGTTATATTCGTCAGTGACTGTAGGAACTAAGCACACTCATAAAATCACGCTGACACAGTGGAAACGAGAAAAATGATCGGTTGGTTTTGGAACTATACATCTTGGTCATCACTCCATCATAGCTTATAGAGTGATAAAGAAGGGAGCATATGCAAAATAGCCAGAAATGATAATCTTCATCGACATCTTTTTATAAGCAATATTAACATGGAGATTAGAACCATCTACATCTTGGTCTACTCATTATCTCTGATAATGTCACAACTAGCACTACATTGGCACACAAGCATCTCAATAACTAGAAATTTCAAGAATACAGAAAAATTGCTTCAGCACTAGGCATATTAGAGATCATGCTATTAATTGCTACCTCCAACGTGCAACATGGAAATTTAAATAACAGTGCAAAAAGCATTATTTAAGACATAACACCAACTATAATGAAAGCAAAACAAACCTATATGCACAAAACTTATCAACCATAGTGCTTTCAGGAAGACAGTTCATGAAAGCTTCTCCAAAATAGTGGTCTATGACTGTTGGAACTTAGACCAGTAGTTTTGATAAAAATGCATCCAATTTTCTGCATTTTCTTAGAAGACAAATTAATTTCAACTGGAATCCTATGTTTTTTGCCAACATAAGAATTTTCAATCCTACCATGTCCAAACAAAAGAATGGCATTGCCTTAATTACAGAGTAGGGTTCCCATATCCATCCGCTAGAGTTTGCAGCTGCCACTAGACAAAAAATCTGGAGGTACCATTCACATTCTTCTGGCCATTCAAAAGGTGCCAATTGCCACTTCTCCACAAACTCAAAAGTATCTAAACCCTTGGGAACCTGCATAAGAATCCCTTTGACCACTTCATTGCATATCTGAGGTAATTCCAGAAAAGACCCCAGAGTTTCTTCCCTTCTAGATGCTTTATAGCACTAGCAGGAAAAGAATATTTCACAAGGTTCTTGATCTCTCATTGACCTCGATATTACACCAAGTGAATCAGAGTTCTAAAAGAAAAATACGAGCTGACTTTAATTACTCAAAATAACAAAGCTCAATACCATAAAAACGGACACATAAGCAGTATTATAACAGTCATTATAAACAAGAACTTACATAGGCTAGCAGCCTAAATGCAATTTCTAGAAAGAATTCCTCAGAGAAGTCAACTTTTAGCAACCGCAACTACAAGGTACCTGAAGACCTCAATTAAAGAAGCCTGGAGAAAAGGTGTTCTACTAAATCATGGTCTATGATGTTGGTGTGACTCTGCTTCACAGGCCAGAACTTAACTGCACAAAGCATGAGTGGATAAGCAGGATTATCCTCTACAAGGTGGCAGGAAGTGTCAGGCTTCTAATCAGTTCACCATCTGGTGGACTCCAACCCCAACTGACATGACCCGTTGCTGCCCCTAAACATATGGCCTCCTGCTGCTCGCTAAGAACTCCTAACAACAATTTCTTATGAAGCTTCTGTTTGAGCAAAACAGTAAGGAAATGTTACTGTTTTACAAAAGATGGTGGAGTTCAAAATTGTATCACCAATTGCAATATTACTGCGCTTACAAAATTATAAAAACTAAGAAGCAACATCCCAGATTACTAGAAAGTCAAGTAGACCAACAGTTGTCTCTTCAGTAGTTTAGTTTAAGGCAAAAAAGCAGTTTGATACCCTGTAGTTTCTGAGTTTTGCAGTTTAGTACCACGTAATTTAACAATTATTAAAAAATGCTTCAAGTTATATAATAGTGCAGTATAAACCAATCATCCGACGCCGTTACTGCCTTTTAACGGCAAACCAATAGCTGTGCTCAATTTTGACCGGTTTTCCTCAATTTTGACTGGTTTGCTGACATGGGAAGTGAGAGAGAGAGAGATACGGGAGGGAGAGAGAGCACGCATCACGTCTCTCGATGGCGAGCTGCACGGTGTAAGCGTCGCCGCCGCCGGTGCCGTAGATCCCCTCGCAGAGGTCGACGATTCCGTGGGGAAGCACGGATCCGTCCGTCATGTGCTCGAGGAGGCACGTGCACCACCCCGCCGGTGCCGTAGATCCCCTCACTGTCTACGTATCTCTCCGCCTCCTCCGTGCCGCCATCGCCACCACCCCGCCGCCCTCCGGGGGAACGTGCAAGAGCGAGGTGAGCATCGAGGAGGCCTACCGCGCCGCGGAGAGCACCCACCAGGCCATCGAGTAAGAACTCTGCATGAAGGTGTTCAAGAGCGACCAGAGGAGCCAGAGCGCCGACATGCACGGCCTGGCCGCCATCGGCACCACGCTCGCCATGGTCATGAGCTCGGAGGATGCCGACGCCAACGACGCCACTAGTATAGAGGAGGAAGGAGGAAAAAACAGAGGAGGAAGGAGAAAAAAACAGAGGAGGAAGGAGGAAGGAGAGAGGAGGGAGGAGGAAAGCTGGTGTGCATCTCCCATGTTCTCTCTCTCGACGGCGTCCGACGACCTCGCCTCCCTCGTCCGACGACATCGCCGTCTACTGGGGCCAGAACGGCAACGAGGGCACCCTCGCCGACACATGCTCCTCCGGCCTCTACAACTACGTCAACCTCGCCTTCTTCGTCACCTTCGGCAACAACCAAACCCCAAAACTCAACCTCGCCGGCCACTGTGACCCGAGCTCCGGCGGTTGCGCTAGCATCGGCAGCGATATCAAGATATGCCAGGGCATGGGCATTAAAGTCCTCCTCTCTCTCGGCGGCGATTCCAGCGGCTACACCTTGACCTCCTCTGACGACGCCCAGCAAGTGGCGGACTACCTCTGGAACAACTTCCTGGGCGAGACCTCGTCCTCGCAGTGGTCGCCGGCGTCGAGCGCCGCCCCGAGCAGGCTGCTGGCCTCGCCGTAGAGCTTGTAGTTGAGGTTGTCGAGCGCGTCGCGAAGGTGGTCGATGGCGTCGTTGTAGAACTCGATGCACGTCCGGTAGGCCTCGCGCATATCGTCGTTGAACTCGACGTCCACCTCCGAGCTCATGGCCATGGCGATGGCCAGCTTGGTAGGTTTTTGATCACGTCAGCAAATTGAATTTTGACTTTTTTTTTTTCACGTCAGCAAATTCATCAAAAAAACTAGTCAAAATAATAAAAAAAAGTCAAAATTGATGAATCTCTCTCTCTTCTCACGTCAGCAAATCCTGAGAAAATAAAAAAAAGTCAAAATTGATGAAATTGACTGGTTTACCGTCAGACTTAGTAACGACGTTAGGGCGGTGGCACTAAATTGCATAGTTTTGAAAGTCAAGTGTACTTTTACGTGATTTTTAAAGATGAGGGTACTAAACTGCAAATCCTGGAAACTACAGGGTATCAAAGTGTTATTTGGCCTTAGTTTAACAGCGAATTAGACATGGAAACATGGCTGTTTGGCCAATTTGATAAAGTGAAATGTCATGAAAAAAGAAGGGCAGTAGCAAACAACTTAAAGACGATGAAAATTAGAGTCCTTACTGTTCATTTCGTGCTTTCTTAGCCAGGGACTCATTATTCTCTTGTGAGCATTTCCTCTTGCTGTTAGAATCATCATTGTGAGAACCAGTGGGAAGGACGGAGGGGGTGGCACATCGAATGTCTTGTAAATCATTGCGTGGTGTTGCATAAGATCCATTCGGGACAGATACGAGGCCTGCACTTGTTGATCGTACTACTGGATCACCTTGTGAGTGTGTTCCTGCACATGTGTGACTATCAACTGATCCTGAACTTTGGTTGGTAACATATTCCTCTTTAAGTATCCTAAGATTGAAATGTTTCGCCACATTATTAGCTGGTGGGATAGAGGGCAATGACCCAAAATATGGAACAACAGGCAACTTGTCATTTGGCCTATCAACTTGCACTTCTTTTCCTTTCACAAGACTGATATTGGATGGGTGCTCTATGGGTCCTTCCAAGGACGGAATACTGCCCTGCGAACCATTACCTATGTCCACCGCAGCATACAGTCTACCCTTGGACTTTATAATTTGAGACATAACAGCCTTCTTATTCGAGCCACCTGCAAAAGATTTGGATAGTGATCAAGATTCTCTAAAGCATAAATCCATGGCCGCATGCAAATCAATGCTAGAGTGCATCAAATAAGCCACAGACAAACCTAGAATGGACTCAATAACAGTTCGTGCAGCCAACTGTTCTGCGTCTTTCTTGTTCCTTGCAGAGCCACCAGTATAAACTTTCCCATCAAAAACTACAGAGGAGAAAAACATTGGAAGCAGCCCTGCTGCTTGGGACGTTACATATTTTGGCTTTTCCAGATTCACCTTGACTGCAAACTCATTCAGGATAGATTTGCAAAAACTTGTATCCTATAAGTGATTGAAATAGATCTCTTAAGTCAATTTAATGAAAATTCTTTTACAAAATAGAAAACAGTATACAATGCAATAAAGAATCATATGCTTCTGTAGCTACAGACACTTGATTATCTAGGGATCATGATATTTGGAGATGAAAATAAAAAGATAAAAACCAATTTTGCAACTCATTGAACTTTGAACCATCTGTAGCCAATTCATCAAGTTTGGCTCCTCAACACACACAAGGACGAAAACTAGGTTAGGGTTCGAAGTCCTAAACATGCAACTGTAGCACATAGTCAAAATCAGATGAATTCACATATATTCGGTACGAGGATCACTTGTGCAAATTAAAGCAAATCTATGGAGCAAATGATAGTTTAAAAAGACGGATCGGATGCATCAATGATCAGGATAGTTATAAGAAATTAGGTACACACATAACAAGATAAGGCATACATGATAGATGAGACCAATGCCTTCATTTTTAAGCTTCATCGAGACGCCCTCAAGGGCAATTTTAGCAACATGCTGCTCTGCTGCTTTCCGATGACTAAATGTGGAAGGTGACTTGAAAACTATACCATCAACCAGAACAGTAGATCTGAATTGTGGTGCATGTGGAGACCCCTCATTGAAGGTTTGATACACTGGTAGTTGCATAGCTGATCTTTGGGCATACTCTTGTAGGCGGTTTTTGTGCATAAATTGTTCCCCCACGCCTAAACAATCAAAGCTGAATTAAGCACAAAAAAAAAAGAAGAGCATATGGACACATGCATCCGTACACAAATCATGTAAGGACCAAACTAAATAAAGGAAAATCACATGTAAAGCAAATTGGAAAAGTTCCAACCCAGCCAAGAACCCAGAGAAGCTCCATCAACATCTATCACGATAATCAGCTACCACAAAGAATCAAGTTTCAATATCCAACCAAATTTTCGTTCAAATCTCCGCATAGCTCAAAACAACAAATCAAATACATATACACGAGATTTAAACTGGTTAAGATCCTGGGGTGCAAACTGGAGCTAACGACAGCTATCACAGTCTCGATCACAAACCCTATTTGATCAAATTTCACCCAAAAAAGAAGCATGGATGGATCGAGAGCTGGAGAAAAAAGATGCAGGCGACGATGGCGATGACCAAGGCGGAGGTGATTCGAGAAGCTTACCAGGATTCGATTGGGCCGCCACCTTCATTCCTTCAATCCTAAGGGCCACGAAACGTCTCTAGCTTTGGTGTTTACTCTAGGGTTTGGTGTTTACTGGAGATAAGTGGCTCGTGAATTCAAGGACTGTAATCGAGCGAGCCGAGCCGAGCTCAGCTCTTTTGGTTCGGGGGCAAGGGGGTAATGATAAAAGGAGCGTATAAATCATCTTTATAATTTGACTTTATTAGTCTCCGAGAAATGCTTCACTGACTATTTTTATTCTATTTCAGTAAAACAGATCCTAGTACAGATTAGATCAAGTTTGGAGTTAAAACGAGTTCATTTGGATAATTCTAACATAAATGATCAATCATCACATCAGGAAAGGATCGATCATTTAAATGCATTAACTTGACAGAGAGCACCAATTCAACCGATCATTTATGCACAACAACAATGACAAAGAGCATGGTTTAAAACGATCGATCTTCCTTCATGAAATGATTACATAATGAAAAATTATAAGATTGGAGGCTACTTACAATAAAGACATTTTTCTAATTTGACTTTGCTGTTTTGGTTAAGTAAAAAATTAATTTACCAATTTCGCAATGTCACATAATGAAAATACCATGTTTGCGTTTAGTTACATGACGGGAGAGGGAGAGGGAGAGGGAGAGAAAGAGAGAGGAATGGAGAGTACTTATCGGTGCCTAGTATGATCACGATAAAAGGAGAGGGAGAGACATTGTTAGTGTTTGGTATGTTCGAAAATAAAATAGGAAAGGGGCGTTCTATCGACACCACACACACATCTATCTACACCACACTTAACTCATTACACTACAACCAATCTAAAATGTCTACCAGTTAACTACCCACACCACATAAAACAGCCAAACTACCCTATCTACCCAAATCTAAAACAGCCAAACTATCCAAACCTAAAAGCCAAAGCCTTCTCTCCGACGGCTTCTCTCCACCTGACGGCTACACCGACTTCTCTCCACCAACTTCTCTCCTCGGGTGTAGGTTTGCAAGCGGCAACCGCAGCCCGGTGACCTTCGTGTTGCGCCTCCGACCGGCGGTTTTTGCCACTCCGAGCCTTTTCCGGTCCGAGAAACAGGTTTTTCTTATAAATCCGTTCAAACCCAGCTAGTGTTGTCCGTTTTACGACCTACAAGTGGTTTTATGACCTACATTGCATGGATTTAGTCGTTTGTTTATATCGATTTAAACCGATGAGCCGATCTTCATCCCCCGTTTTGTTCCTCCGACGCGGTAGTCTTATCCCGGTTGGTCTGGTTTAAATCCGGGTGTTTACTTCCGATCCATTTTTTGAATTCGAATCGGTAGTTTCTTACCGTTTCTGTAGTTTTCCCATCGGTACTTTGATACCGTTGTGTACTTTTCCCAACGGTAGTTTGATACCGTTCGTGTACTTTTCCCAACGGTAGTTTGCTACCGTTTCCCATTGGTAGTTTGATACCGTTTATTTTGTTTTGCCATCGGTATATTGATCCCGTTTCTTTATTTCTGTTTGTTTGTTTGTCGCAGCCAAATGCCTCCTATCACACGCAGTGCATCAAAGGCATTCTCTTCGTCGTCTTCCACGCGGCGGCGACGTGGGAAGGAGGCAGAGGAGGAAAGGACGAAAAGTGTTGTTTTTAAAGACGAGACAGAGGATGAGGGTCCCTCTTGCAGTGGTATCCCTCCTACTATCCCCACCTCTGCAGCAGAGGATGAAGGCCCGTTCCCTGGCGGGCCTGTGGATAAGTCCGTGCTAACTGAGTTTGGGAGTCACGTTGCCTACCGTATATGGCATGGAGAGGTAAAAATAGTTTGGTTAGCTGCTATAGTCAGATATGGCTATCTGACTGAACCCATGGAGATGTAAATTTTCTTTTTTATTGATTCTTACAGGAAAGGAAGCCTCTTAAGATATATGCTCATGGATCCAACACTCTCAACTGGGACAGGACAATGAATAGCGAGTTTAATCAGCTCGTGGAAATGACTGGACTTGGAGGCCTCATCGAATGTTCGTATCCCAGCATTAGCAGTGCCATTGTGTCTGCATTTATTGAGAGGTGGCACCCAGAAACAAATACGTTTCACTTGCCTTGTGGTGAGATGACGATCACCTTGGCAGACGTCGGTGCCATTTTGGGCATCCCTATCGCTGGTATGCCACTGGATCGCTGTGAGCTGAATGCGTCCGGATATAAACAGCTTATGGTAGATAATCTTGGGGTTAGTCGAGCAGTGGCCCATAGAGAGCTGACTGAGAGAGGTTTGGGCCGAGGATTCACCCTTAATTTAAAATGGTTAAGGGATGAATGTACAGTGAATGCCGTCGGGTTAGAGTGCTCGGTGAAGGCGTATCTGTTGTATCTGTTGGGTTGCACCTTGTTTTGCAACAATTCAGGCGGTTGGGTGCACTTGACCTATCTCGCTTCTCTCACGGACCTTACTACTGTGCGTGAGTATGCATGGGGTGCTGGGGCCCTCACATACCTCTATCGGATGCTCGGGTCCGCTAGTCGGTGGGGATCATGTGCTGTTGGCGGATACCTAACTTTGTTGGTGGTACGTAGTTTTAAAAAAGCATAAGTTTATTTATATTATGATACCAATTATTGTTTGACTTAACCCATATTTATCTCAACAATGTAGAGTTGGATAGATGATCACCTTCACCAAGTCGTGGCTCCGCAACTATGCATAGATTACACAATTGGCATGCCCACTGCCTACAAATGGAGTATAAGGAGAGAGTATACAGGCGGGGAGAATATTGTTCAGACATGGCGCCGACGTCTGGATCGCTTGACTCCACATGAGGTAACGTTGTAGTTTATTTACTAGTATTTTTAATCAGCATGTAATGTTGATTGAGTGAATGTTGACTGATTGTGGTTTTTCTGTAGGTGACATGGGATCCGTATCGTGCTCAACGAGGAGGAGCGGATTTCCCTCGCGAAGAAATTAGCTTCTACTTTGGCACCATTACCTGCGGAGAGTATGTGGAGCCTTATCATCCGGACAGGATGCTTCGTCAGTTTGGCATCCGACAGAGCATTCCTCGAAATGTATTGAGGCCGTCCCAGTCTAACATGGGATCCAAGGGAACAGTTCGACGCTACGCGAGAGTGTTCGATTTCAGGAGAGAATGCTGGTTTAATTGGATGGACATGAGTGTCATTGAGCGCTGGACAGGCGCTTCTACCAGCCCCGCTGGTTATGAGTGCATGCCGGGTTACATGGAATGGTTCCGAAGCATATCTCAGGTGAGGGTGGAGAATCCAGAGCATGAGGCGCCGCTAGCTATACCTGCAGACGATTACGTTAATGTCAAGGTAACAATAACTTATTTAAATTTTCATCTTTATTTCATTATTTCATTATACAACTTGTTTAATTCGTTGCATTTTCATCAAATTACAGTATGATCGACTTGCACACCTCATCGATGACACTGTTGAGCATTTGGAGACATTGGCTGTGGAGGAGCAGAAAAAAAGGTGGAGGCGAGCACATCGCATAGTGCGTGGCGAGCCTGACATGGGGCATGGCCTTTGATAAGTGATATCTGCGGTTACTAGATTTTTTATAGAAGGTTAGATTTTGCATAGAAGGTTGTATAAGTGAAATGATATATATATATATATATATTATATATGGACTTCTCTCATGAAAACCACATAAGAAGATTTGCATTGCATTGTTGTGCTGATGGTTGGGTAAGTTATAGCTTTGTGCAAGCATTTATTTCTGATTTGTACTCGGTGCAGATGATTATACTAGATCACCCAAAACAGCCTTAATATCGGTACATTTCTACCAATATATAACCTTTCCATCGGTAGGACGTAACCGGTGCGGGATATCTTTAGACGGTATAAAACCACCGATTGAGAAACGGTATAAATATATCGGTATATCCTAAATATATATCGGTACCAAGCAGCCGGTTCGGAAGGCATTTGGACGGGAAAATATCAGCGACAGGTTGTTTATAATCATTGTAATAGCTGTTTAATTTCTCAGTTCGGAGAGTGTTTCATGGCTGAGTGGTACATTTCTACCGATATACAGCCTTTCCATCAGTAGTAAGTAACCGGTGCGGGGTATCTTTAGACGGTATAAAACCACCGTTTGAGAACCGGAATAAAGATACCGTTATATCGTAAATATATATTGGTACCAAGCTGCCGGTTCGGAAGGCATTTGGACGGGTAAATATCAGCGACTCTATCAAGTTTTATGCTTGTTTATAATCCACCTTAAAAGTGACCCCTCTATTTTCTCTTCCCCAACTCTCTTCCCCCTATTATGTCGGGAGAGCCCGACCGACTGCTTTGTCAACCTACATCGGCAAACGACTCCCGGAGTGTGGCGAACGACACTTGCGATCGGGAAGCAGCCAGGCAGGCTTCGCGTCGCGTCCAGGACCGCCGGGTAGAGCGCCTCCGCCGAAGCCCCCACCGGACAACGCAACCCTACCTTCAAGCTTAAGGTGAGGGCTGTCAATCACCTGGAATCCACCATTTTTTTTTCCTAAGCCGGCTACATTGCAGCGATTTAAACGCTTTGCATTATCATCACTACTCAAATACTTGTTGATTTCAGTTTCTTCATGGATCGGTATTCAAAAACCTATTTGTTCGTACTAATCGGTAGTCTATTCCCGTTTGGTTGTGTTTATGCATCGGTTGTTGTCTACTGTTGGTAAACTCTATATGGATCGA
This sequence comes from Narthecium ossifragum, assembly GCA_963920575.1. Taxonomy (NCBI): domain Eukaryota; kingdom Viridiplantae; phylum Streptophyta; class Magnoliopsida; order Dioscoreales; family Nartheciaceae; genus Narthecium; species Narthecium ossifragum. The sequence goes on from OY986968.1 coordinate 2,012,102, forward strand.
TGTTTTTGTAACCGATGTCATAGTTAACGGTTCGGCCCGTAAGTTCCGATTAATTTACATTTTAATCGGTATGAGACTACCGCTTAATGTGCAGTTTAATCGTCTACCGATGTCATAGTTGATAGTATCGTCACGTAAGTTTCGATTAATGAGGAGTTTAATCGGTATGATACTACCGATTAATGTGCAGTGTAATCGGTATGAGACTACCGATACTTTCATGTTGGAATATATCAAACTGTTATTGAGCGTCCTCTTGCTTGTTTTAGATTCAAATGGCTCCAAGGACACGCGGTTGCAAGGTTTCACAGCCCTCGTCATCGACAGCTTCCCAGCGGCAGCGACCGACGGTATCTAACAGGAAAAGAAGGGCGAGAGAGGAGCCTGGGGCTGCGGTAGGCGAAGATGACGATGAGGGGGGGCCCCAGGCTGCGGCCGGCGAAGATGAAGATGTCGGCCCAATCCCTGGTGGGCCCATGGATAGGTCTGTGCTCACTGAGTTCAAAACTCACATTGCCTATCGTATCTGGCAAGGAGAGGTACAGTACATTCAGCAAGAATACATACGTATTGTTAGAACATCATGGTGTTAACTATATCTCCTTAATGCAGGAGCGCAAGAAGTCACTCAAAATTTATGCTCATGGCTCATCCGTGAAAGATTGGTTTGACATGGACACTGAGGGATTTATGGAGGCCGTGAACATGACGAAGATAGGGCGACTAGTGGATTGCTCGTATCAGTCCATCAACAGTGCTGTTGTTGGCGCATTTGTGGAGAGATGGCATCCCGAAACCAACACATTCCACTTTCCCTGCGGTGAGTTGACGATCACCTTGGCGGATGTCCGTGCCATGCTGGACATCCCCGTTGCCGGCCAACCCTTGGTGCATTTGAATAAGACTTGGGAGGAAAAGACGAGGATGATGGTTGACCATTTTGGAGTGACCCGAGATGAGGCAATTGCACATCTGAAGCTACTTGGAGGAAATGTTATTCAGCTGCAATGGCTAAGATATAGATGCAAGATTGGAAGGGTGGGCATAGAGAGATCAGCCAAGGCATATCTGCTATACATGCTAGGATGTACCCTTTTTTGCGACAAGTCAGGCGACAAGGTGCACATCTCCTACCTACCATACTTGTTGGATCTTGGTGCCATTGACCAGTACGCATGGGGCGCCGCGGGCCTTGCGCACATGTATCGAATGCTAGGACATGCTAGTAGATGGGGCACCTCGTCGATCAGTGGATATCTTACTTTACTGCAGGTTTAACAATTACCTGAAATACTTGTTGATTCTTGCTATTTCACATCGACTTCTGAGTAATGTATCTTAAATATGTGCAGGCTTGGATATATGACCACCTTCCGTCTGTGGTGGCTCCTCGACGTAACATGGAATACAAGGATGGGCAACCCCGTGTTTTCCATTGGCTGCCTGACAGAGGACAAGGGAAAAAGGGGGATAATGTTAAGATGTATCGCGAGAAACTTGATCGATTGAGTGCTCTTAGGGTAAGATGTCATCCCGACACCAAGCACATTTCCATTACGTGGATCAATGTGTTTTCTAAAATTATAGTACCCTTGTAGTTTCCTTACATGTATCACTCAATTTGCTAAATTCATATTACCCTTGCAGGTGACTTGGGACCCATATCAAAAGCTCAGGGGAGGGTCCTTTCCTCGTGATAATATTACTTTCTTTTTTGGCACACTGACCTCCCCGGAATTCGTTGAGCCATATCACCCCGACAGGGTGTTACGTCAAATGGGCATCCGCCAGATCATCCCTGGAGATCCATTACAGTCATCACAATTCCACATGGGTACCAAAGAAACGGCACGGGGATACCATAGAGTCTTCCAGTTCACCAAGCAGTTTTGGAACGACTGGCCTTCCCACGTGACCAGCATGTGCGGGGATGGAGTCTCCGTAGTTAGGGGGGATGAATGCGTGGGGGGTTATGAGGAATGGTTTAAGTCTATCTCGCATGTCATCGTCCAAAACCCCGAGCACCAATCCGCAACTGCTGACGAAGCAATGGATTCTCTGCAGGCCACGGTAAGCATATTAAACTATCAGCCATTTTAATATCATTGTAAGATTTAATAATTATCGATCCTTATTACTTGCAGTTTGAGAAACTTGCGGTGATAATTGACGATACGCACAGTCAGCTGGCTACTATGTCAATAGAAGAGCATAGGGAATGGTGGCAGTGAATGCATGCCATAGCGCATGGCGATAAAGACACGCGGGGTTATGTTCGACATAGACATGGACATGGAGCGTCCTCCTCAAGGGGCACAACTTAGAATACCAAACTGTGTAATCTAACCTTTGGCAAACCGATTGAGAACGGGGATAATACAAACTGTAAATACCGGAACTGTGTAGTTATGTTTTGACTGTGTCTGTGTGTTTCGGTACCATGGTGTAGTTGTGTTCTCCCCGATTTTACATGAGTATGAGTAATATATGTAGATTTTAACAATGTACCTATGACAGCATGACTGTATAGAATTTGGATACTCAATATTTACATCACCCTTAACAGGCTTACTTGAGGAAAACGGGACCATCTCACCGACAGAATTAATATAAGCAATCGGGACCATGGTACCGTCCAAATGCATTCCGAACCGGCTGCTTGGTACCGATATATATTTAGGACATACCGGCGTTTCTTCTCAATCGGTGGTTTTATACCGTCTAAAGATATCCCGCACCGGTTACTTCCTACCGATGGAAAGGATATATATCGGTATCAATGTACCGATATGTACTCAGCCATGAAACACTCTCCAAACTGAGACCAAAAACAGCTATTACATACTATATCTGCATTTACATACTATATATACATGGAGTTGATTACATATGACTTTGAATTATACACACAGTAAATGCCAAACTGAAAACACAACACACAACACACAACACACAACAATAGAGATTACATTCCCAGCGGACAACTACAAAAATCAACACCAACCTGAGCGCGGAAAGTAAATGCGAAACTGCCAAACTGTAAATACCAAACTGAGCAGAGAAAGCTACATACAATATGACCAGAAAGTTGATTACATCCGATTTTAATGTACAAGAGAGTCACATACTAATAACATAGTAAGTACAAAAAATAATTACAAAAAATGTTACAATGTGATTGGACAAAAAAATTATCACACATGGATTAGACTTCAGTCATATCCATGTTTGCAACATGTTAGCAACTGAGTACAAAAAGAAGCAGTCTGCACTATATACAAAGCAGACAAGATTTCAGTAATCATCAAGGTCAATAGTATCCCTGGTAGCAACTGAACTTGGGGTTATCTTCTTGAATAACTTATTCTCCTCGTCATAGGAATCCCATCCGTCAGCACATCGATGATGATACCTGGCCCAGCTTCTGACCGGTGGCGCCATTGGACAACCAGGCTTCATGTGCAGCTGTACAAAGTGGTTTTCATTGACAAATCCGATCGCGATGATCCTCCGTGCGGCCTTAGGGGGCGGCACGGACCAAAGTGGCAAAAATGTCAACACGACGGAGTAGTGTGAGGCTATAAGATAACCCATATCTGGCATCGTCATCCACCGATCATATGCGGGGCCATTTTCAAAAAAGGACAACGAATACATGAGGTCTGCAACCCGATCCGGTCCACCATACAACGGGACATAGCCATCATAGTGAGCACGCAGGTCAAAGATAAGACCCTTCCGAATTTCAGCCCATCCATCCTCGCCAAATCCCAGTAGACTAGTTATAGCTCTAAAGCCGCAATTTCCGTCTGCAAGGACATCTTTAACATACAGTATATAATCTCTCAGCCCCTCTGGGAACTGTAACAGGTAATACAATTTTGTATCACAATTTTCGTATACTTTATCGTCTTTCTTTCTACCCTTCTTTGCCCTAGGTTTCTTGGAAGATATAGGAGTAACTTCAATGGGCATATCATTACTGTCTTTAAAAGAAGGTTCAAACTCAAAAGTAGACGGGTCACGTCGTGTTGAGTTCATCTGCTTCTTGTCCTTTGCACTGGGCCTACCACGAGTCGTCATCTTCACTTCTGGCTCAAGAACATAAGACGACGCAGGTTCGTTTAGTTCCATCAATTTTCTTAGCAATTGTATTCTTCCTGTGGCATCTTGCGCTATGAATTTTGCATACAAGAGCTCCAGCTCTTGTCTGCACTTCAGCTCGAGGGGGACATCAACTTTTGTTGCGCACATGTCAAGTTTACGCCACCGTGGATGTATGCAGAACAAGGGTATAGGGCGTTCCTCCAGTCTGTATTTGGCAATCATATGGGCAAAAGGAAGGCCATGGGTGTGGCGTACCATACAAGCACATGCGCTCTCATCTTGACCAGTACAATCAGCATTCAATGATTCATTATGAACAATGGTGAGTGCACTCTTTGAAATGAACCCTCGAAGTTCTCTGAAGACTTCTGGCCTAAAGTTGTGTTGCGCAATGTGCTTGCTCTTCTCGAATGAAGCTTTTATGGCACAATGTTGGAGCTCGAGCAAAGAGTGGATGGTGGACCACGATGTGTCAAAACCACAATTAGACGATCCAAGATGCCTCTTCAACTTAGAATGTGCACTTTCAACTCTATTCGTTGTATAATTTCCAAAATGCATGTACTCATCGACCCAAGCGCTTACAAAATCTTCTTTGTAGTGATCGAGCCATGTCTTTTGGACATATTCAGTGACATCTTTGTCTCTAGAAAAGGTGTTAAGCAGAGTGCATAAGTTTGTATTATACTCATGCACACTGCTTGAATATACAATTGCTTGCCATAATGTCATGAAAGAGGCAGCCATCTCTACCGTTGAAAAATTCTTTTTGCAGCTAAGCTCAACACACTTTTGGATATGCCATCTACATAGCATCCTTTTTTATTCTGAAAATACCAACTCGATAGCATTCATTGAAGCCAAATCTCTATCTGTCACTATAACATGTGGCATTGAGCAGCCTTCCAACAACGACCGAAGCACATGCAACGCCTATATGAAATTACCCTCCCTCTCAAACTCCATGTATACAAAGGCAGCTGAGAATGTCATTTCAGTCGATGTGACATCAACAATTTCTAGTAGAGGAAGTCGGTACCTGTTGGTCTTGTAGGTGCAATCCATAATCAAAACCTCTGAAAATGTACGGTGTAGCTCAATAGAGGTGCGGTGTGCCCAGAATATGTCCCGAACATTATCCGTGTCTTCCCGAACTGTATGATACTCAATATAGCCGTGCTCATTTAGATGCTTTAGTAGCTGCTGCATCTCTGATCTCCCAGCTTTCTCGACCACCCTATTCCTGTGGCGTGCATTATAGATGGTCTTCAGAGTAGAGCAGTTCCCTGGATCTCGGTGCTTTATAGTGTTCCATATTTGACGTGGCTTCACTAGATTTATTGACATATCAACCGCCAACTTCATTTCTTCCTCGGTTAATCTCCCAACATATGAGTGTCCCTCGAGGTAAACCGCTCTCGGGTGATTGTGCACTCCACATATAACCATCAACGTCCAATCATCATCATAGGCAAGCTTCATACCCTGAAGCTTGAAGGGACAACCACACTTCCTCGTCCCGGAGTTGACAGTCTTCCTCTTTCGGATGGTTAACGGCATTTTTGAACTTGCATAATGCTCTGTGACTGTTTTCCGATAAGCTCCACTTCGCTCACATGCGAAGGTGATCCTCGGCTTTCTACCAGCACCCCCGACCTCTGAATTCTTTATTACAACCACCAAGCCATTCTGTTTTCCAACTTGTTGTGTCCAGTGGATAAGTGTTTGGCGGCTGTGAAAGATCTAGAGATAAAAAATAATGATTAGAATGATGAATTATAAAGCCACTAGTGGTCCAAGAAAATATAACTACGGACAGCATACCTCGTCAGTTGTGAATGACTTGGTATAGTCATAGTTGACACCCCCCAAGTTTTCACCATTATAAGTATAGCCCTGGTAATAATCAAGAAATTAGCATTCGTAAACTCTGAAATTTGATTTGGGTCCTCAAGATCGTCACAGACAACTATCGGTCGAATAGCACCGATATACTATATTTAACTCGGTACTATACTACCGATACATAGACGGTGCAGAGATACCGTTCGTAATTCATACCAAACGGTATCTATGTACCGTTGAGTTGTGCAAGTGTATCGGTAATAGACTACCGATTACATCTCTATCGGTAATTTACTACCGATTAGTTCCAGATAGGAAAAAAAATGGGAAAACGACGGAGTACGGGGATAATGAGCTGGGAATGCACCTTTTCTGGTGCAATTTCCTCGCCTTCCTCGTCTTCATTGTTCATTTCCAACTGCCGCAGCAGCTTTCTGCTAATTTTGGTGATCGATTGTGTCACGAGGGCAGGGCAACCGTGAGGGAGGTGGTATAACAAGAAGAATAGCGTGGAGAAGAGAGGAGTCCGTGGAGAGAAGAGCCAGATGAGATGATCGGAGATTGTCGGAGAAGATGACCGGAAAAGATGGCCGACCGGAGAGGATGATCGGAGAAGATGAGGCATTTAAGGCAAGAGCCTGAGGTAGGTTGGATTCTATTACAGTAATTATACCACATAAGACAGGGGGCAATTGAGACATTTCATCTTAGGGTATTTTTGATATAAAAATCTGTGGTGTGGGTAGATGTTTGTGTGGTGTTGATAGAGCCCCCCAATAGGAAAACATATGAATGACAGTGGAGTTACTAAAATATCCATACTAGATTATCTCATTAATATAATATATTTATTAAAAGGGTAGTATAATCTCATTATGCGTTGACCAAAATCGTGAAAAAGGAGTATTGATTCCTCCCAATGATAGAAGAATCCGATTTCCTCTACTGACGTGAGAGCTCCGTAGAGCTAGCTCCCTCTCATGTGCTTAAAAGCCAACCAAACATGACGACGGGGGTCTGGACTCCCTCTCGATCAAATATGCAACCAAACGCAACTAATATGAATACTTACATGCACTATAGTTATGAGTTAGAGGGGTACTTTTCCCCGCCATGAAAAAAAAAAATTGCACTTGAAATAAAGTGTGATTTATTATCTGATTTAACACGTTACTTGAAACCAGAAAAAAAAAATACAGCCTTAAAGTGTTGAAAAGCCAACCATTTTTCACTAAAATGGAATTGCAATTTTATCTCGAAATACCCCTAAAAGCAATAAACTCCTTATTGTCATATTAGTGTACATTTTATTTGGTCTCTGAAATAGTAACAACCGTCGTGTTCATTTGGAAAAGAACCATTAAGCTCCTTTGGAGCATTGATCATGCGAGGATCGATTATTTAATTTAAGGGTTATTTGCATATACCCCCTGAAAAAGGTTTATTTTACGTATGTCACCCTAAAAAAATAAAATTTGCATCAGAAACCTTGAAAAGCTTGATTATTTGCATATAGCCCCTCGGGTTACTTGGGAATGGAATATTCCGTGTGCAAGCTAACGGTGGAAACTAAAATTACTAAAATACCCTTACCCCTACCCCTATATCTGCTTCCTTCTCCCTCCTCTTTTACCCTAGTCTTATTTTCTCATAGCATGGATGATTCTGAAGTGGAGTTCAACCTTTGGAAATGTAAAAAAAAATAGTGAGATTAATACCTTATATCTGGAACAGCCCAGAACTTTCTACCTTTGCTGTTGGTGCGATTGGATTGCCGGATGGAACAGGGCTCATGGCAACGACAAGTCATATAGGGTGTATTGTGCGAACCTAAGGTGGAGGAAGAAGATGGAGACTTCTTCATGGTTAAATTGACGAGGAAATCGATCTTTAGAGGATGGAAATTGGGAGAAATCAAGAGAAATAGAGAGAAATTAGAAGAAGTTTGCCGCAGATGAGGAGATAGCTAGGTCGCCGGAGGATGAGGAGATATGTCATCGGAGGATTTGAAGCCCTAGCCCTAACAATCGTCGGGTTAGAGGAGGGAGAAGGAAGCATATATAGGGGTAGGGATAAGGGTATTTTAGTAATTTTAGTTTCCACCGTTAGCCTCTGTTAGCTTGCACACGGAATATTCCATTCCCAAATAACCCGAGGGGCTATATGCAAATAATCAAGCTTTTCAAGGTTTCTGATGTAAATTTTGTTTTTTTAGGGTGGCATATGTAAAATAGACCTTTTTCAGGGGGATATATGCAAATAACCCTTAATTTAAAGATCACACCAGGATTAAATAGTAAACTCCCCAACAGAGTAGATAAGGAGGGAAACAGAATAAGAAGAGAAAAGAGAGTAAGGGGAAACAATTGAAATGTAGAAAATCTGGTGGATATCTATTGAGCTGGTCTAAGAACATCTGTTATTCCAGAATAACAGCTGGTTTCGGTATCACGATTTTCAGCACTAATACAACAACATTTCATAGATAGAATACGTGATAGTGTTTCAATGGGATGTAACCTTTGAGATCCCAGATTATAATTTAATCAAGACTTTTGGCCCTATTTGAGTTTTTCTGACTTGCAAAACCGTGAAAAGATCAAACATCCACACTCTTGGCTTTGCATTCCTGGAATCAGAGCAGAAATCCGAAATCATTCTTGCCATCTCAACCACCACAGCCAAGAAAATTGGACCTTGCATGCAGAACTGGATGAGGAATCTTGGGGGTGATGAACAATGCGCTGCCGTGACTTGAAGAACATTAGGCTTCCATTTTAGCCATCTGGTCAGATAATTCATCAGCCACCTCATCTCCATCCTCGGAAATTAGTTCTCCCTGAAAAAAAAGATCATAACAAATTTCAGAGTTTCTGAAAAGACCATGAACAGAAGCACTTGCGCACAGTCGGATAATTGACGGATTTTGCTAAAACAGGTCTTAGAATTTCTTCTTTTTAGCATTACCTTTCCAAAATGAGCTTGATTGACCTTGTTTGGAAGGACTTGGGTAAAACAGGCTTTACACGTTTTAACTAGTTTCAAAAAAAAATTCACCGATTTTTTGTTTTGCAAAATATGGGTGAACTTTGCTCTTCCTTTGAAGAACCAGGTATTTCTCTGTTTTGGGACCAATACCTCAACATGTAAAGTGCGATGTTTCCACCCAAAATGTGCAAGCTCCGCTTTTATAAAGGAATGCAACAATTGACAAGGAAACGGCATGTGTTTAAACAGAATCTGCACATTACACATCGGTGCATTTTGGTTTGAGAAAAGGTAAAAAAAAAAGACCCTGCAAAGGAAGAGCAAAATCTTGCACAGAACAAAACCGGGAGGAAAAATTTGCTAAGCAAAAGCATGGATTTTGTCTAACTTTTGAGACCGTAAATTCTGTTTGACAACAAATTACGTAAAACCTGATATTTTTTAGAAGATCATTAAGACGCATAGGGAGGCAGGAGTCTAATTCGCACTTACTTCTACTTCCCCTCTTCCTTCGACATTTACGCATTTGGAACCACTGATGGTAGCACTCTTCAGCAGGCTTCGGGGAGTAGAATTACTTAGGCCATTCTCTACTGGCAATCCATGTTCTGACCCCTCAAGTTGCTCTGACCGTGGAGGGCTTTCAAGGGTCGTGCGGGCAACAGATTCTGCACTTCGCTTTTCACAATCGTTTTCTTGATGAGCGATTTCATCTCTAGGTCCACAAATCCTCTCCCTAAAGCCAAAAATTAAGGCAATCAATTTAAAAAAAAACAAAGATATGCATTTGGTATTGATGAAATTTTTGCTTCCTACACTAGACTGCAAACTAGGCATGTTGAAGTATTATGGACATTTAAGACATTAGATATGCTACCTAGAACTTAGCTCTCTTTATCCATAATTACCTAGGCAAAGAGGCATACTGGCGCCTAAGTGGTGAGCTTCTTTCCCCCTTGCCGTAGTGCTCTTCAAGCTGAGCAAATTGTCTCTTAAAGCGATCTACTCCACTGTCATTTAAAATTTATAAGTCATAGCAACACAAACAATGCAGCAGCATAGCACTTTTTGTTCACTGCTCCAGAATCACATGCCTATAATATGCCAGAACTATACAACAAAAGGACCAAAATACATGACCACTCTTCATGCATGACTAGGTGAAGGCTAGATGAATAAAATAGCAAACTTTAATTTCATAGAGCGTCCAGCTCTTCTTTGAAATATTAATAAATGGAATGGTTTTCTTGAATTCAAGAAGAAGAACGACAACATAGTTATTACCTAAAGCACATCAAAGATGATCTAGCTCATGTTACAAAAATAGCTCAGACTACATAAGACAGATATCTTGGCTACATCTATGACAAATTTATACAAACTTAAAACCCTCTGGACCCAAAATCCAAGACTTGTGAGAATTGGAGCTTGGATTCTCATTCATGAGGAGCCTTGGTTTGAAAAAGTTCTTCAAGATTTCCAATGTCTCACAGATCAGTTTACCAGCCTACCCTAACATCAACCTAAATTGTACTTTCTTCATTTTGTGTAGTTGATGTTTTGAATGGTCAACCTAACTTCAATCTCAGTCCCGAATATCCCAATACAAATTCAAAGTCACAATACATGTCTAGCATGACAAATAAATATATATACCTTGGGTACATGAAGCTGGTGTGATCCGTACCATGCAAATACTCCTGCAGCATCTGGGGATGATACTCCAAAATCTGTATGCTTCAAAAGATTGAATTACAAGTGACATATGTAGTCGCCAAAATAGCATTCGAAGAAGTTAGGTTGTATCAAAATATGCAGCATACCTCTCTGTAAATTAACTCTCGTACATCATCTTTTGTCAATTTCCTCCTTTCAAACTCAAACTCGAGTTTAGAGATGGGCTTTGTTGCTGGTTCCCGATCCGCATTTGCAAGCCCTTGAAAGTATGGATCAGCTAATGCCTTAAAGCACAAGATGGACCAGTATCAGTACAATTGTGCATGAAGCATTGGCTTCTTTCCAACCTCTATTGCATGATAGGTCTTCCAAGTCACAGAATCTTACCTCTTCGGCACTAGGCCGATCCTTAGCATCAAAAGCGAGTAAGCGTTCGAGTAAGCGAAGGGCCAAGGGATCCACATTAGGGAACTTTTGTGAGAGAGGTATCGGTGATTTTTTCCTCATGCTGCTAAGATATCTCCTAGCTTTCTCATTTCGAATCTGTGGATGTTATGGGAGATTTCATGTGAGGCACAGTCTACAGCAAATTGGATACAGAATCTGTAGAATGAAACAACTAAAGTTATAAAAATAATGCAGGTTTATTTGCAACAGGAGACCTTCCTCTACACCTGATATTAGAAAACAAGGTCTAACATTTTTCATCAATTTATTGGTTTGACCTTTACTATAGCGAGATGAAATGCCTTTTTAGTTTCTGGATTACAAACTATCCTTGAATATCCATCACAAATAGAATATATTAGATGAATAGACTTATTGTTATTCAAAAGTAAAACCACTGCCCTCTTAAGCAGTTCAAATAGACTTATCATTTTCGAGATTTCAACTTATAACCCTCTTAAGCTTCGCTCTCAGAATTTTCATTCAAATACAGCGCATTCGATTCAATAGCACCAACCTCATCTCCAGAATACACAGCCCCATAAAAGGTTAAAATTTTCAATCCCACCCTACCTTTTCATCTTTAAGAATAGAATGAATATGGAAGAAAGAAACAAAAACAGGGACAAAGCATTCTCGTAAAAGCTCGGTCTTGGACTAAAAAACAATGGACATAACTTTCCTGTTGCAAAACAGCAACTTTCTAGATCATATACAAGAAACCAATAAAATCACTTGTATACAATACTAAAGGAGGTAAAAAATTAGAGGTACTTCAGAAGTAATATGAAAGAATCAGCCAACAATATGTGGCATTGAGGAGTATACTTGTCACAGAAATTACATTAAGATAATCCTTACATAATACAGGATAGATGAGAAGGTAGAGTCAGGGACAGAGAGAACCAACCCTTGCTACTGACTCGGCTGAAGGGGTACCAAGAAGATCGGTCATGAGATCCAACTGATGCACTACATTCTTTCCAGGAAACAGTGGTTTTCCGGTTAGCATTTCCGCGAATATGCACCCTATGCTCCAGATATCTACTGCAGGTGTGTACTGCAAAACTAGTAGATCTTAGACCAAATTGGTCACAAAACTAGAATTAATTGTTACATCCGGCCATAAAGAATTAAGAAGCATGTAGTGAAGATGAACTTCAATCCACATAAGCCACATAAGGATGTAATCCCGACATAATTAAATAGATGTCTGATATTAACAATCTGGAATTTGTTGCTTATATGGATCTTATTTTGGAAGGAAATCACATGAATGAAAAGAAGCTAAAAGCTCTCCCATTAGAGGTTTATCATGATAATGGTCAAGATTAACTTAAAGAATGTCATAAAACGAAGAATAAGGGCACCAAGTGACATAGAACAATAAACATGATACTAAAGGAACTAAAAGATGTTCTAACTCATGACATTCAATCCGCTAAACGAACCACGTAATGTCATACACATGACAGTATATAAGCCTGTCAGCTTCCTTGACACGGTGTGGAATCCATTACAAGAAATTAAACACCACCACAAAAAAAAGACCGAAAGAACACTCCAGTTCGGCATCCAGCTGTAAGTTTGATGATTCACATACCACGATACTGGAACAGAACCTAACAGGAAAAGGAAAAAAACAGAAAAGATAGTACATGAAAACAATAGTCATGTTTTTTTGAGTTCAGATACGATTTGATTACTGTGAACCATCTTACTTTGGAAAAGAAAGATCCACATAGTTCAGGAGCACGATACCATCTCGTTGCAACATAATCCTGCAAAAGAAAACAAAAGGCAAAATAAAACGAATACATGAGTAGGAAAATTCTATCAGAATACAGACCTGTTACCTGAAGCAAAATGCAATCAACAATCAAAAGAGTCAACCTCATCAACAACCAGAAACATAAATATCAAGAACAACAACTACAAAGTACAAGAGTTATGCAATGGAGATGAGCAGCATACTGTCCAAAAGATAGCTGATGGCGCATCTGTAAAAGATACACGGGCGAGCCCAAAGTCACAAATTTTTAATTTGCAATCAGCATTGGCAAGGATATTTTTGGGCTTCAAGTCACGATGGAAAACATTTGCTGCAAAAACAAAAAAAAGTCATTGACAGTCATCAATAGGCATAAATGGAAAGGGAGGACAATAACATCAACCCATTAAGAGCCAATAACCTGTATGAATATACTTCAGAGCTCGAAGAAGCTGATACAAGAAAAACTGATAATGTTCAGGGGTGAGATCATCGTTAGCCTTTATCACTTGGTGGAGGTCAGATTCCATCAGCTCAAAAACAACATAAATATCTTTGAATTCCCGCCGGGATGGAGGAAGCATTATATGCTTTATCTCCACGATATCAGGATGGCGGAGCAGCCTAAGCAGTTTGATCTCTCTCAGGATGCGAGTTGCATCTGAAACATGCTCAAAGACATCGTTGATCTTCTTGATTGCAACTCTGTCGCCTGTGTGGGTATCAACCGCCGCCCCGACTACCCCATAGCTTCCCTTGCCAATCACCTCTTGTATCTGGTATTGGCTTGCCTCACCATACTCGGTGAAAAACTCGGTGTCAAGCATGTTCTGAAATATATCACCACAACAAACAAGATTTAGTTCACCAACATTGTATATACATTAAATCAATCGAATAAAGGAATATCAACAAATGGAAGGCTCCCTCTATAAGTAATCAATACCCAAACTAGTAATGGAAAAGGAAGCGAAAACTCGTGAAAAAGCAAAACATTTTAGCATAATCATTTCAGAGAGGATATTTGAAGGCCATGTTAACTAATTTCGAAACAAAAACTTGGGAGAAAAGGCAAAGATGAAGGCATAACAAATAAGATCAGCAAGGATAAAAGGTTGAATTTTGAGTATTGCATAAGGAGGATTATCAATCTCAATACGCAATTCCAATGATTCTGGTCGGATCCCAACATAATGAAGCAAACTGATTAAATTCAGGAAAGATGTGGATAAAGTAGCATGGAAGTGATAGGAGCACCAGCTCTCCTACTGATAGCACCTCCTATCTCGCAGAATCCCCAATATTCTAGCCATCTAAAGGAGACACATTTGCTCAAACGGGTATATTAGTTCGGATGAACACGAGATAAGAACAAAAACCGCTGCCTCCCATTTATAGCGGAGATAAACCAATAAAGTAAACAATAAAATATTAAAGCCAACAGAACTGGACGCCGTCAGACGGGAGAAGAATCAAGCAAACATCCAAAGTGACGTAGAAATGGATCAGATCTTTAATTACAGAACCATGAAATTCGCGTTTCAGATCGATCGGTATAACTCGAAAAATGCTAAGAAAAGAAGCCCACAAAGATGAGAGCTTTTAGAGTACTATATCGGTAGATGCACCAATAAACCCATAAAAACCACAACTTCATCTAAAAACGTCTATAGAAAAGCATAAAAATCCGAGCTTGGAGATCGACAGAGAAGCGGTCAATTGCGGTGACCTTCTTGTGGGGATCGAAGGCGGCGGGGCGGTAGCGTTGGGGGACGCGGATGAGCCGGAGCCCGAGACGATTCGATTCCTCGGCAACTCTGGCCTCCTCCTCGGAGTCCTCGGCACTCACTGCTGCTCTGCCGGTTGCGGCGGACGCGGAGGCAGGGCGGCGGCGGAACCAGCGGCGGACGCCATCCACGAGGGAGCCTCCACCCATATAACAGCTGCAGTGAAAGCCGCGTCAACGCTCGTCACCGCGCCAAGCATTTCCCGCGTTCCTAGTCGCCGGCCACTCTCCCCCGCCGATCGCCGTCCCCAACTCTCTCTCTCTCTTCTCCACTATTGCGTGCAAGATTGAGCAAATGGGGCTGCTAAAATTGGTGTTTGGTTTAATATACTTTTATTGCAAACTATTAGGATATATTGGGATTTTTTATTACTAAAATTGGTGATAATTTTTATATGATGGAATGTGACACCAATTTAGATGAGATGATCATTTATTTTTTATATAACATAAAGCTTTTAATAATTCTTCTATTAAGTCAACAATCTAAACTTTTTATTGCAAAGTATTAGGATATATTAGGATTTTTTATTACTAAAATTTGTGATACTTTTTCTATGATGGGATGTGCCACCAATTTAGATGAGATGATCGTTTATTTTTTATATAAGATAAAGCTTTTAATAATTCTTCTATTAAGTCAACAATCTTCAATAAACGTGAAATATGGTACCAAATTTCCACTTAGCGTGTTTGTTTTTTTTTACTTTCTTTTTTTAATGCCTTTGTGGGTTTACTTCTTTTGGACTTCCGTACTTCTCTTTTATTAGTTCTCTCTTTAGTAAATCTACGGCTGGAAATTGGTAGCCGAATCTCAAGGAAGATCTTGCCGGTAAAACAGTGCCCGCACGCTGCTGGTGCTTTTCATGCTACAATCCCTTCGGTCCGCAGATTGCGCTCGGGCACGTGCTTCGAGGTCATATAGAAATTCTCCAATCAAAAAGCAACACGTGGCAAAGCACAAATTTCGCTTTCTGATAGGCACATTTGAGTGATTTGTAAATAAAGCATGTTTCATTGCACAGATATCATCGAATCGGCGGTGACATCATGTATATAAAACTTTATCCTTCCGAATATATTTGATGGATTACCGTCGGACAGCGACACCCAGCCCGGCCCCACCTGAAACCGAAACTAGCGGGCGCAGTTTGACCCGTTTGGAAGTATTCGGGTCTGATCCAACCCATCCGTTAGGTCGGATCGAGTCCTAAATCGTCTGTTTAAGCGAGCTTATCAATAGTGATGGGTGACTTTTATGGACACTGGATCATTGTCAAATGTGGGTCCGTGTCGGTGCAATCTTTTGACATTTTTGATAGAGTGGGACATGCTAATTAATTTGATACTTTGGAACATGGAATCGTGCAACTATTTCAAGGACCTAACCGTGCTGTAATTGGCATGACTGATAAATGTTGGGTTGGCCACGTGTTATATCTTGATATTAACAATTAAGACGATTCTTAATATATGAAGTTTAGCATTAGTCCTAAATGTTTCCATTTTGACATATATCGACTACTTTAATCCTGTAAGAAGTCTTTCTTAAAAGATCTTGATTCGACCTCAAGCTGAGTCTAGCTGAAACCAATTTTTATTCGAGCTAGTTCCAGTTCCAGCTCGATCAACATCAATTTTATTCTGGACTGACACGATAGGACTCGATCCGATCCAAAAAAATTTGGTTTGGATTAGGTCCGTATCGCGCGCCTCCGTGTGTCTCACTCGTCTCTCGCATGCCCCTTTGCCCCTCCGCTTCCAGATAAAACCCCACCGCCGGCCGCCTCTTCGGGCCTCCGGCCTTTATATATATATATACACACCCGAATCCGACCCGATTGGAGAAGCGAGGAGCCGGAGGAGATGAAGCTGGAGGAGCTCTTCCGGTGCCAGATCCACGTCTGGTACCCCACCTTCAAGCCCCACACCATCCGCACCCTCCTTCACCCCCTCCCGGATCCCTTCCTCCGCTACATCCTCGGCCAACCCGAATCCGCATCCGCTTCCCCCACCCGCTTCCTCCTCCCCCGCCCCGCCTCCGGCGCCGACCCCTTCCCCCGCCAATCCCACCACTTCGATCCCATCTCCTCGCTATCCCTCCTCGACTCGGATGAGGACTCCGATGACGACTCCGGTACCGAGTCGGCACCGTCGTTCCCGGAACTCGAGGCGGCGGTGGACCGCTCCCTGGCGGAGCTGGGCGGCGCCGCTGTCCCCAAGCTCAACTGGAGCGCCCCCACCGACGCCACGTGGATCGCGGCCGAGGGAACACTCCGCTGCACCTCGTTCGCCGAGGTTGCCCTCCTCCTCCGCTCCTCCGACCGCATCGCCCACGATCTCTCCCACGCTGTTGGATCCTGCTCGGATGCAGGCCCGTCCGACGGCTCGCAGCCGGCGACGTCTTTCTATCTCGCGCTCCGGAAGTGGTACCCCAACCTCCGCCCCGAGATGGAGTTCCGCTGCTTCGTGCACCGCCGCAATCTCATCGCCATCTCCCAACGGGAGGTCACCACCTACTATCCGGTTCTCCCGGACCGCAAGAGCGAGATCCTACCATTGATCCAAAATTTCTTCAATGAGATAGTGCGGTCTCGATTCGAATCGGATAGCTACACGTTTGATGTGTATGTCATGGGGGACGGGAGGGTGAAGGTGGTGGACTTCAACCCATGGGGGGCATTCACGCTGCCACAGATGTTCGATTGGGAGGAGCTGGAGAGAGAAGGGTTTGGAGAGGAAGAAGTGGAGTTCAGAGTGGTGGAGAGCCGGCAAGGGGTGCGGCCGGGGCTCAAGACGGCTGTGCCATATGATTACTTGGATACTTCGGAGGGCAGCGGCTGGGACCAGTTCTTGAAGCGGGCCGACGATGAGCTCAGGAAGCAGGCCATGCGGCAAAATGAACAAGACGAAGTCGCCCCCTAGGCAGGTTAATATCCATGATTTTCAATTATGTGCGAGAATTTCCAATTCTTCTTACGTTACTTATCATGGCCAATCTGAGTTGACATTGTTATATTATGTGTTGGGATTGGTTTAGGGTTTAAATCTTGGATGAATGATTACAGCATGATGAGTTAAGGAGCTGTGGGCATGCATGGCTACTTGACTATTTGTTACTTGCGAAAAAATTCCAAATTTAATTTTTTGACACCTTTTTTCTTATCGAGGTAGGGGTTTATATGGTAGAGAAAGTGATGAATATAGGGAGAAGAGAGAAGGGGATTGGAAATAGAATAATGGGAGGATTAAAGTTGTCTATCAGCATCCATTGCCATGAGCAAAAGAAAGGAATAAGCAGTTTCTGTGTGGTTTGGTGTGCGAGTCTGCTTCAGCTAGAGATCAAGTTGCATTCCAACTGCTATATTCGAATTGGGCCTCATGTTGTTTGGGAAACTTAGCATTGGCTTCTTTGCCCATGGTTGAACTGAAGCTGGATCTGCCTGTTTGACAAACTCGGGAAAACTTGAGCTTGATCATGCCTGTTTTATGACCTCATAATCAAGCTGAGGCTTTGGACATGTTTGTTAGCCATTTTGTGATGAGGCTTATGATAGTTGATATCCGTGTTCTGGATCCTGAACACTATATGTGGCCATCGCCGTGGAACCTATTGAGATGAGCTTAGATCATTTATACAAGCAGAGGCATAAGGCCCAAGCAAGCCTCTCTTGGTGAACAAAGGCCAAGCTGTTTATGAACAACCTGTTCCATTCACCACGCCGATGTCAGAAAATAAAATGACAAAACAAGGATTTGTTATGAGAAAAAAATATCAACCTGAGAATAACAATAGGGAACGCTAAGGATGTTTAAGAATGATCCCTTAGCAGTAAAGTCATTAGAGGAATGGAAAGGACGGTACAAGATAAACGATTTCAGCAAATTGGATGCCTTTGTATTACCTCGAAGGAAGTCTCAATCTAGTTAAGAGTTGGAGATCATGAAGGAGGAGGAAGATAGATATGAACCTCAATTGCATGATCGACGTGTCATACATGCAGATTTAGCTATCCTTGAGGTGTTTTAAACTTCAGTATTGATTCCTTTATGTTAGTGGAGGATGACCATGTATTTTTGGTCTTGTACGTTCTAGAGTGTTAGTTTATAACGGTTTCTCCTTCGACTGCAAACATCATTTACCTAGATTGGGACTTTTCAATACCCAAGTTGATATAAACTGCCATTATATAATTTTTAGGAATGAGTTTGAGGGTTTCTTGTTGGGCATTCAAAAAGGGTCATCATGATTCTGCTTCTACTTAGGAAAGAAAAGTTTTTTTTTGTGGAGACAAGGTCATTTGTCAGAAGGCAAAGCCGATGAAGAAGGTTTGATCATCTTAATTGATTGGGATGTTTCCATCTTCGTCTTCTTTAAAGTTTTGCTCCCTAATAGTTGTGAAGAAGATAGAAAAATAGCTCCTGTTCCCTGACGTCTTCCTCCATTTTCGGGTTCCCTTTGATATATTCTGGTGCTGTATTTTCACCTTATCTAGATTATTATACTATTGAAACAACCATTGTAATATCTTTGTGAATGTTCAATGGTCATGGTTGAAGAATTTTTTTGTATTTTCACCTTGAACTAGTTGTGATTCTAATGATTGCAGATTTACATTTATGATGGATGGGAAGAAAGCACCGTTTTCTCAAATTACATGGAAACAAGTTCGAGGGCCTGCTGAGTGCTTAAATTGGTCTTCATCACGAACAAGCTTTCAACTGCTAGAAGTTTCAACTGCTGCCACCATTTTGAAGGAGGTACCTTGCAGCATATAGCACAACAAACCACACCTATTTAGCTTTTCCTAACAGATGTTTTTTTTTTTGCGCTAGTGATAACTTGTAAGCAGGGTGGAGCACTTCTGTTTAGTATCTGAATTTTCTACATAAGGTCTCTGCATTTCTCTGTCAATAACCTTCTTTTGGTTGATGTCCATACTTCAATGTACTTGAATGTCATATACTGGAAAGTTTTGGCAAAAAACAAGGTGACATTGAACCAAGGTGATAACTGATTGTCAGTTGCAGGTAGCCTTATTTCCATTCTCTGGAGATATGTCAACATTAACGCTTTTAAAAGCTCATCTATGTATCCTCTACAGCACGGTCTTGCAATCTATTTCCTATTTAGAAACATTTCAGAACAGAACACCGTCTATACATTTTTTTTTTCACCAGAGGAATATAATCTTGCCAAAAATTCTGGGACAATCACGTCAGTCTTCATATCCGCATGTTAGATAGCTGTTAAGGTTTTCTATGGGCTTATTGTGTACCTTAGCAAGGTCATTTACATGAAAGAAAAGTATATCCGTTCAAGCTTCATATACTTGTCCGAGAAGGAAGAAGATAACTTGTGTTATGGTTTTGAATGTTTCAAAATCTTTCCAGTCCAGTTTGATCTGCTTCGGCATTCAATCAGTTAAATTGCTTTCAAGATTATTCAACAGCAGGCATTAGTGATTCTTACAACCGTTGACAATGCAGAGAAAAATATGCTATGTTAACACCAAATAGACAGAGTGCATGTCATGTATGAACTATTGAACTCTGATATTGAGGAACAGAGGATGCCCATTTCCTCCTGTTGGAACAAAAAAGGAACTCAGGATGGAGTTATATCTTCCTGCCAAGTTTTCACAACAATCCTAAACATTGAGGGCTTTCATGTACCCAATTTCCAAGAGCCTGCATCTCTTTACAAAAGTTGGGCACCATCTTACTTGGGGTATGATACAAAAAGGAGAAAATACTTCTCTTGAAAGGCTATACAAAATTGGCCCAGGTAGAGATGCCATATCTAGCTTGAAGCTCCCAGGCAAGCTAAGTTTTATTTCACTTAGGATGCAACTCCTTGCTCAAGAATCTGCAATTCTTCTCAAAGATTGGATTCTCCATGATTTTGCTTGCAGATGGCCGCCTTAAAGGGTCTGGATCCATCATAGCCTGAAAGGGGATAAATGAGTTAGAGAAGATTCCCATATTGGACAAGCTCAAAATGATTTGCAAAGCATTTCATATCTGAGCATGCTCGTAAGATCCATAAGAAAAATTATTTGCTAAAAGGAGGCCTTTGCCTAACTAATAGAGGATTACAACTGCTGTGGTATTTATTATTTTAAATCATCTTCAAATTTGGAGCATAAAACACTCAGCTTCTGTCCTAGATATCAGAATATGACAATAATATGGCAACGACAAACAAGCTGTACCTTTCGAGGTTGCAACAAACATTTAGCACAAGAGAAACCTCTTGATAGTTTCGGCATTCAGTCTCACATGGAATCGTAAGTAAAGAGTCATTGTTATACTTCCAAATTAGGGAAGGGCGATTCATATACCTTAAGTAAGCTTTGGAATTGCATGGAATATCCCGGAAGCAATGAGATCTTGCCCTCCCTTAGGTTACTGAACTGAGGACCAGAATTGGGCAGAGGGGATCCTTTTACGAGCTCATAGATTGTTGCTCCCAATGAGAAAATGTCAACCTTGACCAGATGCTCATACTTGTCATTCAACATTTCTAGAGGCATGTATCGGGAATCACCTTCTTCAATGGGCAAACTGTGATTTGCAAGAGTTGCACACCCAAAATCTCCAAGTTTATAAACAGCATTTTTCACATATATATTCTCAGGCTTCACGTCCATGTGAGCTATGCCACGTTCATGCATATATTGCAAGGCTTTTGCCATCTGCAAAAGTGTATACAGATGACATTGCCGCATTTCAAAAGAAAAGATAATGTTAGCTTGTTGGAAGTGCATGAAACAGCGGATAAAAAATAAGGATCTCTAAACATTGAAACACTTTAGAGTTCTGGCTTTCTGGTACTTGATGGAATTGTTTGCTGAATGAACAGCTTTTAAATCAATGCAGAGAAACTAATTTTGTAAGCATATTGAAAGTCACAGATGCATACTAGTTTTTTAAAAAGAGAATTAATTGCTTGATAGAGTTCCAACCGGAAAATATACCTAGATTAATTGCAAATGAAAATAATTATCCATTATTTGAGCTTTGGTGAAAAGGAGTTTGTGACTACATTGGAATAATTGGCTGATAGACAGAACCATCTCAATTATGAAGGCGAAGCAACCAGTAACCAAAGTTTCCTCAGAATTGAAAAGCATTCAGATGATAAGGAAAGACAATGCGAGTTTTGGCATAACTACCAATGATTAATCATGAAAAGAACAGATGATGGCAAACGCATGCAATCAAGAATTTGGAGACTTCAAATAATCCATTTAATTCGGAATAATATGAACTGAATTAATTGCAACATTTCTTCTCTAATTAATCCGGCTTCCCTGGACTGCATTAAGAAATGACAATGAATAAAACAATTTGAGTTATGATACCACACAGATTTCTAGTATCTAAATTATTTGTTCCCTTCTGTGAGTCTTTTTCCTCTTGGCTTCTTCCCTTCTGGAGTCTTTTTCCTCTAGTCTTACTTGTATTATTTTACTTGTCCCATCGGTAATTCTCTCTTGACAAGAGAACTGTTCAACTGATTCATAAGAGATCAGTTATCATTTGCCATTTTATGCTATGAACAATGTATCTAGAAAGATGAAATATCAGCAACTGCCAGGTTCGATGCTTTTGCTAAAAGCTATTAGAAAGTAGACAGAAAAAATAAGAAACTGTAAATGAATAGCGAGAAACATAAATTCAAAAACCTGATATAAAACATCAAGGACTTCTCCGCCTTTCGGTGTGTATCCTTTGTTGATGGACAAGTTCTGATCACAAAGCTCCATCTGAATATAGAGCTGCTCATTCTCAAACCAGGAAGTGTGGTAACCAACAATGTTTTCATGATATCCTAAATAAGAAAGAATTTGCTTTAGGTTGCACAAGAGGAGAGTTTGATGGAAGAACCAAAGATTTCTGACTGAGAAAGCGAGCAAGCTGACCTAAGGCTGATAGAGCTTGAACTTCCATAAGTGCACGCCTCCTGGATGCAGCAATGCAAAGCTAAGTAGCCATAACTAGGGTAATTGTCTTTCAAGAAAATGAGGACTATACCTATCCATGTCATGACATAATTGCCTTATGCTATGCTTAACTGCATACATGCAGCCATCTATTCTCTTCAGAACTTTGAAGACACGACTAAAGTTTCCACATCCAATTTGCTGTAACAAGAATGCGTTGATAAATTCACTAAGAATTGCAGGAAAAGATTATATAGATGATACTAAAGAAAAATAAAATATTTGGACAGGAAAGAGCCTATAATAATGAAAAGAACTCAGACGGGACCTCAATTTCATGAAAATCGGTGCGATACCGTGAAAGTCCATCTCCACCAATTGATGGAAAAAAACCTGCAGAGCATCCCCAGATAAGGACACTATCTTTAGTAGATTTCATTTAATTCCTACAAATGTTGAATGTCCAAATCTCAAATCTATACAAAATAGGCATCAGATAGAAAACTCATTGGTTTGAAGAGATCTGTCATGTTAATGCTCTTCCAACCATGCTCAAAAGATGCAGTATAAATGCTTGTTACAGCAATCCCGAAATAATTTTTCCCATTTGCAGAATAGAACGAAAACGTAGTAACTATGCAAAGAAAACAATTGGGAGTTCAAACTCTCGCTACACATTATATGAAAGCCATCTAACCAGAATTAGCAATTTACTCGCAAAGATGAAAAGGATGAACCTAAGGTGAAAGAAAGAGTGCAAACCTACTCTACAACTTGCACATGGGAGGATAAAGAAAATCCACACCTGCATATTTCAATCTTCTGTCCCCAAATATATCTAGACCAACAGCTGAGTTCATTCTTAAATATGGATTCTTGATGCATGGAGGAGGCATGACACGACAACGAAGAGCTACTGCTGACTGAGAAACATAATTCCCTTTCTTTTGTGCTTCTGATCTTGAAGCATTGGACTCTGCAAGTCCATTTGAGGATAAGTCACTCATTTGAGGTTCCACAGCATGTTGATTGCACAAGTTGGCCTCAAGGGAACTGGATGGAGAACTGTCTGAAAGAGAGATAGAGAAAGGATAAACCATCAAACCAAATTAAAAATAGCATATCAATGTTAGTTTGGGCATGCTCAACACGAGCCATTCTTCAATTAAAGCAGTTCCATGAATGTACAAGAGCATCACAAGAAAAGAGTACAGGATGTAGATCGAGTATGCTGAAACAAACGTCTGTAAATTGGAAAAATTAACTTCGAACTGTATACAAGTACTACCATTTGAAAAGTAAAGATATTAAGTAAATTAAAAAGAAGCGAGGCATCTTAAGAGATGTGATAATAGATGAAGTTTGATAAAGATCATTCAGGAGGGAAAAGAACCAAAAAGTTCAACTAATACACGAGAGTTATGCTTGCCAAGAAAGCAAGCATTTCCCCCGTCTAGCAAACAATAGAGTAGAAAAGAAAACGCTCATAAAACCACGCTGACCTTGTCTGTGCCTCTTGTTCCTGGCACTGATCGACTTCTCCGGCGACTTGGGGCAGACTGAGTACTCCTAAACAACCAAAGATCAAAACTTCAACGAAGGGCAACGAAAATAAAAACTACCCCTTTGCCAAAAACCCCAAATTTACCTTATTGAAATCGAAATCGTTGGAAATCTGCTGCCCATTGGGAGTTATATAGTCTGGAGTACTAATAGAGACACAACAACCCATCATCTCAAAACCTCAAAAATCTCCAACATCCAAAACAATGAAGAAAAATAAAATCAAAGAGGGTGAAATCACCAGAAGAAATCTTGGCTGAGGATGCAATCTTTGTCCTCCAATCCCCCCTCGATGTCGAGCAACGATGGGGGCTGGGGTTCCTCCTGGGATCCCAGGATCTTCTGCAACGGGTCCATGGGGAGGAGCGAGACGTGCTCGAGCTGGAGGCGGATGCCGCCAGCGGGAGAGATCCCGGCCATCTCCGCCATCGCCGCTACCGGAGCTCTTCTTCTCGTCCTACTCTTCTTAATAATGGCTTTGGTTTTTGGAGTCTTATTAGCTTTCATAGCTCTTGAGACCATGGGTTTATTATAGAGACGATTGGTGGGATTCAAATTAATAAAAAGGATTTATTACTGTTGCTTTTGGCGGGAGAATTGGGGGAATTATTATTTTAGATATTTTGGCTCCAAGTTCTAGTATCGGGTTCGGATCTATAGTTCAGACCCGATGGACTATTGGCCCAAACTATATATACTGCAATAATGTTACTTTATATTCCAAATCTTGCTTGCTTGATTCAGACAATTTCTTGAGAGAAACAATTCAGGAGAGGGAGAGTGCTTGTTGATATGAGAGGTGAATCCGAAATACATGCAGACACAGTTTAGATTTCGGATGCCAGAGCGAGTGGATCTTGATTGAGTGCGGAGGGCACGAGTTCTCAATCATACCAGATTGTGTGATTTAAACAGAGACTGTGTAGATTTTTTACTTCAGAATTTATGTCCATCCAATCCCCCCATCCACAATGCTACATGCCAAATAAGCAATTTTTCAAATGCCAAGCAAGTGGATCTGGATTGGGCGTGAATGGTGCAAATCCCCATCCACAACAGTTTGCAAAACTTAAATCGAGATAGCAATATAGCATAGGTTTTATTTTTTTTTCGTTCACAGTATTTCTATCCTCTCTGTTGAACAAGCATTAACCTCATACCTAAATATTATGGACAAACATATGACTAGAACGCACCAGAAAAGGGGTAAGATTTTTACTTGTGATATAGCTGCACAGGATTGACTGTCATGATATATCAAAATGCACCGGGTTCAATGTGACTGATTAGGAAGATATTGTTTTGTCTAGCTTTTCATGGAAATATTCATATTTATCCAAAACAAAAACCTTCAATCGGCTGATCAAGCTCAATTTTAAACCTAGCCGAGGCTCTGTATGAAAGGGTGAGAATTCCATAAATACCGAACCAAATTACCGAATACTGAAATATCAAAATACCGAAATTCCATGATTTTAAAAACCGAACCGAACCGAATTATGACATAAAACCAAACCGAATTAATTCGGTACACTAATTTAAAAACCAAACCGAACCGAATTCATAAAAAAACCGAACCGAACCGAATTCATAAAAAAACCGAACTGAAAAAACGGAAATAATTCGTAATTTTTTTACTTACAATATAAAACCAAACCGAAATAAGCTATATAATTTTAAAAATTTCAATATTTCGGTATTTATCAAATTTTAAAAATAAAAACCGAAACCGAACCGAATACCGAATTTTTAACAAAAAAAAAACCGAACCGAATATACCGAAAAACCGAACCAGATTGTTCGGTTCGGTTTTAAAAATTCGATTCGGTTTTGCTCACCCCTATCTGTATGTGGTGCAGGTGCATACCATTTTTCGCCCCCTCTTTACAACTCTCATTTGTTTTTGAAAACATAAGCCCGAAGGCTGGTACATAATAATCCCTTTTAAACTTATGAGATAAACTCTTAAATCCATGTTCCGATTCCATCGATAAGCATCTCAATTTCCTGCTCCGCCTCCACTTTCAACGAAGCAATCCTCGCCATGTACTTATGAGTTAGTAACCGAGAAACGTAAGGGCGGATTAGCTTGGAACCGAGTACATGACTCATAGTATTCCACCTGGAGTGCTCCTGATCAAAAGGACATATCAAATACAATGGAAAAGGTTGTAACAAATCAGAAAATATCTTAGAGGTCATCAAGAGCTCCGAAGGAGCTTGTTTTAGCTTCCTAATTTTTTGCTAATGAGTTTTTGGTTTGGTTGATTTTTAGACTGATCCGGCTACAAAGTTATTGCAACAGTTTATTTTAGCTGCAATAAAGAAAGGCTTTGATGAAAATTCTGCAATGAAAAAAGATATCTTAGAGGGCATCAAGAGCTCCAAAGGAGCAAAAAAATGGCACTGGCTGCGCCAGTTTTTGGGAAAGATGACTGGTATGCTTTATCTTTTGTCTTTTTATTTTGTTATTTTTTAAATGTGAGGAATATTTTTGTCAACAGCATATTCCTTGGTTATACTGGGTCTCCTTTGAAGCTTGTTGGACTTGCCCACTGAGGAATTAGCAAAATGGATGGCTGCTCTTGTTTACGAGCTGAAGTTGCGCTCCTTGAATGCTATATAGGAGTTAGTATTGTTCAGCCTTGACGTGTCTCACGATGAAGCCGAAGAAACAATGTTTCTTGCCCTACTTCTTGTGAAGAAGTCCATGTTTAAAGTTGTTTTGTATGTGGAGAGCATAAATGAAAATACTACTGGACATTTGGTTGTCATCTTCAGAGGAATGGGCTGGTCAAAAGTGGAGGCGGAGCAGGAAATTGAGATGCTTCTAGCTTTTCTACTCTGCCTCCACTTTCGACAAGTCCATTCCTTTGAAGATGACAGCCAAATGTCCAGTAGCATTTTCATTTATGCTCTCCACATGCAAAATAACTTGAAGCATGAAGTTCTTCACAAGAAGTAGGGAAACAAACATTGCTTCTTCGGCTTCATCGTGAGAAGCGTCAAGGCTGAACAATACTAACTCCTATATAGCATTCAAGGAGCGCAACTTTAGCTCATAAACAAGAGCAGCCATCCCTTTTGCTAATTCCTCAATGGGCAAGTCCAACAAGCTCCAAAGGAGACCCAGTATAACCAAAGAATATGTTGTTGATAAAAATATTCATCACATTTAAAAAATAACAAAATAGAAAGACAAAAGATAAAGCATACCAGTCATCTTTCCCAAAAACTGGCGCAGCCAGTGCCATTTTTTTGCTCCTTTGGAGCTCTTGATGGCCTCTAAGATATCTTTTTGCATTGCATAATTTTCATCAAAGCCTTTCTCTATTGCAGCTAAAATAAGCTGCTGCAATAACTTTGTAGCTGGATCAGTCTAAAAATCAACCAAACCAAAAACTAATTAGCAAAAAATTAGGAAGCTAAAAGAAGCTCCTTCGGAGTTCTTGATGGCCTCTAAGATATCTTCTGATTTGTTACAGCCTTTTCCATTGTATTAGATATGTCCTTTTGATCAGGAGCACTCCATGTGGAATACTATGAGTCATGTACTCGGTTCCAAGCTAATCCGCCCCTACGTTTCCCAGTTAGTAACCCATAAGTACCTGGTGAGGATTGCTCCCATTAATCCTCCTCTGTGGAGGAATGCTTCCCTGCACCAAGAGACGAAGGTATATTTTAAGTTTCTGGATTAGTATTTGAGAATGTTTTTTAACCCTTATAAATCATTAAGCCTAATAAAACAAGTATTTGAGATAAAAAAAATCATAAATCGTAAATGAAAAAAAGATCTAGGAAAAAAACTGAGCAAATATCACGATATGAATTAAATTAATTTGCAAGCTCTTGAATCAAAAGATATAAATTAAACTGAGAAAACATCACGATCTAAAAACATCAAAAGAAATTTCTCATTGATAGGTCTTCATAAAAAAGGCTCAGAATAGAGCCTTGACTCACAACCACTTCCATGCAAATGGTACAAAAACAAATAGATTGTGGATTCCTTCTAATGGGTTAGAGTATCCAACACACATAAGCACCTGCTAGAAATTTAAGTATTAGCATATTTAACGCAAACTCAAATTGGCAAAGTTTAGAAACCACTAAATCGTAGGTAATAACCCAAGTTACATTAGAGCATCATGAAAAGACCATTACAATTACAAGAACCGTAAGGGCTGTTCAAAAGAGACATGCTCCAAGATAGTTCATATCAAATACAATGGAAAAAGGTTGTAACAAATCAAAAGATAAAAGGCCTATATGACCATCTACATGCTACACAATCAACACCAAAATATACAATAAGCTACCAAAACAAGCACTAAACAAAGCCATTCAAAACTTAAAAGGAAACAAGTATACTTCCTAGAATCCTATCTACTACGCACCATGATGGCTGACAAAGGAGGAAGTGAGCCAGCCGTCATGGTGAGCGAGAGCGAGCGAGGAAGAAGTGTTTGGAGGTGCAAGAACGCCATGGAGCTACGAGATGAGGATTGGGGAAGTCTCCTCTGAGGCTATATTAGGGCATCTGATGCCCTTAGGGCTTTTTTTATTGAAATCGATGCTTATTTACGAGGGTCCTAAACACTTTGACAATTCGAAAAATTCAAAAAATGCCCTTGTAAACATTATAAAAAAAAAAAAGGCCAAAACGCACTTTAATATCCCGTGGTTTCAAATTTTTGCAGTTTAGTACCATCCCGTTTATAAAACAGTTTCATATTTTCATTTTCAGAAAACAGTTTTTCAACATTTCAAACCAAACGCGTTATCACATGAAAACATTTTCCAAACCAAAATGGGGCCTTATTGTTTTGGTTATTTCTGTTCTCTTTTCCCTCGACGACGAGGACATGCACAAAGGAAGCACAAACTATCACCTTAATCAAGAATCAAGACTGATGTGACGCTAAATATAAAGGATGTGCTTCATTGGTCATCAAGAAAATTAACAAAAAAAAGGAAAAAAAAAACATGGAATAACAGGATGATGAGATTTGTCCACTGACCTGAAATGAATAATATCATTGCTAGTAGATCTGCCGATCTTCTGGGAAGATGAGCAGCTCGGATCAGTGAACGACTTCATGGTTGATTAGACAGAGAAATTGTTGATTTGTCCTCTCTGTGCCCAATGGAGCGCTAGAGCGATCTAGTATTTAGAGAGCGGCATTGATATCTATTAGGTTTAGATTTGGGGCAGTGAGAGATCTCGGGAAGCTATGTTATTCACCAGCACCGTAGATGGGCTAATGGACGGTGAGAGATAAACAAGATAGATCGGTAGTTGCCTGGAGCTCTTGTTCGAAGGGCAAAAGAGTCAACCGACGCTTTATTTAAGGGAAGGGTGCGGCTATCCGTACCACAAAATGAACTCAATACACCATAAAAATTAATTTTTGTAAAAAAAATATATATAAAAATCCTAAACTACCCCTTCCCTCCCTCCCTCTCTACCACCACCACTCCGGTAGCCATCACCGGTCCTCCACCCCGGCAGCCACTGCCGGCTGCGGGAGAGAGGAGGGGGGGAAGAGGAAGGCCGCCCGGCTGCGAGAGAGAAGAGGGAGGAGGGAGAAGAAGAGAGAGAGGGGGAAAAGGGAGGGCGGCCGGCTGCGGGAGAGAGGAGGCCGGTCGGGATGATCGATCCTTTGGTCATGGAGGATCGATCCTTCCTGTGCCTGGAAGTCCTTGTCGGTGGCTTTCGAAGGACGGCCACCGCGGTGGCCGTCGCTTCCCCTGTCAGGGGAGGGAAGACTTTCCCTCCCCTCCCCCGGCTTTTCCCCGGCCTTACCCGCCCTTTCCCCCCTTCCTTTCTTCCTCTCTTCTTCTTCTCCCTCGCGCGGCTCTGTTTCTTCCCCGGTTGAGACCGCTCCTTCTCCTCCTCCGTTCTTCCTCCTCCGGGCGTCTTTCCGGGAGCTTGAAGGCTCGTTGGGTTCGTGGCAAGTCGAGGAAGGTCCTGGGGTAGGACTTGTGGATCGAAGCTGCGTTGAGGATGTAGGGTTCTCATTCTAAACTCCGGTTGTTTTTCGAGATTTTGAATCCGGTTTTGGTTTTCGTTTTAAATCTCTTGTGGAGTTGGTGTTTTTCCGGTTTTGAAGCCTTGAGGAGCTTCGTGGTTCTTGGATCTATCAGCCCACCAAGTTTGGTGGGGTTTGGTTGTGTATTCCGGCGGTTTTCCAGGCCGGAAGTACATCGGAACCCATCATGATCGATCTTCCTGGGTGAAGTGATCGATCCTCTGGTGTTAGTTTGCTGCGCCCAGCCACATGATCGATCTTCTTATGGGAGGAGATCGATCACGGGGCCTGGGTCAGCCTGGTTACCCTTCGTCCCGAGAATGATCGATCTTCATGGGAGAAGGATCGATCTTCCTTGGTGCGACTGGAAGGGTGCCCTCTGTCACCAAAAAGATCGATCTCCTTGGAAGGAGTGATCGATCTTCTTTGGCTCGACAGTGAGGGAAGCTCACTGTTGCTTGAATGATCGATCCTCCCTGGGTGAAGGATCGATCCTTCAGTAGCAGAGAGGGTTTTCAAGGGTTTTGCCCGCGGGGCTTCGCATGTAATGGTCTTTACGGTTTTACCCTCGGGGTGTATCCTGTAGTGATTATGCATGAATGTTTATCGCTTTGTGGTTGAACTGGGAGGGTGATGCCTCTCAGGTGTGTAGAATAAATGGGCTGACGGTATGCCCTTACCGCTTTGTGGTGAACCGAGGGAGTCATAACCCTCGGGAGTGTTTAGTATAAATGGGCCGAAGGTGTGCCCTTGCCTTGTCGCTTGTTTACAGCTTTATATCTATCTGCCCTGTTTTGCTTAACTGTGCATTAGACATGTTTGGCTAGTTTGGGTGGGTGTTCCCCCCTTGTACTCCGTACCCAGGTGCTAAGTGGAGGTGTCCTGCACGGTTCTTTTCCTCTGTTGGTGCAGAGGGTGATCCCGCATGGAACCTTTTCCCCTGTTGGGTGCTTAGGGTGATGAGCAAGGTTCATGTCGGGAGCCCTTGGGGCATCGATAGGGTTATGGAACCTTGGCAGTCCTTAGACTTAGTGCCTGGTCGGGAGTCAGGGATCGTGGCTCTGTGGCTTGGAGTGCTGGGAGGTGGTTGTCGTGACCTCGGTCGTTCCGCCAAGTGTGGAGGTCCCGCTTGGGGAAGGGTGTCCTACCAGTAGCGTCATGTCCACCCTGTGTCAGGGACAGTCGGAGTTTGTCCATCCCTAGACAGTGGCAGTCGGAGACGTACTCGGGACAGGGACCCTTCGGGTTATCGATAGGATTTATGGGATCCTTGGCAAGCCTCAGCACTTGGCTTCAGGGTTGGTTGTTGGGTTTGCCTTTCTTGTGGGGGTTGTGGAGTGGGACCCTGCTGAGCTGTTGCTCATGCCTACCTGGACTGTGTTTGTTGCAGGTGCTGGTGCCCGGTTCTCCCAACCGTTGCCCCGTCGGTCGTCCAGTGGCAGCGCGCCGGCTCCTGACCATGTCTGAGGGTCAGGATGGCTTTGTCTGCGCCTTCGTGGAGACCCCGGTGGGCAGTGTGGCTTGCTTTCTTTTTGGGGACTGTTTACCCCCCCCCCTTGTTCTAGATCTATTGTATCTAGGTTTCTCCTGTTGTAACTCTATTATGTGTTTGTAATAGATGTTGTTAGCTTTTGTTTCCTGCTTTCGCTCTTTCTCTGTGGTGTCCAGCTGTTTCCGCCAGCTGGGCCTTTGTCTCGGCTATTTTCGCCAGTCGAGGCTGGTAGTTGTAGGTGTCTTCCCCTCGCGGTCCCCGGCCCGGGTGCGCTCTGCGGGTCGAGGCGCGACACTCCGGCTGGTTTTAAAGGTTTTGAAATCCGGTTTTGATTTCAATAGATCTCCTTGTGTAGTTGATGTTTTCCAGTTTTGAAGCCTTGAGTAGCTTCGTGGTACTTGGATCTACCAGCCTACCTTGTTTGGTGAGGTTTGGTTGCGGATTTCGGCGGTATTCCTCGCCGTCCGGCCGCCGGTGAACCCAATCCGGATCGAGGTGGCCCACCCCGCCCGAGCGAGAGCAATCTCCCTGGGAGGGTGATCGATCTCTTGGTGGCAGGCGTCAGTGCGTCATACGTCACCTACGAGATCGATCTCCATATGGGTGGAGATCGATCCCGCGGGGTGACCAGGACTGGTACCTACCGCCTCGAGGCAGATCGATCTCATTTCTACATGAGATCGATCTCCTTCGATGCAGGGAGGACTTTTATTGTTTTAAATGTTGTTTTGCCCTCGGGGCTTACTGTATTTTCTCAACCTGCTTAATTGCTTGTTATTACTGCTTTGTAGTTGAACCGAGAGGGTGATGCCTCTCGGGATGTGTAGAATAAATGGGCTGACGGTATGCCCTTTACCGCTTTGTGGTGAACCGAAGGAGTCACGACCCTCGGGAGTGGTTAGTATAAATGGGCCGAAGGTGTGCCCCTGTTGTGTTGTTTGTTACTGTTTTCCTTATTCATATCCTGCCCTGCTTCCTGTGCATTAGACATGCTAGGTTAGACTGGGTGGGGTTGACCCGTGGACTTCGATGATCAAAGGCTAAGTGGTGGATGCCGTTACCCGACTTGTGTCCCCTTTCTGGTGTCTAGCACGGGTAAGGGTGTCCTACAAGTATCGTCTGGCCCACCCTGTGTCAAGGACCGTCGGAGGTAGCCCAGTCCTCGAGCAGTGGCTATCAGAGGGATTTACATTGGACAGGAACCCTGGGGGGGGGACATCGATGGGATCGATGGACTCCCTGGCTAGACTTAGTCTTTGGTCGGGAGTTAGTGGTCGTGTTGGCTTTGCTGCTTGGAGTACTGAGAGATGGTAGTCTTAATCACGGTCGTTCCGCCAAGTGTGGAGATCCCGCTTGGAGAAGGGTGTCCTACTAGTAACGCCATGTCCACCCTGCGACAGGGATTGTCGGAGTTGCCCACCCATGAGCAGTGGTTGTCGGAGGGGCGTACTTGGGACAGGAGCCCTTCGGGTTATTGACGGGATTTATGGGATCCTTGGCAAGCCTCAGTACTTGGCACAGAGCTTGTTCGTTTGGGTTGGCCTTCTTAGCGAGAGTGGTAGAGTAGGGCCCTGCTGAGCTGTTGCTCATTCCTACTTGGACTGTGTTGTTTGCAGGTGCAGGTCCCAGCTCCTCTCCAGTGCTTCCCCCTCGGTCGTCCCGTGGCAGCGCGCGGCTCCTGGCCATGTCTGAGGGTCAGGAGGGTTTTCTTTGTACCTTTGCTGAGACCCCGGTGGGTGATAAGACGTGAAAAGTGCACAAATCACCCTTTTAACTAGGTCTCGTTAGTCTCCGAGCAATGCTATTTTGATTGTCTTTTCCCCCATTTCAGGCTTAAGGACCCTCAACGAAGATTAGATCAAGTCTGGTGCTAAAACGAACAAATAAAGAACCTGCTAGGAGCAAAAGAGCAAAGGAGCAAAGATGAACCATCTTTGACATCAAAACTGTACCTGCTCAGGACGAACCAGATGATGTACTATATATGGTTGGAAAGCTCTTGAAGTCTAGATTCCAGAACTTTTTACGGTTCGTGATTTGGAGTTTCCTAGAGGAAGATATGCCATTTCTAGTACAGAGGTGCAGAAGAAGCACTTACGGAAAATCAGATCGATCTGCTTCCCATGCAGATCGATCTGGGTCGGGCAAATTCCAGTTTTTGAAGTTCCCGAAGTGAAGAAGATCGATCTCAACCCAAAGGAGATCGATCTCCTTGGGCGCTGCGGGAAAAATAAAAGGAAATTGACTAATCCGAGTTAGGGTTTGTCTTAGGCTATAAATAGCCTTCTTTGGGGGCGTTTTGGCAGCCTTCCATGGCCGAATTTTCGTCATCTCTTAGGGTTTCTCTTAGTTTCTTTCCCACAAATTAGGTTAGATCTTTGGGAGAAGATCCATGGATGGATGGCTTCAACAACCTTCATCAAGGTGTCCTCTTCTTAAGATGAGTACCTAAACCCTAGCTTTGGGATTCTACGATGTAGTAAAGTTATTTATTAGGGTTTTCTATAGATTATGAGTTGTAAATCATACGTTTGATGATTGAATGGATTGTTTTTATGTTCTTATCTATTGGTGTGATTATTATTATATGTTAGATGAATGATTTGTTCCTATATGCCCTAGATTTAGGTCTTGTGCATGTTAGGGCTTGAGATTAGGGATTCTCGTCAAACGTCTATGCTAGGACCATGGATGTGAGGATTTCCTTCTCGTGATTAAAGGCCTTGTAATGCTAGGACCATTACACATAATGCTAGAACCATTATGACCGCTTCTTAATCCGTTATTCATCATTATTCGAGATTAGGGGTTTCGTATGTGCTAGAACCACAATGCTAGTGCCAGAACCACTAGGTTAACTCTAATCCTTGATACATTCTAGTAGGCGATCTCAAGGTGCTAGAACCATCTTGATTATTTACCAATATCCATTATTGATATTATCCCCGACGTCTTCGTTGAGCGGTAGGAATTCTAGCCATTCACCTATCGACTATATGAAATCATCTAAGTTGATTTATCTGCTCTTATCTTAGGAATACCTAGTAAGTTCTTTATTATTGATTAGAGTTCCTTGGCATTATTT
Source organism: Narthecium ossifragum (assembly GCA_963920575.1). NCBI lineage: Eukaryota > Viridiplantae > Streptophyta > Magnoliopsida > Dioscoreales > Nartheciaceae > Narthecium > Narthecium ossifragum. The sequence goes on from OY986968.1 coordinate 2,046,844, forward strand.
TATCTATTAGTACTTTTTTCGTATTTGTTTAGTTCTAGATAAAAATCCAAAAGATTATCTTTTTCCCAACTCCTTGTTAGGAATTATACCTAGTATACGACTTAAACCATTAGTTCCCTGTGGATTCGACTCGGACTTGCTACTATCTACCCATAAAGTAGTTAGTTAGTAGTTTGATTATAAATTTATAATTTTGGCGTCCTTGTTAAGGTAACGACACTTTTCAAGGCGTGTCAGAATTTTGGCGCCGTTGCCGGGGAATTAATTAGGGTTTTAAGTTGTTTACTTAGTGTAGTTGCTTCCAACTAGTTGTTTCTTTTGTTCTTATTTATTTATCAAAAAAAAAACGAAAATCATAAAAAAAAAATTAAAATTTAAAAATACAAAAATAGAATTTGTGCTAACATTTCTATATCTTTGTGTTGATAGAAGACACCGCCGTGCGAGATTTGACAACATCTAAGCGACGACGGGCGTCTCATTCTTGGACCATCCACTGTAACGTATTTCTATCTTTTTGGTGTGATCCTTGATTGTTTTGATTGATATACATGGCCGATAAGTATATGCCACCAGGTGATGCATTACATGATTATTGTTTACCATTTAGTCATACACCCGCTTATGTTAATGACACATATGATTGTTCAAATCCCGCTTATGATTTGCATGCATATTCTTATGATCCGAATTTGAGTAGTCATACATACCCCAATTGGCAATACCAAGGTTACTATCCTTCAAATGTTCAACCTCAAGGTGACTATCCTAACCCGCACTATGCACCTAGTTTTGAACCGTCTTATCCTTCTCAACCACAATACTCACCACCCCAACATTGGTATGAGCCATCCCTTCCCCTTGCACCACAACCACAAATAGATCCAGCTGTAAAGGAAAGGATTCTTAAAGCTTTAGAGACTTTTGAGGAACTAACACCAATCCTACATTCTCATTCACAATTATTAGCCAATATGGAAGCCCGAATTGGACAACTAGTTTCTTTGATGGATTCAAATGATGATGAGGCTGATGAGTGTGGGAATGAGTCGATACTTCCTAGTTCTAATGATGATACTTGTGATACCCAAGTTACCAATGTTAGTGACACATGCAATTATGCGATCCCTAATGAGACTTCACATGTTCATGATGAGTTGAATGATGTTTTGCCGGTGTGTGAGGATATTATTGATGATTTCTGGTCGGCGGCACATATTAAATGGTTGAATGGACAACTGCCTCATATTGTTCATGATGATGATGATAGTGATGAAAGCATGTGTGACTTAGAGCTTCCTACGATTAATGATGATGTTGATAATGCTTATCCGGTTAATGATTTTGAGGCATGTGATGGTGGTATAGTTTATGATAACTCACCGGTTACCGATGAACAAATTAATGATGATGTTAAAAAAGAGATATTACCCGCATTTGATGTCATTGATATGTTTCATGAGGACTTACCGGTGTTTGAGTATGCTATTGATGATAATGTTCAGGATGATAAGTCATTACCGGTGAATGATATGTTTAATGATAATGAGTTTGTACTTGAGGCATCATATGCGAGTGATATTTTACCGATTTTTGATGATTATGGTGATGAAAGTACATATAATGATAAGTTACCGGTCTTTGACGTGTCGGATGATGATGGTGTTTTGCTTTGTTTAAATGATAATGATGAATCTAGTGATATTAGCCAGACCTTTCATAGAAAATCTCAATTTGAGCTTTTACCATTCATGCCATCCACACTAGTGGAACATTCTGGGAGGTTAGACCTTGTGTCGATTAGAGACCATGCTAATTTTTATCGAAACTTCATCGAAGATCTTATGCCGACTTCTCGTCCTTCTAGAACTTTGTTTGCTACGGACATTCCCTTTTTCTTTGACGAAGCTTGTTTGCATGGCTTTACCCTTTTTCGGACCATGTATTTCTTTACCTCAAATCATCGACCTCCAAAAGACCACTTGAGGATGGATCTTTTTATTGAAATTCATGGCTTGAAGGATGACAATTGGCCCATGATTAAAACTTTTACTGAATTGTTTGTCATGAATCCTTCTTTATTCTTTGATAAAACATGTTTGCACCTCCTCGCCATTCTTAGGAACATGTATTTCTTTACTTTCACCCATCGACCACCAAAAGCCTATTTGATGATGGACCAATTTACTGATTCACATGTTTTGCAGGATGATGATCGACCATTGGCTAAAATTTTTAATGATTTATTTTGCCTTGGACCATCTGTTCTTCATTAATAAATCATGTCTGCATGTTTTCTCTATTCTTAAATCTATGTATTTCTTTACATGGAATCATCGACCACCCAAATTTCAGTATATTTAGTATAACGTCGAGCTAGCGACGTTAAACTGAGCGTTTCCTGGGAGGCAACCCAGTATTTTTTCGGATTTTTGAATTTTCCTTAATTTTTATGTTTTTTTTTTTCCATGATTTTTTCCCATTTGTTTTCGTTTTTTTTCTAGAATTTTCCTTATTTTTCCCTCGAGTTTTTCTCTCTCCTTCTCGTCGCGGCTCACCAGCGAGCCATGGGCTCGTCGTCCCGGCTCGTCCCCGAGCCGTCGCCGACCGCTGCCCGTCGCCGTCTCTCCGCCCATCCCCGTCCCTCCAAACCAACACCTACATCACCGCCATCTTCTCCTATACCTTCTCCCGTCCTCTTCTTCCCTTAACATCACCTCCTCCGACGCCGATGAGCCTCCCCTGTTTCACCGGCCATCTCCGATCACCTCTTCCACTGCTTCCCAACGCCCTTAGCCACCTCCAGAAGTGTCCTCCGGCTGCCACGAACTCTTCCCACCCATCAAAACTCAAGCTTGCAGCTCGGATCGCCGGCGTCCACCACCGACGGTCTCAACCTCTCCGACCATCTTCTATTCGCCTCCTGAAGCTCCAATTCTTGAAATAAATCATATAGGTGAGTTCCTTAGGTCTCCACGATCCTTCCTCGATCCTTGCCAACCTCGATTGAAGCTCCGATCATCGGAATCCAATTCCGGCGATCAGTCTCCTCCGATCCGCCCATCACCGATCTACCACCTGAGGACCTCCGTTCCTTGATCAGACTTTACCAGTAAACTCCTTGCCCCTCCACGATTCTATCCCAGCCCTTCCCGTCCTCCGACGATGAAGTTTCACCGTCGATTCACCTCCGGCGAGCTCTCAGCCGTCCATTGGCTGCCATACATGATCCAGAGGCTACAGTGATCCATTTTCCGATCGGACGGTCGCGATCATCAATCAGGACAATATTATTGATGCTGAATATTTTTGGTGTTGCGCATGGATGATTTAATATATTTTAATGTCTATATTTTAAATTATGTGGATGAAGGATTGTATAGGCTAAATATTCAAAAAATACAAAGGAGACTCTGCCGAAATTTTTAATAATTTATATGCCTTTTTGCTATTCATGATATATTTTCCATTTATTCTATTTGATTTTTCTTTGAAAAGGTATTTTTGTGGCAGGTGTTCCTTTGTACATTGCTCATGGGCGGATATTTATGCCAAATATAGATCATATTTTCTAGAGACATGCATTTTGTCGGTGGCGATGTTTCCGTTGTGTGGGCGAGGTGGTGATTATAATGTGGAAGACGACTATTCTGACACGATCTTATGGTGATCTCTACCATTTATACCTTGCTTTATTTTTATGACTTAGTGTAATTGAGGACAATTACATTTAAGTTGGGGGGTAGAATTCTAGAAATTTATGTTTATGATTCTTAGGGAATTCATGTCTATTATACATCCCTTAAAACATGTCAAAAGAATGACATTATGATTTTTATTGATAAAGATGCATGATTTAGAAATCTATTCGATGATTTGTTCGGAAATTTATATGTCATATAAAGTCTAGCAAATTTAGCTATGCATGGCATTATCTCTATACTTTAACACTTTTACCATGATTTAGGGATAACTTGACATATCCTAATGCACTGAGCACTTTCACATGTTGAAGAGCTGAAATTAGATTCTGAGCCTAAGACTGGGATAGATTTATTGTTCTCTGTCATGTCACAGAAGATACACGAACACATGCAATTTTCTGTTCACAAAAAGTATCTGTCTGAAAGTGTAGGGTTTTCAACTTAGTAACCGGGCAGTGTGCCTAACCAGCGTGCTATTCGCGTAAAACAGTTGAATTACCTGAAAAAAAAAGAAAATGAAAAAAAAGAGAAATGAAAAAAGAAGAAGGATTTCATACCTAGTAACCGGGCAGGGTGCCTAACCAGCATGTTGTTCGCGTAAAACGGTTGAATTTCCTAAAGAAAAAAAGTATGTGTCTGAAAAAAAAGAAGAACAGATATTGTTACGTGATAGTGGAAAATATGTGCATGCTTAGAATGTTGATCTTGAACAGTTGAATGCTTGGATATAATGGAGACTCTGATGCATGTGAAACTTTATTCACACACTGGAGTGTTAAGGTTATTCTTGAATTATGATTAAATATGTTGAAGTATTGGAAGTGTGTTATGACATGCTTGTATTTACTCTACTTTTATGGGTCTGTAAATTAAAGAATACATTCATGAATATTAGTTCTATTTGATGCATTAGAGTTAATGAATATTATAATTGAGTTCTGATGATATGTCAAGGGGATGTATAGATGTTTGTGGGTATCATCACTAGAAACCCTCATGAGACTATAACTCCTCCACTGGGGCCACCCAGGGGTTTAAAGGCTTGTTACACATGCTAAGTGTAATCGTGAGACCTACGAAAGTGGCTAGTTAGATTTACTGCTTTATGTTTATTTTTATCTTGCTTTGCTCGAGGACTAGCAAAGATCAAGTTGGGGGGTGTGATAAGACGTGAAAAGTGCACAAATCACCCTTTTAACTAGGTCTCGTTAGTCTCCGAGCAATGCTATTTTGATTGTCTTTTCCCCATTTCAGGCTTAAGGACCCTCAACGAAGATTAGATCAAGTCTGGTGCTAAAACGAACAAATAAAGAACCTGCTAGGAGCAAAAGAGCAAAGGAGCAAAGATGAACCATCTTTGACATCAAAACTGTACCTGCTCAGGACGAACCAGATGATTTACTATATATGGTTGGAAAGCTCTTGAAGTCTAGATTCCAGAACTTTTTACGGTTCGTGATTTGGAGTTTCCTAGAGGAAGATATGCCATTTCTAGTACAGAGGTGCAGAAGAAGCACTTACGGAAAACCAGATCGATCTGCTTCCCATGCAGATCGATCTGGGTCGGGCAAATTCCAGTTTTTGAAGTTCCCGAAGTGAAGAAGATCGATCTCAACCCAAAGGAGATCGATCTCCTTGGGCGCTGCGGGAAAAATAAAAGGAAATTGACTAATCCGAGTTAGGGTTTGTTTTAGGCTATAAATAGCCTTCTTTGGGGGCGTTTTGGCAGCCTTCCATGGCCGAATTTTCGTCATCTCTTAGGGTTTCTCTTAGTTTCTTTCCCACAAATTAGGTTAGATCTTTGGGAGAAGATCCATGGATGGATGGCTTCAACAACCTTCATCAAGGTGTCCTCTTCTTAAGATGAGTACCTAAACCCTAGGTTTGGGATTCTACGATGTAGTAAAGTTATTTATTAGGGTTTTCTATAGATTATGAGTTGTAAATCATACGTTTGATGATTGAATGGATTGTTTTTATGTTCTTATCTATTGGTGTGATTATTATTATATGTTAGATGAATGATTTGTTCCTATATGCCCTAGATTTAGGTCTTGTGCATGTTAGGGCTTGAGATTAGGGATTCTCGTCAAACGTCTATGCTAGGACCATGGATGTGAGGATTTCCTTCTCGTGATTAAAGGCCTTGTAATGCTAGGACCATTACACATAATGCTAGAACCATTATGACCGCTTCTTAATCCGTTATTCATCATTATTCGAGATTAGGGGTTTCGTATGTGCTAGAACCACAATGCTAGTGCCAGAACCACTAGGTTAACTCTAATCCTTGATACATTCTAGTAGGCGATCTCAAGGTGCTAGAACCATCTTGATTATTTACCAATATCCATTATTGATATTATCCCCGACGTCTTCGTTGAGCGGTAGGAATTCTAGCCATTCACCTATCGACTATATGAAATCATCTAAGTTGATTTATCTGCTCTTATCTTAGGAATACCTAGTAAGTTCTTTATTATTGATTAGAGTTCCTTGGCATTATCTTATCTATTAGTACTCTTTTCGTATTTGTTTAGTTCTTGATAAAAATCCAAAATATTATCTTTTTCCCAACTCCTTGGCTAGGAATTATACCTAGTATACGACTTAAACCATTAGTTCCCTGTGGATTCGACTCGGACTCATTGCTATCTACCTATAAAGTAGTTAGTTAGTAGTTTGATTATAAATTTGTAATTTTGGCGTCCTTGTTAAGGTAACGACATTTTTCAAGGCGTGTCAGTGGGTGTTGTAGCTTTTTGGGGACTGTGTTGATCCCTTGTAAATCTGTTGTATTAGAACCCTTGTGTAACTCTGTTATATCCGTTTGTAATAGATGTTGTTAGTTTGCTTCCGCCTTGTTCTTGTTGTCAACTGTTTCCGCTAGTTGAGGCTAGTAGTTGTGGGTCTTTCCCCCTCGTGTCCCGGCCCGGTTTGGCGTCCGCGGGTCGGGGCGCGACACCGGTCGGCCCGCGAGCGAGAGAGAAGGCGAGAGAAGAGGGAAGAGGGAGGCGGAGAGAGAGAAGGCGAGGAGAGGAGGTGGGGG
>OY986968.1:2053796-2106894 GCA_963920575.1 Narthecium ossifragum
TACCCAGTTAGCATCGATCCCAACTTGATTGTTGATAATTTAAAATGACTAAATTGGCAGAGTGGTGAAATAGCATGTGAGGTTATATATTGCGGTTAACGGGTCAGCAATGTTTTGATAATCCACCCGATAGCCAAAAAGCTTCATTCGCAAGCCAAAACCTCAAGCCCTTTATCCGCCCACCGAAAGCCTTGAGCCCTCGATCGAGGAAATCCGTCGGACGCCGTCCATTCTTAGTCGGAAAACATGCCCATTCTTCCAAGGAAGGTTCCACTTCTCCTCCCCCTCCAACAGACCCTTGAGCCCTTCATCTGCCCGCCAAAACCCTTGAGCCATCGATCACCCTAATTAGCTGGACGCATAAAAAACACAAAAACGAATTCATGGGACCATTTGGATGAAAAACGAAAACTATACACACAAATTAGAGGACCTTTTGATCACATAATTATTAAAGCTAACCAAAACTGTCCATTAGAGGACCTTACGCCTTAGAAAGATCCGATTGGACTATGAATGACCTGGACATAATGTCAGTTATCTATATTCGTATTTGGGTGATGGGGTGTTGCAATTGCATCCACCAAAGGGTATGAACATGGCTCCCAAGACAATACGACGTTGTAACGTAGCAATAGAACGTTGTAATGTGATTTTCTACAATATAAAAAATAGCACTCTAATATCACAATAGCACATAGAGTGATTGGTACGAATTGTCTAATTTGTCATTGAAATCATCTGAGTGGGGTGTAGTGTGCGTAAATCAAGCTGTTTAAATAAGTGTGGAAATGTCATGTTATAAGTTCCACAATTAGCCAAAAAAAAATGTAAAATGTATTGTAATGAAGTCTGGATTACATGGGCCATCCGGGACGATGGACGACAGACGACACTGGGCACCCGAAAATGGATGCTCGTGGGCAATGATTGCCTTATCGGGTCGGCGCATTCCGGATCCAGATCCCGGATGCAAATAGAGGAAACCACCGTCCGGCCAGCCGTCGGATTACCGGGTCGGGTAATAATCGGATTCTTCGGAGTAAAGGTATAAATATCCACAGGCACATGCAAACTTGCGATGCCCTAATCGTCTCCCTCGGTGATCCTTGCCTCTCCTCTCTCCTCCCTCTTCGGCGGTGGTGTATTGCGTCCATACTGCGAGCGATCAATGGGGCTTCTGCGCGGAACGGTTAATTGGATCAAGTCGGGATTCGGTAATCTTCTCATTGCTTCTTTCATTGCTTGCTAATGGTTAGCTGTAATTAATTTTTCCTTGAGTCCAAGTTTACAACTCCGCAGGGGGGTAAAATGACCTTCAGCGTTTGCCAATAAGCTGATTATCTCTGTTTTTCTACGATTTATTGATACATATGCTTGTGGCTTGGCTGAGATTGGTCGCATGACAAAGACCTAATTCGACCATGAGTCTGTTGAAATCTAACCTTTGCAGGAGGATTTATTTAGAAAGCAAGGATATCCTAAGGAAAAAAGCTAATCTTGGTTGTTAAATTTTGAAACTTTGTATCGCTTATGCTTACAATTTTTTGGATTTAGGATCCTCTAGTCTTGTTTGGGGACTAATTCCTTTTTCCTACCCCCTCTACCCCATGAACATAATTATGTTGTTAATTAATTCGACGCCTTGGAATGATCTTCTCTTTTTCTTGTCTCTGTGTTGTAGATGAATATTCCATACCGGTCTATTGCTTCCTCGTGCTCTTTGTGCGTACAAAGACTGAGGATGGAGTCCTCAAAGTGTGGTGGTATGACAGGTTTGGTCTGATCAAGGGTCTGACTATGACTGCGGCGGAGAAGGAGGAGATGGACAAAGCTCGAGACAAAGCTCGAGATGAAGTGTAGTGTCTCGGTAGATTGATCCAAAGGACTCTGGCTCTGGCTCAATGATGCTGATCAAGTTTTGCATATGTAAGCTTGTGGGCTTGACTGGAAAAAGAAATAGAAAAGCTCTCAATCTAGTGCTTGTTCTCTCAATAATTTTGCTCTGGTTTGAGATTAAAAGTTCATAGATGATCTTCTCCACGGCTTCCAACTTCTTGTTGAACTCTTGCACCAAAGTATTTCCTCTTTCGATCTATTTTCAACCCAAACTTCTGCTTTGTAGTCCTAATAAGAGAGGGAGCCCGAATAAGAGAGGGAGCCCGACAGACCACAATAGTAGCAGTGCTAACATGTGGATTTGCTGTCACTGATAAGAGCAAATCGCGGCCTGATTCTTAAAGCTATCCACGATCTGGGCTGAAAAATCGGTCAGAGGCCTGGTTTGTTGTGACCCAATACGTGGACTGAAAGACCACTTTGGTAGTCTTGGAGACTAGGCTCTCTTATTGGAGTCATCTTCATGGAGGCCGTGGGCCAGCATCATGGGCTTGGTTTTCATCTAAAGCTCCATAACAGTCTTTATCTAAGAACACAGTAATCATTTAATAATGGGAGTAAAAAAATGTTCCGCCAACATCAGACTATAAATACTCGCAAGTCTAGCTAATTTCCTTTCTTTGTACCAAATACACGAAAAATTACATCATGAACATGGCCCTAAAGTTGTAAAAAATAATTTCAAAAAATGGATGATAAACAAATAGAGTAGATGAATGGTGCCCGACACCGGCAGTGGGTCGACGTTTAGCCCCCGTTTGGCATGAGAATACAAAACTAGAATAATCCTTAACCCGGGTTAAAGGAGGGAATATTCATGAATCCACTGTTTATTCCATATTTTATCCCCAAACACCTTTTCTTATTCAAAGTAATCATTACAAAGTTATTCTCACTCTCCACTCTACTTTCCCCTTATTCCAAATAATCATTACAAAGTTATTCCCACAACCTGAAATAAAGTCCCTTAATCTACCAAACCATGCCTATGATATCATCGACACTCGACCTTGGTCATACAACACGTCGACGAGCTCGAGCATCTGTCTTTTGAGGTTTCTTGTCAGTCGACACGTGCACTTATTCCACGTTGATAATGCTTCTAGGATTGAGATATCCTTTCTCGGGATGGTACCCCCTATCATCATCGTCACCTTGGGATTGTGGTCATGCGTTGTGTCTCATTATCGTTGAGAGAACTCCATTGGTCGACGATCTCTCTCCCACGCGGGTTTTTGCTTGACATGTCTTCGGCTTCCACCTGTGATTGGTCCAAGTGAAGCAGGCTGACGTTGATATTGACATTATCTGGTCATCATTACACCTCATAAGGGTACGTCAAGCGCCGTGTCTCTTCTCATTCGACCGTTGGATGCTCTACTTGGCGGCCATCCCAGTAAGCTAGAAACATGAATGGTCCTTGGGTGGCGTGGTCGGCGAGATGGTTATTTTGGAAATTTTGAACGGTAACAATGTCGAACCAACTATCTAATAAGTTCAACTTGCGAGATGGTTACTTTGGAAATTTTGAACGGTAACAATGTCGAACCAACTATCTAATAAGTTCAACTTAACGTAGAATTATCTGGCAATCTTTCACCTAGGTTCTATGAATTACTTGATTCCTTTCTAACTTTCTACTGCTTACCCCATTTTAGGCCATGCTTTCCTCATTCTCCTTGCATATTAGCATGAGCTTCTCAAGTCTTACATGCCTCTCTCACCAACCTTCTCTCCTTTGAATCTATTCAAGCAGTTTTGCACTTAAACATATAATGAGATTATTGGCAGGACTCCAGGTCTATATGATGTTCGTGGCCTTGATGGAGCGCAGGTGGGGGATTTCTTGACTGAAGGAGGATGGAACCTTGATAGTTTGAATACATGTTGTCATCCCTCTATGGTGGGAAGAATTGTGCATACCCAGATTGCTAGGAGGGATAAGGTCCGTTGGGCTTTTGGTAATGCAGGTCACCTATCTACTGCTTCTGCATATTGTTTTTTGGCAGGGAAGGGGATTGTTCTTAGTAATTGTGATGAGAGGTAGAGTTTGGTTTGGAGGTTGCCAGTAGGCCCACGAGTTCAACACTTTATCTGGAAAGTGTTACAAGGGAAATTGGCGGTTAGAGAGAGTCTATGGAGGTATTGTGGCGCCTCAGACAGGGGTTGCCCTAGATGTAGGCAAGGCCTAGAGACTATTTTTCATGCTATCTTAGAGTGCCCACTGATACGAAGGATCTTTGATGCAATCGCTGTTGAAGAGGACATGCCATGTCTTGCTGGGAGCCCGATGGAGATTTGGCAAGGTCTCTTTGCCTCTTCAGGTCACGCTCGCGCCAGAGCTTTGAAAACTTTTATAGGATATGGAGTGTGGATCATATGGAAAGACAGAAATAAAATTGTGTTTGAAGGGGAAGGGGATTCGGCGAATGTACTGGTGAGGAGAATACGACGTCAGGCTGTGGAGTTTAGTGAAAAGAAGAAGAAGAATGAAAATACTGAGAGGGGGACGGAGGTGAAGGGTACTGTGGTGCAGGTCGACGGTGCTTTTGATCAAAGAACTAGGGAGGCAGCGGTCAGTGCTGTGTGTGTGGATGCGCAAGATAATGTGATTTGGGCCATGGAGACACCAGTTGAAGCAAGCTATGCTTTACACACTGAGATGTTGGCTATTGAGATGGGGTTGACGTCTTGCAGAGCACAGGGGCTATTCAAGGCTATTCTCATGTCGGACTCGATGATGGCGATGCAGATTGTGAAGGGTTTTCGAGTTTGGCCGGCGGAGGTTATGCCAATGGCGAGGAATATTTGGAAGGAGATATTGTTTTTGGAGTCAGTTCTGTTTTTGTATTTTCCTAGATCTTGTAATGTCAGGGCTGATGGAATTGCGAAATGGTGTCGTCAACGCATAACTCAGTTTAATTGGGTTCCGTAGGATGGCATGAATGTCTTGGATAGTTTATTGCTGTAAGATTTTAGCTTTCGCCTTTCGGGCTCAACTAATCAATTTTTTTTTTTTTTTTTTTTTTTGTTCTGGACCAGATGTCCTAATTTGTTCTGAACAGGTGGCATTTTTCATTGATCTATGTCTCAATTCATAGCTTTTGGAGATTTATGTCTAGCCACGAAAAATAGGAAAACCAACTTACTATAAGTAGCACTTACTTTTAGAGCTTCCTTTATACTTTTCCACCTGAAAGGAAGTCCTTCGAGGATCAGAATACTTCCTCAATCTTGAGAGGAATCCTCCATTGGCAATGGAAACTGAGGCAGGAACAGTAGAACCCATCTCAGAGAAGGTAAGGGAACTTTATACCCGGCCTTGATATCATGCTTTCTGCGTTTAGTTACTCCTCGCATCTCTGCTTGAGGCATGGCTTTTGATCACAACTCGACAGTAATGCTTGTGGTTTTAGATCTCTATTTGCTCTTAGATAAGCTTCTGCAAGGACAACAGAGTTCATTATATGCCTGAGATTCTGGATAGGGTCCTGCCAGGCTTTTGTTTTCTTTGGCCAAGTTCCATATCCTCTTCAGTAACACAATTTGTGATCTGATCATAGTCTATACTTGTGTTAGAATCATGATATTTCGAAAAAGGGGAAGTATTTGTTACTGTTTAACTTTTGTATATCATATACACAAACTTCTTAATATGTTAGAATCAAGATTCCAGAAGAGCAGCATTGCAAGAGAATTTTTTTTTTTCTTTCACTTAAAGCTTTGTTTTCCATTTCAATATACTGGGTACCAACTTTTATTTGTATAAGGATGAAACAATGGTCTGACCTGTTCCCACAGTGAGCAGTTACTAATTAAGCTATATCAGGCTGATCGGCTTACACAATATGTGCTCACTAGGGTGATGAATCAGTTAGAATATGTCTAGTTTCAAAATCAAAAGACAATAAAGAGGAATTTTCAACTTGAACGGAGTAAAGTTCCGTTAGCAACAAAACTAAATTCATAACCTCCAATCCAACTTTATTATTGACATTTACAAAAATTAGATGCAATCTTCAGTTCTATAGAATTGGTAAGAACTATGCTAGAAAACTTTCCATTTGCATGTGTCAGTGAAAGCTACAGAATAGTAAGGAAGCTTACATATGCAAGGTAGAACATGTTTGCATCAGACAGAAGAGATACAGTAGGAGAATCCACAGAAAGCTTCAAGCACAAAGTAACTAATCAGAAATTATTTGTTTTTTCCGTTTAGTATTACTCTTTTATACCAAATTTTAGAAGAAAACCTTTACTGCAGCTTTTATGCATGAATTAACTCTACATTTTAATGACTATGAGCTTTTATTTCTGCAACTGTGTTATGATAGTATATTCCTGCCCAATATTTCTATCCCAAGTGACAGAAGGGAAGATATCTGTATAGTTTATTTATTTGTCTAATGTCACGAGGAGTGTAACATAGAAAGCCAGAAAAATGGCATTAACTCCGTAAAACCTTTATTTTCTTAACCCTCGGGCTCATCTCTAAAAAAAAAAAAAGGAGGGAGCCGCAACCCTAAGGATCAAACAGTACATGAAGAAGATGATATTGAATCAGCTACTTGTGGAATTGGATGGATTTAAGCAGAATGAGGGGATTATTGTGATTGCTGCAACCAACTTTCCTGAGTCATTGGACAAGGCACTGCAGGTGAGACCTGGACGCCTTAATTTGACCATCATATTGTTACAATACCTAATCCAGATGTTGAAGGACGAAGGCAAATTATGGAATCTCACACGTCAAAGGTAAGCATGTTACTTTTAATATGCTTCATCACATTTGTGGGCTGCATTTAAGCACCATTAGAAAGAAGTCTACTAGCTAGGACCAAATGATGCGTTTCCCCTTTCATGAGTTAACCGTCTTTCTGTTCTATAGCAACTTAGCAAAAGTCCCAAAACTTCCAAGTATACTCTTGCATCTCAACCATATGATCCCTGATGTGGCATAGAGAAATGGTTTTAGAGCCTTTGCTATTTAAAGGCTCGAATATGACTTCCTGGAGAACTTGTTTGTAATGTGTTTACAATTTGAAATGCTTGGGTTTTCTTTCTGACCTCTAATGCATGCAAACGTACCATTTAAGAGGGCCAAAGCAGATAGTCTCCCCCAACATTTTGCTTTGTCATTTACTTCAGTGTTCTTTTTAACTGGCTGTTGCAACAGGTCCTGAAAGGAGATGATGTGGATCTCATGACCATTGCCGGAGGAACGACAGGGTTCTCAGGTGCGGACCTTGCAAAACTAGTGAAAGCTGCAATGGATGGGGCCAAAGCTGTAAGCATGGCTGATCTGGAGTATGTCAGCAGTGATCTCTGATGAATCTAGGAAGTTAACAGCATATCATGAAGGTGGTCATGCGCTCATGGCTATACACACTGATGGAGCTCTCGCTGTCCACAAAGCTACGATAGTATCTAGGGGAATGTCCCTCGGCATGGTTGCCCAACTCCCCGATAAGGATGAGACGAGCATGTCCTGGAAGCAAATGCTGGCAAGACTTGATGTTTGCATGGGCGGAAGAGCTGATATTTGGTGAAAATGAAGTGACATCAGGGGCTTCGTCAGATCTCCAGCAGGCAACCAACCTTGCCAGAGCCATGGTTACCAAGTATTGAATGAGCAAGTAGGTGGGTTTCGTCTCCCACAACTACGATGACAATGGGAAGAGCATGAGCACTGAAACAAGACTGCTCATCGAGGAAGAGGTGAAGGAATTCTTGGAAAGGGCGTGTAACAATGCAAAGACTATCACTATGGCGCATGGTAAAGAACTGCATGCTCTCGCTAATGCGCTCATGGAGCACGAGACCCTAACAGGAACCCAAATAAAGAACTTGCTCGCCCAGTTGAACAGCCAGCAGCAACAGCAGCAGCAGGTGATGGCTGCAACATGGACCCCCACTCCCATACCAGTAGTTCCTTCTCCCCCATCTGCAGCTGCATCGGCCGCTGCAGCCTCAGCGGTAGCGAAGGCCTTGGAGTCGCACAGCCTGTGGTAGGATCTTAGCTCAGTAACTTTGGTCCAACATAGGGTATTCATGTATTACTGCATAAGCTGTGGGTTCTGATAATTTCCAGAAGACGCAAATACTAATCATAGATGGAAATAGATGTATATTTCCCTATGAGCACCACAAGAATAAGCCATTAGCAGATAAAATTTCTTCTTTCATGTTTAAGTCTCTTGCATTTCCCTCATGTTTCCTCTTCTGTTTCGTAGTTTTCTCCTGGACATACATGATGTAAGGACTTTGTTGTAACACATAATAGAGGGTTGCTGGCTGATGACCTTTCTGATCAGGCCTTTATTAGATCCAAGGAGCCTAAGCACATAAACAAGCCACTCCAGAGGAAACAGAGTCTGTTCTTCCCCATTCCAACAAAAAAAAAACAATACTGATGGTTTTCAATTCGTTCCAGTAGAAGCTCATATAGTATTCAATTCTACTGAATCTTTACAAGTTGACACATTTGAAATATTAGAATCATGCGCTTGGAATGAAAATTCTGCTAATCCACCGGCACTTGCGTGTGCGTGCCTAGGTCAGATAATCCGAGGCACAGAATATCCACAGAAATACTAGACGAAGTCATTCCTACAGAGGAGAGTATTACAACTTATATACAGACAAGCACAATACTGCCAAGATGTAATGCATATTTCAAGTATAATTATGAGGAACAAATCAAGCAGCTGTTCTCGTCATGTAAGATATCTAGAACAATGACATAATTAAGGAAGTCATTTTCTTAGTCCAGCAAATATATGTCAGGATCTCAACTTAAAAGCCTTTTGCACTGTGCACAACTATAACACTGAAGCCCTCACAGGTTTCTTGTACCTTAAATTCATACTTCATAGGTCTCCAGATATGCTGAGCAGATTATAACCAAGAGCATAGCCACACTACCTTTAAATAAATGATATTGTAACATGTGAAAGATGAAAGTTGGATATTTACATAATGCACCAACTAAATCAGACAATAAAGACAAACTTGAAGCAATTTCTTGCTCGATCTAGAAAAAGAGGAATGCGAATGATAGTTTCATCCTTCAAGACCTGTAGTTGAAGCAACTTATTTGTATTTTATAGACATACACGGCAATAAGTTGAAATAAGCACCTTCTAGGTTTTCTGCCAAATTTCTCTCCCACAAACTCTAAGTTTGAACCATATATCAGACATCAAGCAAGAGAACTAATGTAACATTATCTCGTTAATAGGAGAAAGAGTGATTGACATTCTAATCATAACCTATAGTTACACATTCTACAAATTAAATAAAAGCATCCAAAAGATCGAGCTAGAATCCCGGCTGGCATTCATTGTGAGTATTGGTACACACAACTATGACAGTTACACAGCTTCAGCTCCTAATGGGCCTTCCATTTTCTAAGCAAGTAATCATATAGTGCACCTTTACCAACTTTCGCTAGGCCACTCTTCAGCTTTGACAATGTGGAAGAGTACAACTTGATGCCCCCATCCATCATATCCTCCGCATACTTGCATGACTCCGGGAGCCTATCGAGATCCTTCAACTTCCCCACCAGCATGTTCCCGCTCTCCTCCAATGGCGAGAAGTTGTTAGCCACCATACACTTCCACACCTTCACCCCCGTCTCCCAATCCCCCGAGTTCAAGAACACTCTCATGGCCGACTCACAGATATCCAAACTCGGGCAACACTCGTTCTTCACCATCTCTTTAAAAATTGCAGCAGCCTCTCTAAACTTCCTACACTTTATCAAGAAATCCAACATCAAATTGTAAATTTGCGCATCCGGGAACACCCCGTATACGACCATCTCATCGAAGAACTCATGAGCGGCACCCGTCTCCTTTGCTTGAAACTGTAGCAATATCATTGATTTATACATACTCGTATCTGGGTAAATCCCATTCCGGCCAGCGAGGTCCTCCCAGAGTGCACGGGCACCGCGAGCATCCTCCTGCCTTACCAACTCACCTAAAACCCCACGAAAAAATCGAATTCCAGGAAAGCACCGATGCTCCCGCATTATCTTAAAATGCTTAAGAGACTCGTCAACCCCGCTTCGATGCCCGTCGCCGGATGAGCGTAAGAGCGTCAGCAAGAATGACTCATAAGCCGGGACATTCTTAGGGTCCCATCCGATGGTGCGAACCATATCCTCAAACACGAGGTGCGCTGCAAGCCGGTCGCCTTCGTTCTCGCAGCCCTCTAGAAGTATAGCGAAGGTGTCAGCGTCGCAGAGGGTAAGATGGCGCAGCTCCGCGTAGTAGTCTCGAGCATACGGTGCGAGGCGCTCGCGGCAGAGAGCGGAGAGGAGAGAGTTGAGAGCAGCGGTGTTCTGTGGAATGCCAAAGCGGGGGAGGTCGCGGAAGGCTTGGAGGGCGTCCTGGGGCCTGCCGGCGGCGGCAAAGGAGGAGAAGATGGAGGCGAAGGTGGCGAGGGAGAGGAGGCGTAGGGGGAGGAGGTGGGAGTGGATGGAGTCCCACATGGCCGGGAAAAGAAGGTTCTTGCCGAGGAGGTCAACAAGTAGGTTCCAGGAGTAGGGGGAGTGGGATTGCAGCGGGAGGGATGACTTGAAGAAGGCGAGGACCGCGGCGGGGTGGGAGTAGGAGAGCCGGAGGACGGTCTCCACGTCGGAGGACGAGATAGGGATAGAGGAGGAGGCGATGACGGCGGGGATCGAGGAGGGCGGGGTGCTGGCGACGATCTCGCACAGGTGCCGGACCTTCGGGTGGAGGTCGGGAGTGTCGAGATATGACGGGAAAGTCGGAAGGCGGCGATTGGCAGGAGAGGGGGAGGGGAGGCGGCGGCGATGGCCGCGCCTGGTGGTCGGAGAGCCATGGGGGGAGGGCGAAGAACGGTGGCGCTTCCGATCGCGATCGTAGTAAGGGTGAGACATCTTGGTGAGTTCATTTGGGGTCACTTTAACTCTTGTTTTAAAGGCTTGTTTGGATCCGAGTCCGACTAGTGATCGGATTCGAATCGGTACACTTAAGACATCGGGTCTACGATTTTGGGTTAATCCGGATCCGGAAAGTTTCTGACGGCTGATGAGAAGTGAGCACTGGAGATCGCGGATTTTGCTGGTGAATTGACGGAGTTAGATCCGAATCCGACCCGTTGAGACCGCCTGAGAGTTTCTTTAAAATTCTAGATCCGAAAGGATTCCTCCCGCTCGCTACCGTGGACGAGATGAATCCCTCTTCGAGTAGGAATAGGAATGTGGATTCCGAAGTCGAAGACCTCTCGGGTTCGTCTTTCCCCCAATCTCTAATTTGTGATATTGTGTGATTTGAATCGAGGAAGTAGGGTGAGCTATCTGATTGGTTGTCTTTCTTAGATGGCGAGGAGGAGTTGGATCCACCGGTGACCTACGACAATGGCTGCATGGAGAGCCTTCAATCCCTTTATTCGCATAAAAGGAAGGTAATGCGGAGACCCTAGAATGAGGTTAGAGAAGCTATTTTAGGTATGGGTTTGAAGGCATGATTGGATAGCGTTTCTTTTTGTTTGTAGCTCACTCCTTTGTGTAACTTTAGTTCTAATTAAGATGTATTTCGATAGGTACAGCATCAGGTGGTATCGCGACATCACTTGCTCGGACGTAAGATTTTCTGGAATATATTGAATTGTTGAAGTAACGTCAGTTGATAATTTGATAGAGATATGTCTTACGTGAAGTTGTTTGATTGAACATAGTTTCCTATGTGATTAATGTTCAGTAAATTGAGGTGTACTCAGAAAAGTTTTAGTGCTATTTGCCAATTTATACTGCATCTGGAATAATGGCGATTCTCAGGTGCTGGATTGCTCGCACAGCTATCAGCTCACATGTAGTTTTATGTTACTAATTTATGTGTAAGGCATTCTATTAAGAGAGAGGAAAATCCCTCTTCATTTTATTGGTATTAAACTCTGTGGAAATAAGGAGAAGAAAACATCTTTGTAACTGAAGTTATTTGTGAAATAATGGTTGATGGCTGAAGCTGATAGGACTAGCCTGTAATTCCTATAGCTGATGAAAAATGAATTACCTCATGCCAGCTACTTCGTCAGATACGTCTGCTTGAAATATTGGTTTTCGCTTATGACGTTAGACACATCAGCAATTGGAATGGCATAACCTCCTATTCTTTTCTAACCAGAAGAAATGTTGTTATTTATACTTGAGAATCTAAATTCTTATTTGTTTTTGAACTGTCAGAAAGAGAGAGGCTTCCTATTGCAAATGGTGCTTATGAAGTGAGGCATCAAGAGGAAAGCTCTTCTTCGTTGTTTGAGGCATGGCTGATTGAAATCCTCTGTTTCATGTTCTATTTACCAAACATTTACATTCTCATTTGATAGTTCTATGATCAAACGTGTCCAGAAGCTGGAAAATTCCTCATTCAAATATGATGTTGGAAAGCATGGATTGAAAACCAAGGACAATGATTTCCTCCATGCTTGGAGAGGAAAAGAGAACCTTGATTATTCTGACAATGAATCAATATCTGATGAGGTATTTTAGGTGGAGATGTTATTTCAAGATTGCTATTTCCACAATCATTGTTGCTTAGTAAATTAAGTTTTAAATTTTCTCTGTTTTCACTGTTTTGAAAGTTGTGACTTTGAGGGCTACTACATTTGCATTCCATGATTTGGGCTCAATACATAAGGTTCTAAAATTTCCACTAGGGTACAGTTTAATGAGTTTTTACTCGACTTTAAAGGAAAATGCTGCCCCCTCGCATCATTCTTGCCTACATGGTGCCAAAGTTCAGAGAAGTAATCGTGATTTTGAAAGTGGGAACCCAAATGAAGCTTGCACATGGTCTGCAGTTGCTAACGAAGCCAGTGAATTAGTCCGTTTATATAACAAGGCACATGGTTCCTCTTCAGTCTCTGATTGCTTTGAATCCAGAAGAACTTCTAGAGGTATCCACTATTTTCTATTTGTTGCTTCCAAAATATATGTAAGAGAATAGGATGGGTTACCCAAGGACTTGTTTCTCCCTGGAGACTTTAATCATCTTATCACATATATCATTGGTGAATTACTAGATTATTCTTCTTGTATTTTCTAAATGAGCATGCCCATCTTTCTCGCATGAATTAAACCATAGCTTAGAAAGTTTAATGGTACGTCAAATAGATCATCCTGCAGCTTATCATGATTACCGAAGTACAGTAATTTTTCACAATATATGGATGTCTCTATCTAGATGTATGTTTGTGTGCTTGTTTTTGTGCGTGTGTAAGAATTTATAATATATGCTTGCATCTGAGATTGTACCTCTTTTTTGTCTAGATCTTCACATCTTAGATATTCGCTACTATCAGCTAAAGCCTAAAGCTAGATTCATCTAGGAGCAACTTATATGATCAGTATAAGAGTATCTTATACCGTACACAAATGCATGACTAAAGTTTGTGTGGAATCCTTGATTATAATCTTCTAGAAATCTATGCACTCATTCTTTAATATTCACAGAAGTATTTTATTTTTCTTGTATCATATAGGTGAATTGTATTGCATCTTGTTTTTTCGGGAGCTAGGGTTTGATATTGCATCTTGTTTTTTCAAAACGATGTTCAATATATCCTATTTGTACTTTACTGCTGTCTATATTTTTCTTACTGACTTCAGCTTATTTACATCAAAGGTGGTAAAGACAAAGCCAAGTTAAAGTTTTCTATTTGTTCCAAGTCATATGCGGAAGAACTTTCGAGAACCCATGGAATGAAGGATGAGAATGACAGCTCCTTTGAAGAGGGAAATGAATGCCTTACAGGTCAAAGGTTTTGTATTGACAGCATAAAAGATAATTCAATGGCTGAGTTACTGGACAAGGCTCAGGAATATAAAGATAAGTTGCCCACTGACTTTGTGATTCATGAGAGAGTTGCAATTCCTCCAATAACAGAGCTGCTGGAAGATTTACAAAGGAATGATCATTCATATGAGGATACTTATCATCTGGTCTGCATTTTCATCCCTGTCATTGAAAAAGTTTCTCTAAAAGATCTGATATACGCATCTGTCTCAGCAGTTGCAGCAAAATGTAAAAGCAATGCAAAGGAAGACCAAAGTTGGTGGTAAGAGAACTTTTACCTTGGGCACTAGAAATCTTGATGGTGAAGATCCTTCTGATTTCACGAGCATTGGAACGGGTAGTGCAGATGAAGTACTTGTCTTGCATTATTCCCATAATTTGACAGATCATTTCCTTCATTGTACTATTTGGAGATAAAAGTATTTGCCTTTTTGTTAGTTGGACGTGGATCAAAGCGATTGTTGCCTTACATCTCAAAAGGTCAAAGGTCAGACAATGGCAGATCTATTTCAGGAAGCTTTTAGTACAGCTGAACTGAACAAATCACCATGTCACACGAGTATACAATCAGGGTGAGATTTTTGAATCCTAAACCCCACCTCCCCATGCCGATACCAAAAAAAAGCTGCTGCAGTATGTTTAGTTCCAGAAGAGTGCCTTTGTTTTATACTTATATGTCTTACTGTGCAGATCTGGATATCATGGGAGGTTGCAGCAAGTACTGCATACTGAGAAAGATAGGCACCTGGAGTTCATGAAGCAAACTCAGACTGGACCAAAACCAAATACCATGGGTATTCTTTTATATTTCCTAGTTCATGTGGTTTAACAGATGAACTTTGTGTGAGAACTAACATTTTCAGCACGCAGTAGATGAATATATTTATGCTAATAATGCAGTATGCAAAGCATGCTGGGCTATTTATCAAGTGGTGACTGTTGATATACATTGTCTTCCCAGGCGCTTCAGCGGGCTTTGATGTACAAATTTTATCTAGAGTTTTGGAGGCAAAGCTGACGGTCTGTAATTGCTTGCTTTTTGAAAACATAGAGGTATCTGCTCTATGTGATAAAGTACTTTTCAACTGCTATGTTATATCCATGTGCTATGTATATGATTATGATTATTTACATCATGGAACTGTTAAAGCCATTATTTTATTTAGTTGCATGGGTATTTTTCATATATTCATGTAGAGTTCTCACGCTATTGTGTTCTATTTTGTCCTGCAGAGTTCCCAATGTGTGAAGGAGCCCCAGATTCCTCATGGAGGAACGATGAAGAGGACAATTTTCTTCAGCCCTAAAGTATGTGAAAATGTGGACCTTGAAGTAGGAAGCTTGATTCGTATTCACCCACCATGGTATGGATTATTGATTCTATTGTTCCTGCTTTCACAATTCTTAGGATACTGGTACTGAATAAGGGGTCAGCTTTATTTATGGATGAGTTCAGTTTCATGATGCCACTTTGAATGATTAATAATCGCATTTTGGGAAGTCCCCTCAATTAGATATTGTGGGTTTGGTGTTTGACAAATTAACTATGGAGCATTTTAAGGGCTAAAGCATTCTGTAAAGACCGCTGGAAATCAACTTAACTTGGTTTCTTGCATTTCATCTGTCATTGGTCTCCTGATAATTAGATTGTTTAGAGGGATGCGTGTGCAAAACCGACACAAGATATTGTCTTGCCCTTACCTCCATAAGCTTTCATCCTTATAACTTGTGCAAACCTTCTATGTCTCTGCACCAATTTGAAGGCATGCCTAACTTGCTCAGACATTAAAGAAAGCTATTCACATGCCAAGCTAATCTTCCTACCGTTTCTTTTGATACTCGGTTAAAAAAAAAGGCACATTATGACCGAGTGGCTGGTCATTAAATTTGGTGAGATCGGGAAAATGTTGTTGTTTTAAGGAAAAGACGCTTTGTCCCAATTTTTACCTAAAAGCTGTTTTTAAAGTCTCGACATACAAAATGCTACCTTCTCAATTTCTTCTCTTAACTCCTGCATTTCTTCTAATCTGGTGGAGGGAAAAGTAATGTGGTTGTTGTTTTACTCTGGCATGAACAGGAAGGAGGTCCAAATGAAGGAAAGTGAGAAGATTGTCCTATGTTCTTATTGCTCCCAGCTTACATCTTGACACCCAGCTGCTTGTCAAACATGCAAAACTATATCTGCATGCCTTCCACTGTTGAGTCATGATTTTTTACATTTCTAAAATGTAAAACTTCTTGTTCTGTAGAAAATGTGGAAGATTATTGTCTTTCCCCCTTTTCTTCTTTTGTTTTGGCATCTGATAATGCCTATCCATGTATCCTGTTCTACAATATATAGCTCAATGTTGATGATCATTGCAAGAAAAGATGCAAATATTTGTTCGTTTTATATATCATGCACTTTTGAGCATGATGTATCTCAGATTGGTATACCTTTTCTAAGCTTGGTCCTTAAACTCATGGACATCTTAGAATTATTTCTCAAATCAGGGGATTTTAGAATTAATTCTCACGTAATTATGCCTTAAGTTGTGCTTCTCATGATCTCATTAAAAGTCTTCTAAAAACAAATATTATAATAAATACAGAAAAAAGGAGAAGCAAATGATCGGATCGAGCCCAGCCCATCCAATTGGTTTGTATCGGATTCGGATCAGTCACCGATCCAACCCGAACCGTTTAGGCCGGACCTAAAGCTCATCCTAAAACCCCAAAGCTGTATCATCCCTTCTCCCATGGCGGAGTCCCTCCTCTCTCTCGCCACTGCTACTCCTTTGGATCTCAAGCTCTCCATCCATGGCGGATGGAACCGTAGAGCGTTCTCTCCTATCTCTTATATGCCTTTCTCTACTCGGAGACCCCGCCTCTCTTGTTCTTGTTCCCATGGGAGTCGACTGCGCACCAAGAATTCCACCCAAAAGGTCCAAAGAAATGTAAAAGGCGCCATTTTTAGTGAGGGGAGGGACGAGGACGAGGACCGGCTGGTGTGCCCGGGATGTGGGGTCTTCATGCAGGACGCCGACGCCAACCTCCCGGGGTTCTACCAGAAGCCCGCTTCGCTTCAGAAAGATTTGGAGGACTCTGATGGGTTGCTGGATGAAGAGGGCGATATAGCAAATGGGTCAAGCGTGGCTGTAGATTTGGAGGCCGAAGGAGTTTTGGAAGGAGAGGGAGGGGTTGAATTAGATGAAGATGAGGAGCTGACAAAGTTCCATCTTGATGGAGAAATCTCGGGTTTGGATGAAGTTTTGGGGGTTGAAGGGCTTTTAGAAGGAGAAAAAAGAGTTGAATTGGATTGGGACTCTGATTGGGAGATGGAAGACGAAGTGGAGAAGAAATTGAGGGAGGATTTGGATGGTTTCGCACCAGCTGGAGTTGGTTACGGCAATGTTAACGAGGAGACACTGAAAAAGATGAAGAAGGAGAAAGTATCGAAGGCCGAGAAGAAGCAGCGAGCAAGGGAGGCGAAGAGTGCGGACGAGGAGGGTTCAGTTGTAGTCTGTGCGAGATGCCACTCTTTGAGGAATTATGGGCAGGTAAAGAATCAAATTGTTGAAAATTTGATTCCCGACTTTGATTTTGATCGGCTCATTTCCACCCGATTCATGAAGCCTGGAGCTGTTGCTCCGGTAGTTGTCATGGTCGTTGACTCTGTAGACTTTGATGGGTCATTCCCCAAACGTGCTGCAAAATCTTTGTTTAAGGCATTGGAGAGCAGCAAGAAGGACATCAAAGGAAGCAAATTGCCAAAACTTGTTTTGGTTGCCACAAAGGTTGACCTCCTTCCCTCACAGGTATCGCCGACAAGGTTGGATCGCTGGGTTAGGAACCGGGCAAAGTCTGCTGGAGCTCCTAAGCTTAGTGGCGTCTATTTGGTGAGTGCTCGCAAGGATCTTGGTGTTCGGAACTTGCTTGCCTACATTAAAGAGCTCGCAGGGCCTCGTGGAAATGTCTGGGTGATTGGGGCTCAAAATGCCGGGAAATCTACTTTGATCAACACGTTTGCTAAGAGAGAAGGGGTGAAGATTGCAAGACTTACAGAGGCAGCGGTGCCGGGGACCACACTTGGGATATTGAGGATTTCAGGGATTTTGCCTGCCAAAGCGAAGATGTATGATACTCCAGGTCTTTTGCATCCATATTTGATGACAATGAGGTTGAATAGGGAGGAACAAAAGATGGTGGAGATCAGGAAGGAGTTGCAGCCGCATACTTACAGAATGAAGGTTACACATTGCTTTAATTGTTTTCCTTCAATTCGTAGGATTTTTTGTGGTTTTAGTCTAACTTTATGCTAAGCGAATATAGTTAAGCCATATTCTCAGAAATGGAAACCTTTTGACTGCTGATTTGTTACGTGGATGGATGGTTTCTGTTGTCGTCAGTGCCATACATCATTGACATTCAAATGGGATTATAGCTTTTATTTAGCCACTGTATCTGATTTTGTAATAGAAGTAGTATTTCTACTTTCTTGGATTAGAGCAGCAAATTCACCATAGAAAACAACTCAACCTATGTAGTTCTTGATCAATATGAGATGAAATTTGAGATGTTTGAGCTAAGAGTAAATTTCGAATCGTATGCATTTTGCAATTTGTACCATTGTGATCTCCTATACAGAGGATTATAGTGTTCTTTAAGAAGCCTTCAGAATTTATCATCTCATATAGACATCTGGAAACTAGTTTCCGGAGCTCTCTAGCAGCTGCAGGTTTTGCAAGCTCTGGAACTGTCTCTATCTCCTATACAGAGGATTATAGTGTTCTTTAAGAAGCCTTCAGAATTTATCATCTCATATAGACATCTGGAAACTAGTTTCCGGAGCTCTCTAGCAGCTGCAGGTTTTGCAAGCTCTGGAACTGTCTCTAATGTACCTGATCCTGATAGGTCTCTGGACCCTAGTCTTGCCCAATCAAAGTTCAAGGCTGACATTAGTATTGTGTACACCAATTCTTCCTCATCTAATAAATTGAGTCCATTCATTCTGCTGCTTTAATCTAATTCACTCCTCCACATAAGATGGTCCACTGATACGGGTTGTGGTGGTCTGTGGTCTGCTCATCTAGTTCTCAAACATCCAGAACACTACTAGGCTTGTGGTGGACACCGCCGGGTTATATGTGAATCGGATAATAGGCTTGTGGTGGACTGTCTCACGTGAGTTCGATGCTGGCCGCGTCATCTGGCTAGTCTACTGCAACAGGTATGCTGGGTAGCTACAAACTTGAGGGAAGTTATGTTCCTTTTCATCCCTCGTCCCTCGCGAATCCAATGGAACATAACTTCCCTCAAGTTGCCCGCCACTTGGCTCAACTTGTAAAAAATAATAATTGAATATTGTTGTCCCCGGCAATCAATCTGAGCGATTGGAAAAATGGGTGAGGGCTATATTCCTCACCAGTCAAAATGCCTGCTGCCTCTTAGGTTATTCCACAGTTTAGTTTGCTTATGTAGCCAATCTGTCAAAGCACATCTGTTAGTTTGAAGAGAATATATCATTTTATAAATTGCTGTGGTAATAAGTTCATTCTTAAATTCACATTCAGATCAAGAAAAGTTTGTGTTGCAGGTGGGACAGACAGTTCATGTTGGTGGCTTGATGAGGCTAGACCTGACCCAGGCTTCTGTTCAAACAGTTTATGTTACAGTCTGGGCATCTCCGAATGTCTCTCTTCATATGGGCAAGACAGAGAATGCAGATGAGATAAGGCAGAAACATTTTGGTATCAGGCTGCAGGTAAAACATCTCATGATTCTCTCCTTTTGTTGTCTATTTCCTAAGATGAAGTTTCTTGCACCATGTTAATCTCTGTGCTTTGGGCGCATAGCCGCCAGTTGGACAGGATCGAGTATCTGAAATTGGCGACTGGAGTCCTACGGAGATAAAGGTATCTGGTACGAGTTGGGAGGTCAACAGCATAGACATTGCAACCACCGGACTAGGATGGTTCTCTCTGGGACTGAAAGGTGATGCCACTGTGATGATGTGGACATTTGATGGTGTCGAGGTAACACAGAGAGAGCCATTGGTAATTGATAGGTCT
Source organism: Narthecium ossifragum (assembly GCA_963920575.1). Classification (NCBI taxonomy): domain Eukaryota; kingdom Viridiplantae; phylum Streptophyta; class Magnoliopsida; order Dioscoreales; family Nartheciaceae; genus Narthecium; species Narthecium ossifragum. Next base: position 2,073,574 of record OY986968.1, read on the forward strand.
CCATTTCTCGAAAGGCCTGGGTTTTTGTTGCCGAAGGCTATATCTGAAGCCATTGGTAACCAGAACCGGGCAGAGGCAGAAAGCAAGAAGCTGAAAGAAGAGACATCGGATTCCCTTTTGGCGGGTATCATGTGAAAGGATCCATGAGTTCTACGTTTGATTGATATTGTCAAAGCTGTGAGGATTCCTAGTGATTCATTAAATGTGCAATCTTGAGTTAAAACTTGATGACCACAAAGTGTGACAAATGGAAAACTCACATAAGTGAGTTTCGGATATCATATGAACAATAATTATCAATTTTGTAGACTCCCAGCGCATGGGACTATGGATGTATATGTACAGTTAGAGATAAGTGTTTTATAATGATAAAAGTGGTGCTCGTTGTTGTTGCAAGGCTATCTGCCTAATTTTCTGTATGATTCCTTCGAGTATGAAGTGTAACTACCTTTGCAGTTTCTGCATGGTTGATGTTCAATTTGTGAATCATGAAAGGAAATCCACTGGATTTAGTCACAAATTAATTCTGTATTCAGGTTCACATCTCTGTCGTCTTAATCATTCCTTTGGCTTTTGCAGACAGGCTACATCCCTAGATGTGTGGAGAAGAAAAAACCAATGTTGCAGCACCAACAAAAAGAATGTTCTATAAAAAACAAACACATGGATCTTAAAATCTTTAGATATGATAAGACATCTAGCAAGAATCTACTGCATATCTATGATTAATTAGCATATCTCTGGGGAAAGATACGCCTGGATTCAAAATCTTTCAAACACGGAATGGAACTCTAAAGACACTCCGGATGAATGCATGCTATCATCTGGACTTGAGTAATAGTTGCAAGAATCTTCTGGATGCATGAACCATATATAAAAAAAACTGATGGAATTCTACCAAAATCTGCGTCTTAAATGCAGGAGTATCTTGCAAGAAGGATTCACTCTCTTGCCAAAGATGGCACTCAGCCGATTTATAAATAAGTGTGAAGCACTGGTGAGGGATATCAAAGTGTAGGAAGACAAAGAGGTGATGAACAGAGAGCTAGTGATCAGAGGGGTCAATCTTCTTATGGCACCACTCTCCTCCTTGAGACCCAGAGTCCGATCCTTGTCCATGTCCTCATGTGCGCCTCGAGGAGCCCTGAAGAAGAAGCACCTCGCGAAGGTTGAAGTGTTTCGTGACTGGCCTTCAGGTATCTCTCTGACCTTCAAATTACAAGTTCCATTCAGTAATTGTTTAATTTGTTGTTCTGAAACTGCTATCATGATGATTGATTGATCTTGTTTGATATCATTTTAGGCAGCGATCGCGAGGACAACATCGTGGAAACTCTTAACATGGTGGCATTGGCGAAGAACATTTGTTTTCCAGTCTTCGGTGAAGTTTAGTGTAAGCCTTTCTTAAATGCATGTAGTTCTGAGAAAGAAGCTTTCTAGTGTGCAAATTTCTTGAGGGGTTTATCAATCTTTTCCAGCCAATTATCTTGTCTTTGTGCCTTTTCCTTTTTATTAGTTGTAATGTGGATGCCTGATGGGGAAAGAGGATGAAAGAGAGCAAGATGTGAGTCAAATCTTGTTCAAAAAATCATCGGACAGACATCTATCCTTCTTGATGATCCAATGGCCGGAGGACATGACGAGGAAACAAGAAGCTGACAGAATGCGTCGAAGGAGTGTACCAGTGTTTACAAAATACGTTCACCTTGTGTTTAAATCTTTGAATTGAAACAAATGTGAAACAGAAGAGGAAAATGTGACCTTAAACACGTTTTTTTTGTGGATGAGTTCATGCATCAGTAGCAAAATACATAGTTTCCAAACAGTATCTTAGAATTCTTCAGTACATCAAGAATCTAATGCATGTCCTGTGGAAAGATTTGGTAGGATGCATCATCTACAATGCCTATGGGTGCTTGTTTGCTAACTTGAATCATACTTAATCAAATTCATTGGATGTATAAAAAATATATCCAGAACCCGTTGGAAAACTATAGAAATCTCTTTATCTTAGGACTGTTTTGTGTTTTTGTCCCAAAACAAGCCATTTTTATCAGGAATTCTACTCGGAAACGAAAATATAAGTAAGAATTCTTGATGAAAATAGTCTTTTTTTGTAACCAAAACAAAACTTTTCTAAAGCATAAATAAAAAATAATGAAAGTCTAGTATAGGGAGAGCGAGGCCAACACCTTTCTCTCGTATGTGGGCTCAAACATGATACATCCAACTCGCACCTCCAATGTGATCTAATACCATATTATTTTAACCACTCAAACTATTAGAATCAATCGGAGACGATAAAGGGCATTTCGATAAAATTCATGCCTCCAGACGGCAATGCGAGTTAACCAGAGGACAAACATGGAAGGGAATAAAGATCGGACAAATCTGTTGAAAAATCGATTTAAATATAAAAACGGTAATAGAAAGCGAACGACGATTCTAAGCAATCATCCCAAAAGTTAAGCTAATTATATAAGTTGGTTCTATACAATCGGTGAGAAAAATTTCTATAGCTGGATTGCTTAATGATTATAGTGGAGGATAGAACGGGTGAGGAGCAACATGGCTGTATGGCATTGGCCCGTATGGATTATATCCAATAATCATAAGAAAGGGCGGCGGAGGATAAAAACCAGGCTATGGGATAAGCCGATAGAACGGCGGCGGCGGCGGCGGCGAGGGATACACCATGGGATTCACCATGCCGGAGTTAATGATGTAGCTTTCACCATGGAGGACCGCCAGCTGCCTCGTCGGGTGGGAGATGCTCCCTCGACGATGCCTGCGAGGGCTTTAGCTTCTTCGATCTCTTTCCGGACGGCAGAACATCTCTCGACGACCCCGTAGAGTATTCCGACGAACTTGTATTCGTCGATCTTGAAGTCCCTCTTCATCCTCCAGAAGACGTAGCCGGTGCGGAGGCTGTCGTAGCCGGCCTGATGGCTCGGGCCGTGGATATCGGCGCCGAGAAGCTTCGAAGCCTTTTGAGACCTCTCTCGCCGTTGTGCAGCCCGTCGCAGGACTTGGCCATGTGTTTGACGTCCACGACGTGCCCGAGCAGCCTCCTGACGAGCGCAAGAAATTCCGGCAATGACTCCGGCAGCGGCGACCCGGTGAGCATCTTGATGAGTTAGCCGAGGTCGTAGAGGCCCTGAAAGGTGATCCAGCACGTACTCCCGGCGCCGACGGCCACCTTCTTTATGATGAGCTTGGCCAGAGCCTCGGCTTTGATCCCGTCGCGGTGGTTCGGAGTCCAATTCGGATCCTACTGGTCCTACTCCAATACTAGAATATTCTTTTAAACCTACTCATTCTTCTTATCGGAGCAAAGCGAAACTAATCTCTTTAAATTAATCATTTTTAAGCATATTCAAATAGTTGATCGATCCTTGATCAGATCCGATTTTTTCGTACTGATATTATCTGATTTATTAGCTTCTTATTGTTCTAATCATTATGGTTTTTTTTAATAATATCAGTTGAGATATTATTATGATTAGACTATATATTTATTTATTTTTTCTAATAATTGATATCAGAGACGAATCCCATATCACAATCCGATATTATTATTATTACTTTCTCTCTCGACAAATCTGCAAACCTGATTCAAATATCACAATCCGATAACTATTTCGGATCTCGAAAAGATCCGAGACGAATCCCATATCACGAGTTTGGTTGAAGCGGTATACATTCGTTTCTCCGGTCCCAAAGATGTTTCTCGTCGACCTCCTCTCTCACTGACAGTAGCCATGGCGCCTACCGAGGCCATGGAAACCCTAACCCTCCAAATCTAAAACTAGGAGAGACCTGCAGAGAGACATGAGCTTCTCTCTGGCGTCGCTGCCGCCATGGCTTCTCCGGGTCAACGCCCGCCTTGGTCCCTCCTCGATGGCGTTACGATCTGGGGGTTTTAGGCCGGGGAGATCCGCGTTCTTGATCTCCTTAGCTTATAGAAGGCTCGAGGCTTCTTGGATTCCTGCGGAGGGGGAGAGCTCAGCCGAGGGTTATGGCGGCTGGGCGATTCGCAGAGTCGAGGTCGAGAATCGTAAAGGTGGGGCATTCTTGCCAATTTAGGTTCTTTGATGCGTATTTGAAAACTAGCCGTTACGTTATATACGGTGAACAAGATCGTTTCTTTATGGAGCAGTTTGGTGTTTTCAGCTGTCCCAAGGTTCGTCGTTGCCGGCATTGGGGCTTTGGTAGCGATCTTGATGGCGGCTATAGCGCATTTTTCCTTATCCAGAAAAGGTTTGCCCCTGCGTTTCAGTGATTCTATATGGCTTGTTTTCTTTCCCACATAACAAGACTAAATTTTCCTGTTTTTTGTTTCATTTATCTGTACGGGAATGGTTTTTATTAAATAATTTGATTCTATTATTGTAGCTTCTATAAGTCTTTAGTTTGTGTTTACTAAGACTTCAATAAATGATTGTATTAGCCCACGTACGAAGAACTCATACTGTTTCTACTAGTTCTTAGTCTCGGAGTTTGTTGTCCATAATCTTGCTATTCTTGTCTCAGATGAAGAATTGTGATTGACGGTATAGGCGACATTTGATACTCAAAGCAATTACGAGCCCCATTATAAATGCATCCATGTCTGCCTTTGCACAAATGCATATTTAGTGCTGCTGTAGACTTACATATTATGATATATGTTCTGTAGGTCTCAAGTTTCCGCTGGATGCGCCATTTCATGCTCTCCAAGAACTGCTTGCTTCGTCAGAATTGGTGAAAAATCTACTAAAAAAGAATCCTACTTCAGTTGATCTCAGTCATGGTTCAGAAGAGAAACTTGATGACGAACTTAATGCATTAGCTGGCGAAGGCAATGCAAAGGAGACTAGTGTCCCTGGTATAGATTCTGAATTCTGGTTGTTGACCATGTTAAAAGTAGCATATCATCATGTCCTCTTTCTGATGTCTACGGGTTGGATAATAATTGCACCATTTGAAAATGTAGCATAACTTGAGGAAAAGAAGAACCTCGTCTTAGGTGCCATTTGTTCTATTGGGTAGATAGCCAACCCCCATTTTAAACCACGTCGGTTGCGCATGCCAGTTGGCATGGGCCTATACTGTGCATGTGCCGACCTGCTCATGCACATATTTGAGTATTAGACCATGCCTCAGAACAAGCATATTACCTTGTTGATTTCTTACTTGGACGGTGCATTCCAGTCAATACAGGCATGAACTTGATAGTCTTTCTCAGCATTACTCTTACTCTTACTCTTAGTCGATTGGGAATGTTGCTTATGACTTTCTTTATGCATAGGATCTATTTACGAATGTTGTTTTGCCCCTCCAACCACTTCAGCACCCTTTGATCTTTCAGTGTATCATAACAGGCCTTTTTGTCTTTGTTGCATTCAACCTTACCCATGATTCAACTCCTGTATGTAATGTGTTTTGTTCTAATGCTGTCTGTCAATACTTTGGCAGTGCAAGTAAGCAAGCGCAAGATTGTTCCAGTTCCCGTTGATGCCGCTCAACAAGAAGCTTTATATTTTCTGAAGAAGTTGAAGGTTTGTACAATTTTCTTTAATCTCTGTTATTATTATCAATAAAAAGTTTATTCCACAGGCTTGTTGATTCTATTTCTTAGAGACAATTCGTTGACCATATAACAAAGTTTTCTCAATTAAGCTGCCTTTTTTATCAATTGAGCCTATTACCTGGGCTTCAGGGGTCAAATGCACTACCAAAGTAGTTTCATGCTTAAACAGGCTGCAGTTTTGTTTCGAACTTGTAAATTCCTCTTTGGTGGCCACAATTCCCACCACTACACCATGCGGTCCGCTGCAATTAGGTTGGCATTCGTCTTTTTTCTAGGACATGGAAAGTTACATAAATCTTGTTGTATAATCAGGTTGTTATGTCCTCCTTTTTCTTTCTACTGATAGGGCCTGTTGGATATTTTCAAAGAAACAATGTGAATATGAACCCAACGTGCTGAGGCTTATCCTTTTTTTTTGGGGGCACTTAATCTTTAACTGAAGGCTGACTTTGGATATTGGATTTATTTTCATTGTACTCAGATCATTGAAAATGATGTCAGTGCCGAAGAATTATGTACGAGGAGGGAATATGCAACATGGCTGTTTAAAGCAAACTCTATGTTGGAAAGGTGCTGCAGAATGAACTTAGATTCCATCATTTTAGATCCAGCTAATATTGTCCTTTGATGCTGGTGGGTATTTGAGTAATTTCTGCTGTGCTTAATACAGGGACCCAAGACACAAGATAGTTCCGTTGACTGCAAAGTTCTGTTCAGTGGTTACAGCCTTTGATGATGTCACTTTTAATGACCCAGATTTTTTGTGCATCCAAGGTAACTTCCGGTATACAAGAGTTTATGTATTGCAGCATTGCATGGACTTATATCTAATACATTAGAACCAACAGCCCTTGCTGAAGCGGGCATTCTTCACAGCAAGCTCTCCACTGCTACCATTACCAGTCTCTCGGATGGAGGTGGTAGCACATACGAGGGTATATTCAACTTTTACCCTGAAAGGTGATGCTCTGTCAAAACTTTTGTATTCACAAAGTTCTTCCTCTCCAAACATTTCTTGTTATGTTCCTTTATCATTCCTGCAGCTTCCTATCTCGGTTTGATCTCATGAATTGGAAAGCATTTTTGGAGTATCCATCTGACATTGAGGTAGAAGAAAAGGTATAGAAGATCTGAGAGAAAATTATTTTGGATTGTGGCTGTGGTGTTTATCACAGCCATTAATCTGATACTCTTGTTGATCATTAGTTTCTAAAGTTTGGCTTGTTTACAGTCCAGATGTCGAGGATGAAAGCTGGTTTTTTGGATTTTGATGCATTTAGCCCAGAGGCATCACCTCAACTGCTGTTGGATTTAATGTCAAGTGACAAGAGCATAACCCGAAGAGTGTTTGGTATAGCCTTTAACCTTTTCTACTGCATAACTATTCTTCAGAAAGATAGAATGTTGTATCTACAAGCTGATTTGCTTTCGACAGGATCATTAATTGTATAGGTTAGTGTTATTATGATATCAAACAATTTCCTTGGACATGATTTCTGAAACAAGACTATCTCCCTTGGGAATTCTGACCTGAGACTAGATATACACAATTATGCTATCGTCTCTATTTCTTTTCAAATTTTCAAATGAAGTTTCCTGCTTTGTAGAGGTCAGTTTCTTGATGCTTCGATCGTGGACGGTGATTTGATGTCTTTGAAGCTTGGTTGTAGTGTATTTAGTAAGGTGGATCCATTTTCTTAATGCTTCGAATGTGGACGGTGATTTGATGTCTTTGAAGCTTAGTTGTGGTGTATTTAGTAAAGTGGGTCTAGAGAGTAATTAGGGTGGGTCAAGTGAAATTTCTGTGCGTGTAGTCTGTAAAAGTGGTGGTGCACATAGAATTTGGTCAACATGAGACTTTGTTTTGTATCTTATAGGACATTATAGCGCTTTTATTAATCCTAGCATCCCTGAGTTTGGAAGTCCTTATATTTTTTATTTCTTCATTCCTTTTTATGGCAGGTAACACTAGGCGGCTCCAGCCACAAAAACCTGCAACAAAAGCTCAAGCAGCTGTTGCACTGGCCAGCGGCAAGATGGCAGTAGCTATTCAAAATGAACTTTTGAGACTTGAAGCAGAAAATCTGTCGAGGTTATCTGATATTGAAGAAATCAGGTCTGAGCTGATTCGCAAAGGAGAAATACGACAAGTTTGGCAGGAGAAATTGAACAAAGAGACAGATCGTGGTTTAGAAGTGGAAAGAAATCTTCAAGCTGCCTTAATTGATTTGGAAGCAGAAAAAATAGCACGAGATAAGGCTCTTCCGGACTATATAAAGGAGAAGGCGGCTCTTGATTGCCAAAAAGAATTGTTATTCAGTATCAAGGAGGAAGTTGATGGAATGTCTACTAGACTTGCAAGTGAGAGAGCCAATTATGTGGCTGCACAACATAGTCTAGAGGCATTGTTTGCTGATCTACATGAAAAGCAGGAAGCGATTTGTGAAACCAAATCAAAATTGGAATCTGAGAAAGAAGCTCTTCAGATTCTTAGGTATGAGGCTTGACTTTTATTTCTCATACGTAGCTGAAGGTTTGATGAGATTTTTGGATTGATGTATCTAGGTAATCCAATGAAAACTGATTAAAATTGAAAGATACCAACATGGTTCTATAGAATTTTTCCATCATGATCCTAAAAAATTGGAGTAGCTAAGAGTATTCAGAAGGTGTTATGACTACAATCTTCTCCTTTTTGGCATCTTATTCATTTATGGATTTGCGAGTAGTTGCTTAATATTGTCGATTATTGATGTAATTCGCAACGGCTGGCATGTGATTTGGGAAATTCTTCCTCGTGTGAAGGAGGCTGTAACCCATATGGGGTTCACAACTAAATACACAATCTCATTCGCGACACTTACATCTATAACTGGGATCTGTGGGTTACTCTCTGGATTCCTGTACACAGTGATCTATGACTAGCACTAGCCACTTTACATTAGCATTTATTAACAACAGCAATGATTTCAGGGTGGTGTTGTGACAAATTCTAAATTTTGGGTTTATTCCCCTTCGAGAAGAGGATGGTTGTGTTGCCTCACCTCAGTTTGGCTTTTCTGATTGTATGGAAGGCAAACATAATAGAGGTGGGATATAAGACTGGTATTATCTAATTCTCATCATTGTATTTTTTTGATCTGCAGGTCCTGGGTGGAGGAGGAAGCACGGCGCACCCAAGCACGGGCAAAGGTTCTAGAGGAAGCTGTGCAGAGATGGAAATGGAGGCTGCCCAGTTTGAACTATGCAGAGTCTGCAGACAGCAATGATCCTAAATTGCCAGTACAAACCAACAAAGATTCATAATAGCTGCTGATTTCGGAATCGTTCAAGCTTTCTGAACTCATGTATAAATAGGTGCTTTGGATTAAGCTACTCAATTGGCTATGCCTTCTCCGAGGGCATGAAGAGATACATTGGTTTCTTGGATTAGTTGAAAAAATATGCACTTTATTTAGGGGCTTGTTAAATGATGTAATTGGTTTTGAATAAATTTGCAGGCTTAAAATCTGCCATTGTACTCTCTATAAGTTATCTTTTTGCAATAGGTTTCTCATTGGTTCGTCCCATCTCCTCAAAGTTGGAAGTATCAAAAAAATCTTTTTAACTCCCAAAGATTTGAGATCTGCCAATTACTGATACAGAGAACGTTGTGTCATACACTGTATGCTAAATCTATTGAACTCCAAATGTTATGAGATCTGTGTCTTTTTTTTTGAACAGATAAGCCATGAGGCTGGAGGGCAAAGCCCATTACAAACTCAAACTACATGTCAGTAACATTATTCAGGCGGTGCCCATCACAAAAATTGGCCAACCGCCTGGCATCCCTAGCGACCATATCAGCTCGCGTATTAAACTCGCGAGGAATATAAACGATTGAAAAATCAGTAAAGCTCCCTATGCTCCACCATATATTCTGAACAATTGAAGCACAAGAAGCAACCCAAGGGGATCCACTTTGAACAAGCTTCACAGCAACAAGAGAATCACTATCAACAACTAACCTTCTAATTCCTTTATCCACAGCTGTCTGAACAGCAAAAAGAATTGCCTTCAATTCAGCCTCTAGAATTGAATTGGCTGCTTCACATTGAGCCTGAACCCACTGAACTGCATCATTCTCATCAACACATACTATCCCTAATCCAACCCACTGCTCAACAGAAATAAATGATGCATCAACCTGAATCCTCTTCCCCGACCATTCATGTTCCCTTGCATAAACTCTCTTCCGATGCATTAGCCCATACTCCTTAGTTTGCCATTTGATGGATCGGATTACATGCAGCAAATCACAATCTTTCTTACCTACTACCACACTGCATCTAGTTCTCCACAGATTCCACAGAGTATAAGCAATACATGACTTGAGCGAAAACATAAAATCTGTGGAGGATGACTTACCAAGAATGTCAAGACAGGAATCAAGTGATAGATCCGCAATATCTATACCAGAGCCTTCTAACACATCTTCCCAAACATACTGATCTGTGTCAATAACTGATATAGAGAACGTTGTGTAATACACTTTTGTGTGCTAGATGCACTCATTCATAGATCATTGTTTTGTCAAGGGTATCAATCTTCTCTAGAATAAAACCACGATTCTGTAGCTCCTTTCAGATTTCTTTACCTGGTCGAGACATGGGCTATGAATACTTTGAATTTTTTAGCATGTTCCTATTCACTAAATTATCCCTGATCCATACTTATGATAGGATTAAAGTTTGAATTGCAGAATAAAATAGCAAAATATTCTGAATATTCATACAAAAACAAACAAGGAAGCTACGACAATGGACAATCTAGTCCAAATGTCCAATCACTCCAGCAGTATACTCCAGCATCTTTCAGGTGAATCTGGGGCAAGCTGGGCCTCTGGAAAGGCCAAGCTGAACCTCCATTCCATGATGGAGGTCCACTGGCCTGTAGACCTCGGAATCCTGAGGCACTGCGAAGAAGGAAAGGAATTTATGTTAGCTTGGAAATGCATGTTCAGTTCACCAACCAAAAATCATGTGCTTGAATTATTTGCGGATGCATATACCAAAAGTTGGAAGGATTTGAGGATCTTAAGCAACAAGAGAACTCAGAGAAGACAAAACAAGGTAGAGTGGAGGAAGAAATAAAATATTCTACTGCTTACTGTTGAGGTAGTCCTCAAACCCAAAATCATCCAAGGTACCAGTCATAGCCTCAAATCCTAGCATGGAGGATGGCAGTGCTCCTGGAGGCCTGTGGAATCTGCAATCAACAGAACTACATCAGAAACTATAAAATGGCATTGACATAGGAATAATTGGTTGCATTCGTTTTCTTAAGTTTTGTGCCAATTCCGCAATTAAACAAAAAACAGGTTCTCTCTAATTCACCGGGGCCAAAGTTGCACATAGTGTTTGGCCATGATTGATGGGCGATATACACAACATAAAACAAGGTCACAGTAATAGTACTTGCATCATAAGTAACAGGTAAAGGAAACAATAATCTACTGAAGTCAATATCACCTTAAAATGAATTTTTAAGGTCTAAATATAATACTTTTATCTAATAATGCATCATAATGAAAGAATCAACTTTACCAGTAAAACTGAAATCATAAGTGGGTTAGCATTGTAAAAATTGAAGGTACAATCTCAGAGGAAAACGGATAATATGTGCCACAAGATATCTCCAAGGCGAAAGGATAAAAACCACCACAAAGTCGAGTAAAATCCGATGAAAATAAGTAGAATCAAGATATCTAACGTATTGTGCATACATTTCAAGATCTATAGAAAGCAGTAATTTGCATTACTCTCTTCCGAAAATGGAATACAAATTTTAGTGCACCACAATCACATATAGCCTATTAAAGTTGTTTTCATCTCCCAGAATATCCATAACCATAGTTTGGAATATAACAAGCGTAATAGTTTTCGAACATAATAGGATAAGATCTTCTATCAAGCTATTCATCAGAATCTGGATATATGTTCAGAAGTGACCCAGAAATTCTGTTGAATCACTGTTTAATAATTCCTATCAAATCAGCCTTAAAATTATCTGTCAATCTCCATCAATTGGTGCATTAACGTATTTCAAAGCCACACATGCATTCAGATAACGAGTACCCTGCCACAAATGAAATTGAACTCTTTAGACAAAAAGAAGTTAAGACATCCAGGTTATTTCACAAATCCGGCTTAAGACAAACCTTATTCACATTCTTTAGTTTCACTTCTAAATGCAGCATTATATTGGGGACTCTGGTTTTCCCATCTTTCCCCAAGAAAACATATCCCCGAGATATGCGGTGAAACAAGTATGGAAACACTATATAACTTAAATATTTAGCTTCCTGCCAACTATGCTCTTCAGCAAGACAAGCTAAAAAGTTCATCAACGTGATCACACTATAACCTCAAATACTTTCAGCCACCACTTGAGACTTGTCAATCCTAAGAAATCGATGACGCCACAGCACATTCAGATGAAGTTATTAATAATCAGCTGTTTCTGCGACAAGCTCAAGCATATCAAGCAGCTTTATCACAATTTAGAAGAGATCCAAACCCCACTTTCTCAGGTAGCCAATTGGCATCACAACTACTGCAAGAGCACAAAGATGGGACTTGAAACAATATATCTAGAAACTCAACACCCATGCTCCAAACTATGATAGACAGGAATCCTTTCCCCATTGTATCTGTAATCTTCATAAGGCAATATAGAAATATTTACTTCCAAGAAGCTGCTATGTTTGTCATCCTACTGCACCCGTCATAATGGAACGCTCTATATCACATTCGCTAATGCAACTCTCTCTTGCCAAATGAGTTCCAAACATGAGAAGAAATTTCCAACAATCCACATAGAATTAGAAATTAAAATTGCATTCAATTAGAAAACCACCAATTATGTGCCCCAAATCTATCTTCTAAGCGGCTTTCAACATTCATCCCGCAGCCAGCTCTAGAATCTAGGGTTTCGGGTTCAGCGGTAATCAAGATCCTCATCCAGGTAGAAAGGATAAGAAGACGGTAGAAACAACAATCACGAACCTCGAAAGGATCTGGCGATCGAGATCCATCCTAACATTGAAGGCTGATCCGTAAGTGAGATCGTGCACCGTCCGCTTCTTCTCCTCCCAATCCTTCCTCATCTGATTCACACGAAAACCAAACGAAATGTAAGTCCATGGCTAGCCATATCCCACAAATCAACCAGAACTAAAAGATTTCTACGGCGAAAAAAATCTCCAAAGAAAGAGAAAAATAGGGGAAAATCGAGGGCTTACTGTGTCACGGACGGATTGGAGGGGGTGGTGGCCGACGATGTCCGATTTGACACCGTTCAGTCCAAACCGGAGGGCATCGCGGTTCCCCGCTACATCGTGAGCTATCGATTTCGACGAAGGCGACGCCATTAGAGATTCTCTGAAGTCTATCGTCGCCCTCTCGAGCCTTTCTTATTATGGAGACGAGATGGTTTCGGCTCCTGGCTTCGGGAGCAAGAAATTAGAACCGAATAACCCGATAACCCGATAGACACATCCTCTAACAGAGTCGGATCCGGCGTTATAGATCCGATGTCAGTCCGGACTAGGATTATAGGCTCTGTAGTAGTAGGGGAGCTTTGGCTGCTCTTTAAAATATTCCGGATTATGGATTTAATCATGTCAATGCCCAGTCCTGATAAACATCATTTAGTAGATTAGAATGGAGTTTTGCCTAAATTACAATACAAGACCCATCACGTGAGGAGCTGGGGAGGGCCGGCGTTGGGGATCTCAGGGGAGGTGGCGATGGCGACGGGGAGGATACTAACGCCGACGGGGTCAGGGACTAACGTGCGACGGCAACGGGGAGGAGCAGAGGAGCAGGGGACTCTCTCTTCTCTCTTTAGCGCGCGCTCTCTCTCTCTCTCCCCTCTCTCTAGTTCTCTCTCTCCTCATCACGTGCCGCCACGTGTAAATACCGTGAACGGGACTAACGCCGTCTGGGGTTAGGGTAGTAAATCGCACAGTCACCTAAAATGTAGGTAGTAAACTACATTTCCAAAAATACAGGATAGTAGATTATCATTACCTTAAATTACATGGTATCAAAAAGTCATTACCCCTTTATCCTTTCATCTCTTCTCCAAACCCATCTTCTCCAATGAATAAGAAATAATAATACATTAAAATTTCCAATTTTTTTAATATTTTTATTTAATATATATTACTATTATATAGTTATTTGAATATATGACTATTCTCAAATATATTTATGAATATAATATGACCAATAAATAATAAATAAAATATATAAAGAAATAATGAAAGTATGAATATTTAAGTGGTATAGAGAATGGTTTAGAGTATCTGATGAGAAGTGTTGTTAGATGAAGAATCAGTAAACTAGAAAATCGACTCTTTTTACTGTAATCTAGAGAAATAATAAAAATATGAATATATTACTATTATATAATTAATGCAATATGCTACTGTTGTTGTCAAATATATTTATCAACGTATAATATGACCAATGGATAATAAATTAAAAATATAAAGAAAAAATGAAGATATTAATATTTAAATCTGATAAAGATTGGTTTAGAGTATATGATGCGTGCCGTTAAATAGAGAATCTGTAAATTAAAAAAAATAACTCTTTTTACTATATTTTAGAGAATTTGTTAAAAAGAGCTCAGAAGGATGCACTAACACTACACAGTTTAGGAGAAGTCTACATCCATGCAATTGCTCATAGAGTCATAGTAAGCATTTAAGCTGTCCAAGAATGACTGCTTATATTGTCGAAACAGCAACCAAATTAATTTTATTACATGTAGGATCACAGAAATAGAGTGTTGAATGTTGATGCAAGAAATTAGTACAATTACAATTTCTTTTCTAGTACAAGAATGGGATTGCCCACAGTTATAGGTCCTTTGAATGAGCATGTTACACATGCCTACCGGAGCGTGACTATAAGGTTTCGGTCGACGAACTTGGCGCCCGCCACCTTGCCTTGCATTTTAGGAGGCAGCCGAATGATTCGCCTCTGGTCCCCTGCTTCAATCAGTAGCTCCGAACCTCCCCTATACTGTCAAAATCAGACATGAAGGTCGAGTAGTGAACATCGGCATTGTCGCCAGAAATTTATGCTATACTAGGTACAACACATAGATTCCACATATATGCATGTACAGCTTTGCAAATTAGATGAATTCTATACGTAAATCAAACTATAAACTGTTCACTGAAATCCTTTCTTAACTGCTCTGACTGGTGGCAGACCAAAACGATTTTAGAGCTTCTTGCACTTGACATTGAATAACAATTACATGCCAATGAATCCATCATGGTCGTTCTTGGAGTTAACTAATGATGCAGCATGCCAAATTTCATAAGGAAAAAGTCTTCCTGGACATAGATGGCAGACAACTCATAAATTAATAGGTAGGTATTTGTTGATGAGGAATGATGCATGTATTTTTTGCCCCTATCTTAGCTTAAGTAAGTGAAAGGAAAGGAAGCATGTCAATTAATAAAGATTATGCAGAAAGGGAAAGAAACAATAAGTGACAGTTTTGTGGTCAACAAATGTTAGCAGAATCGATGAGATATCCACGCAAACAAAAGAAGAGTATATACACCGAATAGTGAGCAATGCACGTACTTGGTACAGTTTAATCTCTGACTTATCAAAGCTTGGCATGAAAAGGGTCACTGACTTCTGGATGGGGTCAAATCTAACTGATGAGCAGGAAAAATTGCGTCTACCATCAAGAACTCCTTTTGCCTCTTCGCTTAAAGAATTGAGAGTTGTATCCCAATCCTCAGAGGAATCGGTGGCGATATATGGCATAAGTGCAAAGGGTAAAGGTGAGAACGCTTCAGAAACTTTTGGAGTAGATGGGCAAGGATGCTGAGCAAACCCAAAAGCACCAGATATTTGAGTTCCTGCTTGGATTGCACAACCCCAATAGCGCAAAGCACAACGAACAGATGTTAATGTACTTGGATCCATCACAATGTAGCATCTAAACTTTGAGGAGTCATTGAAAAAACCTGTGGCTCTCTGCAAAATAAGAAGTCGATTAAAAATGTACTCCTAAAGAGATTGATATCGCTGAGTGGATTCAAATAAACCATGTGGAATTACCTCCAATATCTCTTCGACGTGATTCCAAATCTCTGTGCCTGTTATCCCTTCACTAGGACCAGCATCTGAAGATGCAGATTCATAGGCCATTTTCAACACTGAAGGAGAAGTCAATCTTCCAAGATCAGTCTTCTCAGCCACATCCCGGAGATATTTTAGATACCATCTGTATTTTAAAACATTTTGTCGCCGATGAACTCCACGATCAAATGGAGAGTGGAAGCCAAGATAGACAAAAATCTACCTTGCTCTCTCGCTGGCACCAATTAGACGTAGTGACACCTCAGTGTTCTTGCCATCATATACAACTACATCAAAACCTGGCCTTGACCGATTGCTTCCACTAGAAAGAAAATTAATCAACTTCTCAAGTGCCAAGGCTGAGAAAATGGAATCCATCCCAGGTAGCACCCCAAGTTCCTCTCCTACAATCTGTTTTTTATGAAAGAATTATAACAATGCCTTCAACATTAAATCTTCGAAGAGAAAGATTCAAGCCTTTCTGCGGAAAACAGAAGTTGAGTACTTATAAACCCACCCCCTCAAGAATCCCTTGGGTCAAATTCAGTCGAACATCCACTTTCTTCATCCGTTCAAGGGGTTCAAGAAGCATCTACACTTTTTGACAAAACGAATTAGAACTAAGTCAATACACAGTGGAGTCTCCATGTGATCCTGAACATATCTTCACATAATAAATAAAAGAAGAGGAGAACATAGTCACTTTGCCGGTTTCCAGTCTAACAACAGAGAGGTTGTTCTTATACTCAGTTGGAGAACTTCCAATCTTGCAACCCATCAAATGTTCTGCAGTTGGATCTTGAGAATGTAGCACCAAGCATGTACGCAACCCTTGATTTGCATAATGCTGGTAATGATGGCAGCAAGCAGAAGAAGAATTAAGAACAATCTGACTTTTGCAAATGCGAATGAAAGCAAATGGCACGCGGTAATATTCGATGATGAATCTAGAAACACAAGGAATCCATTGCATCAAAAATCAAATAAATATGAAGTAAAGGTCTAAATAGACATTGTCTTACTACGTACTCCAAGATAGCAGAAGTTCTTTTAAAGTAGTTAGAGAATGAGAGATGACTTTGGTTTCTTCATATTGATAGATCAATGCCTTATCCACATGGAAATTCTCACCTTATTTCACGAAGCACAGGCATCCCAGCGCCATAAATCAAAGCTTTATCCAAAGCTCAGTCAAGTAGATTCAAGAATACATAGCACAATCACATGTTAAATCATGAATTCATATTGCAGACTGTACGAAGCATCCATGCATTTCAGATGTCCCATCTACCCAAACACAAATTTGACCTCATGCGGTACTTTATTATTGATCTCATTCCAAAACCACATACAATGCCTAATCAGCAGATTACTTGAAACGCCCATGTTCCATGATCCAATCCGCAAGCAAAGGCTAGAAGGAAAACTGTTACTATGTTGCCAAAGTGAATCCTGTTAACCACAACGTATAATTCTAAAAGAGAAACAGGAAAAAAAAACATGCTTATATAACCCGAAGACAGGAACCATTGCGTCTTCACAGCTCACATGTTTCACATGCACACAGGTGTTGATTACAAAAGACTCCACTTCAATGGAAATTGATGAATTCCACGATCCAACAATCATTACCGAGTCCGCATTCGCTCTATTAACCTCAAAACATGATAACCATGTTCCATGTCTATATAGCATCGGATATTAACAGCTAAAAGTTTCCAAATTGCATCCACATTGTGAACGATAACGATCCAAAGGCTATACCACGAAGAAAATAAAAGAAACCCTAGAAAGTGGCTACCTCCGCGGCGATGATGGAGGCGGTGGTCTTCCCGGAGCCACCTTTGCCCAAGAAGGTCACCAGCGTCACGGACTTCGCCTCGCGAGGACCTCTCGATTCCACCGCCATGATCGGAGATCGATTTCTTCGCCCGCGAGGCGCTCTTCGCGATCGGATAAGAGCATTAGGGTAAGGGTTCCGGAGAGGGACGGAGGCAAAGGATGAGAGAGCGTAGAGATCCATAGGCTTCTCCCTCTTCTCTCAACACTCTCCACTCTCCACTCTCCCGGGGCTCTCTCTACTCTGTTTGACGCATGAGAAAGGGTATGGTGAGTGTCCAATGACCTCCATCGTGAGCTTACCGTCTCCATGGGCTGGTATCTTGGGCTTTCTAGACTGGCCCATGGGCTTAAGCATGCTTTTGATGTTGAGATTTTTTTAAAAAAATTCTTGTTGCTTTGTGAAAGCCCCAAGGCTGACACAAAACAGAGTACAACAGGCACACTCATCAGGACCTGTAAACTGGAGCAGCCTACCCCAATAAGCAGAGGATTATAAAAAGATCGAGTCTTGATTGAGATCATTATTATCAGAGTTTAAGTTAATATTTTATTAAAAATCTCGACTGTTGAATGAGATCTAAACAGATCTTATCCGTTGATACAATGATAGCATGAAAACAACGGTAAGCCCCAACATGACTCGAAAAGATCAACCATTTAAATGGCTTGAACCTTCTTTGAGCTTAATCGATTTGTTAAAATAAAAAATCGAGGGAAACATGCTCAAATGATTAACCACTGAAAACCATAGTCACAAACCTCTTTGGTCCATTCAATTCTCATGGAAAAGAGAGCACACAACTTTCTAAAGACAGAAGAGCTAATTAAGATAAGCACATGGCATACAACACTCTTCTATCAGTTTAAGAAACTGGTTCACAGGCTTTTCCTTCACATAGATGTCTCGCAGCGTATTTTATCAAACAGCAAATAAAAAGAGTCTTGAGGAAAAAGAGAGAGAAATTAAGGTAGTTATATATAATTAAGTTCAGCAGCCACCGGCGCCAATGACCACCGGATGGAACGAGAACGACGGCGGCTGGCTCCTCATGGGCGACCGGGGCGCATAGTCCTCCGGCAGCCGCCGCCCATTGGCATCGTAATGTATCACGCCAGAGAATTCCAGTGGCTGGCACCTCTCCCCCATAAGTATCTCCCTCCTCCACACCCCCTCCATCTCCTCAGCGCCACCGTATTGATCAGCTTCAGGGATCAACGCCACCGCCGCGCTCCCCTCACCGATCCCCCTCTTCTTCGAACGCCGCCGGAATAAGCTGATGGACTGCGGCCGAAGCCTCCTCGAGCAAGCTGCAAACAGCGCAGTCACCATCCTCAGGAGGCTCATCTCCATGAGTAGTTATGTACAAAAGAGTTTAAATGTTGGAGAGCTTAGGAGCATTTGTATTTATAGAGAGAAGGGGTCTCAACTCTCAAGTCTCCTCTACTAAAAAAGGCTAGGTGGCATTTATTAGTCAATAGGTTTGGTTGGAAGGGGATGCAGAGCTTCATGTTTGACAATTGACTTGGGTGCTGCCATCAATGTCTGTGAACCTTCTTCCAAAGCATGCATTCTGAACTCTGAAGTCATACTGTTCATAGTCTTCACTAGTAAACAATAATTAAGGAAAGTGCCTAAGGAACACATTCACTCTACTGACTTAGAAAGATGCCAAGAGCCTGTTGGTTGTAAAATTAGAAAGACTAGAATGAGCAGAGTCAGAGAAGGCATGCCGAAAATGTTGAACCTAAACTTATATTAGGTTGGAAAAATCAAAAGATCAACTATTTGAATATTAAAACGTTACTTTCATGATACACCAGCGTGACCACACTCAAACTTTAAAAACCTCATAATTTAATCTTCACGGTATATAAATTCTCAATTTTAGACCACTCATAACTATGGTTAGGTGCGAGAGTTGTCACCACTAATTAGGTCAGCTCTAAAAAAAGATTGGATTGAGACATGGTCCAACAAGCTAGTGGCCTAACACAACGTCAACATTTTAAATGGCAGCGATATTCACTACTTTTGGTCGGTTTAAGAAGATGACTTTGGATAAGCATTGTGTGGCAATGGCAATGGCACTCATGCCTAGTGGAAATTTGCCCGACTTTTCTTGTCCACGTTACTATCATTACTTACATGAGGCTGAAGCCTTCGATTTCAAAAGTCTATATTATTTCATAATTCATGAAGCTAATATGGTATTAGAACATCAAGTAGTGTTGTGGGGTGTATTTGACTTATATAAACGATATAAATTTTGTAAAGAACACGTACATTGCACCAACATGAAAGCCATGTCCGATGTGATTCTTGAAGGTTATATACACATGATTCATCCAAGTGCAAGTGCTGAATGGAAAGCAGACATGGCTTACGGTGCAGATGGCGGGCTATGGTGCAAACATGGACGAGAACCAATGAGCTAGTAGAGGTTCACTGTATAAGATTGGGTGCTGGCCTGATAACTAATAGAGGTTCAGCATATGCTGCACTTGCTCCATTGAGCCAAGCTAATTGTCTCAGCTAATCAGAAGAAAGGTAAAGAAAAGAAAAGAAAAATTGCTTGTAGGAGGATGACCCAAGAAGATATCGGTTTTAAGAAATTGAGTGGAACATAGCATAGTTGTTGAAGTCCTTTGGAGTCAACGCACAGCTGTGACTTTGGAGTGCAAGAATACCACATTCTACCAAACTTTGTGGCTCTCAAGGACCTTGGTTATTCGTGTTATAAGACTCACTTGGTCTAACAATCAAGGTGAAAGCTCAAAGATCTTGGAGAGATTGGATCAATTGAATCAAGCTTTCAGAAATAGACTTTGGTATGATAAGTTTCCCTGTACTGTCATCCGGCACTTGCCATGAATTAGGTCTGACCATGCAACTCTTCTAATCGATCTCCGCCCGCCCCATGTGAAAACAGGGCCTGGAGTTTTCTGGCTAGAACACTGCTCGATGAGACAAGAAGAAGCCTTCCGGGATCCGGGAAGCATTGGTTAAAGGTATGGGCCTTACCTTCCCATAGATCGAAACAGTACATGTTCGCCATTAATAAAAAGAGGTCATCAAGAATCGACGAGCGACGACATATTCCGGATTGGTAAACAATGGCAACAGGCACCAAAGAAATAATCAACCAGCAAAAACAAGCACAAAAGAACCAACCAACCAACCAATCAATCAATTGATCACTCATCAAATACCTTTCAGTGTATGCAATCTTGCGTTAAACAATCATGGCAACTGCTCACATCCCTTCCAGAGCCAAGCCTGTGTCATGCAATGAATCAACATCATCTTCACATATTGCATGACATCTGTCCTCCAAGTGATTCAAGAACAACAAAACCATTCATCCCTTTAATAGGCCACGTCCAAATGTATAACCACATTATAAGGTTCTAATTTATAACAGGCCAAGTCAGTGAAGCACATGAATCCCCAGAATCAAGAAAACAAACGTACATACGCTATTGGTATTGTTCAGGTAAGCCATATGCAAAATTTCAAACAAGAAATTCATAACTACACAAGTACCCTCTCTGAAAGAGATGAGCCCATCAAAGGAAATACTACTGAAATATCCAAGATAAAAATAATCTCCATAACAAGTTATTCTACATCTATTATCCACACCACAAATTTAAAGGCCAATAAAAGTTTTTAAACTTCCTGTAATACCAACATAGATTAGCGAGACAGTTGCCAAGTGAAAGAGATCCAATTTGATTGGACCAGAATAGAAGAGTCGAAAAAAGAAATCTCATGTTCTTCTACTAATAACTAATGATTAATAAATGGAGGAGAGAAAGATGAAAGTAACTAATATCGACCAAATCTCTAGTGATGCTGAGATGCATCACAGTAAAATTGCGTTCAAAAAATTAGTTTACAAATGGGAACCGTGATCATGCAGTTGAAGAAGTCAGTGCCGCGAGAGCGTATCTAGAATCATCATATGTATGATAAGACCTTGGGTAATAGATTTGAAGGAAATTTCAGATGTTCACTGCACTTCACACTCTGAAAAGAACTAGAGATCCAAGCACAATGAGCTCAAACAACAAACTAAATACAACTATTTTGTTTCACATCATTATCATACCAATGAGCTTAGAAACAAAAGAGATGGAATTGTAAACAAATTCACTAGATATTGGAGGGTTGCTAGTATCTTTATCATTGATGTGTCTTAAGGAAAAGCTAGGCCAGAAACAAGAAGGAAACCATTTACCAAAACATGATGTATCGAATCAAACCTACCTCAAAATCGCACCAAAAATTCCTTCCACAAATCTTAAAAACTCTGACATGCAAACTGGAGTCCTTAAGCAAAAGGTCAAGACTATCTCCATTATCTCTATATAAACCCCTATAACAGACCATACAAGCACGATCCGCAACCAAATCTAATAGCAAAGACAATGAGGCTTAACATTTTGGCTTGTAGAATGACAACATTAAAGCAAAAGGGAATTTTTATTACACCGTCATTCCTATGTAAACTTATAGGATTCATCAAACAGGATCGACACAGAACAACAAAGGTACCACATTTCCAATCGATAACTCTAATAAACAAGCATACGATTCTATAACCCAAATCTAACAGAGCTCAACCTTAAATTTATCAAAATTCCACAACTTAAAGCTAATATTCTATAAAAAAAAGGCATAAAAGTAACCAAATGACTTATAATAAAGGTCTCAGGAAAATCTTTCAAAGGCACCAATCCCTCAGCGATAGGACTTCTGGAACCTCGCGCGGGCGCCGCGCCCACCAAACTTCTTGGGCTCGCAGCGTCTTGGATCAGCAACAAGTAGGGTGCGATCGTACCTAATGAAGATATCCTTGATCTCCTTCTTCGACACCTCGTCCACGAACTTCTGGTTGTAGGCGACGAGCGCCTTGGCGATGCTCTGGCGAATGGCATAGATCTGGGAAGTCTTACCGCCACCCCGGACGCGGATGCGGATGTCGACGTCCCTAAAGCGATGCTGGCCAACGAGAAGGATGGGCTCCAAGACCTTGAAGCGAAGGATCTCCGGTCTAACCAGCTCTATGGGGACGCCATTTATCTTGATGAGACCCCTGCCGGCCTTGCAGTATGCCACGGCCACCGCGGTCTTCTTCCTCCCGAAGCACTGCACCGATTTGGTGGACGCCACCGTCGCCGCCGCCATCGACATCGTTGCCGAGGAGCTTGAGAGCGAATAGAGAGAGGAGTTTGGCGGAAACCCTAGCATAAGTGGGTTACGGTGATTTATATTGCTTTCTTCATGGGCCGGGTTGGGCCTTGCTCAGGACGAAGCCCTAACGTAGTTCGCACCGGCCGTTGCTCTATCGGATCTAAAACGCAGGATTTGGCTTCGGTTCTCATCTCTTGCTCCCAAAGCCAGGCGCCCAACCATGGCTTCAGAAACCAGGACGTAGTGAGCCGGAGTTGAGCCGGACCCATCTCGCACCCATGGGATAGAAACCCTAGCTCTTGGTGACGGCGAGGGAATGGTCGGCGAAAAGATCCGCAAGCAGCCATACGGGTGTCCAAAAGGCCCAAATGGCCCGGCTCGGTACCGGTCCGGCCCGGGCCCATCAGGGCCGTAGCCCGGTCCGGCCCATATGTTGGCCCTGCTCGACCGGGCTGATCCGAGTTTATGACTGGGACCATAGCAAATCGGTTAAAAAGCCCGGCCCGACCCGGGCCAATTCGGGTTTTAAAGAAAAGGTTTACTCGGGGCAGGTTGGTTGGACACCCCAACCGCGTATCGAGCGGTGTCCGTTGTGGTCACCATCGGTGGTCGAGATTGGCAAGGGAAGGGGATCTTCGGCGGTCGGGATCGACAAGGGAAGGGTCGTGGGGTCCCTCGGAGTCGATCCACCGGCTCGGATAGGTCGAATGGGAGGCAGAGGCTTGGATCCGGGTGAGGACGGCGCCGGTGAGGGTCCTTGGGAGGTGACCGGGGTCGGAGACGACGATCGGAGGCTGATGTCATTGTCGGAAGAGGGAGAATGTGATCATGTGATGGATGTGAGCCCGTGGTGGAGAGGGGGGATGGAAATGGTGGGGTGGTGGTGTTGGAGGATGAGTGAATCCACCGCCTTGAATCGAGGGGTGCGAGGGGCGAGAAGGTGAAGGGTTTGGGTCATGGCGTCGGCGGCGGAGCTATTAGAAAGGGTTTAGGGAGGCTGAGAGGGTAGAGAGAAGGGGGGTGGTCCGACGGAGGTAACGAAGCCGGAGAGATGGGGAGCAGCGTGTGCCGCTGCCTCACTGGGGAGCAGCGTCCCCTCATCCACCGCGCGGAGACTACCATTGCTCGTCGCCGCCTGTCGGCGCTCGTCATCCCATTCACTGCCACAACTCCTACTCCATTCTCCTCTTCCTCGATCGCGTCGTCGTTGCCGCCGCCCATCATTGTCGTCGTCACCGCCGCCCATCATCGTCGCCATCATCGAGGCCGAATCTCCACACCACCGTCGTCGCCGCTCATCACCCCATTCATTGCCACAACTCCAACGCCATTCTCCTCTTCCTCGGAACCTCCTGGATCTATAGATCGTGCACCTCCTGACCACCACGAGGGTTGTAGCTCCGGCAGCCGCCGAGGAGGAGGTAGACGCCCGGGCCGATGACTTTATCAAGAGTTCAAGAGGAGCTGCAGGGAGCGGCTGGCCGAATCTGCATTGAAAAAAGAAAAGAGAAAAGAGAAAACTGAAACATACATGTATCGGGCGATCGACTATTTTAGGATACGCATCAACATCGATCACACAGCTCCGCGACCTCTCTAAACCGGAGGAGCCACACATTCCACAGTGTCGGCGGCTCCACCTTGGGATCATTGTAGTGGACGTTGTAGAAAACAGAAAAGAGAAAACTGATACAAACCTGCATCGAGCAATCGACTATTTCAGGATACGCATTAGCATCGATCACACATCTCCGCGACCTCTCTAGACTGGAGGTGTCACCCATTCCACCGTGCCAGCGGCTCCACCTTGGGATCCTTGCAGTGGACATTACGGAAAAGAGAAGAAAAAAGAAAAACAAGAAAAGAGAAAAGAGAAAATTGAATATATTGGTGGAAAGTAGGCATCCAGAGCATGACGCCTCAATGGAGATATGTCGTATGAATCTATTGGTGGAGCCTTGGGATTATGGTGTTGTTGTTGTAGAAGCACACAGAGTTGTTCATGAGTATGGGCAAAGAAACATATGCGACGTTGGCAGGCGATGCCGTCCTTGCACGGCTGGGTGCGATACCTCGCCAAATGAAGCCAGCACTCGAAAACACCATGAGCGAACTTCGATGCTTGTCAACTTCCTCCCCGCCTTCGAGTTGATCCTCCCCTTAGTCTCCGGTGACGGCTCTTGTTCACGACGTCCATGCCAACGGACTCACTATCTTGCCATCTCGCCATCCCCGTCAGGGAGCACTCGGCCATCTCACCAAACTTCTTGGTCACGACATTCATGACGACGGACTCGTCGGCGGCGGCGACGACCTCTATGCCTATGAACTAGGCGGTGGATCCCATGGTGCGAGCGATCGCAGTGACGACACGGACGAGGGCATCGGGCTTGCGAAGGAGGGAGGGAGGTGTGTGGGAGAGGATATGGGAGAAGGCGAGGGGGAAGAGGGCGTCACCGGTGAGGATGGCCATGTTGACGCCGAAGGCAACGTGGTTGGAGGGATTGATGTGGTGTAAGGAGGTGGAGTCGAAGCAAGCTAGGTCGTCATCGACGAGGGAGTTAGCATGGACCATCTCGAGGGCACAGGTAGTGGGTAAGGCAGTGGGGTGGGAGGCGCAGCTGCCGAGGATCTCGTAGGCCGCGACGCAAATGATGGGTGAGACGTGCTTCGCACGCCCCGCCAAAGACGGAGTAGCTCAGGGGGAGAGGAGGAGGAAGCGGAGGGGAGGGGGAGAGAACCTCGAGCTAGAGGGAGGGGGAGAGGAGGGGGGCGATGGAGTTAGAGTTGGGATTAGGGTTTGGTTCATCAGAGGTGCAGAAAGGTCATCAGAATTGTATAACCAATTATAACTGATCATAACTGACGTAAAATGGTGTTTAGACCTTAAATCTAATAATGGTGGTGTACTAGTCAATGAGTTTCACACATTATGTAAACGTCAATTAACTATTTTTTTTAGGGCACAAGCAGAAAAAGAAAAGAAAAATAATATATTTACAAAGTAAATAAGAAGTATATACATTAAAAGATTACAAATAAAAACAAAATCGGGCATTTGGAGATATGCTTATGGTATTGCATGCTTAAGAAATAAAAAATAACATAAACCAAATAACAACCACAAAAAATGGCTAGAACCATGTCAACAAATAATCGAGGTCTACTCATATCCCCAAAGATCAAAATTGTATAGCACATGAGATAGCGCGGTGGTGCCGTCGAGCTCAAGCGCCTCCTTATTAGGCCTTGACGGATGGCATTACGTCGATAAACAGATTCTTATAGTTCCTGTTAACCAATAGGCTCATCTAATAAGAAAAAATAAAAAAAAGTCAATCGAGGTCCACCAATAAAGGTGGCCATGGTCATCACAAATTAAAATGAAAAAAATCAAGAGCTATCATAAACCGTTAAAAATCATGGAAAATTAATCGAAAGTAGACAATATTAGACTCCGGTTAATAAAACTTATTATAGCTAATTAGGATTGCAATTGGATACGCCAAAGAGGTGCCGTGATAATTAATCACTTTTTACATGTGCGCCTCATTGATTTATTTTGAATTTTTTTTGCAGTATATTCCATTATTTCTCCATGATGAGAGAATAGTCTATTTTGTAAGACACCATGACATTTTTTAGTCCATATAAATTGTTTATATTAAAAAGATCTATCAAATTCTCAATTTCGGTCCAAATCACAGACACGTGTCTAATTCAAAATGACCCGACCTATTTTTGGTTCTTCTTTTCACCCATCCTTATCAATGTCGACCTAACAATTGTTAATATAAAGGTTGCATAAAAAAGGAATTTGATAGATCTTTTTAATATAAACAATTTAATGATAGACTCTGGCTTATGTAGTCGGATCCAATTCATATCGCCTCGAGAAAGATTTAAGTTAAAATATTACAACTGCGTTTTCTTTTGTGTGTATACCTGTCGAGAAAAATCTAATTACACAAATGCCCTCTTCAAATTATAAATTTTATATATCCTCCAAATTCTCTTTTATCAATGGACAGCTTAACTAAAATATGTTCTTTTTTTTTTTTGAAAAGATAAGTCGAAGTTACAGTCACATGAAGTGATCTACGTCAACTAAAATATGTCATTGAATTCTCTAACTAACATATTGTGTATCTCATTGATAGCACTAAAAAACCTAAAATACTTCTTTAATTCTTTTAAAGATATGTATTGCAAGAGGGTTGTTCCAGAAGCAATTATCTCAGAATATCAATCCAGTAAGTCATAATTTCTTCATTTGACATGTATGGTCATTTTATAATCCTTATTTTACATTCTATCAATTCAAAAAAAAATTCAATGGCATTGTTCCACTATCATGTACGGGGGTGATTCTCCATCGATTGATCGAAAGTGTTTTTACGGGTAGACGTACACTTATCAACTCTATGTCTCTTTTGGGATTTATTTTGTTTACTCATATTCCACGGGGTGACAATGTAATAACTGATGGTATAGCTCGGTCGTGTCGATCCTCCGGGATTCCTATTGTTTGAGAATCGGAGGACGGCCGACCGGCGTTGGATAAGTTTTTTTAATTCTAACCACTTGGCTCAACTCTTAAAATAATAATAATAATAATAAAACTATATGTCTCTTTTAAGGTTGATTAGGTTCGGCAATTATTGAGCATATATTTTGATATTTTCAAACTTATTATAAGCAAGTAAATGGTCAGAGGAAATAAAGACGAGAGATGATATTTTGGATGGTATTTATGCAATTGAGACCCTTTTCAAGGGGTATATATGAAAAAAGAAAAACCAAAAATATTGCAAGACTAATTAGAACTTAATTTATGTCATCCCCTTAGGCTATACTGCCACCTCCATGAGTCCTCAGGTGGCCCTCCGGCAACTGGTTGCCTTCGGAATCATACACGATCTGACCGGAGAACTCCAACGGCCGGCACTTCTCGCCCATGAGTATAGACTTCCTCCACACAGCCTCGTCTCCCTCCTCGTCCTCGTCCCGGTCGGTCTTCCTCCATGAAGCCATCTTCACAACCACCATCGTCGCCTTGTTGCCGAGGCCGCTGAAGCTCGACAGGAGCTTCCGCTCGCCGGAGGGACACAAAGACGCCTGCGCCCGTTCTTTCTGGAACATCTTTTTCACCTTGGAGTGCCTGTGATTGCTGCATAGGAACATGACCATGGAAGAGACGGCGGCCAAGGTGGCCAGGAGGAGGAGGAGGGTGGTGGTGCTAGGGAGGTGCATGAGGGTTTGGATGGAGAGGTGGTGGTGGTGAAGAAGTAGAAGCCTTGCCATGGCTGTTTAGGTTTCAAAAACTAGAGAGAGAGCTTGTCAAGTGTGCAAGAGATGAGACCTGCTGCACCAAGAAGTCCTTTATAAGAATAAAGGGGATGACTAAAAGAAGTATAAGGATAACTAGGGCTATATTTGGAATTTGATGGATATGGAGCTGCAATTTGCATAAATGACACTAATAAGGAATAAGAGACTTATATCTATTATTATAAATAATTTTTGTAAATCTAGATTGATAAATAAGATTGTCGATATCTAGATATATCTTTTATATGTGGGTAGAACTTTGAATAGGTATTATATTTCAATGAACTTCATGGGGAAAATTGTAATATATTTCTGGGAATGATAAGGGCATTCTTGCAAAGTCCATGACCCGTGTTAGACCCGGCGGGCTGACTCTGTCGCCTGGTCTAAGCGACCATGACCGGCAACTACCGGTAATTAACGGCCAGAGTCGCTGAG
This sequence comes from Narthecium ossifragum, assembly GCA_963920575.1. Taxonomy (NCBI): domain Eukaryota; kingdom Viridiplantae; phylum Streptophyta; class Magnoliopsida; order Dioscoreales; family Nartheciaceae; genus Narthecium; species Narthecium ossifragum. Next base: position 2,102,111 of record OY986968.1, read on the forward strand.
CTTTTTTCTAAAAAAGCCCCCGTCATTTGCTTTTTGCGAATCAAAGCCCCACCCTCGTTTTTTTTTTTTGCAAAACAGGGCTTAAAATTGGACAAATGCCTGTAATATTCATGTATGTTGAAGTGGTTTAAATGCTTACCATGTCATGCATGGCATGGTTAATAAATAAACTCGAAGAACGGAATCACGTGGATTGCATTTAATGTGACGGGATTACCTCTCATTTAATGCATCACATTAAATGCGACGGGATTGTAACATATTTCATTCACACGTATAAGAATGGGGATTGCGACAAATTTCATTCACATCGTATAAAAATTTATATATGCCCATGCATAAGTAATCACAATAACACAAAAACAGCGAGATCGTAAGCGCTGTTTGAAATATTTACACGTTGTTAGTGTTTTCTTACTCACTAGAATAATGGTAGAAATAAACCATGGGGCTTGTATTTAAAAATATATACTATTAGGAAACACTTTACCCATCTGCCTCCGGTGTGTGGCCGTTGATCCAAATCTCTCCAAAATCCTACCCCGGTTACTGCTTCTTCAATATCATCTCATACTTCTGTCTTCTGGTAAAATTGAGACGTTCAAATCAATGTGCCTCAAGCCGCGACCAATAGATGTCGTGTTCAATAGCCTGGCATCACTATCACAACCGAGGAAATGAAGACTATCAGTAGAAACAAAACAATTTCATTTGCAAAATAAAATAATGGACGTGACGCCTGCCTTGTATTACCCGCTTCTACCGTTGAGGTGAATACTCTTATGGGTGGACAGGAGGGCCGACCAAGAAGAAGGAATAGTGCGATCAAGGCTCTGTCATCGTCTAGGCGGATGAATGGTCTGTAAGGGTCGTTGGGCATCTCAAAGCTTAAGAACAGCTCGATATCATGAGGAGATATATTGCACAGCGTGTAGAAGTGTGACTTGAGTTTAGCGTATGATAGATCCGATGAGAACTCCTCGAGCCGCCTGGAGCCCCCGCAGTAAAAGGCAAGCCCATCGTCGTATAGTCCCCATTGAAGTGGTAGTGAAGTCGGATGCTCCCCATCGCATGCTAATAGATATCTTGGTTGGAGAGGTGTGATGAACCAGTATGCCGGTTGGCGAGGGGGCGAGTCAAAAATGTATGTTGTGTTTTTCCATGGAGATGCATGGGAATAGTGCGTCAAGAAGAAGATGTATGGTGGGAAAACAAAGTCACGCGGGAGAGACCACGCCACAATCAATCCCGTCGCATTAAATGAGAGACAATCCCGTTGCATTAACTGCGATCCCACGCGAATCCATTTTTGGGTTTATTTATTACAGATAATTGTCACTTAGTCTTATTGGGAGAACTTATTTGCTCTGTGATCCTCTTAACAAGTTGTTAAGTCATTTAGTCTTTTTTTAACATCTGTAAATTTTAATGTCTAAACTACCCTTATATCATCTTAATCCTTTTCCCAACTCCGGCTCATCTTTCCAAAGTCTCCGACGAACCCCGGCGAACCGCTGACAACATCACGATGGGAAGAGAGAATGAGGTTGGGCGGTCGGTGATGGGGGAGGTCAGAAGGTCGTCGGAGGTCGTGATGGGGATCGGGTGGATGTTGGGGGTGATGGGGATGGGGGATCGGAGGTGGGGATGGGGGTGGCGATAGAGATCGGATGAAGTGGTGATGGGCTTGGCGGCGACCTCGTCATGGATACGACCGGATCGGTTGGCATCGCGAAGAAGAGGAGGCGACGCGACGGGATCGAACGGCAGCGAGCTGGGATGGAGGTGCGGATCCGCGACGAGCCGGGATGGAGCTCGGGGGATGGGATGGAGCTCGGGGAATGGGATGGAGCTCGGGATGGGATGGAGATTGGGACATCGAGCTCGGGACGGCGATGTCGGGACGGCGAGATCGGGACGGCGATGCCGGGACGGCGACGGCGAGATCGGGTCGGCGATGGCGGGGATGGAGCTGGGATAGATCCGCGGCGAGCTGGGATGGAGGTGGGTCGGCGAGATCGCCGCCAAACCCATCACCACGTCGTCCAATCTCCAGGATGTCGATTTCGGGACGACGACGGTGAGATCGGGACGGCGAAGGCGGGAGATCGGGACAGTGACGGCGGGATGGATCCGAGGCGAGCTCGGATGGAGCTGGGGGTGGAGGTGGGACGGCGACATCGGGGACGCGATGTCGGCATGGAGCTTGGATTTTATATTGGAAAAATCCAAATAGGAAAAAGCTTGGGCAGGCGACCTATAGAGAAAATGATGAAAATAGAGGGGAAAATATAGAAAAAATGGTATGATAATTGTTGTTTAGTAACTATCATTTTTTTCAAATTAAAAAATAACTATCATATTTTTCCAATATTGAAAAGTAACTACCAACATTTTTTAGATTTTTTTTCACATATTTTCGCAAATCGAAAAGTAACTAGAAATATTGGAAAGTAACTACAGATATTGAAAAATAACTACCAACATTTTTTTAGCTGATTTTTGCACAAATTTTTCCAAAATTGAAAAGTGACTATGAATATTGGAATGTAATTACAAATACTGAAAAGTGACTACAAATATTGAAAAGTAACTACCAACATTTTTTTAGATTATTTTTGCACATATTTCCTCAAAATTGAAAATTGACCACAAATATTGGAAAATGACTACAAATATTGAAAAGTAACTACCATCCTTATTTAAGCTGATTTTTACACATATTTTCCCAAAATTCAAAAGCGACAACGAATATTGGAATGTAATTACAAAATACTGAAAAGTAATTACAAATATTGAAAAGTGAATTTCCCTACAAAAATTGAAAAAAGTAACCACCGTGGAAAGTAACTACCATTAAGTCAGTCATATTTTTTGAAAAGTAACTACCGTGAAAAAGGGCCTCCAAAATTGTTCTTCATTTATCCCATATTTTTCTTATTTTAGCTTATTTTTTCACATATTATTGGTGAAAAGTAACCACCATGGAAAGTTAGTACCGCGAAAAGTAACTACCGCGGAAAGCAAGTATGGTAGAAACTAAAGTTATTTATCATTTTCAAAAAATGCAAAATGGAATTCCCCTACTAATTTTCTTGATTTTCCCATAGTTTCCTTATTTTAACTAATTTTTGCACTTATTTTTTGTGAAAAATAACTACCGTGGAAAATAACTAATAAAATTATGAAAAGTAACTACCACCAGTATTGTAGAAAGTAATTACCACTTAAGTCGGTCCTATTTTTTTGAAAAGTAACTACCGTGGAGAAGGAGCCGTCACTATTTTTTCAGCTATTATTTATGAAAAGTAACTACCGTATTTTTCCCAATATCGAAAAGTAACTACCAAAATGAAAAGTGACTACCATAATAAAAATGAATAGTAACTACCACTTAAGTCAGCCCTATTTTTTTGAAAAGTAACTACCGTTGAGAAGGGGCCGTCATTATTTTTTCAGCTATTATTTGTGAAAAGTAACTACCGTATTTTTCCCAATATCGAAAAGTAACTACCAAAATGAAAAGTGACTACTATAATGAAAATGAATAGTAACTACCAAAATGAGAAGTGTAATTTCCCCACTAATTTTCTCGATTTTCACATATTTTTCTTATTCTAACTGATTTTTTTCACACATTATTTGTAAAAAATAACTACAGTGGAAAGTAACTACCGCGGAAAGTAACTTTCATATTTCATGAAAAATAACTGCCATATTGTATGAAAAGTAAGTTTCATATTTTTCACAATATTTTCCACTATTTCCTTATTTTTCCACTATTTTTTCCAATTTGTCACAATATTCAAGTATTTGTTTTCTATTTTTTAATTATTTCCACGATTTTCTACCCATTTTTTATGCTTTTGCCAGCTTTTTCTCTACTATCCTCTCACTCCTTCGCTGGGTCGTCGTCCCCGATGGATGTCGTGACCATCGCGACGGCATCGCGAGGACCGGCGACGGACGGCGACGGCGAGCTCGGTCTCAGGACGGCAAGATCAGGACGGTGAGCTCGGGATCGGGATCTTCGGGGGATCAGACGGCGAGCTCGAATCGCGATCGGACGGCGGCGCGCTCCGCGACGGACGGGATGGGTCGGGGAGATGATCGAACGGGATGGATCGGCGACGGAAGAGGAGCTCCGGTGATGGGTTGGCGACGGACGGGATCACGACGGATGAGATCGCGACGGACGAGGAGCTCCGGTGATGGGTTCACGATGAATGAGATCGCGATGGACGGGGTCGGAAGGAGGAGGAGATGGTCGGACGGGATCGTCGGACAGGAGGAGGAGGATCTGACGGCGAGCTCGGGATCGGCGACGGAAGAGGAGCTCCGGTGATGGGTTGGCGACGGACGGGATCACGACGGATGAGATCACGACGGACGAGGAGCTCCGGTGATGGGTTCACGATGAATGAGATCGCGATGGACGGGGTCGGAAGGAGGAGGAGATGGTTGGACGGGATCGTCGGACAGGAGGAGGATCTGACGACGAGCTCGGGATCGGCGGCGACGAACAGCGAGATCGGGGCCGGCAACGGGCTGGGTTGCTGTGTGGGGGAGTGGGGGGGGGGGGGGGGCTGAATATATAAAAATATATGACAGGGGTATTATGGTCTTTTTTCTTTAAAATGGTAGTAAAACACTTAAGGTCTTTCATAGGGGTGCGGCTATCCGCACAACAGATTGGACTCAACACACCACATCTCAGATTTTTTGAAAAAATAAAAAACCGAAAAAACCCTAAACTACCCCCATCCCCTACCTCCCCTCTCTTC
>OY986968.1:2107094-2205868 GCA_963920575.1 Narthecium ossifragum
CCGTCTCTCTCTCTCTCTCTCCCCTTCCTGGCGTGGCCGACGGAGACGACCCCCCCCCCCCGCCCCCCCCCTCTCTCTCTCTCCCCCGCGGGCGGCGGCGGCTGCGTGTCGCGCCCCGACCCGCGAAAGCTCAACCGGGCCGGGCGACGCGAACCGAAACCTACAAAACGCGGAAAACAAAGCTGGCGAGGGTTCCCTCTAACCTATTGATCTCCTTAGCAAAACACCAAAAGCACCCTCAAATAAAGATATAATAATTTGCACAACCTCGGACCACAGATTAAAAACTTAAAGTGATTTAATATACAAAACCTCGGAGAGGGGGAAGTTCAATTACAACATTACTCCCGTAGGAGACTATCTAACATAGGATAAAAGCAATAAAGATCGCCACCTCTCAGACTCCACCTGGCGCCGCCGCACCGCCAACCAACTGCCCGGTAGGGGCCACGGAAGAAGAACTGACGCCTGCACCTGCAAAACGCAGCCCGGGTAGGAGTGAGCACTAAGCTCAGTAGGGATCTAAACTACGACACACAGAAGGAAGAGGGAAACGCAACAGTGTCGCCCTCAAGTAGGACCTGGGTGTATACAGGGGTCCCATAACCCCACCGCGTGTCCCTGAGGCCCAAGGACGGCGCTCAGTAACAGGAACAACACTGGCGACACTACAGGTCAGCACAGTGGGACACTAGCTACACCTCAGCATCCGACTCAAGGCCGACACAACCTCTACAATCATCAAGCATCAAGTGTACCCGTCCTCTAAGCCTATCATAAGATCGACTGGACACCACAATTCAAACCGGGTCCAAACTACCCAACCCCGATCCTAGGGCTAAGTCCGAGCTTCTAGCCTCGGGACGGCGACCCAAAGATCACCCACGCCCTAACCAATGCAACTAAAGCACAAATCAACGATGCATGCTATGAACATACACAGATAAGAAATAAAGCATGCAACAGTATGACAAACATCATATAAGTCTACTGGATCGCTGCAGCGGTACTACCGACCGCTGCCAGCCGATCCGCAGCGGGTCCCGGCTTTACGACAGTACCACGACCGTCAACCGCGGACTCCTGCAACGGGAAGCAACCCCGAAAACCGCTGATGAACAGTGAAAATATAATATTATTGCAACGCAGCCCTCCAGCAAACAATTCATAAGAAATCATAGAAAAATTGGAAAATTACGAAACAAGATGTAATGGAAAACTAACGAATAGATCTACAACTCTTGTGTTTATCAAAAGCCAAGATCATGTACACGCCGGCCGGAAAAACTCGCCGCAAGCCGGCTGTTTCTCAAGAACAGCAGAAAAACAGAGAAACCGAGTTTAATCATGCATAAAACCTACTCAAATCTCAACCGATTAACATGAAACTCAAATCAGTTATTCTACTAGGTAAGATGCAACTAATAGCATGTAGATCAACAGATCCAACGACTGGATCACGCGAAACCCACTTAAGAACACACGTAGGTAGAAGAACCTACCCAACTGCGCGTTCCTTGGTTGATCCCTCGCAAACCCGTCACCAACACGGCTCCAAACCACCTCAGCTATGTTCCTCTCGTCGCCATGAATCTAACAAGCTTTAGAACACCCAATTTGATGGTCGGAGGAAGGAGAACGGCGAAGAAAAAGCTCGCCGGCGGTAAAGGGAAGAAACAGAGCACCGCGGGAAGAAGAGAAAGAAAGAAGAAGAAGAGAAGAGAAGAGAGGGAAAGAAGAGGAAGGTAAAGCCCGGGGAAAGCCGGCGAAGGCGGGGAAAAGCTGGGGGAGGGGAGGGAAAGTCCTCCCTCCCCTGACAGGGGAAAACGATGGTCGGCTGCCGTCATCGCGGAAGAGAAAAACCCATCGACTAGTTGCTCACGAGCCCGATCGGTCGCTCCTTCGAGCGATCGATCGCTCAAGGGCCGTAAGCTGCCCAAAAGCAAGCCTCCGCGCGCCCGACCTGGGATCTTCCGATCCCGGGTCCACCTAACCATTCTAAACAAGCACTAACACATACAAGGTCAGTGTGTGCACACGCGGGTGTGAAACAAACTAACAAGGCGCAATTTACCAAATTGCCCTTGTGGTCTACAACGAGCCACATGGGTAGAGGGGCAGGTCCTCACACTGCGGCTGCTGGGGTGGGGAGGGGACGGCGGGCCGGTGTGGTGGGGGGTGGTGGAGGAGGTGAGGGTGGGATGGGGGAGAGAGGGGAGGTAGGGGATGGGTGTAGTTTAGGGTTTTTAATTTTTTTTTTTTTTTAATCTGGGATGTAGTGTGTTGAGTCCAATCTGTTGTGCGGATAGCCGCACCCCTTTCATAGGAGACCATTTGATAAATGGTCTCTAGTGAAGGACCATTTGACAAATCCCCTATTTATTAACCATGTCATACAGCGTCATGTAACATGCCATGGTATGCATTTAAACCAGCTCAACATACACCTGGCATTTGTCTAATTTTGGTCCAGGAGTGGGGGTCTTGATTTGCAAAAAGCAAATGACCGGGGGCTTTTTTAGCAACAAGCTCAAGAGTCGCTCCTTGTGTTGACCGGCTAGGGTCGCCGAGAAGCCGGTTGTCGTAGAACTCGTTAGTGCGCTTTGGAAGAGATGGGAGAGTAATTAACGGCCACTCGCTTTGGGCACTGTCATCCGTTCGTGCAAGGATTTGTGGTGGGTCCACGAGGAATAGTCATCATGATTCAATGACAGCCGCGTGATCACTGTTTAACGGCATCTGATCAGGAAAAGGACCTATTTTGCATTCTAGTCCAAACTTTGTTGGTTTGTTACATGTGGTGGTGGTGGATTGTTAGTGACTAATGTAGTGGTGGAGCTGTTGCTTTGATTTGGGTGCGAAGGAAGAGAGGATTGAAGCTTGCAAGCAAAGAAAGTAGTCCATTAAGTTTGTTGTTATGGACCACTTTCAGAGTTTGTTGTCAAATCAACTTTATATGATCGTAAAAGCCTATTCTATTTATAAGACCCAGTCGTTGGAAAGGGATATTGAAGGCGGCTTACAATCAACTGACCAATCTTTTACAAAGAAGTACCTCTCACAGGAGTTGCAAATAATTTGCAACTCTTAATTATTACGGAAAATTGGTGTTTAGTCTCTTTTGGAAACTTAATTTGCTGTATAGTCCCTTTGAGAATTGGTAAATCCTTTAGTCTCTTTTTAGTGTTGTTAGTGTTGTTATGGAATATTTGTATGACCAGAATAACCTTGCTATTAGTCACGGGGAATTTCCTCATTAATTGCCACTGATAGCGTTTTTATCATTCCCGGGATTACGGGTATCGTGAAATTAGCTATGGACGTTTCGTCTTCTTCAGTTAGATGGGCGTTGGAGTTATTGGTCGTCGGCGTGGATTTATTGGGTATTTTTTCTCTTTTGGGGTTTTCGGCTGATGCCTGCGTCGCGGTTGGTATTATTTGATGGGGGATTTTGGTTCCATGGTTTTTGAGAGAGCGGTCATCAGGTGCGGAAGAGCCATTTTGTTTTGAAGGAGGTTTACGGAGTTGTCGTCGTCTCTACAAGTGGTATATTTCTTGCGTGGAGGTGGAGGGAGTCGCCTTCTTGGTGCTTCATCAGGTATGTTGCGATGACTTTATTTTTTGTTTTTTTCATGTGTATTTGGATGGATGTTTGTTTACAGTGGTAGTGCACCCATTCGCTGGTAATACTGGTAGTTACTTCGTTGTTAATTAGGTTATTGATAGTCTATTTTCCGTAAACTGTTATTATCATCTAAAGTGGGAAGTATCTACCAAGCTAAAGTGGGAAGTAACTACCAATCTGCAGTCCGCGAGTAACTACCAATGGGAAGTGGGAAGTAACTAAAGCGGGAATTGAAATTGTAGGGAATTAACTACCGATCTAAAGTGGGGAAGAAACTACCAGTCTAAAGTGGGAAGGAACTACCAATCTAAATGGGGGAGTTACTAAAGTGTGAAGTAACTAAAGTGGGAGTAACTACCATTATAAAGTGGGAAGTAACTACCAATCTGCAGTGGGAAGTAACTTCCAATTCGAAGTGGGTAGTAACTAAAGTGGGAACTAAGTAGCTGGGGAGTGACTACCAGTCTAAAGTGGGGAAGTAACTACCAATATGAGGTCGGAAGTAACTTCCAATCGAAGGTGGGGTTATCATCTAAAGTGGGGAGTATCTACCAAACTAAAGTGGGAAGTTACTACCAGCTTAGAGTGGGAAGTAACTACCGATCTGAAGTGGGAAGTAACTTCCAATCTGAAGTGGGTAGTAACTAAAGTGGGAAGTAAGTAGATGGAGAGTAACTACCATTATAAAGTGGGAAGTAACTACCAATCTGAGGTGGGAACTAACTTCCAATCGAAGGTGGGATTACCAGCTAAAGTGGGAAGTATCTACCAAACTAAAGGGGGAAGTAACTACCAATATAAGGGGGTGGGGGGAGTAACTACCAATGGTAAGTGGGAAGTGACTACCAGAATAAAGTGGGAAGTAACTACCAAACTGAGGTGGAGAGTAACTTCCAATTTTAATTGGAAGAATGTAACACTTTCAGCTGGTAGCTATATTGGTAGTTTCTCTGCATTTATAGATGGTAGTTACTTCCACTTAATTAGGAAGTATCTACCAAGTATAAGGAGACATAAACTACCTCTTGTAATGGGAAGTAACGACTAATTTCAGTCCGAAGTAACTAATAAATGTCTATGCTGTGCAGGGTTGAAAATGGGTGAAAGATTGATGCTGATGTTCAGATATGCAAATGAGACTATAGTTCGTGGTATTGAAAGTGTACAATCTTACCAATGTGCTGTTGGAATGGTATGCAGTAAGTGGCCAGAGTTGTGTGAAGATAGTATGTGTTTATCTTATTCCATACCTGAATACCCAAAGTGTATGCTTGAATCTGAGGTTGATTATGAAAGCATGGTTTCAATTGCAAAATCATTAGACATCCAGCGTTTAGGTGTAGATGTTTGGAGCAATGCTGAGACCATAAAGGGGAAGCTTGATGATGCTTTGTCATGCAGAGATTCACATCATAGTGTAGATGATGATGATTTGCTTCCATCATTTTGTCAACATTCGAAGAAGGAATTGAAATCATTTGGATGGGAGAATGCTATTAATGCTGTTGGGCAGAAATTTGTAGGTGGTGCTATAGAATTTCGGCTATGTGTTCAGAAGCTAGTAGTAGAGTCTGGATATGATTATGAGTACGTGAAGAATACTGACAAGGTTGTTTCTGTGGAATGCTCGCAGAAACTCTTGACTGGTTGTGAGTGGTTTGTCAAAGGTCGCCGGCAGCGTATTAATGGCTTCTTTTATGTTAAGGTGTTTAACAAAGTGCATACATGCGGATCGGGATGTCTATCTGTGAGACATAGACGGATGAATTCAGATCTTGTGGCCTGTTTGATAGAGGATCAGGTGCGAATAAAGCCTACCCTTCGTCCTATAGATGTTAAACACTCAATTCATTCCGACTATGGAGTGATAATTTCATATGATACTGCATGGAAAGGTGTCGAAAAGGCGAGAAAGGATGTTCTGGGTGATGACGAAAGTTCATTTGAGTTGTTAAAATTGTATGCTCGTAATGTAGTCGACGCAAATCCAGGGTCTCATTTCATTGTGGAGGTCAACGAAGAAAATGGTCGTTTTAAGAGGTTGTTTGTAGCCATGAATGGGTGTATTGAAGGTTTTAATTTCTGTCGTCCATTGCTTTGTTTAGATGGCACCCACCTCAAGGGCAAATATAAGGGTCAGCTATTGGCGGCCACTGGGAAAGACGGCAATGAAGGTTAGATATTCGCAAGACCTAAGTTGTTAAGTTCTTGCTTTTTATATTGTGGTTTCTATTTGATTGACTTTCTTATATAATTGTTCCTATCCGATATGATTGTTTGCAGGTTTGTTCCATATTGCTTTTGCAATTGTTGATTCGGAGAACGAGGAAAATTGGTCATGGTTCCTTATTAATCTTAAAGCGATTATCCGTACCGATCGTATTATTACTTTCATATCGGATAGGAACTTAGGTCTTGTCAATTCGGTGCCAGAAATCTTTCCAACTTGTTATCATGCTTTTTGCCTTTTTCACTTGAAGCAAAATTTGAGGAGTTGTTTTAGTGGGAGACATTTCCATGGAGATTTTAAGGAGACAATGGTTAATAGATTTTCTGCTTGTGCTTACGCTCCTACTGTTGATCTATTTGATCTGAAAGTTCAAGAATTTTTGGATGAGGGAAAGAATATCGTGGAAAAATTCATGCAGAACTTGCTACCTGAGAGATATGCCAATGCCTATTTTAAGGTAACACTATCTGTTATGTCAGTTGATGGTAGTTCCTTCCCATTTATCGTGTATTGGTAGTTACTTCCCCTTTATGGTGTTAGTTTTCCCAACATTTATTGGTAGTTACTTCCCCAGTTAATGGTAGTTACTTCTCTATTTGTACTGGTTCTTACTTGCACAATTGTTGGTTGTTACATTTTAGTTAATGTGGTAGTTACTAACAGTTTATTGGTAGGTACTTCAGCCAGTGATTATGGTAGTTACTTTACATTATACTGTTTAGTCACTTTCCAATCATTCTGGTACTTATCTCGTAGTATAATTGGTAGTTACTTTGCCAATTTTTCCCAGGGAAATAGATATGGGTTGATGTGCTCAAATGCAGCAGAATCATTCAACTCGTGGATTCTTGAAGAAAGGAACCTACCTATCACAAAATTGGTTGATAAGATTAGGAGTAGACTGATGCAGCAGATAGCAAGTAAGTACAATTGTTGAAATTGAGATTTGCAATTCAGTGTCTCGTTTTTAAATTTTATTTTGCATTCTAGAAGTAGTTTCAAATATTTTACGTAACAATCAGTTTTTTAATGCAGATAGGAGTGAGGATTGCAAGAAATTCAGGTCGCAAATATGTCCTGTTATCGAGCGTAAGATCAAAGTAGCATTTGATGAAGGGAGGTCTTGGTTTGTTTGCAACTCGACTCGGATGCTGTTTGAGGTTTACTCTGTGCCATCGATTTCTGTTGATATTGCCAATAGGACTTGCTCATGCTGTCAGTGGCAGATTAATGGTATACCTTGCTCGCATGCGATGGCTTGCATAATGACGACAAGGAAAGAACTAACCTCCTTTGTGGATCATTATTTTCATACGCCATTTTATTGTAAGAGCTACTCTTTTCCACTTTATCCGGTTCCAACGATGGGCAAGACAGATCATGCTACTAGTGATGAAGTTGTTTTGCCGCCTTTATCTCGGAGGCCCCCTGGAAGGCCCAAGAAGAAGAGGATCAAGTCCACTGGAGAATATGTTAGAAGCATTGTATGTGGTCGATGTGGCCGTGAGGGTCATCATAATAGGAAGTCATGCAAGGAACCCATTAAATAGTCGTTTGTTGTCATCCAGTAATGTGTCTTATTCTTCAGCAACTGTTCAGTAAAAGCCATATTGTAATAGTTAACTTTCGATATTTACTTAACTAAGTTACATTGCAGTTAAATGGGAGGCAATTTTGGAAGTCATTGGTAGTTACTTCTTCACCTGCTGGTAGTTATTTCTCCATGTATTGATAGTTACTTCCTGTTGATAATGGTAGTTACTTTCCCATCAGGTGGTAGTTACTTCTCCACCTAATGGTACTTAAGATGGTAGTTACTACACCCATGTGTTCCTGCTCAATCTAATGGTAGTTACTTCCTCAATCTGATGGTAGTTACTTTCTCAGATTTTATGGTAGTTACTTCTCCCAATCTAATGCTGGTTATTCCCTAAATCTTATGATAGTTTCTGCCTCAATCTATTGGTAGTTACTTCTCCAATGGGATGGTAGTTACTTCGTCAGTAAAATGGCAGATACTACCTCATTTATACTGTTGCTTAAAAGGGTAGTTACTTCCTTCATAATGGTAGTCACGTCCCCATGTGTTGCTAGTTACTTCTCAACCTTTTGGTAGTTACTTCCTCAATCTATTGGTAGTTACTTCTCCAATTGGATGGTAGTTACTTCGTCAGTAAAATGGCAGATACTACCTCATTTATACTGTTGCTTAAAAAAGTAGTTACTTCCTTCATAATGGTAGTCACTTCCCCATGTGTTGCTAGTTACTTCTCAACCTTTCGGTAGTTACTTCCTCAATCTATTGGTAGTTACTTCTCCAATGGGATGGTAGTTACTTCGTCAGTAAATTGGCAGATACTACCTCGTTTATACTGTTGCTTAAAAAGGTAGTTACTTCCTTCATAATGGTAGTCACGTCCCCATGTGTTGCTAGTTACTTCTCAACCTTTCGGTAGTTACTTCCTCAATCTATTGGTAGTTACTTCTCCAATGGGATGGTAGTGACTTCGTCAGTAAAATGGCAGATACTACCTCGTTTATACTGTTGCTTAAAAAGGTAGTTACTTCCTTCATAATGGTAGTCACGTCCCCATGTGTTGCTAGTTACTTCTCAACCTTTTTGGTAGTTACTTCCTCAATCTATTGGTAGTTACTTCTCCAATGGGATGGTAGTTACTTCGTCAGTAAAATGGCAGATACTACCTCGTTTATACTGTTGCTTAAAAAGGTAGTTACTTTCTTCATAATGGTAGTCACTTCCCCATGTGTTGCTAGTTACTTCTCAACCTTTTGGTAGTTACTTCCTCAATCTATTGGTAGTTACTCCTTCCTCATTCAACGTGCTGACAATAATTTCAATGTGTACATTTGTATGTATAAAGTCATGTATTACATCGATTGATGTAGATAGAATATGTTTAACTGTACATTCTTGGGCGGCAACAAGGAATCATGTCTTTGGCAAATATGTATCCACCAGTCTAAAGTCTGAAAGGCACATGCTTCATCTGTGCATTAGTAATTTGTCGATAAGCTGCCCCTTGAATTCATTGATTCCTTCCTCTGTAATATTCCTTGGATGTCGATGATGAAGTGCTATCTCACGCATGAAATAACACGCATACATCGAGCAGTCATTCCTGTGACATGTTTTTTGGCTCACAATTTAGATTTGAATTCTAAACAACATGAAATATTAAATAATGTTTGAAATTTTCCAAATAGACAATTGGTAAAGTGTGTCTTACGAGTCAGGGGCTTGTTGGGGAGTATTCTGGTAGCTGACAATTGCCTTTTTGGATGCTTGAGTTGGAAGTATTTCATCTTCTATTAAATCCTTCTGTGATGAAACGAAGTGAAAATGTTAGACATCATTTCCAGTCAGGTAATAAAGCATTACCATTTGCTTTGCATTCTTAAAACAAGGGATTATAAAGCATAGTCAGCTCATAAAGCATTTGATAGAGATCATAAAGCATTACCATTTGCTTGGCATCCTTAAGAAAAGCGTCTTTCCTGCCTCTACCCCTAGGCCTCATTGAGTTGTAGAAATTCCATTTCTCATCCTTAATGTTGTACACCAATAGTGTCCAATGGAAAGGTGTTTTGTTTTCTGTCTTGTAGCCCGTTGAGAGTATTGGGAAGAAAACATGCTTCTTTCCTTCCTTAATTGCTTGCACAAATTTGTCAAAAGTTTTGACAGCAATGTCCTCATTATAATCAAGGACTAGCATGCTCTGTGTATGAAAGATAATAACATAGTAAGCTATGAGAAAAATTCAATGATTTAAGTGTGGATATGACTTACCCAACAATATCCTTCAATGAAGCAAGAATTTCCATCAAATTCAGGATCCATAGTCAATGCCCTTGTATACGCATCGACAACCTATGCAATGAATTGCAGTTAATTGAAATTAACAATCAATTATCTACGGAATTAAGTGCCATTGAACAGGGAAGTAACTATGACTTACGTGCCCCAATAAAGGTTTTGGTATGTTGGTGAAGTAACTACTAATAATATGCAAAATAACTAACTACTCTTCACAATTTATATGAGAAGTATCTGTCATACAGTATAAAATGAGAAGTTACTACCATTCTAAAGGGGGAAGTAACTACCACTCTAAATTGAGAAGTTACTACCATTCTAAAAGGGGAAGTCACTACCAACCTAAAGTGAGAAGTAACTTCCACTCCAGATTGGGAAGTTACTACCAGTGTAAAGTGCCAAGTTACTAACAGTATAAAGTGAGAAGTTACTACCACTCTAAATTGAGAAGTTACTACCAGCCTATACCTGGAAGTTACTACCAGGTGAAAGTGTTAAATTTGTAGAATCTAACACTTTTAGCTGGGAAGATCCTGCTGTTTATTTCTGGCGAAAGTAACTACGAACATGATGTATACAGTAATTAAATACTTAACTCAGTTACATACCTGCACTGATATGTACTGGTTTTTCATCATGGAAATTATCATCTCGACGTCTATCCATGTGAATGGATCATTCGCATCCCTCCAAATAGGTGCACTTCATTCAAATACAGGTAATAGTAAATGTCATGTCAAAGATGAATTGCTTGAATTTTGATAGTAGGTAATATAATGGATATGAAATAATTGGTAAGTAATTTACTGCAATCCTTCCTCTGCAAGCAATGTCTTCATTCTATTGAAGGCCTCATCACTTATGTACTTGCCGCATCTGTACTTTTGTTTGTTTTGGAGTTTTGTAAGTTCTTCAGGTGCAGCTGGCACTTCAATATCTTCATTCTCCGAATCCAATAACTGGAATTTTGGCATTGCAAGTTCCGATATCACCTTCTTTACTCTTTTTACTTCTTCAGGTGTACTGTATTTGTAATCATCATTCATTGCTGGTTTTCTCTTCTTCTCCTTTATATCTCGCACCATTGAACTTTGATATTGAATGATCTCGAGGCCATGTGCAATTTTTTCCATTTGGTTTTTCTGGGTAATCTCATGCACTTCAGCTTCCTCAAGGATCTCTTGATGCCTTTTCACTTGATGGTCTATTTGAGCCTTCAGTTCTGCAATCTCTCTCTGCATCACTTCTTTCTCCTCTGTTAGTTTCCTATTTTGCAGAATGGTCAATGATAACCTGTCACTGAGATCATTGCCCTTTATCTTCTGCCTTGTAATGTCATTTTCCATTTGTTTAATCTTATTGTTTGCATCTTCGAGCTTTTTGACTAAATCTGAGCTGTCAACAGAGAGTGGCACCTCTGATGCTGCCTCCATGCTGAGCTTCATTTCACGCTCCAGCTTTGCATTGGACACGAGCAATTCATTAATGTGAACTTTTAATTCCGCATTAACCTTTTGCATAGTTCTGTTCTGTTCTTGAATTGCATCGTTGTCCTTTTTTAAATCTTCACTGTGCAAGAGGAGGCCATCCCTCTCAGCTGTGGTAGCACGTAGGAGCACCAACTCTTTATTCAGCTCTGCATTAGCTGCTTCCAGCTCAATGACATTCTGTTTTGCTGATGCCAAATCTCCATTTGAAGATAATAGTTCCCTCTCTAGGGAGGCAATTTTCGTCTGCAACTCGTTGATCATATTTTCTGTTGGCTGATCTTCATTAACGGCAATCTTCAATGAAAATAAAAGAGCTTCCTTTACATGGAAATGAACTACCAAAAGTATGGACATTAACTACCAAATATAATGGAACGTAACTACCAGTTCTAATGAAAAGTAACTATTAATTTCGTACTACCATAGTAGGAAGTAACTACCAGTTATAATAGGAAGTAACCACCATAGTGACGTCGACGTCACTACTAGTTTAACTAGAAAGTTATGTCCACCATATATTTTATAAGCTACCATTCTTTAACTATGTACCTTGGTGGAGTTGTTGTTATTGTCTCCAATGTCCATGTCAGTTTCTTCCAACTCAACCTGCATTTTAAATACGATTGGATAACATTTTAAAGATGATTTTCAATTTGATTTTGAGCATAAAATTCCAAGGAAGGTATACACATACATTTTGATTCTCTGATTGTGTGTGACTATTGCTTTCTCCATTGCTATGGTCACATTGTTCTTCAGTACCTTTCTCTTCACTGTGATAACCTTCATCGATGGGATTGCTTTCTCCATTGCTATGGTCATATTGTTCTTCAGTACCTTCCTCTTCATCGCAGTTCACATCCAAAAATGAAGATGCATAGGTTTTCATCTCATTGAGTGTAGGACATAATTTTGTTGTCTTCACCTTCTCATCATCCATTTCAGATAGGTCATAGGTTATTAGGTTTTTGCCGTTATTATGTATGGACCACTTTACACATCGTGGTATCATGTTTTCCTGTTGATCTTGTGTCACAACAGTTGTATGTTCGCAAAACCAGTACTGCACAAAAAAAGCAAATATGATGTTTAAAATTATGTCTAATGTAGCTAATTTTGGGAATTGAGTAAAATTTGAAATCAAGCATTTCAAGTAGATAAACTTACTGGCAACAACACTGTACAGCCAGTAACCCTTGCAGGGTTTTTATGATGTTTGTCAAGTGAATTAATGAGAGTTTTTAAAATTTCACTTGACCAATCATAGGTCTTCATGTTGTCTAAATCATCCACATAGTTGATATAAGCCCGTGTCACTTTTCTTCCACTGCTACAGAAGAATATGGACTCCATGATGTATATAGTGAGCAGTTTAATGCTATCAAGAACATCTGTATCACTGCCATTTGGGAATGTGCTCACTATTTTCTCCTTCAAAGTAGCCATTGTAATAACCTTTACATTCCGGAAAATTCTGTCCAGTAACATTGTCTTCTTCTGGTGGGTGCTGGACTTATTGACATCCAATTTCTGCGAGCCATGATCAAGCCCAAAAATATGCTTCACATCTGAGCTTCTAATCTGGCAGTATTGATGCCCTAATTTGAATGCCTTCTTGATGTAGTCATATTGTTTGATCAATAAGACTATATCATTGTCACGTTTCCGTGCATTCTTCTCTGTCAGTTTTCCTTTGTACACTGCGTCAATCAAGGTGTAAAATGGAGTTTTTGACAAGAATTCCCAGTGTAGATCAGTGAATGAATCTTTTATGAATGCCATTATTGTAATGAGTGCAGTTACAGTTGATCTATACTGGATAAGGTTAACTTTTTTCCTGCATCAATAATGGAAGGGAATTAAAATAACTGTGAATATGGGAAGAATTACTAACATTTAAAATGGCAAGTGTCTAAGAAGCAATTATAATGGGAAGTAGCTACAGAATAAAGAAGGAAGTCAGTTCCAAATAACAAGGAAGTAACTACAAATTATATTGCGAAGTAACTACAGTTACTAACTACCAATTTACGACAATAGGTAAGGGAAGTAACCACCAATTAGAACTTTAGTTCATCCCAGTTATCATCTGCCAAGTAAGGGAAGTTACTACCAATTGTAATCTGCGAAGTCACTACAATTAAATTAGGTAAGTAACTACCATTAGAGTAGGGAAGTAACTACCAACTTAGATTGTAGTTAGTTCCAGTTATCATCTGCGAAGTAAGGGAAGTAACTACCAATTATAAGCTGCGAAGTAACTACAATTAAATTAGGGAAAGTAACTACCAATAATGTATGGGAGTAACTACCAATTGTCATCTGCGAAGTAACTACCAATAAATAACCAACTAAATACCACTTAAATTTGTAAGAAATTACCATTTCAAAAGTATTTCCAAAGTAGTGGGAGAGTAACTACCAGGATATGAAGTAACCACCAACGGATTGTTGGCAAGTAACTACCAAAGAATTGAAAGTAGGGAGTAACTACATTAAAGTCCGATAAGAAAACCTAGATAAAAAAACCCTAAATTCGCAAACAATGAATATAGTACAATAATTGGAAAGTAAGTAAGAATGAATTGGAAGTGGGAAGTAACTACCAGGATATGAAATAACTACCAAGTGAAGTGAACCCAAGGGAATTTGGGAAGTAACTACCAATGAATTGAAACTACGAAGCAACCATTAAATCGTCGGATAAGAAACCCTAGATAAAAAACACTACATTCGCAAACAATAAGTAGAGTAAAAAAAATCGGGAAGTAACTTCCAATGAGTTGGAAGTGGGAAGTAACTACCATGGTATGAAGTAATTACTACGTGAAGTGAATCCAATGGATTTTTGGGAAGTAACTACCAATGAATTGAAACTAGGAAGCAACCATTAAATCGTCCGATAAAAAACCCTAGATTCAAAACCCTAATTCGCAAACAATAAGTAGAGTACAATAGGTAAGGGAAGTAACCACCAATTAGTTGAAAGTGGGAAGTAACTACCACTTCCCAGTCCGATAATAACTCCTGGAAACGGTGGCCATAACCCTAGATTAGCAAACAATAAATCTTGTACAATAACCAAAATGCTTCTACTGGAAATCTCCATTTGTTGTTGCATTTCAAAAAAAAGAGGAGGAAAAATGATAAAAATGATAGAAAACCGTACCTTTCACCATTTTGAATGTTTTTTTTGCGACTGGAGGCGGACGGTAGGACCTTCTGCGACGGGAGCCGGACGGTAGGATCTTCCACGCCGCCGATAAGAAGGTCTATCGGAATCTTTAGGCTTTAATGGTCGGACGACGGCGTCGGAATAGGCGGGACGCCAGAAATGGTGGGTAGATAGAAAGGCTCGTGCGCGTTGGAAATGGGAGGGACGGGCTTTTATTGGTAATCATTTTCGAATTTTTCGGAAATGACGGAACGGGCGGCCTGCGTGGCTGTATTTACGAGAATGGGAATGAATAGGGGTATTGTAGTCTTATGTTGCTATTGTGGGTACTAAAACACTTAAGGACTGTTAGAGGGGACTAAATCACAAAAAGAGGTCACTTAAAGGACTAAACAACATATCCCCTAATTATTATCATACATAGAATTCACAATAATCCGTGCTTGGCGCGCTAGCCAACACGCCCTCTCATTCACCTCTATGGGAATATTTTTGAATTGACCCATGCGTCACCAGATATCATGGATTATGAATTAGCGAAACTATCGACGATGACACATGCATCTTTCCTTTGACCAAATCAACAGCTGATGTCGAGTCACACTCTATGACAATATTTCTCAGACCCCTCCTTCCACCCTCAGCTAAATCTAGGGATAGCAAAATTGACCGTCCGCTTGATAACTTAACCGATCCGTACCGATGGGGACGGGTATGGTATAGATTTTTTACCCGTGGATACGGGTATGGTTTACAAATTTAAAATCCGCGCGGGTACTGGGCGGATTATGGTATTGGGTAATATCCGTCCCGTCCCGCATATCCGCCCCACCCCGCAACTGAATGTTGGTTTGGTGGATTTTAAAGAGTCTATTTTTGTAATAATACTCTAATAGAGACTAATTGTTGATGACTGTTTGGTGGATCTAGATTTTAGAGACCGAATGTTGATGATAGTTTGGTGAATTTAGATTTAGATTTTAGAGACTTAACGCTAATTGAATGGTTTTTTTTTTAGGTTTTGCGGATAACTGCGGGTTGCGGTTAATATCCGCGTACCCGTGAGAATGGTTATGATCCACGATCCCCATTATCCGCACGGGGACGGGACGGTGTGGGTATTGGCGGAGGAGTGTGGGGACGGGGACGGATATTCCAATATCCGGCCCGATCCGCACTGTTGCCATCACTAGCTAAACCCAGACAAATAACAGAGAGTTCCCCGTGAAGAATACCATCCAATGAGCTTGACAAAACCCCCCAGACGGTCAGGCAATAGTGTCTTCGTCATCCAAGCACACCACCCCAAGCCCTGTAACCTCGCCTGCTCCAGCTTGGGAAGCATCGACTTGTATCATGGACACCCCCATGTTGTCGTCCTCCCAACACCTAGCCGGCTGCCAGTACAGTAGATGAAACTCCCACACAAGCCAAATAACCCTTTCTGCCACTTGATCCGCTTCAAAAGGGGCCTCGTGACTCACATTGAGCTTGCCATATTGCCCATACCCCATAAGCCACCACCGACCGGAGTCACCGTCGATCCTCCTCCTTGGAGTTGGAGCGCAACACCGCCCAAAACCTCTGTAGATCCCATCCCGCCATATCGAGACTAGCTCCCGTAAGCAATCTACGCCACACCTCCTGTTCTTCCCAAAGAGCAAGTGTCCAGCGGTCTCCTCTTCTTCCCCCCCAATGCAAAGAATCCCTATTACTATTAGATTGCATCAAGTGGTCATGCAACGTGCTCAATGATTCGTGACCGTATTACTTGATGCCGGATGAAGATAATATGATAGTGGAACAAAATCTCAATGCAACAACTTGATCTGATGAGACTCTACATTGGATCATTTGGCTAATTCTACGTGGCCGTATCACAAGATGCAATATCGATGGCAAAAATTATAATTGCTGGTGCAATATCCTAATACAGTGAAGCACTGTTGCCCTTGAGTAGCATAAGTGGTTAGTACCTGATGGTGGTATCGAGGTCTTGGATTCTAATCATCCCCTTACCCCCAAATTTGTTAAAAATATAAGGCATTTGCCCCCCTAAATCATGATCAAAGACTTAACTAATCAAAGAGAAGTCATTGTTAATAGAAAAAAGAGGATGACAAAAATGACGCACGATTGTCGTCACATAGATCATTTTCAATTCACAAAAATTACAAGACAAGCCCACTATAATTTTTCGAATTAACAGCTAAAAAAACAACATAGAAAAAAAAGGTATAACAAAATAAGAAATAAGCGCATCACTCAACACTCATACAATACTGCATGCATTTGGATTCTCTTCACTGAAAATATTAGTGAGCCCATTAGCATCAGTGGCAATGCTGTAAATACCCTCTCTCAAAGGGGTAGGATAGTAATGGCACTCCCTGCTAAAGTAATCCCTCCGCCGCTCCCGCTCCTCCGGCACCACCAACGGCGACGCCGCGTACCTCACCGTTAGCTCCGGCGGCGGCCGAGCCCCCGGAGGGCCATCCGCGAAGCGGACGTGCTTGGCCTCGGCAGCTTCCGGCCTCGGCCTCGCCAGCGCCGGCGTCGGAGTGGCCGCCAGAGGAGGTGGGGAGCCGAGGGTTTCCGGGCGAGGGTCGGGGGTGACAGTTGGAATGACGATAACAGTCTCCTCGTTGCTGAAATTTATGGACTTTGCCACTGGTCTGGCGTAGATGGGGTGCTGGGGTGAGGATATCATCATTGGGGGCTGCTTCCATTCATGCCTTCTTCTAGTATTTTTTCCTAAGTACTCCATAAACAAGCAAAAACAATTTATTAGCTCTTATGCTAGATATTTTCCATGCAAATTAATTTGTAGCAATCAACATAACTTTGAAAAAAAATGGGTTTTCTTTGACAATTTTACATTTTAAAAAAGCTTTGATTAATTTTGGATCCAATTATTTCATAATGTAACCTTCAAAGACAACATATTAGCATATATTAAGCAATTTATGTACTTTAATAATAACCAAGAAATCCCTATCAATGTGACTTAACTAAGGCCTCTTAACAAATGATTTTTATCCTGTATCACTCATATGTATGTTTCAAACAACCCTAGATGGTAAACCCATAAACCAAGAAATATATATATATATCAAGAAGATGTTAGAAGAACTACAACTCTAAAACTTAAAAAAAATTTAGTCATGCTTAGCCTAAAAATCATCTGCAAGCTGGTTTCTAAAACAATACTGGAAGATTTTTCTTTTCTTTTTTTCACTTGTAAGATTATATATCAAAAAATAAAGAGCATGCATGTGAAGGCATCACGAAGAACAAATTAATAAAGATATCTATGTATATAAATTACCATTTCTCTTGCCAAATGCCTTGGACACTAACTTGTCAAGAGGACAGCAACCCATATATAAATCCACCTCTTCTCCTCTCCTCTCCCAATGAAACTCACAAAGAAACACAAGTGCCTCACATCCTCTTGTTTCCTAAGAAGATCAAAAGAGGATTCTGATAGACTTTCCTATATATAAGAGAATATATAGTTAGGTGGTATTGGGGAATCACACTCATAAAGAAATCATAGCACTATCTCATGTATATCTATATGCCTTTCAAGAACAAAGGAGATATAGCATGCATTAAAGAGTACTGAAAGAGTGGTCCTCCTATGGATTGGCTAAATACCGAACAATCTCACTTTGAATATATTCTTCTTGCAGTAGTGCTTTAGAGGCCACCAGAGCTTTTCACACTCAGCTCAGAAAATAAGGGTATTTAATTTATATATTCAAGAGTATATATAGGTTTTCCAATTGATTTTTTCAACTACATGCTTCGATCGTTTTTGGGTTATTATTATTATTATTGTTTTTAGAACAGTTTGGAGACTTGATTTCTCAAGCTTTTTCATGAAGACTCTTCCAACTTTTTAGTGTTCTTCTCAAACATGGTTAAGTCGATGTGGACGTAATTTGATAGTAGATTCAGTCATACATAGAAGAATGTGTGAAAGCTTCTTTCCTTTTGTCTATAAAGACTAAAAAGGGATTCAATTTTTATTTATTTTTTGATGAATTGAGCTACAAGACTTGATCTAACACCGATCGACTGTCCTCTGGTGGCCAAACAAAATACACTATGGAGGAACGACACAACCGAGCTATACCTAACAATATTCTCGTCCCTATGTATCGCTTAAAAAAAAAACAGACCCGCTTGAAGCCAAATCTCTCAAACCAGCTCTTCTATCCCTGGTGTCCAAACCGTGTACCCATTCAAAACATCCATGGCATGCCTAGAATCGGACTCAATCACAAAGCTGGTCATAACACGAGCTTTAGCATACATGAGACCCAACAAAACAGCCCTGACCTCTTCTTCCAAAACAGAGCCCACCACCACTAGCTCTCCCTCTACCCAAAGGATTGCACCGCAGGCCATACCTACAACTCCAATTGCCACGCCACCCGGCTGGAACGACGCATCCACACAAACCACTGTAGGTCGATCAACATATCGACCAACGAGCGCCCTCTCTTGCCGCCCCTTTCTCTGCTATGCTACAGGAACTCCTCCACTAGCATGATGGTGCACCTCGCAAGAACTCCAGCACTCTTACTGCTTCGGTCATGAATGACATTGTTCCGGTCCTTCCAAACCAACCATAAAGCATATTCAATGAAGGCCTTCTTCTTCCTGTTACTTTAGAAGGATCTCAATTAATTCATCCAATGTATAGACACCAGCCCATCCACTCAATTTTCCAGCAAAATCCACTTGTAGCATTCGTTGCACCACATCGCACCCTACTAGCGCGTGCGACATCCTCTCTCTTGCCGCCTCGCAATCGGACCCACCGGCAACCTCCAAACATTACTCCATGCCATCTCCTCTTCATCCACTGATTTCATCTTCATCGTCATAAAATAGGCAGAGGATGAGATGACTACCCCAGACCGTGAGAAAGCCCACGGGCATCGATCTCCTCCTTCCATCACAAGAACACCAAGTATTTTTTATACAAACAGGGGTGCCATGCACCTCTCATTTTGCTGGAGACCCTTGAAAAAGCTCTTCTTTCTTTGTCGATGCATGCCTTGGTTTTTTTTTTTCATTAGTTGAGTATATTACTCCTTTGAGAGTCAATGCTCGATCTCCATATATCTATCTATATAAGACAGGATTTTACTTACATCGGATGGTCTACAAGAGTTTAGAAAATTTATATCTGGTGGTTTAGAATCACCATCATCACACGAACTTAATTATTTTTAAAAATAATTGAATTCATTCTTATATGAAGAGTTGAGTATGGTGAGGGTGGTTATAGAAGAGAGATAATGAGAGAGGTGGGTGTGATTGATAAACCGTGCAATTTGCACGGGATGCGTTAATATATATATATTACAAGGTATATGCCCAAACTCGCATATTAAAAGTAACAATTTTACCCTTGTCCGAACGATATGTTGCACTTATTCCAACATCCATTGCGAGAATCATATCATATTATAAGTGGCGTCAACTTCCATCCAAACATTAATTACCATCAAAGAATCATATCCATCGCCTGTGGATCTTAATTTTGATTATTAGTCTTTTAGCCATGGGCCCAGGACCAACAAATTAATACCACCGGATACTAATTAACCACTTGAGCTACAGAGTCTCTCGACTTTTATACAGGTAACATGTTTCCTTTTTACTGTTAGAATAGGAAGAAGAGGTCTATTATTAGAACCATGTACGTAATTTCTCTCACTAAATCGGTGGTTTGGGACTACGCGTGTGTTTGTGTGCATGTGTGTGTGTGTGAGAGAGAGAGTATTACAACTATATATACATTAGTGGTTCCCCCTATCACCTGATAGGGTAATCACCAACCCCACCCCAATAACCACCCAATAACTCCCTCTCACTAAACCCCATTAACCTTATGATGTCACATAAGCGCCACATATGCATCACCTAAGACATTCTTTGTCACGTAGGACATTCTACAGTCACATAAGACAACCTTTCTGTCATACAAGAATGATGTGTGTGAATTCACTGTCATAATATATAGGGAATTAGAAGAGCGCTAGAAGAAGATGCTGTTTTGGAGAGGGTGGCTGGCAATTGCCATCTCTTCTCCATCACCAATAAGTGAGTGGCATGTTTATGATTCTCCTGCTCATGACCTCAACCCCCCCTTGCTGTCTTTTTCCTGCACTCACAAAATCAACAACCAGCTGGATGGTGGCAAGTCTCCATCATTCTTCTTATCCTTTCCCCCATCCTTGCCATTTATATCCACTCATCCAAGTTAAACCTTAATTTGTAATCATCATAGCATTGTCTCATGTATATAAACGCGATGTTAACTTATAACCATTGCTCAATATAAGGATGAATGCATGCTTAACTAATTAGTATCTGATCATCTGTGAAAGAAATTGAGCAATTAAGAACATGAACGTGTGTCCATCCCACGAACCACCTTCCGATCAAAATCAAACGGCTGGCAGGGCATTATATTCCTTGTCCTAATACCTTACGAAAGAGTTATCTAGAAAGAGACATGATGAGCTGCCATGGCTAGCTAGCTAGCATATACAAGTCCAAACAGTCGCCGACGATGTTGACTAGTTGACCAAGGGTCCCACAAGCAACCCCTCTTTCCTATCGCCCCCAAGAAAGCACAGTCCTCCCACACTAGTAGCTGGCTGCTCTTCTCTAACACGTCTCTCTCTGTCTCTCTCTCTCTCTTCCTACCAATAAACACCAAACACACACTTGGTGATCATTAACTACAATTCAAATAAGCTAGCTGCTGATTCATATTCTCCTCTCCGATCTCTTCTTTGAGTCTCTCTCTAGCTTTCTCTCTCTTTCTCTTCTCAAGGGCTAGACAAGAAGAGAAGAGAAAAGTTGCTCGATCGTGTGACTTTCAATTCAAAGCATGCAAGAAATGCTCCGGCCGATGCTCGTCGGCGTCGCTTTTGCATGGCTCTTGATCGGACGCGTCGCATCGGACCCGGGGGCGGAGGAGAAGTGCGATACCTGCTCGCCATGCGGCACTAACCCCTGCAGCAACCCGAGCCCCCCTCCTCCAGCCCTGCCGCCACCTTCTCCGTCTCCACCGCCGCCTCCTCCAGCTCTACCGCCACCTCCGCCGCCGTCTGAGTCCTCGTCGCCAAATTGCCCTCCGCCGCCGCATCTGCCATATCAGAAATCGCCGCCTTCTCCATTTTCCTACTCGCCGCCTTCTCCGTCGACATCCTATGGATGGAGCCCGCCGGGGAACTTGTATCCGATCGATTATCGTTACCGCTTTTCTGGTGGTCACCGGATTACTGCTTCAGGATTGGCAACCTATGTAGTACTACTCTGTGGGCTTCTAGTTCTCTGGGGATTTAATTAATTAGATGCCTTAATTAATTAGGATATCCAATAACCTCTCAAGTGTACATAAAATTTTATGGTGATCTTGAGGGATTTGTTTTCCTTGTATTTTTTATTTCTCTCGCTCTCTCAATCTGTAGCCAATTCCTACGTGCTAAAGTTCGCGTGTTTGGCGCAAAGAATCCGCGGCCACGGATCACACACGCGGCGCGCCCTTAGTTGATTAATAGTGTGTCATGCGTTCACTCGGTAAAGAGGAAAGATATAGTTATTTTCTTCTTTCATTAGTACCAAGTGCGTACCATAAAATGATGCATCACTATATAAGTGTACCATAAAATAAAGATGTGGATGGAAGGGAAGTATTGGTGGGCAAAATTTTATAGCAAAAGGAGTGTTTCCAAAGTGGCAAAGAGCCTAGAAAGGCCCCATTAGTGCAATTTAGTACACAATCATGTAGCTTTATGTTGAATCTACTTGAAAGTTAAGTAAGATGGTGACTTGTTTAATTACCTCCATCTTTAGTTAATGATAGCCTGACTTATATTCATTAATCCACCATACACCTATAAATCTCTTTTCATGGATAGACTTGTCTAAGCCATGAATGTCTTTACCTAGCTCATATATAATTTTTTGATTCAATATATATATATATATATATATATATATATATATTAGATGGGCACAATGGCATGGGTAACCACCCCGGCTATATATCCTCTATTTCTTTCTATATTCAGTTACAATTCTATATCATGTGTGTGTCATGCGTGCATAAATAAATGAGTGAAGATTGATAAGACATTTCTTTTATAAGATAGATGTCTATCATTAATGATCATGACGAGCAAAGGGTTTGAAAGGCCATTGGAAAGGAAAGAAGCTAGATAGGAGAAATATATAATAAGGACATGCTTTTGAGAGGTCTCCGGAAATATTGCCACACCTTTAGCCAAAAATATATGCGGCTTTGTCATGTGAAGGTGGCTTCCAAAGGAAGACGAAGACTCGAAAAGTTAATATGCACATGGATGAGAGCAATGTTACATGAATGTTACGTATGCTTCGAATAGAAATGGTTTTATGACCCATGCATCACTACATTAAAGTTTTTTTGTTTTTTTTTGCTTTGTATTTTGCAAGATTTGCATGGCTCCTTGCATGTCATGTTGGCTTTTCTTTTATTGTTCCAATTAGTTGGTACGGAAATTTATTTTTTTGATTTGCTTCCTGGACTGCATCCATGATTATGATTAGAGAATATATGATGAAAACTTTCACCTTTTGATAATTAAGATCTTGATTGAAAGATGTTTGAGTTTTCTACTTTTAGTTTCCTAATTGTATGCCCTCAGTTCAGTCTTGATTTAATTAAGAAGTTGTTGTCTACCGGAGACATTTCAAGAAATATAGGACCAATGTCATCAATTATTAGTTGCAACGAATCCAAGCCTCCTAAGATTCCACTTAATTGCCAACTAAATTCTATATAGGCTACCTCTATAAGCATTACATTGCCATAAATTAATTAGAAGAAACAACTTTATTGCTCCCAAACCTATGCATTATATTAATATAAGACAAAACGCCTAACGTTCTCTCATATAATTTATATACATATACATATAAAGCTCTCCACTGCTACTAGTCTCTTTCTTCTTTCCAAGCTTTCTCATCTCCATAACGCCATTGATCTCCTCCAAAAATGTCTACCAACCTCTCTCATCTCACCACCACCCTCCTCCTCCTCCTCACCCTCCTCCCCGGACCGCCGGCCGCCGTTGCAGGGGACAACTCGCAGCCGGAATGCCCGTACCCATGCTTGCCACCTCCTACATCTGTCGACTGCCCGCCGCCGCCTACGCAGCCCTACGGCTACCCTCCTCCTCCTCCGCCGGCTACGCCGGAGACGCCAGAGTACGGTGGCTACCCTCCGCCGCCTTCGCCGTTCATGCCATACTACCCTCCACCGTATTTTGGATATCCTGCGCCACCTCCTCCGAACCCGATCTTGCCATGGTATCCCTGGTACTACAGGCCATCGCCAGCAACTCGGCCGGAAGCCGCCGGAGTTCTCTTGAAGCTCGCCTTCTCGGCTGCCGTGGCGGTGTGCTTTCTTCTATGTTAGCAGGCATATATTGTTACCTCTATTTTAGTTCTGTATTTTTCATAGTTAAATTATGAAATTTTCCATGTCATGAGTTATGTAGGAACTCTCTCTCTAGAAAAAATCTCTTATATTAAAAACTATAAAAGGTTTGGTTTTCTACTATATTTAGTTTTGTAACTTTCTTAGTTCAGTGATCAGAGTTTTCCATGTGATGAGCAATGTAGGAAGTAGATCTCTCTTTCGAGTTTCTATGTCTAAATAAAAGTTTCGTATATTGAATAATGGGGAGGAAAGGTGGAATTAAACAGTGTTAAAAAGAAAAGAAAAGAAGAATTTTGGAAAGTTTGGTTCAACTTTTGCTCTTCTTTTTTCAGACCACTTCATCATGTTCATAAAAGATCTAGTGATATATCAGCATGTAGGCTAGCATTTGTTGCACGTACAAATGTGGATCTTTTTCAAGATTATTTTACGTAAAAATTAAAAATGCAGCTATATACATTCAAGTTTCTTTCATTGAACGAAGAAATGTTTGATTCGCTGAATCAAGCGCTTGCATCACTGTGTTGTATTGGGTGGGTCGTTGTACATGTTTGGTCCGTCTGATCGGGTGCTTGTATCAGATGTATTGTCAGACCTGATATCACTGTACGTGTTGTATCGAGCACATGATGCATTCGTATTTATCTAATTATATATCACGTGATACCGATGAAGAATCGATGCACCGACCAAAACAGTGTTTGAAAGCTTGTCTACTTGTTATGTTTGTTAATTAGCTAATGGGAGACGCATCATTCTTAAGGTTGGATTGGTGGGTCTCTTATCATTGATTTAACCCTATTATGAAGACAAATCATTCTCGACAAGAAGAACAATACACATGGCTAACCGAGATTAATCAAGATATTAGGATTTTGGATCTTACGAATTGATGCTGCCTATTGTGGAATTAGGTTGGTTGGAAGGTCGCAATCATAGCCGTCAATTCAACATCAAAGAGCTTTCTAGCAAGGGTCCTGTTCAACTCATAATGGAGTACGTTGGTGTAGGCCACACCATAATCTTAATAACACATTCCTGATGAGCGGCTGTGATTAAGACTCAACATGCCGTTTCAACAACCATTCTTCACTAAAAAATTGAGTCAATACGATTCACATATATATAATGTACCCAAAAAAAGCAGCATAGAATTAAGGAAAGTTATACCTGAATTAATCCCTTTCAATTAGAATCCTATTATTTCAGCATTTAAGGAAGGTAAACAACCTTTAATTGGACACTAGTAAATTTGAATAATTGAATGTATAAATGTGCTTTGCACAGTGATAAATGATAAAATGAAAGCCCATAATGTCATCAATTCTATAAAATCTTACTCTTGAGAGGAAAATACTGAATTAAGAAAAATGGACGATTCAACCACAAAGCTTAATCTAATTAATCATCCATGCTATGAGAAATTTTTTAATACAAATCAAACAAAGCTCAAACACAACCAAACAAGAGAATTATTGACTTCTGAATCCATCTCATTTTCACCTTAAGTTTCTTGCGACCATTCAAAAACACTTCACAGAAATGGGATAAAGACGGGCCTTAGCATCAGCAATGTAGTCGAACCTGATACCCTTGCCAACATCGATCACACGTCCCTCATTGACAAGGCAGTATCCACGTTTCAGCTCGGCAAACAGGCCTGGCTTCTTCATAATCAGCTCCATTGGGTTGAAGTCGTTGCAAGAGACAAGGATATTGGTCATCGGCACATAACCGATGTTTGTGATGTAGACCGTGTACCGGTTTCTGCCGAAGGGATCCTGGTGCATAACCTGACCGATAAAGATATCCTTTGGTGCACACTCCAGTAATGCCACTGAGATGCAAAGAAGGGTGTAAACAGCGTCAGAGATTAGCAACATATCAGATGCAATGAGAAGATGGACTATGGGATAAAGAAACTTACCTGCTGTACTGGCTGATAGCAAGAGGAAAGAAGAAATGAAAACTAGAGAGAAGGTGGTCGCCATGACAATGAAAGAATAGAGAAGAGATGAATTCTCCAAAGTGCTATGATGCTAGAGACTATGTGCATGTTTACATAGAAGAGAGAAGATTTTTTTTTTTTTTTGAGAAATTGAGCCCGGAGGCTGGGTATCATTCACAAAAAGGGGAAAGGGATACACAAAAAAGGAGATGAACCTGGAAACAGGCCTCAAGTCATCAAAACCAGACATATAGAAGAGAGAAGATGCTTATGCCACCAAAATCAAATCTGTATTTGTACAAGATCTTTCCAATTTCGCTATATGATGTTATATCCAAGATTAACAGCGTTTTAAAACTTCCCATTTCAGTAATCTTCTGCTATATTTGCCATCTTCGATGTAACCACGATCCACAAACCTATGAAATTTCCTATTTTCTTTCGAATATATCAGGGCAACCAACAAGTCGAGCTAAAATCCTGAGTCATTGTCAGCTCATTATAGTTTCAAATGAGCTATAGCAGACTTAATATCAAGCTATTGTTAGGGTCCTGATTGATCTTGCTAGTGCTCCTCACAACCACTAATATAGTAAAGGTGACAACACATCAACATCGAACGAGCTGAATTCCACTCATATTATAATTTGGCTCAAAGTAGGACCAGCTCTAGCATTTATATCACTCCGACCTGAACCCAGCTAAGGAGGGAGGGAGGGAAGATCAGAGAGAGAATAGGACTTCAAGCATTCAAATAAGCCGTAAGGTTAAAGCAAAGCCTTTTATACCAAGGGTCGACCATCTTAGCACTGATATCAAGATCTAGCAGCTGCGATCAATACTAGATTAATATCTTTTTTCAAAAGTATTCAATAAAATAAAAAATAAAAACAAATCGCTTAATATTAACGATGAGTACATATGACTAATTAAATACTTTTAGAGCTGGATCAAACCAATGTCAAATGAGCCGGATCCTGCTTGTTATCAACTCATTAAGGGAATTGAGTTGAAAATCACACTCTTTATCATTTTGATCGAGCTGCTATCAAACTTGGCTTTGAACACATTATAAGCAATATTCGAGCTACGAGCTGAATTGACAGCTCTAATCTTAGCATTTCCTATATATTGTGGTATCCAAAAGATTGTCCGTCCAGCAAAGAATGGCAAGAGAAAAAGCTTCACATGCCCCTAAGGTGGCCTGAGACGGTACACGAATTACAATAAGGTGATAATTGTCATGAGCATCATGCTACTACTGTAGAGGTGCCCAGCTGCGTTAACAAATGTAATAAGGGGCAAATTATAATTAAACATTCAGGAAAGAGTTTAAGAGGACATGAACTTTGCAATCAAATAGTCATTTTAGAACTAAAGATTCAAAATATTTAAAACTAAGAAAATCACAGATGATAAAGCACTTTTGGATGTGACTGGTCTATTTTGTATTATTTCAATATCCAGAAATAGGTGGCAATATGGCATTTACCTACGCCAAGGAAGGTGATTTATCATCTCTCCTTTGCAGAAAACAAGGCATCAAAAAGTTTATCAAAAAATTTCATACATGTTGAACATGTAAAAATTCATATATTTCAGTTTCAATCAATCTTTCAGAATAATATTCAGAGAAAAGGATAAAAACTTAAGCCAAAGTTCCAATCATCAAAAACATATACACTTATCCAAACCATAATTTCTCTACGAAAATGCAATTCATCTGGCAGAATCTTAAATCCTGCAACTCACATGCTTCTCTCATAAATGACTGTTTCAGCTCAAAGTGCAGCTTTATAGCTAAATTCAACCACTTCTCAGACGGAATTCTTTACCGATGATAATAGGCATATACTTTTCATTCTTCCAAACATTCCCCCACAAGTTTGAGTCACAAAAAAAAAATTATCTGCATGAACATAATTCAAGTGCTTATATCAGCCAAATCTTCTCGGGAAGGTGTTTGGAGAGAGCTACAAACTTCAGACTAATGTAAAGAGCCGATGTGGTTATGCACAGCAGCAAGCAAGATGGTGATAGTGCAAGATGGATCAGCAAACTACATATATTTCCTCTATCTTCTGCGTCCACTAAAAAAGAAGACTTTTGGACTATTTATCGCAAGGATTGCCTAGAGAGAGAGAGATAAAAAGATAAGTTATAATTCTGGCGATTCCAACTCCTCATTCATACTCTAGGTTGCAATGGCTGCAACCTCGAGGTTAATATTTTTCGTATAAACTTGGCACAATAATGGAGTGAACTAACTTTGCACCCAAACAATAGCAAATAAAAGACAAAAAATCAACTAGTAAACACAATGATGTTATGCCACAGAGTGCAGGAGATGGGGGAAACTTACACAAGCAACAATTAAACTTCACTCTAAACCAACATTAATTCCAATGATACAAAATAAGAGCTATCTGATGCCGCAAAATACTGGAGAAGTTAAGGTTGCACACCTCTCAACTCCTATCTGCTTCTGACTGCAGAAGCTTGACAATCTCCGCCACAGGAGAACACAAACCCGCTTCTGAAGCCAAATCGCCAATGACCTTCTCGATCCTCCTCATCTCCTCATGAAACACGGAATTCAAAACCAAGTGTGAGAAATGTTCATCCAAAACTAAACCCAACCCCATTACCACAGCCTCCAAGGTTGGCACGCTCTCAAGACAGCTCAGCCCCAACACTGGTCCTGCTGAAGGACATGGGGCTGCCTGCGGAAAACTCCAATATTTCTCCAACCACTTCGCAAAGTACCTAACCAATCCCACCACCTCCCTCCCATCCAATTTGGATACTGCCCAAGAGAGGACAATACTGTCCACACTGTTCGATCCAAACACATTGTGTAAACACAATTCCGAGGCCAAGAACCCATCATGAGCCATCATAAGCAAAACTGCAGCTTCTCTACCAATTTTTTTCACATCCTCTGGAGCACCCTTCTTCTGGGTAGCCTTCTCTAAGGCCCAAAGAGCCTCCTTTTCCCACTTTTGTCTAATTTCACGCATACCAACATAAGAACCCTTCGGAGGTGACAAGAAAAACTTAAGAATCAAAAGCACCTCTGAAGGCCGGAGGTCGGGGATCTTTCTTACGCATAGACATATCAAATCCGACCGATTCTTCTCCACTAGCTTCTCGATTAGACTGACAGAACAAGAGTTGCTGATAAGATTTTGCCAAACTATGGTTTCAATTACCTCCCATTGCTCGAAAACAAGGCATCCATCAACAATTAAAGAGATGATCTTTTTCGGGAATGTAAACCCTAGCTTCTCGATCGCCAAACGTGCAAAATTAGGGTCGGAAGGCGGCGCATCAGCACCGATTGGTATGCCAATCCGACCCGAGATCCTGATCAAGTAGGAGTTGAGAAGGGAGAAGAAGTCGTGGGGTTTTAGGGATTTAGGGTTCTTAAGCTTGCGAGCTAGACTCTCGGCGAATTGAGAGAAGATAGCAGCGATGTCGGTTTCAGCCTCCGGGACCCGCCACCCCGTTAGGCGGCGGATGGGGAGACGAGTGGCGGTGGTAGTGGTGATTGTGGAGGAGGGGTTTTCCGATTCAGGCTGCAGGGTGAGAAGGATGGCATCCGCATCTAGGATAAGGGATTGGGAGGTGACCGCGGTTGCCTTCTTCTCGCCGTCGGCCGCGGCCGCGGCCGCCGTTAGGGTTTCGAGGAGGGTCATTAGTTCCGGGTTGGGGTTTTAGAACGAGGCAAGAGGATACAACTATACATAAAGGCGTAGTCACAAGTCGCAGTAGGAACGAACCCTTAATTAGGGTCGAGTCGGATTGGATTTAACCCGAACCCAATGTGCGCCTTGCAACTAATTCGAATCCAGAATCTCATTGCTTTTAACATAAGGGTCGCGATTTGTGTACATGACCAAACATGTACACACATGCCTTTGAATCGACAGGGAGATACCATTTAGTTGATCTAGTCCATAGATAAAATAATACCGATGGACTATATCAATCAATCGGTATATACCTACTGATTGAATGTACCAATGGCAATGATCGAATCGATAGATATATATACCGATCGGTTGATCTAATCTATCGATAAAATAATTTCGATGGAATAGGTCAATCAATCGACAAATACTTACCGATTATAGGGCATGTGCATATTATTAACATAAGAATAAAGATTCGCGCACATGGATAGGTGGCATGCGCATGCCACCTATCGATAGCTAAGTACCGATTCTTTCATCTATTCTATCGGTAATAGGATATCTGAAGATATCAGTACTTGACTACCGATTGAATGTATCGGTATCCCACTACCGATATCTTCATCTATCCCATCGGTAGTGGGCTACCGATAGAATAGATGAAAGAATCGTTAGTGGGTTACCGACACTACCGATAGTTTCATTTATCCCATCGGTGACCCACTACCGATGGAATAGATGAAAGAATCGATACTTTGACTACCGATCGTGGCATCAGCATGTGCACAAATCAGTGCTCTTAACATAAACAAACCTTCTATGCTACCAAATTCCTCCATCAATCATAATTATTGTCAAAATGATGCAATCTTAGGGGGCAGTAACAAGTTGATTTAGAGCAGGGATAACTGACTCGACCATGTTCGAGTCAGCAGACATTACAAGTCGAGTTGGATCAGATTGGATTGGGTTGGCTGCACCGTCGCAAGCCGAACCATTCTACTACAGAATCAGTCTGTTCACTGCAATTTACAAGAAACCAGATCACACAAACATCAGGCACATAATCAAAGCACAGAAATGCCAAAAAACAAAGGGTTCATTTTCGAGTTTGTATTATGAACAACAGTACAGCATTTCCTGGTATTTGGTAAGAACTCAGTAGATGTACAAACTACAAACATGGCCACCAACTACACATGAAAAGATCAATGAGGTCCGCAAGGATTAGAGGCAAGGTTTACAACAAGCCAATAGAACTTGTGTGCCCTCAAGACCTCTCATTTATTCCATATATACTGAACAAATAAAGAATTATACATGGAAATTAAACTTCAAGATGCAACATGCACTGGCATATTATCAGCAGAAGCACCCTTTGTGGCTTTTCCTCTCACTTCCCCTTTCTCCGGTCCGGCTCGGCTCACCTTATGAACACTATCGTCTTTCTTTGCTTCCTTCTGTTGTTGTTTTTGATGCACATTGAGCTTTCCTTTCTTTTCTTTCTTCCCTGCCTCAGGTTTTTTAGTAGGTTTCGACGAGCAACTGGCGTCGTTGTAATCATCTGTCACATCTGGCACATCAGAAGGAATTGAAACAGTATTTATGTCCACCAGAGAGGAGCTTTCAGTTTCGCTGGCACATTGGCCTACTCGATTCGCCAACTTCAACATGTCTGGGGTTCTCGCTCGAGGTTCAGCTCCGCTTTGCAGTTTTCCAGGTTTCATTGGTGCAACCTCCATCTGCAAAAACTTAAAGAAAGCTGATGTCAGAAATTCAGCACAAGATCATGGTGCGCTAGGAGGTTGCTGCACATGACTAGCAGCACATAGACCTTTTTTTGATTGCAGGTTTTTGAAGCGCTCCCATGGTAGAAAGAAGGCATAGGTGTCGCTTTGAAATTAAGGCTCCTCCGAAACTGCTTAATCTTAGCTTTTTCTTCCTCCTGCAAATACAAAAAAGGCCATCTGTCAGTAATCATAACCGATTAAAACCTTTGTAGGTATCCTAAAATTGGTATAAGTATCCTGCTAAATGAGGAATAAACTGATGCAAAAGATGCAAACGTTTCACATACTAGAGTCCTAGCTTGAACCTCATCCATCTCCAGCTCTTTAGCATGGTACTTCTCCTCCAACTTTGTATAAAACTAAAGCGCGTCAATCATGCACCAATGAATCAGCAACATGGCTCATCGAAGTAAATAACTGACATTGAAACTAAAAGTGCAGTAGGGCTTGCCTCTTTCCTTTTTTCTGCCCTTTCATCACTTTTAAAAGCGAATGTCGCAATGTTTTGCTTGACTTCTGTCTTCGCTGAAGTAACAACAGTTTTGGCCCTGCATGAACATAAATGAGAGCTTACACTAGCAAACTACAGCTTCTCCATATGAAGACTCTTCGGGATGATGTTTAATAACCTGCTTAATTTATGTACACCAGAGCCACGTTTTTCAGAAGTTGATTGAGGAGTAAGGCCATCCATCTTTCGTCTAATACCTTTCTCACTGGCCAGCACAAATAACATATATCACACGATGCACTAATGAGCCAAACAGAGAAGTAGTAAAGATGAATGGAATGAAACTCATATTCTCAGATGAATATTATGTACCTTTGATTTTCTCGTCTTACTTTGGTTTTAAGGTCTCCAGTATCCTGCAAATTATCAGTTGCCATGATGGATAAGAGTCTAGAAAGCTCATATATTAAAGTACATTTTTATAGATTCACAATTAAGCTCACAAGAATGAATGACTGACTATAAAGGATAACTTTCTTAATGGCAGTTCGATTTCAGAAATTATGCTAGTTAGTCGTCTCAAATGTCGCATTGCCTTTTTTTAAGTATAAAACTTTTCTGCTGTCACTTCGCCAACCACCTTACAGATTTCTACACAGAAAAGAGGAAATATATTGATGAAAATTTCTCTATTTTCACTTCTGTGAGCTACTGATACATTTCTTTATATATGCAAGCATCAGTTCTTTAAACACCCTAGGCACCATGCTGACATATAGAACTCCTGCCTTCATAATCTGACCATTGGGAGATAAAGTAAACAAAAGTGGGCAGCAAGTGCATTAAATGGAAGTACAAATTCAAACTAGCATTCTTGTGAAAAGGATGTCTGGTCATCATTGCTATAGAACGCCAGAATGAGAGATCATGGTGAAGAAATCAATGCTTACCCCCAGTTTTGAAGTTTTGAAGCCTGAAGATGTCTGTAATGAACCCCCAAGAGCTGATTGCTTCTCTGATCTTGTTCTTTGTTTTCTCTCCATCTCCATTTTATTCAACATTTTGGAGGATGCCTTACCAGAAGAAAGGGAAACCTTTCCAGCAGAAGCTTTTCCTGGAACCTGGGATGCAGGCAACTTGGTCCTCAATTTTGATTTTGCAGCTTTGCTTTCAACTGTATCCTTCTCCTAGAATGGAAAATCAAAATAAATTCAAAACCAATAGCATGACAGAAATAAGGAGATTTAAACAAGGATGAATTGTGAAACATCCTCCTTATGACCATCAGCTTTTTTATTTCTTGAGCTCTCTAGCAGGTCATGCATATCCAACTAATTCAAGTTTCCGTCAATAAGATAAAAACATCCAAGATCAACTGAGGTTTAATCAAACATGGTGCTAACCTGTAGGTCGGATATTAATGTGCAAGACCAAATAGAGTTAACTCAGAAGATGCTTGTGGCTCAAATTTAAAGTGCAAGTGCAGGCTATAACAAGAAATCAGGCCTTAGTTGAAACCAAACCATACCTCACTAAACCACTTTCGAGGTGAGCAGTGGATTTCGATTACACCTACGTATACTTGATAGTACCATATCCCATCCATTGCATCAATGTTGCTGTTTCTTATTACAGAATTCAACTTTTTCCTTGTCTAACTCTACCAAGTCTCACATTGAGTAATACAGCTATTATATTTTCCTAAACATTCCAATATTTATCTCATAGGTAGCTACATATACATCCGCATGTAAACATTGAATATCGAGAAGCTATTCATGAACTGCAAACTATATATTGCTCCCCTTTGAAACAGTCATGTCTCTGTCACTTAGTTAATCAATGTATAGGTCAATCTGAAATCTCATATTTGGCATCAGACAGACCAACTACGAGCTCTATCAAGATCTGATAAACTCCTAAATGCAAAATTTAGCTTGCGTCCAATCAAATATTAAAAGCGTTTTTGTGGTACCATGACAAAAACTTGAGAAAAGGAGAAAGAAATTATCCTAAACTATCAAGATCCATGACAAGACAACAAATCATCCATAATTCATCCATAAAATGTACCTTAAAAGATGAATCTTCGGCATTCGCTGAAAAAGTGGTACTGGACTTCTCAAACTTAGGGCTCTCAGATGACACATTAACATTCTCAAGCAATCCTTCTTCCCTGTTAGTCTCATTTCCAAACCTTTCACCAGTAACCATGCCTGAGAAATCTTCATCAGACAGCATATCATCAGAACCATTTCGAACAACTTGAGAGGTGTCCTCATGCTCAACTAATTCAAAAGTTGAGTCTAGATCTTCTACATCAATACAGATTGCGTGCTCAACAAGACATTGAGAAGGTAAAGCATCGCCTTCATAGCCCCATACTTCTTCCTCTTCATGGTCATCT
This sequence comes from Narthecium ossifragum, assembly GCA_963920575.1. Taxonomy (NCBI): domain Eukaryota; kingdom Viridiplantae; phylum Streptophyta; class Magnoliopsida; order Dioscoreales; family Nartheciaceae; genus Narthecium; species Narthecium ossifragum. The sequence goes on from OY986968.1 coordinate 2,141,258, forward strand.
GAGGCATCCAATGTTCCATCATACCAAGAAAATTGAAGTTGCCTGCTGTTATCACCAGGGTCTACATAATCTTCGATGTAGCTTGATTGATATTCAATGTGATCTTCACTAGGTTGGCTTTCACAGCTGTTTTGAATCTCTGCAGAAGCCTGACGCTGAAGAGCCTTTTTCTTGAAGTGAGCTTCAAAATAAGCTTTCTTTTGAGTAACTGAACCAGGTGTAGAATACTTTTCAACCTCCTCAAGATATCTGTTGTGAGAAAATGATGACCTCCTCTCCCAAGACAAGGATTCTTTTTCAAATCGTCCGAATGATATGGAACCAGAGGGCAAAAAATCATCCTGCTTATGCTCATGAGAACAGAAAGCACGAAAAAGGGACAATTAGAATGTCAAAGAGCATATAGCTACTGCATAGATAATCTTGAAACTTTGTGATAGTAAGTCATCCAGCAAACAACAGACAACTTCAGTTCAATGATCTTTCTTTTCAAAACAAGAAAGATCAAAGAACACTGACTAAAGTATCAGCATACAAAAGATAAGTCACACGGACACACACAGTTCCAGGACATAATGCAGTGCTTTTTACAACTTTTCCCTGATTCCAACAAAAGAAGCCTCTATTGCCTATATAGTCTTAAAAAATGAGACGAAATGCACTCCGAACTGTCCATATAATGGTGACAGATAAGACTCACTTTGCAACAGTTAACACACATTTCCACAGGGCATATATAGCCAATTGGAATCTGCTCCAATCCATCAAAAGTTCATCGCTACAGATTCGTTGCATTCCCCGTGCCAATTTGATAAGCTAATAATTACCCATGCCAAAGGTTCGAAACCAGCAATCTGAAGACTATGTTTGAAGCTTATGGCCAGTTTAGTGAATGTTGAATGATGACACTGTTCGATGTTGTTGGTAACTTGCTGAGCAGAATACTTTAAGAAGATTGTTTTTGTTTTTGCACTATCATCGTCATTAGATGCTACACTCCAATCAAACAGTTGGGTCATTGGTTATTACACTCATGTCAAACAGTTGTGTCATTTGGTACTTAGGACTTGTCGCAAATTTTGTTGATAGTCTGAGATCACATTCAAACTCATGAAGCATCGCATGATAATGCTTAGCACTAGCTTTCCTTAAAATTTTCCATCTCGGTTTCACTCACACAATAACAGCTAATCATACTGTTCTGTTTAATCCTGCAGTAAGGCTTCATTCCACAGACCCGAGATTGAACTAAGACATACTAATGATATGATCCGTAACGTAGATAATGCATACATAATTTGGTTAGCGAAAGTAAAACCTGAGAGCTGATGCAATCTTCGACTTCCCCTGCCATGGCAGTTCTAAATTAGCATCAATATCAGAACCACCTGCAAGCGAAACAACAGCGAAGGTCCTCATCGTATCAGTTCACCATAACTAACTGACTCAATACTCAACTCACCCATATCATTCCCAAACTAATAATCAAACCCAAAACTAAAACATAGAGCCTACTGCTTCACACCATGAAGCCAAAACGATCACAACTTTCTTCATTCCTTACTCAGAGATGATACTCCAAAACAATAGTAAACTCTTTCACGAGTGCATAAACATAATCCACGAAATATTTACCAAAATGTATCACCTAGAATTGCGACACAATTGCGCCCTTTTCTTCATTAAGGCAAATCAAATTCGCAAATTTACCATAAGATTAGAAAGGAAACAAATCAAAAAATAATAATAACCTCATTAATGCTTCTTCCACGACGATAGAACCCTAGCTTGAAGAAATGCCACTGAAAATACGCTCCATATACCAACCGAAAAATTAGAACCATGCATAAATCGTCACACTGCCGGCGAAATCCTCAAAGACAGAGCTCGTTCGAGAGAGCACGCTTTGATCTCCACCATGAATCTAGTTGCTCAAGCTTTGAAGTACCGGAAAAACGCAAATTTACGGGTTTCAGGACGAAGCAGCGAGAGAGAGCGAGAGAGGGAGACAGAGAGATGAGGAGACGCTACAGTGACTTTTGTCTTAACTTCCCACCGAAATAACGGCGTTCTCCGGCTCCCGTTAACGGACGTGAGATCGTGGCCGTCGAGACGACGGAACTGCCGTCGTTTCTTAACGGCCAGCACGTGCCGTGGTGGACACGTGGCGATGAGGGCCCGTCCAATGATTTGACTTTCGAGTGCCCCGTAGACTGGGATGATAAGACCCAGAACAGGGGAACAGCGAAAGAGGACGGACACGTGGCATTAGCGTACTTGACTTACTTCGCTGTCGGTGGGAACGGATCGGTGTTAATATCGTTGCTTCAATGATTGATTGCTTAAACTATTGGAAAACTACTTCTCTAATAAAAAATTGTAGGTTGCGGCATCTTTATCATATTTTATATTTACCAAAACCCATTTTTCGACACTTTTCGTTAATGATCATTAGGGTTACTTCATTTTTCCTTTTAAAAAAATTTATATTAGAACAATATTTAAATATGACAATAGTTTAGTCATAACGATATTATTTAAATGTTAAAAAGAGAGAATATAGTTAGGATATTCTCTTCTAACTGACGGGGGTAAACAATTTCTAATCAGAGGTAGTGAATTGGAAATAAAGTCGATAGTTGACGTTCGGTATGCAATTTTTATTAACACAGGATGGTTTTTTTCCAATATCTAAATACGAAATAGCAAAAACCCTATCCATAAATTAGTCTTTCTCAACATATTTTATTCTAAGAATTTTACAATAATACAAGTATATCCATGATAAGATAAGACCCAGTCAATGATCTAATAGCCCTAAAACTCATGATATCATATAGAACCACCATCAAATTCTAGGAAGAAAGGCATTATATACTAGGAATGAGATTATAAAAGCAGATCAACAACTAATACTGGTTTACCAGACAATGGCGCAGACAAATGAGTTGCAGATCCATAGCACATCAAACAGTAGTTCAAGCTAGCACAGAAGTACCATCCGGATATAAAACAACATTACCTACAGTATGTACTATACCTGAGCATAAAACCTAGATATAGCAAGTATTAACCATTTCTTTGCAATCCCCTGCAAGATGAGTAAGCAGTATGTTGGTCATAAGAGAAGATTTTGTCTCCTTGATTCAATGACACAATAAACAATTGTACCCAATTGAGTAATTTAATCACGCTATTACAAAATCTGACATGATAGCCAAACAAAGCTTGGTGATGATAGTCTTTGCAACACACAAGAGAACAATGCTATGATTACTCTATAATTCCTATTTCTAAGAAGACCAATAACAAACACTTGGACTTACGACGCCTTCCGAACAGAATGCTGCTACCTGAGGTATTCTGCTACCAAGAATTCAGAGAATCTGGTCATTGTATACACCCTGCTTATGATGTATAAATATCCAATCGGAGAAGAATGTGGAGTATATACTATGGACCTTCAGCGGGGTAGGCTTTTCAGCAAAGCCATTGAGCTACACCAATGACATCAGGCAACTTCTAAGGCTTTAATCATTCTCTGACGCCATATGGCACTCTCTGGATCAAGTTTTATTTCCCACGTAGGCCAGTAGTGAAGATCCTGTTTCAGGGTCAATACACGAGGTTTGCCATTCAAGTGAACTGTCCTTACTCGCACAAATTCACCATGTTCTAGACCCTGTAAGAGTATGAACAAATATTAGCAACTTCATCTGAAAGTCAAGTTAAAATATGCTCAAGAGGTTATTGATATGAGAAATGTTCGTACTCGGCCTTTGGGCTTAACTTTTCAAAAAAAAAAAAAAAAAAGGTACGAGATATGTCTGGAAACTGATTCTATACATCAAAAACACCAGCTCAGGATTTAACACACCAGTTTCTTAAGTAACTCCATTCTCTTCCTCTATATAAACTAAGTTATTTATGGTATTTATTGTAAAATCCCGAAATTGAAAGATGCCCTAGAGTTCAAATTGGATTAAGACTCTAATTAGGGTAGTAAATCAGTTAATTGTAACCCTAGTTGATTAGGTTAGCCTAAAGTACCTTTTTGAGACATGATGTAAGAGTTTGAGTCAATTAAAACTCTATTAGACCTAACATCCCAGCAACTATAAGTTGGTTTGAATCCAATTAGAATTAGATCCAGTCAACTAAGTCTATTAAAAAGTTGTCTTTAAGTTCTTATAAATAACCAATTGGATTAGGTTAGAATCCACTGGAACTCTAATTATTAGAATCCAGATTTCCTATTACATATAAAAGCCGCAGTCCTTTATTTTAGGGTTTTATACGTATCTTTCTCCTCTCTTTCTTCAAGTCCTGCGTTCAAGAGAGCTTTGGGGCTTTTCGGCTGGCTGCAAGGATTCAATACCAGGGCTTTTGAAGGACAAGTAAGGTAGGTACACAAGTAATAGATGATACTCTAAATTGAGTGTTCATCTTTTCTAGTTTTAGGGTTTCGACTATAGATTTAGGGTTTTCTGCGATCTCAGTCAAGAAATCCCTCAATGGTTTTATAGCAGATTTTCAAAGAGTATTTGCTGATTCTCAGATGGCTGTTTTTCCAAATTTTGATTATTTTTAGGAAGATATGTAGTAGAATGGAGTGTTCACTTATGTGTCTAAGCTTCTAATCTATTAGAGTCGTGACTTTATGCCATGATAGCAGATTTTCAGAACTTATGCAGATTTTGTTACTTCATATTTCCATATTTGTAAATATGCAAGTTATCCCGATTCCAGCGTTTAAAGTTGAGTTTACTGCAGAATTTTAATGTTCAGATTTCCAGTTATTAAGTACGCAGATTTCCACTTTCTTTTAAGTATTCGACGGGTTAGATCTCATGTTCTATTAGTTTCATGTTCTGTCTTGTTCCCGACCAATGAATGCACATAAATGTATGGTTTTATAATGTCAAGTTGAGCGCATCAATTTATGTTTATGATATCAAGTTTTTGATGCACAACATATCATGTAAGTGTAGCATTGTGCATGATCATCTCCTTGCATATGTGTCAACATGCTTAAGTAATTATTCAGAAGCATTGCATGTGCATAAGGTGCATGTTTGCCAAGCAAAAGTTGCCATCAAGGTGGAATGAGATCTGAGATGTCCTTAGTTGTCATACTTCCAAGGGTTCACTGTTTGGTCGAGACGAAATGTGGGTCATGGGCGTTTGAGTCCAAAACAGCCGAGGCTCGATCTTATGCTAGCATGAGTAACGATAGTTATCCCAAATGTACGTGAGGTGCTATCACCAGACACCGCTATAATACTCGACGGTAGAGCCAAAAAGATACATCTCATTATATCATGCATAGAAGTTCATGTCATGCAAGAGCTTTAATTGTGATTTATAGGCATGAAAAGTTCAGCTTTTAAGTTTAATGAAGTGTGATTATTCTCTTTCTCAAGTGACGTGCTTTAATTCAGTTATTGTTTTGCGAACACTTTTGTCTGAATATCATTCTATGATGTGTTTCCTACTGGGCTTTATGCTCATGAGATATATTTTTTCAAATACCCTAGATTCTGCGTAGACGCATGGATGGGGGTAAACAAGAGAAGAGTTTAGAACTAGTTTATAGCTTCTTTCGATTTTTAATAAGTTTTATGATGGTTTTTTAGGAAGGTTATTTCAGTTTGAGATCCAAGTTGCTTGTTAGCCACTTTCTCTTTTCCAAAGAATTATCTTAGTTTGATTGTCAATAAGAGTTTCTTTTTTCTAATGAGATCTTTCTTTTAGTTTAAACTTTGTTGGTGTGTTTCGTCTTGTGTCATGTTAGAAGATGAGGTTTTCCTCTTCAGAATTCGGGTCGCTACATTTATTCCTTAGACATAATACGATTAGTTCATCAGACTAGGACAGGCAAGCCTTTTTGGCTTACAGTTAGTTTTTACAAAGTCAAGTTTATTTTCCCAAAAAATCCTGCTGGATGATAGGGTACAATTTGGTCATGCAGAATTTCAGATGAATGGGACATAGAATGTAATATACCTTCACCACATCAACAAATGTTTCCAAGTCTGGCGTACGTTTTCCATTTACTTCAACAATCCACTGGAGGGCATACAAGCCATACCTATGCACTGGACTCCCATGGCACCATCTGTAATCAAAACAAACAATCAGATGCTACGTGGTCAAAAGCAAATAATTCTTGTAATATCAGATTTCAGGTCAAGTTCCAGCTATTTCTGGTTCTGAACTACTTGCATGTGTTTCAATAAATTTGATATAGGAAACCAACTTTTCATGCATTCAACTTTGTATTCCGCAAGACAAAAAAATTTTACTCTATATTATCAAATGACTGTCCATTGAATTAGATTTTCATAAAACTGTCCATAGAGATCCATGAAGTGGAAAATCTATATCCAGAAGACACAGGATCCCAGAGAGGAAATATTAGGATGCATTCTTGCCTTGCCACATATACACCATGTCCTTCTTCAGGAAGAAACCCAAGAGCACGAACAGCTGGATGTGGATCCTGGATTATGCATCCACACCAATTCACCATGCGCGTTGTGCCATTGCCATCTCGGACATCAGTCCCAACCACAAGTTCATGTTCTTGACCCTGGTTAAGCATACAAATAATGTGACAGAATTTTAAACAAACTAGAAAAGAGAAATTCGTCCAACTTACCTGTCGGAAAATAGTCATTTTAAGACCAGAATCTTCACATTCGGTTAGATCTTGACAAGCATTGTCTACGTCACGGAAGCATGTGATTGGCTCTTTATTGATCGCTAGAACCATGTCCCCTTCCTCAAACAAGGTCTCAGCTTTTGATCCTGCCAGGCAACCTTTAACACGCAAAACCTGCCTTCTTATAGGATCCTTCTTGGCAAGAGCCTGCAAAAGGATTGATGTCAAATCAACAACCCATTTCACATAACATCAAAGGAAGCAGATGAAACTCGGCTTTAGAAAGACAATGTAGTTGCGAGTGCGGATACTATCACAATGAGGTCTAAGGCTAAGAATCTAAGACACGGTGAATGTAGACATTATACAGCTATAGTGGACGACCAATTGGGTAGGAGGATGTAAACAACACTCCACGACAAACATGATAGAGAGAACATGAGCAAAGCTCAACCAAGTGTAAAATACAAGGCCAACTGTCATTCTCCAAAACTCTACCAACTCTTCCATTATATAGGACATATATACTACTTCAACCATTAAAGCAGGTCCCAACTTCCTGCGAGACGACACATCATTTTAACAGAAAATAAAAGAAATTCTAGAAAACAACACAACATTTAAGAAACATCACCACATTCTCGGAGACAAGAAGCTATCCAATTGACACCATTAATTCAAAGTGCAATGTACAAACAAACAAATGAATCAAGAAGAGAATCTCAACCCTCACCAAGTAAATGTTAGTCTTAAGTTTCCAAGTTATCCAAGTAAGCATGGCATGGCTGTGATGTTGGCATGCCCAGCAGTATACAGACGTCAGCGATTTTCATACCTACTCAACAACATATCAGGATATCTTGAAGAATGCACGAAGCTATCTTAAGTAAACCAACTAGCAGATGCCAACTGGACAGCACTTCAATTCATAAACCAGCATCAAGTTCTCGGATAATCAAATTTGCCCGCGAACTACATTTTGCTTTAAGCTGGATCAATCTAAGAGGTTTAAACATGTATATATTCACAACTAGAAGAAATAGTGACTTTGTATCAAACAAATATCACTTAACAAACCTGATATAATTGAAAGAACATCATCTTTGATCATATTCCTTTGAATACGCCACAAAACGAGGTAACATTAGGATTGATCATACCTCTCTAGATTTATTGCCCTCCCAATGGAGTAATTATGGTAGATTGGTATCCCTATATTATCCCTAAATGGGTTTAAACCTTAACCATTGGCATGTAATTTGACCACATTTCCAACATATCAATTTCTATTAGACTTTACTCAAAATAGATACAGATAGTAAAGTACCCCTTGAACTCTAAAGCATTCATTCAGACTGCATAGATTCTTTTGTGCGTCAAATATATATAGAAGGTAAAATCATTCCAATTCTGACCTCTAATACTTATCCAATTAACTTATAAGAATGTGAAGTCCCTTATGCCAACTAATTGCCATGTAGCAAAATCATTCCAATCCCGACCTCTAATACTTATCCAATTAACTTATAAGGACATGAAGTCCCTTATGCCAATTAATTATCATGTAGCACAAACACCTGAGTGGGTCCTAGAATAGCCATTTCTTCCTGAATGGGTACAAGCTTGAGTTATGCCAATATGAACCACCATTAGCATTTAATTTGACAAGCCTTTTGAGTTAGTTATAAATACTGTCCTGATCATAAACCTATGAGTGTCGCAACAAAACACTACTTGCCAACAACTCGTTTACTCATATAATGATACTCAGGTGGCTTTTACACATTTAGTAGGAATCGTGTATGTTAGTTGGCAACCTGTGATATACAGTCAAGTAATTTTTGAAATTTGAAAATCCCTTAAGTAAACAATGCAGCAATGTTTGCATTTCTTACCATATGTCCAATATATTAGGTTCTCTCAACCAAGGTTTTCAGTGCCAGATGGCACGCACAGTGCTGCCCAGCAAAAATCATGCCAGTTAAATAACTTGCATGATTAATAGCATGTATCATTAATCGTGTCACCAAATCTGAGCCTATCGGGTCAGTGTGCCCAAAATCTATCAAGGTTATTAAATACGTATTCATGTCAAAACCAAACCCTAAGGTGTCCCGACGCCTAAACCCTCGCAGCCTCAGCTCTCGGATTCTCTTCTGCCCCGAAGCTTCTCCGATGTCTTCCTAGCCGCTAGTGGACACCGATCTCCTCTGACAACACCCTTTATGACTCCCCTCCAGGCTCTCTCCACTTTTCCTTTCTTCTTCTCTACTACTCTTCTCCCTCCTTTCTCCTCATTTACTCTATTGGCACACATCATGCCAGCAGCTTGTGTCGTGCCAGCCACTTTTGCCCAACTCCTCTCAATGTTTGGTCATAATTCACAGAGATAGGAAGCTACACCTACTTGTCCAACTCCTTTCACCAACTTGACATCTGTCAGATGGGAGTATAGCTCAACTAGAGTAAGCCCTTAGGTTGAAGACTATCCATGACACACTTTATTACCCTAGGATTTTGACAGATCCTCCATGAAAACTGAAAAGGATCATAATCACTACTATTTGAAGGAAAATTACCAACAAGACAACTACAAATCTGGCAATACATACACTGCATGAACAGATCCAATTAAAAAGAACAGTCATGGTCACAAAATCTCAAGAGTGTAAAACATACTGACTACCAACAAATGTTTGCACGTGTGAACTTACAAAACATGGACCAACATAAAAATATATAGGCACGAGTACATAACTTCAACATTCTTCAACTTTAAAGACAGATTAGAAAGCATGCAGCCTGCATCTTAACTTTAATCAGAAATCCTCAACGTGAATGATACCACAATGATGAATCCAGAGCAAAGGTTTTAGACTGAATAGCATAGTTGCCTAATTACTAAGTATGGCTAGACACCCAACAAGGTAGCAGTAAATGAAGAAACTTGGTGCAAAATTGTTTCAGAGGCTCATATACCAGTCTACATAAATACTACAAGACAAAGATGTCAACAAAACTTATTCAAAAAAAAAAATCCTACTGCTATGCAAGGAGAGCAAAGAACAGTCCAATTAACTGACTCCAGAAACATTATCACCAGCAATCTGGACTCATTTGTTTTAAAAGCTTTACTTCAGAAGATTGCCAAGAGCAGGCTTCAGTTAGGAAACAATTTAGACCAAATTAGAAACACAACTAGCACAAGAATGAGAACTTGTGAACACCAATGAAACATGGGAAGAAGCTATGCATAATTTTTGGATGAAGACCTTCACCTGTACCCAACTGTCACTCAGACCAAAACTTCTGGCCTTGGAAAGAAGAGTCGGATAAAGCTCGACCTCCAAGATTGTAACAAGAGGCATAGGTCTCTTGGTGCCATTAATAAGTAGAAGCGGTCCACTTGCACCACAAATTATCTTGTCGAGGACATGACTGATTGCATAAATAGGTATGCCTCTCACAAATTGATGATCTTCAGAAGAACTAGAGCCATACTTCAGCTGCAGACGTTACATGTATTATATGAAACAATATTCCATCATTAGTAACAGAAAACAGGATGCTTAGAAGCAGACCTGAGTGGAAAAACTTGCCCACAATGCTTGAACTCTTCCACGCTCATCAGTTAGTACTCCAGAGAAAGTACTGCCAAAATCTGAAAAAACCGTGGATTTGTGCGAGAGAAACATTAAAAACATGCACTAAAGAAATTGGTCGGTTATCTTGCTAAAATAATGAAAATATACCAGTATCTAGCTCAATGACTTCCATGTTAATGGCTCGGTAACGTGGACAGTCCGCAGAACCGATGTTTAAAGCTGCACGAGGATTTGTCACCGTAGATTTCCTTGATGTCGCTTGCAAACTTCTACTTAACCCAACAAGATTTACAGCATCTCCCCGATGCAAGGCAGGTTCTGAACACAATGGATGAACAGAGACTTTAAAGATTAACCATTGAGGGAAACAATATATAATGCTCAAGAAAAAACTCCACAATTCACTAACAAGTTTACTACTAAACAGAAACTTACTATCAAGCAATGAACCAAGCTTTTTGCAACTCAGCCATGAACATAAAGAATTAGAATGTTTATTAACATCAACTCAGCCATGAACATAAAGAATTAGAATGTTTATTAACATCAACTCAGCCATGAACATAAAGCGGTTATTGCCTATAATGCTGGGGCTTCAAAATCATTAGGCAAGGATTTCCATGCAGGTATAAAGTTGGCAACTTGGCATGCAACATAGCTCACAACATGTCCAGTATAATACATGGGCCCTGCTTCGCTCAAAACACTTATCTTCTCTTAAATATTCAATAAGTTGTTCTGCAGACCAACTTCTACATTACATTTTAAAATCATAGTAATAGATCATCGAACCCCTGGTCTCTCCTCCCTCCTCTCCCAATGGTCTCCACGTCTCCTCTTGAAGCTGATGCAGTTGCCACTCCTCTCCAGCCCACCATGAATGGCTGATGAGCTTCTTTTCTCGCAGCTCCAGTGTCAATGCCCTCCTCTCCTCCTCTCCTTGTGATGCCGCGCCTCTTGTCCCCTTCCCAATGCCAATACGTTCTCTCGACCTGGATGTCAGCTCACTCCCTCACTCTCAGTCTGACTCTCACCTGGTGCCTTCGATTGCCTCTGTGCTACAGCACGAAAGGTATGCTCAGTTTGGCATGGATCACCCCAATGGTATGTACTGTGCCAGACAAGTGCGGGTATGACACGAACTGGCACATGATAATCCTTGTCCTTGTGACCATGTTTAAGCAACAGCATATTCTAGGTGCTCAATGAATCACCTCAAAGGAGTAACAACTGCCTCTACACATTAGGATGCTAGAACTCTAATTACTTACATGGCAACTCTTTAATTCTTTATTAGCCTGACTAATTATAGTTAACCTCTTTTCCGCCTTAGCTCATTGTGTTATATCTGCTTTAAAGCCTGCAATATTTATCATGCATGTCACCTCCATACATGCACACTGTTGTGGCGGTTTTAATCCAGATCAAAGCTAGGTCATCCTGATCCAACAGTTAGAACTTAGAACTGGTATTAATTAAGCTCATTGCACAAGAAACAACCTAAAATTTTGCGTAACATCGATAACACATCATATTTCATAAGGTAGACCCTTTTCAATAAATGTAAAGTTCATAAAATGTAACAAAAAATGTCCTTACATTGTGTCCTGCAAACATCTCAATAAATTGAAAAACAGAGAAACTTGGGCAGAGAAATTCCCAAACATGTAGCTCATTAACGAAAAGCACTTCATCGTGGAAAGTCGACTAACCAGGAAGAAGTTCAGCTGCACGAACAATTGAGGCCCCAGCTCCCAAAGCAGAAGGATCATAAGCAACAAGTGCATAATTGTGAACAGGGTGCAGAAAAACGACCTGACAGCAACACCACTCAGTAAAATCCCAACATATCAGTCGTAAATGCATATGTCAGAAGCAGTTACCTCCCCAGGAACTTCAATGGGAAATGCAGCAAATGAGAGCATTACATCGCAAACAGATACAGCAACTGTATTTCTGTCAACAACAGCCAAGCCCATGGTTTCTGAGTGGTGTACTATAACTCCAGTTCCAAAGAAATGCTGTGAGTGAATGCCATCAAGCATACATGATGGTGGCACATGCACCTGCAAAACACATACTTGATGTGAAAGAGTTATCACCAAAAAAACCATCACAGGTTAAAATAAGATTAGAAAGGATCAAAAACCTAATCCAGTAGTTGCATGCTCATGCTACTATAAACTCTTACAATTCTTCTCAATATTTCACAATAGCCAAAGAAACAAGAAGGTAATTTGAGGAAAACCACCAAGAAGATGCCAAAAAAGCATAACAAAATAAAAATAAAAAGGATCATAGTCTAGAAAGAAAGATGAGGAAATAACACCATGATCTTTAGTGTGCAATACCTCCATCACGGAAGCTGCCTCAAACACCCATCTCAAAAGTATTATGCTTCTATACATGTGGCTGATTGCTTAAATTATTGTGACATGTAAAAACTTGTGCTTTCTTCCATCATAATCATATGGCCTATCAATGAAAAGTCAACCGATGTGAAGAGTAAATTTCTAGGTCCTCCAACAGTAACGATGCAGAACTTAAACGTCAAATACCAACCCACCAGTATTTGTGAAGTGGCTAAACTTGAAGATCAGAGCACATAGTAAAGTTTCCAAAAATGGCAACCACCATAATTATAGAAGCGCTTCCACTTTCAATAAAAGATTGTCCACTCTCCTACCCTTTTTTTTCATTTTACACCAATAATTACGGCCTATATATAGCTTTATTAGAATATGCACTACGTGAAAGTCAAAAGTCAGCACCATATTCAGCACAAGGAAATATTGATGAGATGACTTTCTAGAACAACAAACACTATCCATGAGAGTTCAACATCAAAAAGATAACTTCTTGTTTTTTAAACAGAACTACAAAAGCAGAAAACAATGTTGACAGCGGAAATCAGACTGAACCCAAGGCCTTTGCAGCAGAAAGTAAATAATAGACCGAAGCGACAAAATTTCCTACCTCAAACATTACAAGCGTAGGCTCGATAACCTGTTCAGCAAGTGACACATTCGTTATTACTGTCTCCTGGACATCTGAAACGACATTAATTCCCATGTTCGGGGCATCCTCAAATCTCTGTTCTTTAGTTTCAAGCACAACACCCTCAGACACAATACTTCCTTCTACTGTTGAGTCCTCCTCTATGCGTCGCCTTTTTTTATCAGCAATATCGACTTCACTAGACTGTAGTTGCACGACAACACTATCATCATCAGTCAACATTTTGTTCCTTCCATCTGTCCTATCTTTATAATATTGACCGTTAAGTGCTACATGACCAAGTTCACCAACTGATGATGCCAATGGGAACTCAGTATTGGATCCATCATAATGTACAGCAGAAGCTAACAACGGGCAATCTGAAGGTATTGCAGGTCTAGCCATCCAGAGCCCTGTAAAATCATTACGAGTGTATATTTGTGGAGAAGCATACCATTCGTGACGATCAACTGTGACAAGGACTGACTGCAAAGAAAGTTAGAAGTTACTGACAAAATAACAGCCACCAGAGTGCAAACCTTCTATTCACAGAGATAACCGTGGCAACTGGCAACTAAAGAATCTCCACAAGAAAGACATGACAAACATAGATTTCAGATGGAAAAAGATAAAGAAAGAAACTCCATGCTACATGGAATTATAATGACATGCACATTGAGCACAATTGGTTCTTCGCAATAAACCAAAATGGCGAGATCTAAGTATCTAACCATGTAAGTTGAGTTCGATAATCTCATAAGTGAGTTGATCAATATCATCAATGATGCCTTATTATTCTATCTTCACCCTGACATGCGGAATCCTTTTAGAATGGAAGAGCATTGGATGTATAATTGTATATGACTGTGACAAATCCGATCAAATAGAAAGCTATGTTCTTATGTTAAAGGTATACAAAAAAAGATATTGATTCTAATACACAACATTATAACCAATGTCCACCTTCAAGTATGCCCACTTCCCATATACCTTGTATGTGCATTTTCTCATGTTTCCATAGAGTTACATGGAAAGTATATTCCCTGGTATGATTAGCTCAATGTTTAATGACAAATTCCTTTATCAAGGAAGTTATTAGAACAATAACGTGATTTCTGGTGTCAAGATCCGCAAGCTCGTCTAAATGATGTAATACAAAATTAGAAGTAGGAGCCAGGATTTTGGTTGGCACTCTCAATTCTGTTTAACTGTGCTCATATGTTCCTGACACGAAATAAGATTAGGTTCTGTGGCATGCTGGAAAGCAAGGGGTTTCAGGTAGTTCAGGCAAAATCCCCCCAAAGTGATGAATTTCAGATGAAATCCACCCCGCCTTTTCTTTAACTTCTGTATAATACCAACCCCACATCCGCCACAAAAAGCAAAGTGTGGTAGAAAGCATCCATACAGTTGTAAGGACAAGACATTAAAATACTTGAGGTTTCAAATTTGATCCAACTTGCTACATTATCATGAAAAGGCATTTACCTTGTTTCTATGACGATCTTTGTGGCATACATATTCCATAGGTACACGGGCTCCTCTGGTTAACTTTGCAAGAACCGAGACGAAATCATCCAGTTGTGATATGTCCTCTCCTGCAAACTTCTTTATGATGGCATGTCGGGGAACACCTGCCCGTGACAACATATACCTGCAATTCATAGTTCAACTTTTCAACTCTAAAAATTGTCGGAAATACTACAGTTGATATACTGGAAAAAAAAACTCTTTATTAAATATGAAAAATATAGAAATCATTGTGAATACCATTTTAAACAAACACTATCAGATTGCATAAGTTGAGTTAATTTGCTGCACATCACAGCCAAATAGGTGGCTGATAAAAACTAGTTATTGGCCTTAAACTTAGGGAGCACAATCAAGGTGATTATCGGTCAGAATAAACATACCCTGTCTCTGAAACATATACAAGACCACACTTGAAGCGGAAGTTTCTAGCCTGTATGAAGAGAATTAAATGCATAAGCAATATGAAGAAAAGCAATAGCATTGGAAAAGAACAATAAAAAGTGTTGACAAACATACATAAATTAAGACAAATACTTGAAACTTCATAGCAACCGATAATAAAATTCAGCACAGCAGATCAAATAAAGTACAGTAACACCAACGACTAAAACAACTTATCCAAGAATTTGGAGCCCACTTTGCAAAGATCAAGGACTATCATTTCTTTTAGGGCCATTATAGTGCAACAATTTCCTATTGAATGAACAGTTCAATAACAAGAAATTCAAGAAACCATAAACATTCAGACAAATAGCTGCCTACCTGTTGATAAGAAAGTGGGTGAATAATTGCACCACTGACTTCCAGGAAGTAATTTGGAGTTATAGAATGCAAATCCTGAACCTGAATATCACCAGTTCACCTTGTTAACTTGCCAGAAAGTAACACTCAGAAAACAGATTTTTTTGACTCATCAAAGAACATTTTTATTTGTTCAAAAAAAATTGACATCACACAAGCGCAGGAGCCTTTGATTTACCGTCAACTTAAATGTCAAGGAATCTCCACCCCTTTCAATCTGCAAATCTACTTCCCCATCAACACTATCATCAAGTAAAGTCTCCAGTTTAAGAAATTGTGTAACTACCTGCATTAAATTGAATGATTTAACCAAAATGATATTTCAGAATGCATTCTAGAAGAATAAAACTTTGCAACTATGCAGGGAGTATAGTCAGCAATCCACAGATAGAAAGCAAGAAATAGATTTCTTTCAGATTAACTTTCCACCCTAATATGATAGAAATACAAACAGAGATCCACTATCTGCTTAAAAGCTATACATGCTTGTGACAATCATTTGAAAAACTTATTTTGTTGCATTTTCACAACAGTGAAAAGATGGGAAGATTAAATTTCTTTCTATTTTCTATTTATTCAGTTCCTAATGGTTCACCCTAAGGTTCATCCTCTAGAGAAATTAGTCGAGTGGAGTTTCTAGCATACACAGTCAATTCTACCGTCCAGTACAGCTAAGAACAACAAAGGCTTCAGATGGCAGAAGGATCTTACCCACAGTCTACAACTTATGCAACATCTAGAACGCAGTTTACAAAAGTTATCTGATATCACTTGCATACATGTCCATTGCCATGACTGAAAAGAATTTGATTAACGAGAATGAACCTATGAAGAAAAGCTTACCTCTCCGTTCACTCTGACAAGAATATCACCAGGTTCCAACTTCTTGTGTGCAGGGCCATCAGGCACCTGTAGCATATATACAGAAAAGTTTCTGAAGTTAATTCAAACGATACATCTTACACTATACGATAGAAGATGCTGACCCTAGGCAACTAAAAACTTACTACAGAATCAACAACAAGCATTCCCGTCTCACCAGCAGGAGAAACATGTCTCACCGTCTAATTAAACATTGAAAAGGCAACAGATAAGACCATCAAGTTAGACAAGTTGAGAGGAAGTACATAAGAAAAAAAGAAAAACTCTCTCCGCTAGGTATCAGAGGAACTTCAAGTCAAAACATGAAAGCTGAGGAACTTCTTCTGGGATTGCAAGGTCCCAGAAATATACAACTTACCTGTTCCGTTTCACTCTGAAGCCCAAGTCGACGTGTTTCATCAAATCCCTTATGCATAAATGTCACCTATATATGTGGGATACACGAAAAAGAAAGAAACCACAAGCATGTGTCAGTGCTGACAGACTTCTTTTAATATTTGTTACAGTGGAAGCTGCAAACTGCCTTCCAGAGAACAACATTCCATAGAACAACAGATACACATATAGGAATTCACTGAAGGTTGGTATTTTCCTATCAAACTTCTGTTATAGAAGCCAAAATCAGTTGGTTCGAAGTTGGGTAAAGAAGGCCACCTCTGTGAATTTTAAAGTGAGAAAAATTATGTTTTATTGATATAGCAATGGACTTTAATCGCTAGCCCTTTTGTGCCAGCACTTGCCATAATCAAATTTTGTATGTTATAGCTGAAATAAATCCTTCCAAGACTTGTACTTCTAGTGTGCTATAATACGAGAAACAGGATGCACCTAACAACAAACCTGAAGCGTACCACGAGGAATTGCCAGAGAGTCTGGCTCCCTTCCAAAGACATCCCAACTCTTCTGAATAAACTTCAAAGCCCTCACAACCTGTGAAAGATGTTAACAGACAGCATTCAAGACACCTATCTAGTAAGCCTGAAGTGCTTTCATAAACATCATGACTTGGGTCTCATATGAAACTGGAGTATCTATTTATGGCAGAGCGCTTAGAATAAAATTTTCTGCGAATAATGTCTTCCATGAGCATAAAGAACGGAGCAGTTTAATATCTTATTTATCTCAATCTCCATTTTACCATCCTAAAGGAAAACAAAAAAGACCTAATAAAGCATGAACCCAAACAATTAGCCCAACAGAGCCGGATTTTATCTCAACATCAAGTATAAAAGCGCAGTACTACATCCTAATATCTGATTCATATAGGGCTGAGAATACATTGGCATGGAACACAGGTGCATCTCAGGTATTGGCCGATATTTAGATGTATCCTACAGCTATTAATACCGCAATACATGTAACGATGTTCAGCATGTGACCTATTCCATATCTGAGAGTGTACCAGAATCTCTGCATATTGAATGGAACCTGTTCCACACAGGATCAACTCGGACAATGCCTGAATCTTGCAAAGACTTTTTCCTCATTTAAAGGCTGGACCACAGCTTGAAAGATTGGATTGCACTGCAGAAGGCTCTTTTACAAGGAACAGTGACAATAGTCCTTGCTTACCTCTTGGTTTTTTTAAGAAACGAAAACTTTTAACGTTTTATTGTTTTGATGCACGTGATTTAGAACAAATAATACAATGTTGCACCTTAACGTCAAAAGTAGGTTGGTTTTCAAGAGGTCCATGAACGAATTTATGAATCCAGCATAGATCCCAATGGCAAATCAAGAAATCAATATTATCGTAGTTCTACAATTTACCCACTACTCGCGCATTTCGATCGATGATCATGAGGTTTAGAATACTGGCAACCCAAACTTCCCAACATATTTACGGATTACCTGATCGCATTGTGCTTCACAAATTACTTCAACAAAAAGACAGTAGGAAAAGGATAGAAGGATATCCATGAAACATAGAACATACATACCTTCATCCCAATGGCAAATCAACAAATCAAGATTATCATAGTTCTACAATTTACCCACTACTCGCGCATTTCGATCGATGATCATGAGGTTTAGAATACTGGCAACCCAAACTTCCCAACATATTTACGGATTACCTGATCGCATTGTGCTTCACAAATTACTTCAACAAAAAGACAGTAGGAAAAGGATAGAAGGATATCCATGAAACATAGAACATACTTAATGTATATAGTACCTTATCTGCTCATTTATAGCCACATAAGTGAAAAACACAGAGAGTTAAGGACATGCAAATAATCTAGTTTTGGAAAATAATTAAGATGTAAGCAACATATTAGTTCTCATGAAAGTTACACAAAACTAGGCTGATTTGAGTCTCTCAGCAAATATGGGAGCAGTCTAAGTGCCCTTGTTTGGATTAAGTAAAAGAACCGTCTATAATAAAGACAATACGAAACAGACACCCGACCTCTCAAAAAAAAAAAATAGCTGATACTTTTAAAGGACTTCGATTAACTTGGTCACTGTTTGACAAGAAAAAATGTGAGGAATGAGTCCATCATTTAATTTGATATCTTTTGGAACAGAATGGAAAACTGGCTTTGAAAGCTGTTCGAGCTTCTCCTCGTTCATATACATGAAAAACTAAATGCTTGCTCACGACTTATCTAGTGGCCAGTTTTCTTGGCTTCATTCCTGTACAAGCTTCTACACCCTTGGCTTGTTTCGAGAATTTAGTATAATGAACAACTTTAAAAGAACCATAGGTTTTTACGGTCAGTTAAGTCGCTGTTCAACAAGTAAATAAGTCTTTTCCTCATTAATAACCCTATGCTAAAGATCCGAAAAACAGGCATTACTATTACCTGACCTAAAGAAGCTTGTGTGCAAAATAAATTTAGTAAGTCAACAGATCAAAAGGTAAAACAAGACATACTCGTTCTAAAGGAAGAAAAAATGCAGAAGCACTGGATGATTTGCTCCCAGCATTTAAAGCAACTGCTCTACCCTGAGAGTCAATAACTGGTGAACCACTGGATCCTCCTTTTGTCCCAGATGCAGCCTACAAAATAATGAAATAAACATGGGTAAATACAAAAACAAAATAATTTGAAAGTTCTAAGTAAGTAACATGTTATTAAAATGCCTTCACGTAATAGAAACTCAGCTTTTAAAGGGCAAAAATTCTAATGAAATATAATGATGCTATTGGAACTTGTCTGTCAAGCTGACCTTGGGTTCTTAGGGAACAATTTTTTGTGAAATACAATGATCCTATCGGAAATTGTTAAATTTGGGTCCTGAAAGATGCCACAAACTAAGGAGCCAATAATTACAAAACGAAGAAAAAAGGGAATGCAGAGTAAAGTTTTATGATATACCCATTTATATAAAACATCTCCTCTAAAAACCCTGTGGGCTGACGAGCATTGAGATCATAAATGTGATCTCCATTGCTTTTTCTTGTTACGATTATATTTGAGCAATAACTTCTTCCTACAAAGCATAAATATTTGGTCTTCTTTCATCCATCTTTTTCATCCACATAAGAGATGGGTCCATAGAAATACTACAAAATGTTAAATCATAACGCATCTATGGATGAAAGCACTAATTAATTTCTACAAATAGTGCCTGTTAAATTTGTGTTCAAATTTGCATGCATCAGAAAATCATTTGATCTAACAATTGTATATCCAACTGTTTGACATCCTTTTTTAAATCTTACCAACTTGTTGACATCCTGTTCTAATATTTGTAGATGAATAGGGAAATATGCTACCCAGAAAGTTCTAATTCGATTTGATTAACTCTTTTCTGCTTGCATTATTATGACAAAATGAAGTCATATGACTTTGATGGTAGAGCAGGCTTGATTATGGGCCAATCATAGCTATTAATAGGAAACAGGTTATACGAGGTCATGGATTACACTTAGGTATGATGGATTCGGGGGGCCTGCAATTGCTAGCTATTGTAGGCCCTGCCATAGCAATCTCAACCATCTGATTATACATCGATGGCTGAGATCAAAAGCAATAAAGTAGGTGAGAAATAAAATAAGAAAAGTAGGAGAGAAAATAGTTTGATCTCAGCCATCCATACATAATCTGATGGGTGAGATTTGCTATTGCAGGGCCTGCTTTTTAAAATAACTTTTGCTATTGCAGGCCCCCTGATTCCTAGGTATGATACGTGATGGAAATATCTCAGATTTAAAGCATGAATTCCCGAAGAATAGCCCAGCAAAGTTGCGACTCCTAGCTTTCGATAACAGCTACTTGGACTTCCCACTAGCTTAGGCAATCGAACCTACGTCTGACAATAGAACTTGTAAATCACTGCCGAGAAGATAGCTAATTTGAACCTTGCTTCTCGTGGTGGCATACTGTAGGCCAATTTAAACCTTCCTTCTCATGATTGCATACTGTACACCTCAGAGCTCATTGCCAATGTACTGAATAGCCAATGATCTCAAACCTAGGAGTCATTATGAGATTCCTTTCGATATGAATGCAGAACTGTGAGGTCCGAGAATGCTATCAATAAAATTAATGACAATCAAATCAACCATAAGATAATGATATGGATTACAAATTGAGAAAGAAATTAAGTACAAATTCATTTATGAACCCAGAGAATGTCAGATTTTTTTTTCTGTAGAAAGCCAAAGTGAAGTACCTGCATGTAGAATGTATTGAAGTCATTGTATCCATCCCTGAGTCGAAAAGAAATCTACGTTTGTCAAATTGGGCACAAAAAACTTCTTGCAGAGCTATACAATGAGCAAAACGAAAGTATGCATGAAACATTGTGCTAATATAGCAGTAACATAATCTATATGGACCTAAACAGGACTGCACAATAAAAGAGAACACACACACATGAAAAACCGCTTCTTACAAATTCCCCAGTCACTCTGGTCCAATCAAACCAACCGAAGAAGGCACTTAACAGTCATTGTCTTGTCTCTACAAGTCGGAAAAAAAAGGTGTGAAGAGGATTCAAGCTACGAGTTTCAACCTTTGGCTTCTCAGAGTTATTTGGGTTCTGATTTCCTATTTTTATTAGTTCTTTGAGTTCTGCACTAGTCCTCCATCGATCTGTACCATCCGAGAAACATCTCTACCTTTCTAGCTGCTGCACAACCTTTATTCAAGTTGCTCTTTTGTATTAGTGGTGTCTATGTGATATACAAGTTCAGAAACCTACAAGTCTATTGTATCATCAAAGTTCTTCCGTTTGACTCGACGGATTTAAACAAGAGATGACTTAAACATTTGATTGTGTCCACAAGATGCTTAAATTGCTAATTTGAAATTTTCTATTAGTTCACCTTCAATCCCAATGAACCACTCTACAGACAAATGCAAAATAGAAAGGTAAAAGTTCCATAATGTTATACAACCACAACCATGGGGTTCCTTAATCTTGAACACTAAGCTTTTCAGGTCCACAGCTGAAAGAACCCATGAAATTTAAAGAACTTAGCAATTGTCATCCTTGCTATTGTACACGAGACCAAGTTTAAACGCATGGCACCAAAAGCTTCAAAACCATGATTTCATCAAAAGAAAGAAACATTTCCGTCCACACTGTTGTTTATGTTCCGCATTATCTGGAAGAACAACTTTTGCGACAATAACAGGCTCTGAGAAGTTTAGCAAGTGGCAGAAAAACTGAATTTAGTTGCATATGAGTACAAAGTTGCTATGCAGATAAAAATGTCATCAACCAATGTAAGAAAAGGAAATAATGCTGCAATGGTAATAACACACCTCTACAGAGAAAGAATAATCTAAGGGTGTGTTTGTTATGGGTGTAAAGGAGGTCAAAAATTACCGGTGTAATTTTTCACCTCCTTTACTTGTGTTTGAATCGGGGGTGTACACGAGGGTAATATTTACCCTCATATGGGTATAAAACGATGTAACTTTTACCACTAGAGGGAGGTGGCTAACAGGGTGTAGAAAAATATTTCCTTTTTTTATTCTTCCAATAATGCTCCCGTCTTGTAAACCCTTTGAATATTTTCTTTCCCTTCTATTCTTTATCCTGCCAACTATGTTCAAACCAAACAAAGTTAACTTCTATTATCCTCGTTTTATATTGCAATTATTACAGGTTTAATTTTACTCTTTCCACCCAAACATAGGAAACTTGTAATTGTTACCCCCTTAATTGTTAATCCTGTAACACTTACCCTTGTAATTTTTCACCCTCAAAATTTTCACCTTAAACCTAAGAGTTAATGGAATCCAATTCAGTAGTTCAAAAATGAAGCCAATCGTGAGTTATATTCTAATCAAACAGAAAAATACGACCACCAAAGAGAAGGATTTACTTCTTATAATGAGGTGCATCCCTATCAAGGCGAGCAAGAGTTCCTGCCAAAATGGAGACCTGTGAATTCCAATCAGTTGTATTTATGTCAAAATCTATCGACAATTTGTTGTACAAGGAGAAAAGTCTGTTTACACGAGTTAATATTCTAAGAAAACAAGACAGCTAAGTACAGATGTATAAGGCATCACCACATCCATTTCTTCATGGCATATTTACAGCTACATTTATATCCAATGAAATTAACACAAGATGTAATGACACGCTGGAATCAGAAAAATGGTACAAACTCATGTACACAGAAGCGCAAATCCTAACATTCAGGCCTAAGCAATTAAGATCTTTGTAAAAATTCCCATATAAATATCTTATAGCAATGGTTTATAACATAGCAAAACATGTTAGCACAGGCCATATATAGCATATCCAAGAAAAATAATTTATACATAGCGAAACATGTTAGGACAGGCCATATAAAGTCATAAGGATATTTGAAATTAAATCGTCATCAACATCAAGAGGTCAAGAAGAAAGGGATGACGGATCCAATCATATAACTATAGTATTTCTTAAATCCAACTCACAATAAAGGCGTTAAGGAAAACCATAAGAAATTGCCCAAGGATCCACACAGCCTAGATGTTGGTACCCTTCCAACTTCTTTATATCCTCGAGGCACATTGCGGAGTAGAGGATTAGGAGATTACAACCGCCGACTGAGTGTCGGCACAAATGGGGGACTTGCGAACTAATAAGCAAATTCCCTCGTGATGAGCGAGCTGTTCAAGTAAACCATGTATCTCTTCGTAGATCCAAAGGATCCAAAGGCTATTCGGGAACTCTTGGCAACCACTACCAAAATAACACTTACATTAGTAGCAAACATTACTACCATACTATTGGAGCCATAAAACTATAGAACTTAATACCAAGAAAAAATGGATGCATATTTGGATATGTTGGAAAAGGACAATACTTGTCTTGTAATTCCACCACTCTCCAAATATTTGCATATGGACTGGGCCCAAAGCCCAATCAAAGGAATCAGCCCACTAGGATCTTCATGGCCCACCAGGTGCCCCTAAAGGACTTTTACCAAACGAAGAAGGCATCACCAGGAGAAGGAAAACAACCACCAATTGATCACGAGAGATCGACATTGATAAAACCAAATGCATAAGTTGGTAGCAATTTCCTTGTCTGAGAAGGCATCCTGATAGTTTAATGACTTTTGCTCTAGATATAAAGCTTTGATGTGCAAAGAAGAGATTTAAAAACTTTTCTGACTCGCAGCATAGGGAGCATGACAGAGTTTATTACGAAGTATTTAAGCTTTCTCCTTCATCCATATTGAAGAGTTCCAAGCAAGATAAGAAGATTGTCACACTTCTGATTAACCTTATGGTGGGGCTACTCTAAAAAGTTTTCTCCACCTATCTATTTCCTATTATCTCACATACACCAACCTGCACTAGCCTAATACAAAAGCTACCCTACCCTCCAGGTCAAAGAATCCAAAGTCAGGATCTCGAGCTCCAAGCACAAACTTCGTCACAAGCCAGATTTCAGCATCAAGTTATATCCATTTCCTTTTCTTACAGATCTATTAAAGAATGTCATGTATTCTATCCACCTCTGCTAATTAAATTCCAGACTTGAACCTCATTAAGAAAACCACAAAAATCTGAAACCTTCCAACCATGGATTGCCATGCCGGTGGCACGCACTGTGCCGGCAACCCGCTGGTACGATACGCACCGGTGCCGGTCCAGATGGGTGAAATTCACTCGTTTTCAATGTCTCCAATTGGCCAAATATAATCTCTTATATCAGAGCAGAGTGAAAACATATCAAAATAGTATAATACAATACATGACATATAATCAACAGCTCAATACACCTTTTATATGAGTACACACCAAGCTCTTTCTCAGACTGACCATAATCTGTCATCCGGTGGTCTAAGATAAATGCCTCTAGTAGAACTCAGTTGTTACATATACTGAGCGAAAGTCATATAAGGAGAATAATAGATTTCAAACTCTCTAATAAGCGATTGGTACTCTGCAGCATCACGCTGGAAATCAATGACAGTTTTAGGAGCCTGTATAGTTACCACTTCAATCTGATGTGGTTGGTATGGTTGGTTTGTATTAGGATAGCCATACGAATATTCGAAACTATCATGCGAAGCAGATGAATTAATTTTGTCCAAATACTAGTTTTCTCATTTGTCCACCAATTTAAATTAATTTTGATGTAAAATACAACATTTATCAATTAATATG
Source organism: Narthecium ossifragum (assembly GCA_963920575.1). NCBI lineage: Eukaryota > Viridiplantae > Streptophyta > Magnoliopsida > Dioscoreales > Nartheciaceae > Narthecium > Narthecium ossifragum. Next base: position 2,166,313 of record OY986968.1, read on the forward strand.
AAAATTATCGTAAGTAATTAACAAAGAAAGTAACATCAGCAATTAACGAAAAAATTAACATAAATAAGTCATAAAAAAACTAAATAGCATCAGAAAGTTATATAATAACTAAAATGATTATTAACATAAAATTTTAAAATTTCATATGATACATTTAATTATTAGAAAGTTACTATTATTAGATAAAAAACAATGCTAAAAACAATCATTATTAAATAAAAAAAGCTACTAATTACCATCATTAAATAAAAAATAATAAAAAATAACATATTATATGAGGCTTATCATTGATACATGCCGATTTTTATTTTTATCTTGTTCTCTGACTTACTGACTACCCGGACAGCATGTTATACACAAATTGACGTGTCACCCTCCTCTTTCTCCTCCCTCCTCTCTCTCTCTCCTCCCTTTTCTTCTCCACGTGGCCGCTGCACTCCCGATACCCCTCTTCACTCCTTACCTACCCCCAGCCCGCGGCTCCTCCTCTCCTCCCCACGCGGCTCCTCCTCGCCTCCGCCTCCGGCCCCTCGCCTCCGGCTCCTCCGCCTCCCCTCCGGCCCCTCCTCCTCCCCTCCGGCTCCAGCTCCCCTCTGGCTTCTCCTCCCCTTCGCCTTGCCCTCCTCCCGGCTCCGACTCTTCCCCTCTCTCTTTCTCTCCACCCCTCCCTCTTTCTCTCCTCTTTCCCTCTCCTCTGTTTCTCTCCTCCGGCTCCTCTGTTTCTCTCCTCTTTCCCTCCTCCCCTCTCTCTTTCTCTCCTACCTCTTCCTCTGCTTCTGATTCTTTCGGTGCAAAGTGCAATCATCCGAAGTTGTTGGCGAACCCGTCGATACGTCCACTACGGTACACATCGTCTCAGTACCGGGCAATACCGTATGTATCACCCAGCACCCCCCCCCCCCCCGATACCGATTGGAGGGGGGGGTTATCCCAGTTAGCTGCCGGTCCGGTACATACCGGCCGGCACATACCGGAACATGCTTCCAACACTAAATGTCAAGCCTAACAGTCACAATTCTAACAACTTTTTCTATTTTTAGCAAACTAGAGAAAATGACTATGTTTGTTTGGGCATTTCATTCATTGTTATTCCAATAAAAAGCTGGTATCATTTTGCTCCGTAACATTTGCATAAAATATCTAAGTGCGACATTATTTCATCAATTGCCATGTAGTATTATGATGCAAAAGAAAACTTGAACACAAAACCAACCAAGAACACTCAGGGTGAAACACATAAAACTTCATCCAGTAGAAATAGATGTGCGCGGTTCAGTTCCTAGCAAATATAGGGTTAATATAGTTGGAAAACAAGGATCTTGTACTCTGTCAGTTGCAGATCAAAGAGGGAAGTGGACATGCACTAGATCCAGGCTTTCGAACATTTAAGCGAGAGATAAAATTGTACACACCTTTTCCCCACTATCATTGCCAACAACACGGATCTCTAGGCCCACACAAGCAGCTTCCGGCGCAAGGGGAATTTCCTCATAGGTCAAAAACTTTATTGCTCCGGGGTCATAGCGGAAAAGGCCAAAATCATGTACCTAAGAAGAATAAAAGTGTTAGGATGTAAAATAGTGCATGTTTTCCATTGCTAAAAGACAATGAATCTAGGTAGGAAAATTTTGCATAGGTGTAATCAGCCAACATGGCTATGCTCGTCATTATGCTCAAACAACCATTCGCAAGTTATCATTCAATTATACATATGTTACTACCGACATTGTAAATTTCATGAAGATTAGAGCCTTCAACCCCCTTTAACACCCAAAATCAAAAGTTTAATCTCAAAGTCAGGAGACCAGCATAAAGTAAGAACTGTTCGTGAGCAAGTTGACGATAATTGGCATCAAAGTTATATATTAAGCAATCCAGTGCTGGAACAGGACATCCAGCTACGCATTGTTGAATGATTGTATCCCTGATCATGAGGGTGAAAAGTGAATGACACTTGAGCTAACTTGAATATGAAAACTACATGCACGATCATGGTACGAAGGCCACAATTAACTAACAATAGCATAAAAGGAAATCTGTCAAAATGAGTAGTTGAGATGACTAGTAGACGGTTTGCACATTAGATTGCAGAAATAAGGGAGCTACAGATGGCGCTACTTTTGAAAGGCAACAAAGAATTGAAAAGGTCAATGAAGAGGCTACTTTCTACCTCAAATGTTGTAAGAAGCCAATGAGTACAAGGATAAAAGAGTGCTTTACCTTAAAGGCACAAAAATACAAGACATTTCCTAAGTGAATCCACAGGAATTAAGAAAACATTATTCCAATTCTAGTAACTCTTTCTGAAATGTCTCCTCATTTGTTTACATACTGAATCATCAACTCTGCAATTAATGGCATAATTATTAATCACCATCAAAATGCATCTATATGGCTCGGCCAAATCAATAATAACATCGAAAAACGAGGCACCAAACATTTTGACTCTACCTTCTTCTTCAATTTCTTATTCAGGAAGCGCCTCAGTAAAAGAAAATAAAAGACCTAGCGTTTATAAGCTCATGGTGTTTTATTTAGGAATAAGAGGGACCAGATCTCATTCAAACCACTCATACTCGTTTAATTGAATGACACTCCCAAAAACATGAACAAAGCTACCCATTTGCAAGTCACGAGGATGTTAAGCATAAATCTTGTAGACTATCATGAGGTATGACTTATTTTCTTGTTGCACCATGGCTGCAGAATATTGAAGGTGAACTCCACATTGTTAAATGCCACTTATCATAATGCACCATTTGGACTAAAATCAGCTCACTAAAGTGGCTTTTATCCTTAGTTTCCCAAACAGCCCCATACTTCAAAACCCCTACACACCAAGAAGCATTCCTTTCCACATCTTAGATCCCATCAACTTCTTCAATAACGGCGCAATCCAAGAATTACATTCAAGAATCTGCAAGAATCAGCAAGAATTACATTCAAGGTCACTAACCATTCCAATCTCACTGATGTGTAACCATAAAGAACTTGAACTAGGTGGTGACCCATAAAAAAAACCTCGAGATTTAGTAAAAATGCAAAAACTTCATTTTCCGTATGAACAAAGACAAGGAAATTCATAAATAAATTTCAAATAACCCTGTAGAACCAACTTACTGGATCCCTGTACACCGGGTACACCGGAATCTCCTCCCTATCCACAAACATCGCCTCTGCCACAACGGGGCCTACAATGAAACACAACACTCAATTAAACGACCTAAGACAACTCAAGAAACCATCGTCTTGCAACCAAGAACACAGCCAAGCCTCAAAGAAAATCTCATTTCTTTACCAGGCTTCACGACGTGTCGATTGGTGAGGATTAAACCCCTACTTTTGTCAACCACGAATCCCGTGGCGTAGCTAGCACCGGCGGGCTCAGTATCAAAAGCCCTAGCGGCAGTGGTCCGGAGCACCACCACCGCCGGCACCACGCGCGCCAGCGCCCGCCGCCAGTCCTCCGCCGTCGCCGTCCCCTCGGTAAAGGGCGCCTGCGGCGCCCCATCGATCTCCACCTCCAGGTCCAGCTGCGAACTCACCCGCGTCTCCTCCACTCCGTCCGAGTCCAGCCTCTTCGGATCCTCCACATCCCCCATGTCCAAGACGATAACAAAAGATCAACCTAGGGTTTTGGGCAGCCAAAATTCTCTCTTCGCGGGCCAAAGAAGCAAAAAGAACTGGTTTTGCCGCCGCTCAGGTATGGCCCCCGGTGCTTCGTCTAGAGCGGGGAGTCCTCAGCCGCTAAGAAGACTCGCCCTGGAAACTTTAGCGGCGGCGACCCCACCACAGGTCCACAACCCACCGACGATGAGGACCACCGGAACCCCCTCCGGTAGTCAACGTTTCCTATGCGGCCCCCCTCGAGAGGAGCGTGAACCAACCAACGGTTACAAAATTATTACCGCCGGAAAACCTCGGGCTTGGGCCGGTTTATTGGGTCGCATCACTTTGATCCGCTGGTTTTGAGCTGGAGAAATGGATGTCCACTAGAGATCGGATTTTGGATCTTGAGTATTAGTAACACCAATACAGAGCAAGGCATCTCGATGTTGCTGGATAAGGCTATTCTTAAAAAATAAAAAAATAATATATTTATAAAAATAAAAATAAAAAATAAAAAAAAAATAAAAAAAGAAGAAGAAGAAGAAGAAGGTGGACAAGTGATTGCATACGCTTCTGTCATAATTCTTCTTATAGAGCATCTCCAACGCCAACGTTGGCACTGTTTGTTCTAAAAATGCAGCATTAGAGATGATGCACTCCGATGCAAGCGGCTCTAAAAAAAGATTCTATTAATAATATTATTTTATAATCAAGGCAATTAATAATAAAAGAGAGCGTATAAAATACAGAATATATTATATAATTAACTATCATATAGAAAACATTACAAAATTAACTATATTCAATGTTTTTATCTATATTCAATGTTTTTCACGTCTTAATGTATATTAAATTGAAATTCTCAATGTTTTTCACGTCTTCATTTTAGTATTTTACACAAATACCTTTAGATAATATAATTTAATAAAAAACCCACGTACTGATGTATAATTTAAAAACCCAATGATGAAAAACAAAACCAGTTAAAAAATAATTTATTTACAAATAGATAAATAATAATTAAAAAGTACTCAATATTAGTCTTGTTTTGTAGGGATCGACAAGAGTTTCCCATTGAAGTATTATTTATTCTAAATAAATCAGTAATTTTAAGGTTTCGTTAATTATTGTAGTTAAGGTACTTTAGTTATAGGATATATTAGTCATTTAAAATTAAATGGGAAGAATAGAAGGGGGTAATATGAGAATTATTAAAACAATAAAATAAAAATGCAACTGGTTCTCACTGGCTGCATATATGCAGCCTTGGAGGAGGAGCTGCATAAATGCAGTCCAAAATACCGCCCGATTGGAGCGCAACCGGGCTGCAAATTTGAGTTTTGCAGCCCGGTTGGAGATGCTCTTAGCGTTATAACTTTAGGATCATAAAAAATCCATTTTTCAGTGTCTAAATCTCGGTGTCCGATAACTAATTCCGACTTAGTTTTATGAGTTATGATTAATGTTGGGTTTTTTCCTCCACATGAGAGTCAGCAGCGACGCGAGGAAGCGAAGACAATCATGGTGTAATGTGAAGAATTCGTCAAGATGGAATTCTGGCGTTTTTGGCTCTGTTTGCATCTTGGATCGATCCAAGATCACAGTTGATCGATCCAACCTAAAGCTAGATCGATCTAAACCTACAGTGGATCGATCCATACCTTGTTTTCCTTTGTATGCTATGAAGAGGGTTATGAGAGTTAGGATTTGGTGAGAGTCCAAGAAGTTGAGAGAGAGATACTTCTTAATATCCTAGAGGGACGTTCATTCTTTCTAGTAAACCTCTGTAATTCATGTGGGCACAGTGAGAGGTGTGAGTGTAGGCCACTCTAGAGAGAGACTCTCATTATCTCTGCTAGAATTAGGGTTTTGTAATCTCTCCTTCATAGTGAAGATTTCACTCCGCCGCCTGTGATTTTTCCTTCCAGTTGTTGCTGGTCGTCTCTATTTTACTTTGTTTGTGGTTTGATTATTATCTCTTCCGCTGCGACATCCCGTCGTTATCTGACACATCTCAGGCATCGTAGGGACCCCCTCACAGATCCCCAACAATTAAGACCAAACCCACATAGAATTGGGTTAACCATTTCCACTTCGAATGAAAAAGAAAGCAATTAGAGGCCATCGAAAATTCGAAAATAATGCAGGAATTAGTGCTGCATTTGATTCAAATGCACGATTGAAATCAAACAATTTCCAACCTTTTTTTGGCACAACAAACATCTTCTATATATTAATTCTGAGCATCAAATAACTGGAATCAACTAGGATTGGCTCTTAGTTGTGTTCTTCAAGAAGGAATCAGTCTTTGGGATCTCCTCCGGTGGCTCATCGTTAATTTTAAGAACATTATAAAGAAAACCTCCAAGTAGAGTGCCAATTATTGGGCCCAAAAGGTATGCCCATATGGCCTTATAATTGTGCATTATTATGGCCGGTCCTAAACTCCTTGCAGGATTCATTGATGCGCCTGATATGGGCCTGCAAAACATTGCAAGATGATAATGTATTAAGTTTGTTAATTTTACATATGATCGAATTGTTCTCAATAAATGACTAAAATATATTTAAATATATAGTTCACGGAGGCAAGGAATAAAAATAATGAAAAGTAGAAATATTATAGCAATTTGGTCAAGTACAAGATAAAATCCTAGGATATAAAAATTCTTCAGAGAAAGGACTAAATTTGGTCCAATAAAAGGTAATAAGAAACCTTTCTTTTTAATGGAAAATAGGTAAATTTCAAAAATATAGGAAGAGATATGTAGTAAATATGATGCATTTGGCATACATAAAAATCCCAAAAAAAAAAAATAGCTAGTTTTACGTATACTAATATTTTGTTCATATAATTTTTTTCAAAGAGAATCATGGGAAAAATTTACCCAGCAACAAAGACATTCAGCAGTATTGTTGATCCAACAACAAGTCCTCCCAACTCTCCCATCTGCAAAATAATTAGCAAAAGTGTTTAATTCTTGTGATTAATTTGCATCTATACAGATAAATTAAGCATCCTTAATTATTTCTTCTAGCATTCCAAGTCAATGAATCTGTATGCTATACAGATGAACAATGAATATATATCAAAATTTTAAGCTAACCTATGTGACAATTTGAATTGGACATCCAAAACAATTCTAGCAGCAGTAATTTCTTTGTTAGAACCATTGTATATATTCAACCAAATTAAATAGATATCTACCAATATATTTAATTAACCAATATATTCACTTCTATAGATCCTATAATTAATGATGTTTTGCTTAATTTCTGATCATTGTTGTCAATTTGGTATCCACAAACAAATGGGGAAGTGTCACAATTAAGCTGGAATATTGATAAATTAATTCAGATAATTAAAGTTAAACTAGCTATAAAGGATGATCTTCAATTAATATTTTTCACTTCACCAAAAACAATTCAACTAAATCAAGAAAAACAGAGGAGAAATACATACACACACAATTAATGAACACATGACTAACCGCTCTGCTATCGGTCGTTACGCCACAAATTACAAACATCAGAAGCAGAGAGATGATGATCTCGAGTACGAAGGACTGAACGGCAGATCCGGCGGGCACTGTTCCGAAGAAATGAATAGGTTTTGGATTGAACAATGCATATAATGTTGCACTCCCACAAATACCTCCCACTAATTGTGCCAATATATACAAAGGTAGCTGCAAATTAAATACCAAATCTCATGAGAATTAACCTTAAAAAATTATATATATATATATACTGATCGAATTATTCATGTAGTGTCACCTCCTTAAGAGGGAACCGCCGGAGGGCGGTGAAGGCTATGGTGACGGCAGGGTTGAAATGGCCGCCGGAGACGTGACCGAGGGTGTAGACCATGGCCATGACGATGAGCCCCCAAGTAATGCAGATGCCGGGGAACGTCACCTGTCCGTCCATCTTGTTCACCACCACCGACCCACATCCGGCGAAGACGATGAAGAACGTCCCCATAACCTCAGCCATAATCTGAATCCATACACATTACAAATGCATCATGCATGGTGAATCCAGACACGGTGTTCGTTTAGATTAAGAGAGGCCCAACAATCTAAAACTAATTAGAAAAGCATGGATATTTTTAGGGTTTTATTTGAGGATGAGGACTACGTACCTTTTGCATGAAATTTATGACATCAGGGCTGCATAGCGACGCATCATCGCCGTCGATGCTGTCGTTGTATCTGCCATCTTCGAGGCTGGTGATCTCCTCCTCTATTCGATCCGATCTCGAGGACATGGCTTCTAGATCTCTTTCTTCGCATGCACTCTCTCTCTCTCTCTCTGACTCTCTCTCTATACACGGAGTGATGTAGATAAGAGTCATGATCAAGATATATATAGCTTTTATCTCGGAGCCTTTTAAGTACTGGATTTATGGATAGTTTGTTGAGATATAGTGGCTTATAACAAGGGATATCACGAAGACTAGATTTATGTTTACTCGCGTTACGTGCATGCATGGGTTTCTCTATCCTCATCCAAAACCTTGTCGGATTTTGGATATCTGCTTTGGATCCGACCCGTGTCTTTTTTTTTATTAATTAAGCCTGATGACCGAGGAGGAAAGAAGAGGTTACGTAGCAGCTAAAGGTGACCCAGAGGGGCCACTCCTAGCTGAACTAGCAAGCATATCAGCTGCCGCGTTAAACTCGCGGCGGATACGAACAAACAGAACCTGAGGGGGAGAGGAGGAAAGACTCCAGATGAGGCGCGGGGCTTGTAGAAGATCGTTGGGCCATCCAATCTTCTCGTTGATGAAGCTTACGGTAAGTTTAGAATCATATTCGACCACCAAGTTCGCTACCCCTTTTGATTTGGCTTCCGAGAGACCTCCTAAGATGGCGAGTAACTCTCCTTCCACAACTGATCTAACCGGTTGGCGATTACTCCATCGCTAAACTTCGGCGTCGTTTGAGAATAGGATAGCTGCCAGCCCTACATCACCAAAAGACATTGCTGCATCCGTTCTTAAGACAGAAGCCGGTTGCATTAGTAGGGATAGGGTTGGATGAGGGAGGTTGGGGGAGAGAGGATCTGAACTCTCTAACCTGTCTGGATATGATGTTGGAGAGCTACGCAGGTTGGAGCTTTTGGTTATTGAAAACCACGGCATTTCTTTCTTTCCACGAACACCAAAGCGTGTAGGCAACTTTCATCTTCCTTTCTTCTTGCTTCACACGTGTCTGTTACTTGTCTATATTGTATATCCTCTTATCTTCCTCCTAAGATACATCTGTATATGTTACTCAGCAATACATTGATCAACAGAAGTTGAGTTCGACTCCTCTAACATGGTATCAGACGTCCGAGGTCTTCCTCTCCCTTAGCTCCGGCGCCGGCGGCGTGCTCTACTCCTCTCCATCGCCGTCGCAGCCTCTCCCTCGGTCCCTGCGCCATCTCCAGTCATCTACCTCAACCCCGACCAACCACCACGGAGCCTCCTCTGGTGAAGCCGCGGTCATCTCCGGCGCCTCCCCTCCATCCTGTCGCCATCTCAACCTCTCCCAAGGCCCTCCAACGTCGACGATGGTCCTCCCGTCACCCCCAACCACGACCGCGAGCTCCATCTAAGCCTCTCCCTCGGTCCCTTGCGCCATCTACAGTCTTCTCCCTTCTCCGGAGCTCCTTCGCCACCATCGCCGGCCGCCGCTCCTCCCCGAGCTCCTCTCCCTCGAGCTCCCTCTCCTCAGATCCGGCCAGAGCTTCTCTCCCCCGAGCTCTCTCTCTCCCGAGAGCCTCAGATCCGAGCTCCTCTCCGCTAATCTCCCTTCTCCGGAGCTCCTTTGCCACCATCGCCGGCCGCCACTCCTCCCCGAGCTCCTCTCGGCATCCCTCTCCATCGGCACCATTCTCTAGCGCAGCCCTGCGACCTCCTGGTTAACTGCTCGTGTGCCCGCCAAGTGCTCGACACTGGGCTGCAGTGATGCTCGCAGCCTGGCGCCCTCCTCTCTTCAGAGCCCACATGTCCAACAAGCGCACCACTCGCGCCCTCGCTGTCACGCCCCGACCCAGAAAACCCATCCAGATCGAGGCGTGAACCACCTAAACCTGTTTACATCATCAATTGGCGCACAAGTATATAACTACTATTAATTTAAACAATTTAATCCTCAAATTCATAAAAATTTTGACAGAATCCCCTTTATAATTATAACACAGGAAACCTGTATATTGGATAACTTTACAATTTCAACATTCTCACATTCCTCAACATTTATATCAAAGAATATTACAATATTTCTCAAATACAACTGAATTAATAATCTTACAATTATATCCCTGAATACATCATGTTATACATCAATTAATACATCAATTTGTACATCTCTGATTAAAACTGTAAATTATAAGTAGAAGAACTCCTCGACGCTCCAAGTCCTCGATCACCTCGAAATGCCGCGCCATCTTCTAAAGGAATACCTGAAAGAAGGAACTGCATCGACCTGCATCGCCGATGCAGCCCAGGTAGGGTGAGCAACAATGCCCAGTAGGGTTCTACTCTACGTCGCACAGAAAGGAAGGGAAAACTGCAACTGTGTCGTTCTCCGCCTAAGCCTAAGGTATGCCAAGGGTCCCATAACCCTATCGATGTCCCAAGGGCTCCCGTCATGAACCTCTCTCTTGAACATGTTACCAAGATCACCCTAAGCACCAACAGGGGAACGGTACCATGCGGGATCACCCTTACCCAAGAACAAACGAGAGGAAACAAAGACTGCGGGCTCCTGTCCAGGTACCACCCTGCCCAGTCATACCATCTCTCGCGGGGACACACATGTCAGGGAATGCATCGACAACCATCCTTAGCACTTGGCCTTGGAGACCGACACGACCTCTACACCTCAAATATAAATATATAATCCATAGTCGACTATAGCAATAACCTCAAATGATATCCAACATAATCATTGATGACAATCACGTCCTAATCCTCGACTACCCAAACCCCGGTCCTAGGGCTGGATCCGGGCTACCCGAGAACCCCGGATCGGCGATCGAATCCATCGCCTACCACCTAGCCTGAATGCCTCTAATGCAATCATCATGCATGAGCCTATTCAAACAACTAGGCCTAGGTGTCTCTACATGACATCTCATCAACCATGTCCAATTTAGCAGATACGATATAAAAGAGAGCTAAGCTATTTCAGTAATACCACGTTTCAATCCAAATTTTGGCATTACAACAGCATGCACCACCATCAGCCAGAAATTGTACAATGGGCACACCCCCAACTAATCAATTGACAGGGCACCACTGGCCCGCACAATTACAATAATCATCCACCATTATAATATACATCAACTAGGGTACACCTTCGGCCCAATTAGTATAAACATTCCCAAGGGCATTACTCCCTTGGTTAATCCACGAATAAAAATATAAACGGCACACTGCTGGCCCTAGGCTGCAACATAATATCGGAATAAGTAAATTGCACAATTAACATGAAAGTACAAGAGTTGAATAGACAGAGGAATAAACGGCCCTTATGAACAACAAATAGCAGACTGGACATAGAAATCAGTAATCCGAACCTCAACCAAAATGGGTGGATCCGATCTTGGATTTTGCACTATGACGGAGAGGTTAAACGTCAACCCAAAACCATACTAATCAAAGAAGGAATGCGACAGTAATCTGAAGAAATGCATATGATGCAAACTATACACATCTACAGGAAAACAACATAATCTCCCTCGACCAGTCCACATGCAAGCCAAACAAGGGACCATTGAGGAATGCACTTGACATCACATTATCCGTTACAAAATCCGAAGAAAAGCAGCAGTAGTCTCAACGAGGGAAGCATTCAGGAAAACAGCACCAAAAGATCTCCACGGACCAAGCCAGGACTCCAACATACAACTACTGGTGAGGAGGCCTAGTTCTAAACCCATGCGAAGAGAATCCCAGAGCAAGACAAGTCAATACCCCACTGATCAAACTTCAATTGCCGCCTCAGCCCAGCAATAGATCTCCGGCATCCAACTGCCAAGAACAAGGCAGAGGAAGCTGACCAAACCCCCAGCAAAGCCCAACTCCATAGCAGCGGTTAGACATTAGAGAGGGACCAGAGCAGCTATCTATGGATCAAGAACAAGGGAAGGAAAAAGGAATAGAGTAGAAACCCCAGTAGAAAACCATCAAACTCTCATCAATACCCAACACCCATCCGTAGATACAGGTAACGGTAGCAAGGTGTTGCAGCTGGGGAAATAACAGAGCATCACGGAGCAAGGGGAAACAGGGGAAAGAGCCACCGGAAAGAAGGAAAGGGATCTCCAGGAATAGAGCTCGACATCGCCGGAAAACCGAAAAACCACTAGCACACTTCACCAGAGAGGAAGAGAAGAACCTTATCGGGAAGGAAAGCCAAATGGGAACAGGGCATAACCTCGCCGGAAAACCAACCCTCATACATACATCACCGGAATGAAACAAAGCAAGAGTCGCCGGAAAAACAGGGCAAGCACAACAAATCCAACCCCGATGCAATCCTATGGCCTAATCTATGCTAGTAGAGTCTAAACCAAGTTTAGGCTAGAAACCCTACCTCTGGACCGAGCTCACCTTCTCCTTCCTCTTCTCCGGCCGTGCGTCGCCCCCGAGCTCGAGACCTCTGTTGCTCGCACGTCGCCGCCGATCGTCGCCTCTCCAACCGCGGTCGCCGCCGTCACCAAGCTCCCCTCCGGGCGCCTCTTCGATCGTGGTTGTCGCCGTCGACATCGCCTCTCTTCCTCCCTCTCTTTCCGCGAGATCGGGCCGCCGCTCTCTCTCTTGGAATGGGTCGCGGCTGATACTCTCACGAGAGAAGGGTTTAAGGGGATTAAGTGAAGGCTTAAGTACTAATGGCTTAAGATTTGATCATGGCCGTCCGATCGGCCAGATCTGATCATATAAGCTCAAACCTTGATCTCATCAAGATCTTCTGGTCTAGGATTCCCCTAATAATCTAATCAGGCACATACATCATCAAATGGTCGTGTGTGCACAACGCGTGTGTGAACCCAACTCCGCCAAGGCTAATTTACCAAATTAGCCCCGGAGCCGCAACGATCAAAGAGGATCGTGAAGCAAGGCCAACCAAGCCCAAAACCAACTGACTAGACTCTCGACCGACACGGTCGGACTAGGTTGGAGGTATGGGTCCTCACACTCGCAAACATGCGCGCGCAGCCCTGCAGCCTTGCTTCCTCGCTCTTACACACACGCAGCTCCGAGTCGACACACACGCAGCCTTGCGCCAACGCGCATGCAGCCCAGCGTGCTCAGCAGCGCCTGCAAGGTGTTCGACGGCTATTTTCGAAGGATCCGATGGCCCTTTGTACAGAGCTTGACTCCCTTGCTCATCAGTCATTTTCTTCATCCGTTTTTGAGGGTGTTCTCGGTGCTGCCCCAGGACATCCTGTTTGTGCCACTACAGTTGTGGATCCCCCTGAGCCTATCCAGAGTCTTCAGCAACAGATTGATCGTGTTCGTCTTCCGCAGTCGCCCTATCCCGCTTCCTCTGTCTCGGTCGACTCCACTGTTATGGTTGCTGCTCCTGGTACACTCGATCGCATTTGGGTTCTTGATTCCGGTGCTTCATCTCACATGACATATGATTCATCTATTTTGTCTTCATGCATTTCTGCTACACATTTTCCTGCTATACAAACTACTGATGGCCATCGCTTAGATGTTTTGCAGTCTGGTTCTCTTTGTACCGGTCCTATTACCCTCCCTCATGTTCTTCATGTCCCTATGTTGCATATGAATCTTGTATCTATTAGCCGTATTTGTGATATGGGTTATACAGTTACTTTTACCTCTACCTCCTGTCATGTGCATGATCAACATACAGGCATGGAGATTGGCATTGGTCGTAGGGTTGGTAGCCTTTACCATCTGTTGAGTCTCTCATTGCCCATCCCTTCCCCTGTCTCTTCCTCCCCTGTTGCCCTCAGCGTCTCTTCGCTTTCCCCTGTCGATCTTTGGCATCGTCGGCTGGGTCATTTGTCAGAGGAGCGCCTTCATAGTCTCTTTAGGTCAGGTGTTTTAGACTCTAGTCCCTGTACCTCTCTCTCTTTTTGTTCTGGTTGTAAACTTGCTAAATTTGTAGCTCAGCCATTTCCTCTACGTACTACTCAATCTTGTACCCCTTTTGCTTTAGTACATTCAGACATTTGGGGCCCCGCTCCCGTCTCATCTATGTGTGGCTATCTTTATTATATCAGTTTTATAGATGATTATTCTCGTTTTACTTGGGTTTATCTTATGTGTCACCGATCTGAGCTTCCTCAAATTTATCAGCACTTCACTGCTATGGTTGATAAGTTACAAAATATACATAATTTATCCATTCAACTGGGCTTTGTTAGCTCTCAAGCAATGCATTTTTAATATCTTTTCATATGGTTTCAGGTACAAGAGCTTACGAAGAGAGTTGCATTGATTTCGAGCCAAAAGACATCAATTATACAGATTCAGCTTAATTAGGATCGATCCGGACAATTTGGATCGATCCAGGGACATTTTGGATCGATCCCAAAGTAATTCGGATCGATCCCGACCCTTTTCCAGAAAGCCATACTTTTTATCTCATGTTGGATCGATCCGGATTCTTAATGGATCGATCCCAATATCTTCTCCTAGAGAGCTCGGTACAGAATGGATCGATCCAAACCGTCATAGGATCGATCCATATTTCTTTTCCCAAGAGCACTTATTCTTGGGTACAAATTGGATCAATCCACATTTAAATGAGATCGATCCATATTTCCTTCCCAGAAAGCTATGATCTTTTGCTCATCTTGGATCGATCCAAGCCTACTTCGGATCGATCCAAGATCGCTAACGGTTATAAATGGACGGCTCGGATCTAATCCGAGGATCCACGACTTGGGGTCTATAAATAGGGGTTTTGGCTCTAATTTTAGGATCTTTTCTCCACTCTTGTTCACTCCTTTCTCCAGCCTTCTTCCCCCTTAGTGTGAGAGAGAGATTGAGTGCTTCAAGGGTTGGATTTTGATGGAGAAGATGGGTAAAGCTTCCTCTTCAATGGAGATCCTACCTAAGATGAGTAGCTAAATCCCTCCTCCTTGAGACTTTTGTGATGTCTTAGGGTTAGATCTTTGATTTCTTTATAATTCTTCATGTAATGACTCTTGTGATGATGGATTTTGTATGAATTCACATGTAATTCTTAGTTTTCTTCAATGAATGCTTTATTTCTTACAAGTGTATGTAGAGAGATTACATGCTTGTTTAGTCTTTGATTCAATTCCCCAAAGAAGAGGTCATATTAGAATCATGCCTAATTCTAGGGTTTGAATCATAATTCATTGAGGAATTAAATAATCGAATGGTTTCATGATAAATTCTTATATGTAATTACTTGTGAAATAGATGTTTGATAGGTGTTTGATGTAATGTTTCAAAGAGAGGTCCATGCTAGAACCATGGCCAATTCTCCTTGATCTAGGGATAGGATCTTGAGGTGCTAGAACCACTCAAGACAAGCTATGATCTTGAGGTGCTAGAACCACCCAAGCCATCGCTATCCTATCCACTACTTGGGTGCTAGAACCATCCAAACCTCATTCTACCCTATCTACCATTTTTATTCATGCAAAGCCTAGATCTCTAATTAACAATAGGACCCTAAGCCGGCCATTGTTGCCAACAATAGGACCCTAGCCGGCCATTGTTGAGCCATGATCGAATTAAAGCCTTGATCATGGATCCTACCCTTGTGCTAAATGCGATGAGTTGATCCTAACCCGACATCTCATTAGCGACGAGCGATACTAATCCTATGCTCGTCGATATATTACTTTGATCATCTCATTTAGAAGTCATGCATCTTGATTTATAGAGAACATCCTTAGACCCTAATTCGGATCAAAATCCCCTAGGACCTTTATCCTAATAAACCACCTTCTTTACTTGTTTTTAAAGTACTTTAGTTAACTAGTTAATCAAAACCATTCAAATTTTATACAACTCTTGTAGAGATCATCTCTGTAATTCAACCATCAAATTCCCTGTGGACTCGACCCGTACTCCTACTACCTACGTTGTAGTTAAGTAATAGTTCGGTATTTTGTTTTGTCCGCCTTTGAGATAATTAACGACGCATTTCAAGGCGAGTCAATAGTTCAAACCCAGTTTCACCAGCGTATTCAGGTCTTTCGTTCTGACTGTGCTCGTGAGTACACCTCCTCTCATATGCGATCTATCTTCCAGTCTCATGGGACCGTTTTCCAACAGTCTTGTCCCTACACCCATGAGCAAAATGGCATCGCTGAGCGCAAGCATCGACACATACTGAAGACTACTCGAGCCCTTCTCCTCTCTTCTCAGGTTCCCCGCACTTTTTGGGCTGAGGCACTTCTTACTTCAGTTCATCTTATTAACCTCATGCCCTCTCCTCTTCTTTCGGGTGTCTCTCCTTATGAGCGTCTTTACTCCAAACCCCCCGACTATCGTCCCCTCCGAGTCTTTGGTTGTACGTGCTTTGTGTTGGTTCCTCCTCATGAGCGGACCAAATTATCTGCTCGATCGGTCCGATGTGTTCTACTAGGCCTTAGCTCTGAACACAAGGGTTATTGTTGTTATGATCCCGTGACACGGCGTCTTCGCATTTCTTGCCATGTGTTCTTTCTTGAGGATGTTCCTTATTATTCCTCTGCCTCGCAGGATCTCACTTTTCTTCAGCCTTTATCTGTCTCACCTTCAGCATCTACCTCCATTCCTCATCCTTCCTTATCTCCCTATCCTATTCCATCCTATCCGTTAGTCCCATTGACCGCTACCCCCACTCCCCCATCCCTTCTGGCCTCTCCTCGCCCCCAACCTACGACCAGTGACACTTCCTCTGCTGTGGATCTTCTGCACTCTCCTTTGGTGGCCTCTTCTCCATCATCTACTGCCGTCTCTACACCTCCTCCTCGGTATCCTCGGCGAGTTCACCATCCTCCCAGCAGATATGGTTGGTCGTCCGTTGCCTCATATTCTTCTGAGTTTCCTGCTTTTCTATCTGCCATTCATCTTGATCAGGAGCCCAGATCTTACCAGGAGGCAACCCAGCTTCCACAATGGCAGGAGGCTATGGCAGAGGAGCTCAGCGCTTTCGCTCATACTCGCGCATGGGATCTTATTCCTCTTCCTCCTGGGATTGAGCCTGTTAGCTGCAAATGGGTCTTCAAGGTCAAGCGGCGACCTGATGGCTCTATTGAGCGGCATAAGGCCCGATTAGTTGCTCGTGGTTTTACTCAGGAGTATGGTATTGATTATGAGGAGACCTTTGCTCATGTTGCTCAGATGACAACTGTCCCCACTCTCCTTGCAGTTGCTGCCGCTCGACATTGGCTTCTTCTTCAGATGGATGTGAAGAATGCATTTCTTCACGGAGATCTCTCAGAGGTTGTCTACATGCATCCACCTCCTGGTCTCTCTGCTCCTATTGGTCATACTTGTCGTCTTCGTCGTGCTATCTATGGACTCAAACAGGCTCCTCGTGCCTGGTTTGAGCATTTCTGCAGTTCTGTTACAGAGGCTGGTTTTGTTCAGAGTGCTCAAGATCATTCTCTGTTTGTGCGGTCCTCATCGCAGGGGCGAGCGATTCTCCTCCTTTATGTTGATGATATGATTATCACTGGAGATGACTCTGCTGCTATTACCTCTCTTCAGGCTCACCTTCGGAGTCAGTTTCAGATGAAGGATTTAGGTCCTCTACGCTACTTTTTGGGACTGGAGATTGCTCAGGGCGAACGTGGGTTCTTACTTTCTCAGCAGCGCTACATATCTGACATCCTTAGTCGAGCAGCTATCTCGGATGATCGCATTGTAGACACTCCTCTTGAGCTCCATGTTCGCCTCCGTCCCACTGATGGTGAGCCTCTTTCGGATCTCACGCGCTATAGACAGCTAGTTGGGCAGCTTGTTTACCTGTGTATCACCAGACCAGATATCTCTCATGCCGTCAGTATTGTGAGTCAGTTTGTCGCCGCACCACGCTCTACTCACTATGCTGCTCTTCTTCGGATACTTCATTATCTTCGTGGTACCATCACTCGGTCTCTTCTTATGCCCTCCAGCTCTAATCTCATACTTCGGGCTTATTCTGATGCGGATTGGGCCGGTGATCCTACGACTAGACGCTCGACTACTGGCTTTTGTATCTTTCTTGGAGACGCTCTTGTTTCTTGGCGGAGTAAGAAACAAGATGTTGTCTCTCTTTCCAGTACTGAGGCTGAGTATCGTGCCATGTCTACCACTACAAAGGAGATCGTTCATCTTCGACGACTCCTTTGTGACCTTGGTATCTCTTCCTCAGGACCTACTTCACTATACTGCGATAACCGCAGTGCTATGCAGATTGCCAGCAATCCTGTATTTCATGAGCGGACGAAGCATATAGAGCTCGATTGTCACTTTGTTCGTCAGCATCTTCAGACTGGCACCATTCTCCTCCCTCATGTGTCCTCTGCCGGACAGATTGCTGACTTCTTTACGAAGTCTCATCCTACTTCTAGATTTAGATATCTTATAGGCAAACTCTCGGTGTTTGATCCACCTTGAGTTTGAGGGGGGGTGTTACTTGTCTATATTGTATATCCTCTTATCTTCCTCCTAAGGTACATCATACCATGTACATGTAACACCTGTGTATTTGTTACTCATCAATACATTGATCAACATAAGTTGAGTTCAACTCCTCTAACAGTGTCGATCTCGAGAAAACAGTCCAACAATCCCAAAAGGAGAAAGGGCACCGTCAGTCTTGGGCGATACGATGCCAAACAACCTGTGCGAAGGTGCAGCCAAAAAAATGTGGTTCCCTAGCGGCCTCGCATTTCAAACAAATTGCGAGCAAAAAATTCAAACTTCTTGACAACGGCTGCTGGGACATGCGTAGCTATGAATGTATGAGTTGGGAGTGCTTAGAGGACTGGCTCGATGAGGGTGACTCTACCGGCACCCGCAAGCTTGATAGCACTCCATAGGGATAGCCTTGCAACGAAAGATTCGATGAGGTCATTGAAAGCTTCAGCCCTTAGCCTACCTCCATCTACTGGCACTCGTAGATACTTAAACCATCCCTCAACAATTTCATGACATCATCTTCATGGGGCACCGATGGCGGGCGGGAGAGAACCACTTTGCTCCACCAGTAGCAGGGCTCCTTCAGAACCGTCGTAGCGATATGGGAAGGAGATTTCAAAGTCGATCTCTTCATCCGACCAAAGGGCTTCGTCGTCCTCAGATCAGATTCCTCCTCGGAACCAGAGAGGGGAGAAGGGTGCGGACTAATTCCTCCATGCCATGTGTGTGTGTGTGTGGGGGGGGGGGGGGGGGGGGTCCACTTCAAAACAGCTCAGCCACATCTGCATAGGGGAGGGGTGCGGACGGTCCAGGTACAATCCTGGTGGGATTTGGGTTCACCAAGGGGAGGAGAGCATGACCAGACCGAGCTCCAATGAGAACTGGCTCAGACGGTCCAGGTGTAAGCATCTTGAGCGAGGTTGGTAGAGGGAGAAGGCCTTTAGCTGAGTAAGGATAAGGATTTGAATTTGAAATTTCAACCAGCTGTCCGGCAGGGGGCCGAGCCAATCCTGGTTTAGGCACAACAGCATGCTCTCTGACACGCCAACGGGCGTCCATCGCCAGGCTAGCAACGCCGGCAAGGACGCTGGAGTTGGCCGCTTTCTTCTTCCGACGGACTCGGTGGTTTCCTCTCCCACGCTTCTTGGCCTCTACCATAGTCCAATCTCCTTCTTGGTGATCCTTCTCCATGCGTTCTGTTGCCGATGGGATGGAAGGCATTGAGGTTGGAGGGGTCTCCTTGAGACAAGAGTGTCCCAAGCAATAGCAACTAGGGCAGATATGGAAGTGCTCGAAGATGAACTCCTGGAAGAATCGCTTGCCATTCTTGCACTCAATCCAGATCCCACGCGCGCACTGGTTTGGATGTTTGGATAAGGACACAAACTCAAGCAAATCTGCATCTCGTGGCTTCGGCAGAGAAGTAGTCAATCTTATGGGTTGTCCAACTGCGTTGGCAATGCGAAGGAGGCTGTCTTCCTTGAAGTGGTTCACCATAGGTCTTGGAAATCGCACCCACACCGGTTGGAGGTCTAGTGTGTCTTCCCCATGGGGCGGTAGTCATCTTGCCATCCAAAAACAAAGACCTTCCTATCTCCGACGGTCCAAGGGCCACCGGTCGTTGCTTTGAGGCAGTCGTCAGCATTCCGGAATCTAACAACAAAAGTGCAGTCTTCGACAGTTCGACATCAGCAACAAGGGTAGGAGCGAAACCAGACCAAAGCTAGTTGAGTCTTCTTTTCAGTTCATCTAGGCGCATCTTGCCGTCAAGCTTTATAAAGGAGTGATTCCAAAGTTGTCTGCCTCGATCCCTATCATCCTTGTCAAAGACCAAGGTGTCGTCGTCCTCTGCCTAAGGCTCTGTGATGGTTTTGATACATGGAAGTGTAGAGGGAATAATATCTTCCCTCATCACTCCATTAAAGGGGTTCATGAGTGGTGGTTGAAGAACATCTAATGCATGTTCGACAATAAACTCGAAATCTGGAGGGGATGAGATTTGTGCTTATTTTATTGTGATAAAAAATCACTTTTACATATGGTGGTAGGGGATTATAGGAACAACACTATTGAGTTCCTTATATCATCTTAAGCTGCATATCCTCTTTTTCTTTAGGAACTGTATACCCAACATGAGATTGGCAACTCATCATTTACATCCCATAAGGAAGACTCCTGAATAAGGATTTGGGGCTTAAAGTCCCATTACATCATAAGAAGAAAAATGAAAAAATAGGGGAAGAAAGGGAATAAAATGATCTTGGGTGGAGACAAAGGCATGCACCCTTACATTCGTTGTTAATGCATATTTTCCTCGATCTTCCGCCTTGGATTCTTCAAATGTGAAGATGGCTCCTTCTTCTTCAGCCACACCTTCAACTTTCATTGCTTTCAACGCCTTTTTCTTCAGCTCGTGGCTCCTAACTTCGTCTTCATCATGGCCTTTCTCTCCTCCCGATCACGTGCCTCCTAAATTGTGTCTCTTTTTGTTCCTCTCCTTCATCATTGTGAGTCATCTACCCCTATTTATAGGTGAGGGTTGAGAGCCTTGGAGGAGTTTTTGAATTTGAAAGGATATTGAGTGATGATGATTGGATGCTCATACCATGTTAAGAGATATGATTAAATGGTTATGGAAATCATATTATATCAAGCCCAATATGAATGGTTGGGACAATCAAATCTTGAGAATTTTAATTTCCAAGCTTTAATCGTCATATGTTTAAATTTTGAATTTGGATTCGAATTTTGAATATCATTTGAATTTCGAATATATGTTTGAATTTATTCAAATTTCAAATATATATTTGAATTTCAAATATTTGTTTAAATATATTCAAATTTATTTAAATTTTGAATATTTTTATGTGTGTATTTTGAACTATTACACTTTTAGGATGTAAAATGACCAAAGTACCCCTAAGGGTAAAAGTGACTGAAATATCATTGTGAGTTAAAAAAGACCGAGGTACCCTTACAGAAAGAAATGTGATTTTATGCAAATGTTCTGGACTATCACACCCTGGGATGCGAAATGACCAAAATACCCCTTTGGGTGAAAATTACTGAAATACCCCTCGTATCCTTTCATCTTATGTAGGATGTCATCGAAGCTATGTAGGGTATCACGGTTTATAGTAGGAAGTTCAGGGTGTATATTTTCCTTGAATTCCCAAATTACCCATGTGTGGACAAAATTATCAAAACACCCTTTTGTGAGAAAATTTTCCTTAGACTTGAAGGTTTATGCAGGATATACCGTCAAAACCATCGAAGGACCGA
Organism: Narthecium ossifragum; assembly: GCA_963920575.1. Lineage (NCBI taxonomy): Eukaryota > Viridiplantae > Streptophyta > Magnoliopsida > Dioscoreales > Nartheciaceae > Narthecium > Narthecium ossifragum. The sequence goes on from OY986968.1 coordinate 2,187,830, forward strand.
TGAAAGAGTTGTAGAATATCTGAATTTATTTGTTTTTATTAGAATTCTGAAAATACCCTCCGAAGGCTATAATTATCAAAATACCCCTCTATGTGTGTAGGATGATGTCAAAATCATAAAGGGTTAATTTGGAGTGTTATGGGGAGTTTAGATCTATATTTTGACCAAAATACCCCATGGAGGGTGAAAATTACTGAAACACCTTTTGGTTTATGTAGGATGTCATCCAAATCATATACAATGAATCAAGATGTGTTAGTGAGTTTGACTTTGACCATGTACATTTAATCAAAATTCCCAAAATGCCCTTTGTCATCCTGAAAGTCGGGAAAGCGTGTATCGAGCAATTTAAATATGTTTTGAGTTTAGTTAAGCATATTGGAATGTTGCCATGCCTTTGCAAAAATATTTTGTAAAAATATTTAAGACATGCGCATTTGTGACAAAGGTAATTTTACAAATATTACGAATTAGGCTTTAGTCAAAATCGTGTCAACGATGCATGCCCCAATGGTCCGACTACGGGAGCCTTCGTGGAGGAATCTTCTTCCATTAGCTGGAGTTTTAGCCTGCATGCCAGGACCCTGGGGATGAAATAGGTATTTAGGAGTGTGGAGGTTGGGTCCATGAACAGGGGCGATGGTACGTAGGGGCCGGGGTGAGATCAACAGGGGGGGGTAGGTATTTAGGAGGAGGAGGAGGGGTAGTGGGTGGAGGATCCAAGGGTGTGTGGGGGAAGGAAGGAGGCATGAGGCAGCCGCGGTGGTGTTGTGAGGGCTGGATGGTGGGAGGCGGAGGAGTAGAGCGCCATCCGCTATTTCGCTCGCCATCCGCCATCCGCCATCCGCCATCCGACCCGTGTCAGTCATGGAACCATTCCAAACGTCAAAGTCATCGTTCTCTAGTCAATATTCAAAACTCCAAAGCCATATATAATTTTAATTTCTCTATGGATGCATCTCCCTCACAGCTAGTAGTAGTGTATCGTCTTCTAGAGTAGAGAGAGAAAATAATGGAGGGCAACACCTCTGATGAGTGTGAAGACTTGTTACAGCCATGCTGGGGGAGGAGAGCATACAGGAGGATGGATTGGATGCCGGCGTGGAGAAAGAAGCCAGTGGTGAGGCTCGGCAGAAGACGGGTAGTGTTCCGGCCGTCTTGGAAGCTACGGCAGGCCATGCGGCGGCCGATGGTGCTGCTGACAAGGAAGGTACCGTCGCCGAGGAAGCTGCTGGCTTGGATGATGGACGTCTACGTGAACGCCATGCTCGGGATGGCCATGGGCGGTGGTGCCGCACCGACGGCCTCAGCGGTCAAGAAGGGCGCGCGTCTGGAGGCCGGGCGGCCAAGGAGGGCCACCGCCATGTCCATGCCGGCCCGGGATGAGTGGAGGTTGTTGATACTTGTTCACAACTCGCTGGTTGCACGCGATGATCGGATAACAACTCTTTCGTCGTAATTCAAATCATCACCTTATATTATGCATATATAGTTCCTATATCTGATCAGGTTATTAATTAGTGAATACAAGAGAAGAATTGCATGGTTAATTACTTGATTGTTCTCCTGATCTTCTTCTTTTTTTTCTTTCTTTCATATGTTCTTTTGTCTGAAAAAAGCCGAACGCATATATATATATCTGAGAAGGGTAAAAGGAAGTGATCGATGTATTTTCTTTTAATTCCTTCGATTTGTTTTTGTTGTTTTTTAGTAGTATCACTTGATGCAACTACTTTATTGATCCATTAATTGTTTGATGCGCATGCTGCAATATGTACATCAACTAATTATATAGTCACATTATCGGGATGCATGTACGAGACAAAGATATAAACATTGAGGATCCGTTTGGATCGATGATAGGATAAGTTTATATGTTAAATAAAATAAAAATTATATAAACATTAAAGATAATTATGTGAGATTATGGATAAAATATTTAAATGCATAAATGAAATTTATACATACTTATTCTTAATCCAAATGGACCCTTAAAGTTTCAGACATGATACAATATCAAGCATTGCTATGAATAACTCACCGCTGCCAACCAAACATGGCCACAGTCACAAGGAGCAAGTGATTGGATAAGTATGTTTTGACTATGGGTCTGTTTGGTTGCTGAGAAGTGAGCTGAAGTGAAGTGACTTCTGGGAAGTGGAGTGAAGTGAAGTGAAGTGACTTCTGGGGGTTTCTGAGTTCTGGTGTTTGGTTGGTGTTTAAAGTGGGATATGATCACCCCCAACTATTTAATATTTTAATAATTTCCCTATATTAAAATATTAAAAATAATACTATTTTAGATAACGTGGACCAATCACGAGGTGCCAAGTGACATGTGAGATCCATTTATATTAATATTTTATTACAGTATGATATTATTAACATTATTTGCCATTTAAAACATTAAAATTAAAACATTAAAATAATATTTTTATATTAAAATATTAATAATTTAATAACTTATATTAATATTTTATTACAGTATAATATTATTAATACTATTTTAGATGACGTGTACCAATCACGAGGTGCCACGTGACATGTGGGATCCATTTATATTAATATTTTTATTACAGTATGATATTATTAACATTATTTGCCATTAAAAACTTTAAAATTAAAACATTAAAATAATATTTTAATCTTAAAATATTAATAATTTAATAACTTATATTAATATTTTATTAGAGTATAATATTATTAATACTATTTTAGATGACGTGGACCAATCACGAGGTGACACGTGATATGTGAGACATACTTATATTAATATTTTATTACAGTATAATATTATTAATATTATTTTTCACTTCAAATGCCACTTCAAACACCACTCAAATGACTTCAGGCCAAAAAGACCCGAAGTCGAAATGGGAAGTGGCAGCTTTAGCTACAGTGATTTGGAAGTGGAGCTGAAGTCACTTCAGTCCCACTTCCGAGCAACCAAACACATGAAGTGGCTCGGAAGTCACTTCAAAAAAGTGACTTCCGACCACTTCATGGGAACCAAACAGCCCCTATATATAAATAGCCAAGAAGGATTTATTCATCAACATCGATCCTAGACGCTCGAGTTGAAAGAATCATAATCACTCAACTTACCAGCTTAAATAGACGGGTGACGATTAACAGTTCGAAGCCTAAAACTTCTTCATTCTTTTTCTTTTCTGAATAGTTAAGAGTCTGTGAGCGAGCGTAATCCATCAACAAAACTAAGTCACCCATGTTCTCTCTACTCTCTATTAATTACTGCAATATGTATGAACAAAAAAAGTGGGCATTTATCAAGTGATCAATAGAATAAAAGTCTGTCAAAATTCCAGCATGCTTTGACCTGGCAGTGGCACAGGTCTGGCATTAATAAGTTGAACCACGAGCAGTTGGTGTGGCTCTCAGGACTCCTATTTGAGGGGTCATGGAAAAAGACACGCTGTGGGGGCAGTGACGTGGGAGCCACATCAGCAAATATGGGACCCACTCGAAACTATTTTGAGCTCAAATCCTTATTTTATAGTTATTTGTCAAGAGAAAACTAAAAAAATCCCACCTTATTAGTATTTGATTTTGTCCCCCTCTCTGCAAAAAATCTCTTATGTTAATTTAATAATTTCCCCAAAAACTAAAAGAGTCTGTTTTTAGAATATTATGCTGGAAAAATATTAAAAAGGCATAAATGCTTCTGTTGCGATTTCCTTTTCATCGATTATGAATTCAACACAAAACAAATTAAGCGATCAATTATTGATTAGCCAAGGGTGATTCGGTTATTGTTAATTTCTTGCATGAGTTGAAATAATTTTAAAATGTTAAACACATAAACATCTCTATTGCAACCTCACTTTCTTATCGATCCCCAGTTATAGTACAATCAATCAATCAATCAATCGTGAGTTAAAATGGATGAGATGAATTTAATTTGTTAAAAGTAAATTAACAATAGTGGACTTTTTGCGAAGAAAACCGATAACAAATTAAGAGGTCAAAAAATACTAATAAGACATGAGATTTTTTCTTTTATAATATAGTTGTGAGATGTGTTTGGGGGGGGGCGGGGGCATTTGAAGGAAAAAAAACCTACAGAAAACCAACATACATGGTAAACTCAACATTGTTACCATGCCCCTTCAGGAGAGGAATTCAAAGTCTTAATCTAGGCATATGTGATCTGCATATTGAGTGTGATTCAGGGTCGTCGTTTGGCACCTCGGGATCCCGGCGGAGCCGGATCCGGGCGTTTGGATATCTCAAGGATCCTACCCTACGTGGATCCTGAAAAATGGGATCCGCAAGGGCGGATCTCATTTTCGACGTCTACTCGATTCAAATGGACACACCGGGGGTCGAATCCGCTCCCTTGGATTTCATCCCGATGATACCGTGGATCCGCGGTGTCCAAACGGACCCTCAGTAGATGTTGTCTCCTTGGTGAATGGACGACTTCGAGCATAGCATGAGTTGTTAAAGTTTTTTTTTATTTGTTGAGCCAAATGGTTAAAATTTAGGGTTAATTTGTGTTTAGGTCATTCAGTTGGAAATATTTAGTCCTAGGTCCTCATACTTTTTTCTTAAGACATTTAATGTATAATACTTTTTTATTACTAAAATATTCTTTTAATATTCATAACATATTTCCGATGATTGTTCATATTCCCGGTGGAAAGTAAGTTACTTTCCATTATTACGGAAAGTAAGTTATTTTCCACGATTATGGAAAGTAATCGTGGAAAGTAACTTGTGTTCTTTGTGATGAAATCGTTGAAAATAACTTGAGCTACTTTCCATATTAAACCAATGGAAAGTAACTAGTGGAAAATAACTTGAGTCTCGTTGATGAAATATACAAGTTACTTTCCACTTTTTGGGTATTGTATAAGTTACTTTTTTTTTTTTGCAAATGTGCAAGTTACTTTCCATTTTTTTTTGCAAATGTACAAGTTACTTTCCATTTTTTTGCAAATATACAAGTTACTTTCTACTTTTTTGTAATTGTACAAGTTACTTTCCATGTGTACAAGTTACATTCCACTTTTTTTTGCAATTGTAGATTTGTGGAAAGTAATTTGAGTCAAAAATTAGTCAAACAAATTAAAAAAATATTTATGAAAAATTTGATTGCCAATTGCAAAAATTAACAAGTGGGAGACATAATTTACTTGTCAAAATTCAAAAAAAAAGAAAAAAAAAGCGGGAGGTCAACGCGGGAGGACAACCGATTTCAAAAATAAAAAAAGGGAAAAAAAGGTCCTCGCTACCATTGGCTGCGTCGTCGCGATGGGATCCGGAGGAGGCGACGGGATCCGGAGGGGGCGCCAGCAACGGGATCCAGAGGGGGCGACGGGAGATGGAGATGGGCGGCGGCGACGACGAGATTCGGAGGGTGGTGGGGCGTCGCCGACGAAGTGGGGGGGGGGGGTGTTATAGAGGGGGGGCTTGTGGAGGATTATAGGGGTAGGGGCATTTTCGTCTCATTGCTCCTATTGCTAAATCAAAAAAAAATTCTGACCTACTGCCGAACACTATTTTTTTCAGCCCCTATTAACCCTTCTCCCTAAAATTTACAGACTCAATACAACATATAGGTAGGACTGGTTAACAAGTCCATGCTAACACATTTTCGGTCCTAGAACAAGCTTGAGTTACATCATCGGCTCTCGTATTACTAACTCTAGAAACACAGAGAAACTATACATAATTAAAGGAAAGAACATGCAACCAGACGTAGTTCGCTATGCCTTTTTGATCAGGTGAGTTGTTAAAGTTGCTCCAGTAAATTTGGTGGAAGGCAGAACTCATGAGAAGCTTTCGGATCCTTACATATTCCAAGAGAGGCTAATATGCGCACTAATGCGATGGCTAATCACGCAAGGAGATTGGTTATAATTGTATTGGATCAAGGGCATGGGCCTTTATTAATTTCTTTTATCGGATTGGATGGGATTTATCTAATGTAAATCGCCTAGCTCTTGGGCTCAATTTTTCAAAATAATAAAAGGAAGCTGTTGCAAGTACTCTAAATTATAATATCTCACAAATAACAAGTGTCGGTTACGCCGAATGCAAGTATTATAAATGGACAATTTTGATTGGGTATCGTTACGGTTTGAGTGGAAATTTTACCCACTTGTGTCTATATATATTATTTTTTAAAATAACTTAGAAATTCAATCAAGACTATTGAAGAAAAGTCCACTTACAGAGCATCGAGGAAACTATACTATACATGAAGCTAAGAAAATTCAAAACATAATAATTGAACAACAAAAAGAGATTTGAGGAGAAAAAAATAACAATTTAATTGACAAGGAAATGAAAGAAGCCGTGCAGTCTCTCGACAGAACGCAGATATAATGTACGATGCACATGTCTATATGATATATACCCAATCACTTATCATTCGGTTACTAAAATTGATAAGTGATTATAAGTTTATATTAATATAATCTAATGTCACGGGCCAAAAAGAAAATAAAAAAAAAATGAAAAAATAAGCGCTGACAAAGTTGTTCTAAGTCAGAACCCTCGTGTTCGGAACCGAAAGCTCAGCAATCGTCGTGTTCCTATTTGATATCATGCGTTTTGTGTGTTTTCCCACATCTTCCCTGTTGACCATTGACTAAGACAAAGTCAAACAAACATCCAAATATTGTTACAAACGAGATTGCTTATTAAGTTCACACATTGACCAAGTCTATGGGGTTTTTTTTTTTTTATAAAAAAATCTAGTGACGAACTAAAATTCTATATGGAAATAATTCACCAGCTCACTTGTCTTATCTAACAAATGGTCTCTAGTACGTGTACATTCCAACCTTGCAGCATCTCAAGCAATGGACTCTTTCAAAGGAGGACACGTACGTACGTAACAATTGGAATTTAATTAGACCAGCCATCAGCCATGAAGTTGGAATTTGACTCAGTACTCAGCTTTGTCCTCCTGCAAGTAAGTCTAGCACTATAAATCAGCCCCACATTAGCATCTCATGCTCATCATCAGCTCTAGCTAGCTTCAATCTTTTAATTCACACATCTTCCTGTGAGAAACTGAGAAGGATTTTTAAGATCAGCAAAGAAGAGTCGGAGATATGACAGCCCTCGCCGCCGAAGTCTTCGGGAGCCTCGAGTCATATTGGCGACGAAGAAGATCATCAGGATACAAGAAGCTCGGTGGGTCACCGAGAAAGAAGCGAGTAGTGAAACTCGGCGGGGGCGCCCGGAGAAGTTGGAAGCTGAGGCGCGTGGTGAGGCCGTTTTACCGGCTCCGGTCGGCGATGTCTTTGCCGGGGAAGCTCCTGGCGAGGCTGAGGGACGCCTACATCGACACCATGGTGGCCCTTGCAGGAGGACGCACGTTGCCTTCGGCGGTGGTGAAGAAGGGCGCCATCGCCGGTGACCAGGGGAGCTGGAGCCGGAGGATGCCGCAGGCCCGGCAGATGAGTTCGAGGCGGCGCGGGGACTTCGAGGAGAGGATGATGGTCCACATCTACAACTCCATCATGGACCATCGTGAGCTCTTGAGCTGCCAATAGCTCTGCTCTACAAGAGAAGCACTACAAGCTATATAGTGCATGTGAATACGAGATGACCAGCTGGAGATCGAAAGATTAATTAGGATGGCCAATCTCTTTTTGTTTTTCTTGTTTAGTTTTGTATGAACTTTGCCAAGATGTGAATGATCCTTTGATTTGATTTGTATCAGCAGCTTTGTGTTCTTTTCTTGAATGTTCAAATTGTTCTTGAATATTTCCTGTTCCATCTAATTGGGTGTTCCAAGTCTTGAATGGGTCTTCGAATCTTCTTACAGCGAGGTGTTGAACATTCAAGAAGTATAGTATATATGGCAAAATTGTTCTACAAGCTAGGTCTCTGTTATTATTATTATTTTTGGTTTGCGTAGGAATTGAAAATTTTGGGAACTTAAACAAAAAGTCTTGATACCATGTAACATATATAGAATCAGTCCATTGAAGTGCATGTAAATCTGTAAATGTGTTGGCAATAACTCCTCATTTTTGCCAAAAAAAATCTAGCAGGATACCATGTAATCTAACAGTACTCTGTTCTTATTGATATGTTCCTCTCTAAATACCACACAACCTAAACAGAGTACCAATTCAGTACTAAATAGATGGAAATAGTTTATTCTCATTGAATTCTTCAAGGAACTTGCCTCAATAATTGGATTTTAAAATGTATACATCTGTATGGTGGTGCATCCTTTTCACAAATCCCTCTACAGATCAGCTAAAAAGCAAAAACAAAAAACAAAAAATTCCAATCATCCTGCCTTAAAAGTCAAGCATATGATATAAATGTATGGTTGACCTGTTCAAAGTAGTGCATCCTTAAGAGGAAAGCTAGTGAGAGACTGCACTGGCAATTAGTCATTCTCACAAGATCCCCAAAACAACAGGAAGCTTCAATCTTTAGCCAAATTGCTTTCAGTGCAGACAAGATGGTCACGCAAAGTTTTAATATATTATCTCCTTCGTCTTTATTTTAATGCTAGGATCCATGGTGTGAATTTGTAATGAATCATTCTTTCTCTCATCGTGTATCATCGAATACAATGACGCTTGTGTCGGTTCAGATGAGATGGCAAATTGCCATTTTGATAGTTACCCTCATCAGAACAAGAAGCTCCAATAATTAGGTGGGCTTTATCAGCTGATTCAGGAGTTAGGCCGGGGAAGTTGAGGCTGATCAACTTATAATTTCGCGAATCTCAGAAGGTAAATGTAACATGGGTTAATATCATTTTGGTACCCTCTAGTTTCAAGAATTATTAATTTGGTCCTCATATTTTAAAACGTATCAAAACGGGGTCTATAGTTATCAAACTTTTCAATTTGATGCAAGTATGGTAACGTCGTTTGCTGATTTAACGCCAAACCGGCCAGTGACCTGTTTTGCGCGATCTCCTGCCAAGGAAGGCGATTTTGACCAGTTTTTGATCAATTTTGACCGGTTTTCTTGCAACGTCAGCAAGTCTATTTTATTCCCTCTCTAATCACTCTCCTATTCTCTCCCGTTCTCTTTTCATCTTCGCCGGAGATCCGATGTTGACGTCGAGGGTTTGGGCGTCCACAAAGGTTGGCGATGTATTCGTCGGAGTCGGCGACGACGGAGGCGATGGTCGGCGTCGTTGGAGTCATGCAGAGTACGATGATGATGAGAGACTGCCCATTGATCTCCCGCGAGCTCGCCGCCAGTGGGTACTACGCTTGGCTTTCAAGCTAGTAGGAAAAGAGTGCAGCTAGCCACTCTTTCCACTGATCTCTCGACTCGACCATGTGTACGTAAGCTCGACCATCGTGGAGATGAGAATCAAGGAACTAGGGGTCGGGAGGAAGGCGAGGCCGTAGGAGTAGATGAAGTTGTCGACGCCCGTCAGAACGCCAAGCACTGCGCATGCAACGAAGAGGCGCGGGGTCATGAACACGGCCCTCGTCTTTTGTGTTCCATTGTTATTGTCCGCTTGGCGCCGGCGGTAGAAGTAGGAGATGGTGAGGGGGATGAAGATGATTGGCCAAGTGTCGGTCTCCAGCCAGCTTGAAAGCCACTCGCGATGACCTCCGTGGATGAAATAGAGTCGAGAGATCAGCTAGCCAACAATGCCGACCATCGCCTCCGTCGTCGTTGACTCCGACGAATACAGAGCAAAGAAGAAAGAGAAGAAGGTCAACATGCATGGGAGCTCTTTTCGTGTGCATGGATGGCTAGCTGGTTGTTGGAGAGCACGAGAAGATGATGGGGTGATGGAGATGTTCACGGCGACAACCACGTCGGCAGTTGGCCGAGGTTTAGAGGCAAACAAAGAAGAGCAAAGAAGAAAGAAACAAGAAACGGGCAAAAAAAAAACAGAGTAGGAAGAAAACAAAGGAAGAAGGAAGTGCCAAAAAAAAGAGAAAAGAAAGAAAGAAGAGAGACGAGCAACCGGCGACGGTGATGAACGAGAAGAGGAAGAGAGAGTGGAGAAAGACGGGGTGGAGGAGGTCGGCGATGAGGTTGAGCTTGGGACTAACCGGCGACGGGAAGCGGAGAGAGAGAGATGAGGGAGGGAGCTTGGGAAGAGGTAGCGGATGGGCTTGCAGGGTGGTGTTGGGGTCGCATAGGGAGGCCGGGGCGGTGTCCGGCGGCGAGGAGCTCGAGGCCACGACCGAAGTCCGGTGACTTTGGAGGACCCTCTTCCTCATCCTCCTCCGAAGAAAAGATGAAGCCTTTGGAGGAACGTGATGGCGTAGCTCCATGGGGTGGCCCGTCACTCGACCTGGTCGAGGAGCTTCGTCTGCAGATCAGCATCTCCGCCGAAGGAGTGGTGGCTCGTCGTCAAGTACTCGAAGGCCTTGGGACCCAGCACGGCCGCCGCCATCGCCCGACCCTCCTCGCTCCACGTCCCCCCGCCGCCGCCGCCATTGCCTAGCTCCACCTTCATCTTTTTTAACCCCTTTCAAAAGCAGACTCTTTACTGGAGCAAGCCACTGCCCGACGTCGTCCTAACGAAACCCAAAAACACCTCAGAGATTTCCTCTCCCTCTCTTCTCGGATCTCATCTTGGGATCTATAGATTTGGGGAAGGGTGGGGCTGGAATCGAAGAAGAGAAGATTTCCTCTCTCTCTCTTCTCGGATCTCTCGGCGTATGGGGTCCCCTCTCCCCCAAGGTCGAGTGGATGTGTGCTCCCGGAAAACCACTTTTCTTCGTGGGAGATCGCGCAAAACCGGTCACGTGAGGTCACGTGGCCGGTTTGACGTTAAATCAGTAAACGCCGTTACCATACTTGCACCAAATTGAAAAGTTTGGTAACTATAGACCCCTTTTTGATACGCTTTAAAATACGGGGACCAAATTGATAATTCTTGAAACTAGAGGTACCAAAATGACCCATGTAACATATATATTACGAGGAACGTCAATGGGGCAGGTTTCACCCATCTCATCCCTGTCTCAAAAAAAATTTCTTGCCCCATCCTCGTCTCGTGTCTAATTACGGGGCAATAAGTTCGTCCCATACTCGCCCCATCTACATTCTACATTCGCCCCGTGCCCAATCGCAGGAGAATAAGTTCGTCACATCCCCGCCTCATCCACATTCTCCCCGTCCCTTCCTCGCCCCACCTCTGCCCCGCCCTGTTTCGTTTGGGATTCTCCCATTTTTGTTAAAAAAAATTAAAGACACCGGTAATTTAAGCACAAATATGTCTAATCATCATATTCAATAATACAATAGTGTAAACTATAGCAGCTTAAAACAATTTACAAAATGAACGAAAATACATGTATAAATTATCAGAATGCAACTGATCACAAACTATGTATGATATCATATATCTTCTATTTCAGCGAAAATACCATGAGATCATTTCTAAACTGATTATCCAAAAACACATCAATTTCAACTTTGAAGCGCCACATAGTTAAAAAAAAAAACAATTTTACAACTTCCCTATGAATCCTAGATTCAATATCTTTTAGCTATTGGATTCTAGATCCAACAGTTAGATTGAAAGCTTGTTTAAACTTCGTAACATAAGAAAATATTGATAAAACTATTAAAAATAGATAAATAAGAATTTTTTTAATATCATACTAAAAAATATAGTTATTTTAAAATTCAAAATATTTAGAATTATATGCATGCCGTGTGAAAGCGGGGCGGGTTGACCAAAACCCATCCCCGCCTCGTCCCGTGATTAACCCGCCCCATTTAATCCAACTCGCCTCACCAACGTTGTTATAGCCCCATTTCCCCGCCATGCGGGACGGCCAAGCGGTTACGGGGTAAAGCCGGCCCCCATTGCCGTCCCTGTCTATTACTTACATGACACCTACACATGTTTTTGTTTTTTTTTCACTAGTCGAGTCTTTTCTTCTGATTTAGAATGGTAAATGCCATATATGCCACCTATCTGTGCCGCTGGTACATGTCATGCTTAAGAAATCAAAAAGGTATTTTTGGCATTGGCACGAAAAACACAGACATTAGATGTGCCGTGCGCGCCGGCTTCCCATAGGCACAGTACGGAACAGTCGCCGGCGCCGCATCTGGCCTGCTGGCTAAAATTATAAACATTCTCAGGAAACCTTTTCTCATTCCCTGTTCCTTATCCTATAGAAACTGATGCTCTGAGTTATGAGCCTACCGCAAACTGTTGCATTGATGAATTCCTGAGGTATATAATTAATCTCAACATTGCATGCCAAATGAACTACTTGGGGTACTAAACAACGTTTCTCATGTGTTGAATACTGACAACGAGCTGTATTTAATACTGACAACGTTTCTCATGTGCAGCAACACGAGATTCTTGAAGTACAAGAAGATGATATACCTTATCCTGTAGATAGATACTTGCATGCAATGCAGATAAAGATGAAAGCTTGAATAGCCAAAACATAAACAATCAGTCAGTTACATGCATGACTGCTATCCTATGAATCCGCCCCAAGAACACTTACAATATCCAGGACATGCTCAAGAAGAGTTATCCCTAAAGGACACTTCTCAAGGACATACCTACGGCTTGTTTGCTTGCCCAACTAGAACTGTACAAGCCATGCAATCCTAAAATCTCCAAATACAATAATCAAAAAAATAAAACCTAGAACTTAGAGGCTTCCACACTTAAACCGCTCTGTGACTGTGGGGGTTGCATACTTGCATGCATGAAGGGTGTAACTTCCTTCGGATATTCGTCAGGGATATTCTCTTCTCGTGTAAGAGATGCCTCCATGCACCTCTCTGCTCATCAACAAGTGTCTGATTCCGACCCTGCGAGGGATTAAACTGGCAGTGCATGTCTGTTTGTTTTGATTGCATTCAATAGAGCTCTTACTTGCATGCCCATGAATAGCGTATAGGTGCCACCCGAAACCGATGTTCTCTTATGCATGTCCTTTTTGGCTTCATCTGACCTCTGAGGCAGCATGCAAGCTCCGCCATAAGATTCTCTGCCAACAAAGTTTTTGCATTATGTCAGCAGTTGACAGACTATGACTTATTATTCATACACATCTTTCTTGTTTCTTCATAAATATACCACAGAAAATTAATTCCCTGGTTAAAAAATAAATCTATGATTAGTGCGATTTTAGCATATATTTATTGAGCAAACAAAATGGAGCCTCCACAAGATGTGAAGAATAAGCTAGTCTAACACAAAAGGCTTTTAAAGATAGCAAGCTACTATGATGCTTGTGGACATATTTCTATATTCGATATTTCAATTGCAGCTTTCTAAAATTAATGCTTTAGATTGTATAAAGGAATGTTCAAATCCACAAGCACGTTCAGCATTCCTTCACATATAACATAGCTTGGTTTGGAAATATGTAATCCATCTCCCAAAATGTCCTATTTTTCAAGTTAATGGCTAGTAGAAGCCACTTTTGCATGCAAGTTTCAAACAGTCGTAACAAAAAAGGATCCAAATAGCAGAAGACACACTTTAAGGTCTTAATTGTTTGTTGACCTATCATAGCCTCGATATGAGAAGCTAATTGGATAAAATTGGTTAAATAAGGGGAAAAGGAGAAAAGTTTGGTCTTTGGCTTTCATGCTTATGAGCCATCTATCGTCTTAATTTGTCCTTTCTCCCTTCCAGTCTATAAAATGCCACTTCTCTTGCATGTCTGTCTCCAAAGCAGACTTCCTCCCTTTCCATTTCTTGTTTTTGTCTCCTTTGTTGTTCCCTTCTTTCCTTCCATGGCGAGGAGCTCGAGGGACCATGACATCCCTCAAAATTTTAGAGTATTGCTCGCTGATGGTGATCCAACAAGCCTTAAGTACGAGGAAACATTGCTTCAATCACACAGTTACATAGGTAGTTTACTTCTTCAGAGATGAGTTGGTTCTGTTAGCTGCTATCACTCCAAGTACATTTTTCATGCCTTACTAGAGAAATTGGCCATTCATTGTTGCAAGATCATTTATGAATTGAAACTTCCCGTGCAGAAATTAATTTTCTTGCATGCATCTTGTAGAATTACTTGTTTATTAATTTCCTTTATTTCTTCAACTTATTAAGCAGTGTCATCTCAATCTGTGTTATTTTGGTACTCTATGAGTCTTCAAGGTTTGATTCATCACTCTCCCTTTGCGGGTGTGCACATGTGTCACACTATTTGGTGAGAACTTTAAATGTACTTGCAGATGGCTTCATACCTAATCAGTGGTAAAATGAGCCGTAGTAACATGAGGCCTCACCTTGGTGATCTCCGGAGATTTCAGTCTTCCATCTGGTGAAGTGAAGATTTCTGCTGTCGTCATTGTCGTTGTCGTTTATTGTCGTATTGACCATCATCACTTTTGATTACGCCCACATCCGTGTAAGAGATCTAAAAAGTAAATCTTTGTCGTTTTAAGCAATTTGGCACGGCAATGCAGATACATAAACTAGCAAGCAGAACAAATCAACAGTTCGGGATCATTCTCCTCCTTAAATAGTTAGTGCCAAGATAAAAAGGATCGTCAAAGATACTAATTTGTGTATAGTTTTAGAATAAACTGCGTGAGTTAAGACATAGTTTCTCCTTTCCTTTTGCATCAGGGACCCATTGGTTGCAAGGGAGTTTCTCCTTTCCCTATGGCTGTATTTCTCCAGAGAGTAATAGTAATGTCTGCTTTATTGATCAATGTTCAATTAATTTCTAGTGACTAGGGCCAAATCCATACTCCGCATGGAAGTTTAGTCATTTCTGAAAGCTTTCCTGTAAACCATCCCTTTTGAAAGGAAACTTTCTAGATGTTACTAAGCAAAATATGGAAATTATGAAATCAAGAAGTGAATATCCCATCCACTTTTCATGCAACCCAAAAAGGACACTTAATTCATCAAGCCATATCATTAATTTGATTGTTATGTTTTTCTCTTGCAAAGGCTGATCCGCCATCTTTTAATGGACTAACCTTATGTTGCATGGATGCGTGAAATGAGTATGACTCTACACAGACACATCAAAACGTGATTTTCATAAAATGCAGGATACGACACGGTGGGGGCATGTAGAATAGTACATTACATAACCTTTTTGTTATATGCCATGTGTAAAAGAATATTTCATTGAAAGATACATGACTAAATAATGTATATCAATTAAGTACTTCTGAGCTTAAACATCAATAGCCACCATCAATCAATGCACTGGTTTTGCATTAACTTGCCGGACCTTAAGATTTCAAAATAGGGCTTTAAATTGTGGAAGAAGGGAAAGCATGAGAGCCACTTTAAAGATTTTAAGATAGGGCTCAAGATTTCAATGCACCTTGATGACATAAGCTTCTTGATGTTGTGCATCCGTAGTGTGTTTATCACATGAGGAACCTTCAAAAAAAAGAGGACATGCCGAAAAAGTGTCGGGCATGAGTCGAACGAGAATCCGATGAGTGTCCTGTCTGACATGGACAAGGTCCGCTACTACAAGTGTTTGTGCTTCCTAGTCTTCTAACCAATGTTCTTGCTTGCATAAGCAATTTCTATTTATTTACTTGTTTCTTCATGAATGCATTAATTAATTAATTCCTTTATGATCACACGTGACAAAAGATTCCGATGCTGATTCTATTCTTCATTCCTATTTTCTGTCTAATGATTTCATTTTCCAGTTACTGTCTGCAAGAGTACAGAAGATTCCATCTCTACTCTTAAAAGGACCAATGGGGAATTTGATCTCGTCATAGTAGAAATTCACATGGCTAGCACAACTGGCTCGGAGCTAATTTCACTTGCCAAGCTCAACTTTGGTCTGCCAGTATTTAGTAAGCAGCATTTCATATGAAACTCAATTCGTATGCTCTTTTCCCTCTTATTTTTCCTCTAATGACCCCTTTTTCGCACCCCTCTAACCTTACTACGGTGCAGCAATGTCCAATCATTCTGATTCAGACATAATGCATGAAGCTCTTAGCACTGGAGCTTGCTTTCACTTTGAAAAGCCTATGAATGCTGCTATTATTGACACCATATGGCAGCAAGTATGGAAGAAGAAAACAAAACAAAAGAAATGGAAAGCTACTCTTAAAGAAAAGAGAAACTTTGTACATGCAAGTGATGATGCTTCCACTGGGAAAAATGACGCTTTTAGCAGGCCAAAGATGCCACGTTTAATTTGGGATTATGATCTGCATCAAAGGTTTCTCGTAGCTACGAATGCATTAGGAGCTAGTAAGATTCTCTTTTGTTCTGCATAAAATACCCTTTCAGCTTCTGATGATATTTCTTCTGTTTACTTACAGACTCTATTTCTTTTTACCAGAAGCTTCTCCTAGGAAAATACTTGAACTAATGCATGTTAATGGCCTTGAGACAAAGCATATTGCAAGTCATCTCCAGGTATGGTCTTTAGTCCCCTTCTTCCTAACCAGGAAATCTGTATCTAGATCCTAATCACTAGTTAATAACATTTCTACTGAAAATTGCTTTATACTTCAGTACATAAATAAGATTAATTATGGATATGCCATGAAATCATTAACTTAGTTCTAATATCTTTAATATTAGCTTGAAGTAGCATTGATTTTTGAAATCATAAAATATAACCAATGTCACCTTTTTAGAGCTAGTTTCAGATTTAATAGATGGCACGAGCATTTGGTAGTATCTGCATTCAATACTACTCTTTGAGTTGCGGCAGAAGGAAAATATTACCTGGTTTTCAACGCAGAAACATCGCAAACGTGTGAACAAAGCTCATGGAGCGGATAAGACCAGTGACCAGCAGGGCCAAAAACCCACGGCAGCCAAGGGCAATAAAATCTTTCCACCAAGGGAATCTCATACCTTATACAAACAGATCTTCAGGATGCAGAAATTCAATATAGTACCAGACACAACGGTTCAAGCCTCTAACAATGAGCCGATGTCATACACAGGAAGCATGCAGGCATTGCTATATGAGCAAATAAGAAAGAGACAGAATAGTTCCAGTGTAGAATTCCCAAATCACCAGACTTCACATTCTGTAATGCCTCTTGAACCCCTGCAATACCAACCAGGTATGTCTCAGATGGGCAGCCATCTTGAAGTTGGGGAGATGAGCAATTGTACTAAACAACTGAATCTTGGAGTGGACCAACAACCAACTTTGGGTGATAACTCTTATGTTTACGCTCAAAATCCACACTTTGGGAATCAAATTGGATTATGCAATGGCAGACAGCATAGCCACAGCCCATCTCCATGCAATGAACAGAAAGGATATGCACCAGACATTGCTGCTATAATAGCCTTCCTTGAAGCTGAATTACTGGAAATAGATCAAGCTGAAGGAGTCGAAAATGAAGTATCCTCTGATAAAAGCTCATTGCAAGCTCAGAATAGTGTGCAAGAACACACGTGCAACACTACTCTCAGTCAGGACTTCCATAAAACCATGCCGGATATGAATCAACCTCAAGGTCTTAAAAATGGACCAACCATGGGGGAAAATTCATCAGGAGGCACTGATTGGATGCAAGGGCATGCTTCTAGCACTGGTAATGAGTGGGCCTCTCTGGCAAGCATTCGCGAAATGAGTAAGAACCGAGATGCTCAAAATGAACATATTACTCACCAAAGCTTGCAAATCTTCATCCAAGAGCGTGCCTTTGAAACTACTGATGTGGTTGAAAATAACTCATTGAATCCTAGCATCCCATCAGTCTCAGCTACACCCAATTACCCCACCGATGAAGGTTCCTCAACAGGTAACACAGCTGCTGATGCTCTCAACTTATTCAAGAACTATACCTGTGATCCCAATTTCCCCACCGGCGAAGTTTCTTCAACAGGTAACACAGATGCTAATGCTTTCAACTTATTCGAGAACTATACCTTTGATCCCAATTACCCCACCGATGAAGGTTCTTCAACAGGTAACACAGGTGCTGATGCTTTCGACTTATTCAAGAACTATACCTTTCATCCCAATTACCCCACTGATGAAGGTTCTTCAACAGGTAAGAAAGATGATGATGCTTTCAACTTATTCAAGAACTACACCTTTGATCCGAGCTTTCCGGGTGAATGGGGTGACTTCTAACCTTCTTTTTTTCTCATGAGAC
>OY986968.1:2206068-2260837 GCA_963920575.1 Narthecium ossifragum
TGTTGAGTCCAATTCATTGTGCGGATAGCCGCACCCATATTAGAAACGTCACCGGCGTGGTCCAATCCTTCAACTGTTGACCCGTTTTTCGATTCGAACTCGACTCGAAAACCCCCATCCCAAATCGCTAATTTAATATCGTTCGGATGGGGTTTGCGGGTTTAAATCCGAATTATCACTCCAAAATTTTTTGGATCACATTCGGACTACATAAGATAGATCCAAATTCTCAAACTCAGCTTTGATATCATATTTCAAGTAGACACCCGTCCAAAAGTTTAAGTTGTTAGCTAATAACACACTAGATCCGTGAGAATGAGGCCCAAGTCAGGGAATTAGAAGGTTGTCGAAAGAGAGCAAAAGCTCCATGCAAAAGCATTCGTTGACGAAGAATGGAGACAAGCCTGCTTGGAGGGCAGCAATGGTGACAAGGGCGACTACCCCGATGTAAGAAGAAGAAGATATTACAAACACATGGCAACTTCACATCTTTTCACTTTATATCTTCTTCTGCCACTCTAACCACTCTACTTGTTTCTCTCTCTACTCACACTAAAATGCACGTCACACCTTATTGTTTAGCTCTCTCTCTCTCTCTCTCTCTCTCTCTCTCTCTCACGCACACATAAACACACGTCTTAAAAAGTATGAGGCTAGAGGCTATGTTAGTGCATTGTGCACACTTTATACGGCACCAAGGTGTGCTGCTGACATGGCTTGCCACATCAGCAATAAAAATACACGTGTGCCTAAAACTTTAAAAGAAAGAAAACACGTGGATAAAAATGATGTTTTTTGTTGATGTGGAATTTGTTTGCTTTCATGTGCTTTATTTCGATTCTTTAATTATTCACAAGTTCTACGTGGGAATGTTCAGGTTTCACATGTCATGAAAAATATGGGCCCGCGTGTAATTTTTGTCTGATGTGGCAATCCACATCAGCAGTACACCTTGCATATATGGTGCCACATATATGGGCTGCTGGCTTTTTATTTCCCAGCTCCCTCTCTACTACTTTTATTACAGAAACCTTATAAGTTTTGGCATCTCTCTCTCGCTTTCGTTCTATTTAATTTCCTCAGAACAGAAGAGATCGAAGAAGAGAGAAGAGGAGAAGAGAAGAGAAGAGGTGACATCAGGAGACAACAATGGATCCTTCATACAACTCAGTCCATTTCTCATATCCATCATTCCCTGCAGCCCCTCTCCTACGCAACTACTTCCAGGTATCTATCTATCTATCTATATATATCATATATCCCTTCTCCTCAATTATGTATGAATATGAGATTTAGAACACCTGAAATAAATAAATTATACGATCGATTAATGCAAGCCCAATTAAGAATTTGCTAATAATCTATCTTTTGTAGTACTGTTTTTGAAGGTAATCATAATTCTATCAAATATTGCGGTA
The DNA here is from genome assembly GCA_963920575.1 of Narthecium ossifragum. Lineage (NCBI taxonomy): Eukaryota > Viridiplantae > Streptophyta > Magnoliopsida > Dioscoreales > Nartheciaceae > Narthecium > Narthecium ossifragum. The sequence goes on from OY986968.1 coordinate 2,207,487, forward strand.
TTTTATGTGCATGTGTATATATATTAATCTTTTATACATAGGTGGAAACTCCTGCGCCAATTCATCGTTCGTCCAAATTTGTGGAATTAGAAAGGCACCATCTGGAGATGTTCTGGCAGCATCAGATGCTGGAACTGAAGCATTTTTCAGGTGAATTTTTTGTTCTTTTTCCAGATGAGTGGTAGAGAGAAGCTGGCAAATTAAGTAGTGATTTTCTTTTCAAACGATCATTAAACGAATGTTTTTGGTGGCAGTGCATAGAAACCTTCAGCTTCCAGTTGCTAGAATCAGAAGAATGATGAAGCTAGACAATGATGTAAAGGTTTGCCTATGATCATATCTTATGTACCTTTAATTAGTTCATACAAATCTAGTTTCTCATTCTAGTACTCTAGTAATTATTAATCAATCAATCAATCTGAGCTTTTTGGCAGTTCATATGCTCGGATACACCAAGATTACTGACGAAAGCATGCGAGCTCTTCATCTGGGAGCTCACATTACGTTCATGGCTGCAGACGGAGCAACAAGCAGGGAGGAAGATCATGAGGAAGTGTGATATCGCCATCGCAGTCAGCCATGCTAATCATCTGCAGTTCTTGATGAATGTTGTCACAAAAGATCAATAGCTGATCTGATGATCAGCTTTTGTTCGTGAATTGCATTAATGCTTGTGGTTTTTTGTAATTAATATCAACAGTTTTAAAGCCAATAATTAAGCTGATGACGATTTTCTCTAGAATCAACAACAAACACTCATGTCATGTCTAATGTCGACTGGGCCCATAATTATTTCCAAGGCCGGCCTGCTCCAGAGTTTGGGCGCAGAAACCAACGATATATTCCATTAGACAATGAAGCCCAGGCCCGGCCTGAGAAATTTTCCGGCTTGAATAATGGCCCCAAGCTTGGCCCGAGTAATATTATTTCCCCAAAGCCGAAAAAGAAAAGGCTTGGGCTGTCCGACTTCGTTTGGGCCACTTAGTCCATTATCATTAATTAGCTCTCGTATAGCGTTGGCATGCCATATGACCGTGTGAGATGAACTTCTCTCTTCTTCTTCTTGTACTTCTACTTCTACTTCTTCTTCTTCTTCTTCTTCTTGTACTTCTTCTTCTTTTTCTTGTACTTCTTCTTCTTCTTCTTCTTGTACTTCTTCTTGTACTTATTCTTCTTTTTCTTATACTTCTTCTTCTTCTTCTTGTACTTCTTGTACCTCTTCTTCTTCTTATACTTATTGTACTTATTCTTCTTCTTCTTTTTGTACTTCTTGTACTTCTTCTTGTTATTCTTGTACCTCTTCTTCTTCTTTTTTTCGTACTTCTTCTTCTTGTACTTCTTCTTCTTGTATTTCTTCTTCTTCTACTACTTGTACTTCTTCTTCTTTTTCTACTTGTACTTCTTCTTCTTCTACTACTTGTACTTCTTCTTCTACTACTTGTACTTCTTCTTCTTCTTCTACTTGTACTTCTTCTTCTTCTTCTTCTTCTTGTGCTTCTTCTTCCTCTTCTTCTTGTGCTTCTTCTTGTACTTCTTCTTCTTCTTCTTTTACTACTTCTTCTTCTTCTTCTTCGCTGAATTTTAAATTTCGAGAGAAAATACTGAGAAGATTTCTAAAATACAAAATAATCATTCCCTTGACTTAGTGGAGCTTGAGTGGATGTTTCTATCAAATTGTTCATTCCAAACGATTATCAAATAAAATTTTCAGAAATTTCTACACTGACCATTAACCATCAACGCTATTTTATCCTATTAATTTAATAGATTTCAAATGCTTTCATTTTGATCTCTCATAGAAGGTGATGAGTTTGAGATCGAACTCATGACCTCTGCTCTGATACCATGGTAATTTTAACCATTGAACTCAAAAGCTTATATCATTAAGAGAGTGCAAGCCTATGTTCATATAATCTAAGCCTATGTGTCAGCTCAATTTGCTTCGTATTTTGTACTGATAGGTCTCTAAAATGTACTTATTATTTTATTGAATTTTCTCCTCTTAAAGCGCGCACCACGTGTTAGAGAAATTCAAAATGGCAACACATAGACCATTTATTGAAATTGTCGTATATGCATGCCGTTTAAGCATCACGTTTTAGAGCATATTCAAAAACCGTTACTGACATTTGCGTTACAGATTTCTCTTTTTATAGCCAGGATGAAGAATGAAAATGTACGACTGCCTTCGAGGGGTTTTCACCTCCGTCCTCCGCCTTATAGTTTCCTCCGTGAAATTTTTTCTGTTTTAGGCATGCGCACAATTATACTCCATGGTAAGTTCAGTCCCTCCACGTTGTCATGCATGGTGAAGGAAGCAAGAGCAAGGTTTTTCTAAGCAAATACATCTCCATTGACATTGCAACGCTTGTCTATTAAGTTTTCATCTTCTCCTTATTTGCTTTCCTTCCCTATACTGCTTTTATCTTGAGTTAGCAATAGTAATCAAGCACTTTCTCATTTTGTTATATGACCTATATAATATTTCTCTTTCAGCTTGATAATTATTAATATTAGTATATCCTTCCCTGCTTTCAGGTAAGCTGTTCAAGCTTGTATTTATCCACCATAAATGCAATAGGTCTTAATGCAAAATGGCACCCAAGTTGGCATGGGAGGTATTGGAAAAAATCCGGCAAGGGAGGTATTGTTCTTATAAATTCTTTAAAAATCATATATGATCGTGGCCATGATTGCTGATGCTTACACACACACATGTTTATACACAGGGGCGGACTCAAATGTAGGCTGCCCCAGGCTGCAGCCTGGACAGCCCAGAAGAAAAGTCCATAGGCCCAGCTCACTTAACACCTAAAGAAAACTTATCTAGCACTAAATCCAATACAGTCCAGCCCATGAGAACCCAACTTTTTTTTTTTTTAATTACTTGAGCCAAAGGCTAAAAGTTAGTCGAGGACAAAGGCCGCCCAAGAGTCCCCCCAACCCCCAAACTTGGGCTGGGCCATACCAATTGGGACGGGGTCTATCCATAGTCCCACTTTTTTTCTGATTAGTTATATTCCCACATTAGTATGAACACGTGCTGAAGAATATCATAATATAGATGCTTTACAACCCAAATTTTCGGCAAAAATTACATACAAAGCAGTGGTATTAACTCTTAACAAATTACTCACAACAAACCATTAATTGAGCTCGTAGTTGTTATAAGCCAAGTAAGCTATTAGGATTTAGTTTCCCTTTATATGAGCATATATAATATATATACTAGCATTAGTGGTTAATTTTTTACCCATAAAATTTTGCTAGAGCTTTAGGGCGGGCAGACTTCAGGTCCGGAAGCATATATATATATATATATATCATTTTTATATAGGTGCATGGTTATAAAATAACCTGACTTTGTCCTACGTTGAGTCTACGTGGAGGGAGAGTTAATGGGAGAGAGAGGAGGCCAGTGTTGAGTTATTGGAGAAGGCGGGGTATATGCACGTGTGAATGGGCTTCTCTTAACTCCGTGCGGTATTCTCTTGGTTCAATCCCCCGTCTTACTTGTGCTTCTAAACTTACCTACATGTATATATCTGTCTATCTATCTATCCATTTGTTCTCTTCTAAATGGAGATTTTGAGACTTACTAGCCCCTCTCTTTCTCTGTATATATCGTTCGGTGTATGTTGATTCTAACTAGGCATGGAATAAGTACTCTATATATCTAATTTCTTAAGCCAAGAGAGTTTTTTCTCACAAGGGTTGCATTAGTAGCAGTATGTCGACCTAGTTTTTATTTAGCAAAGGGAAGAGGCGAGAGAAAGAGACAGTTAACATAATAAAACTCCACCAAGATTGCAAGCTAAGAACCATGCAAGAGGTGTACAAGTTTCAGAGGGCATGCAGCTGCGCTAGCGGTCTGGTCTGATCTCAGTTGTTTGAGGGAATCAGGAGGGAATATTCCCCTTTTCATTTGATTTCTAGGTATCTAATCGCATGCTCTTACGTACATCGCTGGCATGCACTAACTGATGTTCGTTTGGCTAGCTAGCTGGTAGTTAATTAACCCCGTTAATTCTCATTATGGACTATATATGGAGTTGAAGGATTTGGGCTAAATAAATTGGTTCTGGTCTTCAAGCTGCAGGTTGGTCCTTTCTTGGTTGAAACTAATCCCCTCATTCGTGATGTCCAAATCGTTTTAATTTGGAGAAAGTTTCAACCAACTAATTAACTAAACCCAAATCCTTAAACTCCATATTATAGTTATAAAATAAAAATAAGAGAGAGAGAGAGCGCTAGCTGGGTCATTAACTACAGTAGCTGACGTACGTCAGTTACTGCATGCATGCAAGTGATCATAAAAGACTGCATGCATGCGGCCTGCAGCATGAATGACTTAGATATGGGAATCTTCAATCCTGATTCCACCGTTGCTGACGTCAGTCTCTGAGCTAGCTGCATGGCTCTCTGAAACCTGTATCCCTCTCACGTGGTTCTCGCACTCTCTTTTGGCCGGGTTTCCTTAAATGCATGCATGTCTCTCTAGATTTCTCTAATCTCCTCTTTTTCCTATATAAGAAGTAGGACGTCTGCAACCCTAGTGGGAACAAAATTCTCTTCGCTTGAGAAAGATAGAGCTAGTAGTTATATATCTTCCCAGATAGAGAAACAATTAATGGAGTCCTCCAAGGATTCCTCAGCCCAATCACCCTCTCATTCATCACCACCCCCATCATCTCCAGCATCTTCTCCTCCTCCTCCTCCTCCTCCATTGCACGACTTTCTGCCGGTGGCCGCCGAGCCTCAACCTGCAGATACGGTGCAAGAGGTGAAGCTTTCGAATATCTAGCTCGAAGTTTAATTAATTCCTTTATTATTAATTAGGATTTAGGAAGATATATGTCAACCTTAATCTTTCTTAATAGATTATTCTGTGCATGGTTTATTTATGTGCAAAGTTGAAATGCTTTATTTTGCTCTCTCTTGTAGGCGGAAGGCCCATCACAATCTCCTTGCTTGCAGCTCAGCGAGCTGCAAAGGCGGCACTTGGGCTTTTTTTGGCACTGCCAGAGGCTGGGGATGCTTCGGCCTGCTGGCTGTTTAAGACAATGTTAGCATTAATGATTAGCTTCATTTAGACATGTCAATTTGAAACATCTAAGAATCGAATTGATTTCTTCTAAATGATGATCAGGTCTTGACTTAATAAACTCTTCATATATGTGTATTTTGCAGTCCACCGCCGGTACGAGTTCCCCCTCGCTAGAATTAAGAGGGTAATGAAGCTGGATGGGGATGTGAAGGTCTGCATTTTCCACCCCTCTCTCTATAATATAATGTAATATATATATATATATATATATATATATATATATATATATATTAAACATTTTTGTGTGTCATTATATACTTATTAAGTTAATTTCCTGGCAGCTCGTGAGCTCTGAAACGTTAGTAATATTCTCTAAAGCATGTGAGATGCTTATATCGGAGCTCACTATTCGATCATGGCTGCATGCTGCAACGATAAGCAACAGTCAGAGTTTGAATAGAAGCGATATTGCTCATTCAGTGCTACATGCGAGGGAGCTCGAGTTTTTAACAGATCATGCTGTCGATGAGGATCATGATTCATGAGGCCAGTGCAATTGATCATTCCCGGCCGCTGAAGGAGATTGGAATTTGCTGGAATATATATTTATGGATGGATAGATTGAAATCTTTTCATATTCATGGATATATTTCTATTGACATAATTGCGATAATTAATTCTTGTAAGCTACACGTTTCAATAAATTTCAGGTTGCTGAATTATGTATATGTTTGCAGCAATTGCAAGTTAATGTTTTGCTATGGCCAGCCATGCATGCATTACCAATTAATGCAAATTATGGGTGCTTAAAACTTGAATCCACACATGTTTCTTTCTATGCCTCAAGTCCTATATATAGTGTCAACTTATGACACGGGCGTGAGTTTGCACCTTGTAACCGAGTAACAGGCTCAACTAATGAAAAGAAAAGGATTCATGCCATCCTCTGAAGTTGGATGCAGGACATCAGGAATGGATTAAACCAGAAGCGCCAAATTTTGAGGAAGATCGAGCCCAACTTGTTCAAATCCAGGCTGCCGATGTAAACTAAGAAAGTACTTGCATGCAACTTATTGTAATTAGATGCGTGATATTATCTCTTCTCACATCCGTTTGCTTAAAATAAATACAAAATGAGAACATGAAAAAAGATCACACCTTTGGAAAGTAGAGCAACTTTCTTGACCTCCAACTAATCGTGTCAGTGCTAGAATACTAAGTCATGAACCACCAGCGAACTTCTCGCTACACCAACTAACAACCAGCAAACTTCTCGTGTCACTGTGGTTTTGCATGAGAGAATGCTTTAATTGTACCCACAACCGTGTAAGTGCTTTAGCTTTGTATATATAGTACTATCTCAATCGTTGAAACCCAAACGTACGTAGAGGTTAAAGGGGAAAAAAAAGTAGGAAATTATTGGGGGAGAGGAAAGGAAGCATAGCTTTCTGGAGTTGTAGGAATGGGTTCATAGAGAAAGAGATGGTGATCACAAATTCACAAGCCATACTTTCCTATGCCACCCATTCCTATGATTCCAGGTTGCTACTTCCTTTCCCGTTCACCTCTTTGATTGCTTTCCTGGATAGGATTCAGGTTAGCTATATTTTTTTTTGAGTTCTGTTAACTTGTGATAATTGTAGGCTTGTAGCTATTCTATGTCCAAGTCTTCTTCTTGATATATTAACGCAGGACCCCCATGGGAATATTTCAGATGGGGATGATTTATTTTTGGCAAAAGTTTGTAAAGAAGATCGTTGGGAACTTCCGATATTGCAAGTAAAAATTAATTACTGGTTTCTTTGTGAAGATAGCAATTGCTGCTTTCTTTTGCATCTCTCTTCTGATTAAGCATTGTCATGCATGCTGTTCTTCTGTAACGACTAACGTCTGCAAAAGAATATCAAATTAGATATTGGATATGTAAATTTAAGAACGGTTGGATCTCTTAAAAATAGTGCTTGATGATTTATTTTGCCAAAAAATCATAATACCAGGAAGCAAGAGTGGTGACTGTCTGATCCCAAGAGAGTTGAACCAGATTGCTCAATAGGTGGCGGCCTGGGGGCGGTGGTCGGGAAGAACTCTTTGATTTTTTTTGTTTTTTTGCTGTTCCTGTTGGCGTTCGAATATCCAGCCTTGGGCTTATCTAATCAAAAAAAAAAAAAAGCAAGAGTGGTGACTGGCGGTGAGCATTGCAATACTGTGTTTAATCTCTGCAGTTCTTTAATCGCTTCGATGGAGGAATGAAACTTTATCTAGTTAAACGGAATACTTTCAGGTACTTGGACATCATCAAAGTGCCTCCCATATAGATGAACATTGCAATCATTTCTTTCCAGAAATTAATGGGATCTTAATAAACTTCAAAGAGAAGTGGTAAATTACTTCAACGATGATTGTTTTTATCTGAATAGATGTGTCCATTATCAATTATTTACTTTTTGTCATGAAAGAAAATTAAGAAAAAAGTGTCGGAGATGTCTAATATTGTATTTACGGTATAAATAATACGTCTCTGAAGCTGTATCTTGGTATAAAGTGATTTGCACTCCAAACATGAAGATATTGACGGCATTAAAAGATTTCATAACTTTCAAAATGGAAACAATAGAGGCATAAAAATCATTAAATAAATAGGGAGGATATTGATAAAAATAAGGAGAAGTAACCCTATTAAGGGCTCGTTTAGTACGGGGTTAGTTTATTCCGGGTCAAGAGATTTTGGGTTAGGAAAATTAAAGTGAAAATAAAGTAATAATGATTACTTTGAATAAGAAAAAATAGAGTGGTAGTAGTAGGTGGAATGAGAATAAATGAGTAATGATTACTTAGATTAGAAAAAAGTAGTGTATGGGGAAAAGTATGGAATAAGGGGGTCATTCCCCTCTTATTACCATACCAAGCGAGACGTAAGGCCCATTTGAAAATATTTTTGATGGATCATGTGAAAAGAAATATATTACTTGATGATGCTCCAAATAAAGTATTTTTTGCTACTTTCGACTTTGGGTAATGCGCAATCTGTTATCTTATAAATTTTTTTATTTATTTATTAGATGAGCCAAAAGGCTAAGAACTACATCACACTACCAAATACAATCTAGAGCCGCATGCCCATCAACCCTCGACCAAATAAAACTCGTTTGGAGACTACGACAGTAGCGAGCAATGCTATCCGCTGCATAATTGCTAAGCCTGGGAATATGCAAAAAGGACACAGACTCAAAAGCTAACACTTCAAACCATATCTCCCTTGCCAAGCCCTCTAGCTCCTTCGGCCAAAGTCTGGCACCATTGAGGATCTGAACAATCTCCAATGAATCAGATTCCACCATAAGCTTAGTAATACCCCTCGACTATGCCTCTCTAATAGCCAAAGCCACCGCGACCATATATCTCACCATGTAGAGCTGAACCCACACCAACCGCCCAACCCAACGCCCAGTCTAAGGAACCAGAGCGAGAAGAGCATACCATGCCAATAGCTGCAGAGAAGGAGTTGGGCTCAAAGGATGCATCCGTCTGTAGAACCTGAAGTCAATGACAAGGCCTTGAAGCATCGCAGTTAGCACCAGTCTTGGATGGAGCTCAACCGCAACTGCTCCTTAACCAGTCTGGAGACTCTGCAAGCCAAAGCCTATGCTAAATCGCCCTCCAAATCGAATATGATGCTGTTGTTATCTTATAAAATAAAAGGTACCTTTTTTGTATCTAATGTTCTGAAAATATACACAATGACGCCGAAACTCCAACGTTGTTACATGTGTTAACGACAAGACTAATTTTGACTTTTATCGATGGATAAGTTTTTAACACGTGGCATATGAAAGAGAATCAGTGAGAGAGAATATAGAACAAGAGAGAGAGAGAATGAGAGAGAATTAGGGAGAGAGAATCAGGGATAGAGAATATAGAACAAGAGAGAGAGAGGAGAGAGGAAGATGAATGACGATCATCCATGACTCGGAGTCGTCGAAGGATCATCAGGAAGGTGTCGTAAAGCCTCGAGAAAGTCTTCATGTGGTCAGAGTGGTGGCGGAGGTGCTTGGATGTCGATACGGTGGTTGGAGGAGAGAAAGGGAGCTCGAGGGAGAGCTTCGACGCGGCAATCGACGTGAGACAAGAGAGAGAGAGAGAGCCCGCATAGGCATCTCTCTCCAGCCCACTCTTCTCTTCTCACTCTCCTCTCTCCTATATATATATCACCTCTAGATCTCTATCTCACTCCCAAACATGTCTCCCCCGTTAGAGGTCTGCTCCCTGCCCTCCTCCTCTTCTTCTATACCAAAACACACTAATTGAACTAACATTTTAGACTACCAAACAGCCGAACCCAGCACAGAGCAACTCCATTTCAACTTCTTTTTTAGCATATCGACGCGCATGAACATACACAAACGAAGACTAATAAGTAATATAGTAACCAATTAACTCTCTTCATCTCTCAAACCCAAGAGAAGAAGACACTCTCTTTTGGCCTTGAACTCTCCAGAACCAACCAATATGTCAGCACCACTATTGTCTGACTCTCCTCCGCCGATCAGGTCCTCGCCTTCGTCTCCGAACACCAAGTAGGGACCATACCCGAGCGCAAAGCAGTTCGCAACATCGCCATGGTCCTCATCATGCTGGTTTGCGCCATGACCCTCGCCTTCTTCTTCTACGCCACCACCCGCCTCCTCTTGGCCCGCTTCCGCCGCCTCCAGCGCCAACATCTCTCCGCTGACGCCCAAACAAAGCAGCTTCACCTGGACACCACATCCGTCCTATGAGAATCCCCCAAGGGGGTGAATTGTGTGGATCCGGTATCTTGATGATGGTATTCACCTTAAGGATGTTTGGCTGAGTCGGATAGCCGAGTAAGCAATCTCATAACACATGTGAGTGAATCGGGGACATATCTATATGTCTGTTAATCGCCTTTTATAAAACAACACATTTTAAAGTCGTGATGACAATGATTTCATCAGAAAACTCCAGATTAAGCGTGTTATCTCGAGATGGTTGACCTACAGTTGGGAAGTGTTCCCGGTTTTTATCTCGTAATACATATTGTTGATGTATTCACAAAGCCTCAAACTCACCTTGATTTGGAATGCTTGCAACACAAACTCCATGCATAGTTTGAGGGGGGTATTAGCCGTATGAAATCAATTCAAAATTTAAAAGATTTAAACGACTAGCACAATTCTAGCTTATTATGATAATAGTGTTGATTGTTCTGCTAGTTTCTTGCAGTGTTTTTATTTGTTGTCATGTAAAACCTTGCCTTATATATATATCTCAATCATGATTATAAATATATCTTGCACCCACGATTACAAGTGTGGTGAGATTTCAACATCCATCGAATTCTCTACTTAGGTAGTTTGATCATTTCCACCGGACACCGGGCTGATGAAGAGCTGATGCAACTCGATAGCTTGAATCCTACCTAGGCAGCTAGGCTCACCAACAATAGCAAACCCATTCGACCAGGCCCACCCACCAACAATACTCCAACGCTCCTAAACTCTCACTAGCATCACGGGCCAAGCCCTTCTATATTATTGTGTTATTGACTTAAAGGTCGGTTTGGGTGTGCCTTCGTGCTGCCCAAGTGCACTTTTTTTAGACGGACCACAGATGGGCTCATAATAATGTCGTTTGGGAAGTAATCGTGGATTGGTGGGGACAACACCCAAGTCAGAGGCAAAATAATTTATAGGTGCTTTAACTTTGTCATGACGGTGGTGTAAAAACATAACATAACTACAAAAGTTATTTGTCTTTAATTGACTCCAATTTTCGTAGGAATGCAAACATAACTACAAAGGTTTAGATGATAGAATGCGTCCAGTTAGCCCGGTTCTCGTTCTTAACAACCTCAAAAGTTTAACATAGACTTTCCTCCATGTATGTTGCAGTCTATGAGAGAATTCGACATGATTTAACATTGCCCTTACATTTTTTTTTTTTGAGCAGATAAGCCCGGAGGCTGGTGATATTAAAATAACAACAACTATACAACAAGACTACATCCCAGACCAACTAGGACGGTCCAACTAGAACCCAACACATCACTTGGTTCAACAAAAATAAGTTCTACAAAATACAATGAGAACCAAAATGAGAACCAAAATGTTGGAACATTGCCCTTACATGCATTGCATAACGTAACTACACACATATGGTGTCACAGGGTTACTTCGGAACTCTTCTCAATTTGATAGACAATGTAATGTGCTTGCCTTTTGTGAAAGTGAAGACAGTCATAGTTGCTGCTCTTGAGGATCAACTATATCTGTGCAGTGGCGGATCCAGAATTTATATGAAAGGGGGACGATTTTAATAGAAAAAATTTACTATAGAAGAAAATATATAAGTAATTAATTAAAAAATTCAAAATAAGCATATTATTACAGTACCATAGCTATAAAAGTAAACAATTACAATTGTTTCATCCGAGTTTTCATACTTTGATAGTATTACATAATATCTTCATTAGGAACATCGTCAAAAATTTCTTTTTCTAAGCAATCAGTAAATTATTAAGGGGGTCAAATCTAATTTGGGAGGGGGGGCAATTAAATATTCTATATATATTAGATAGGTTTTTTTTTTGCTAGGGGGGCGTCTGCCCCCCACCTCAATATGTGGATCCGCTAGTGTCTCCGTGGGTAAATAAGCTTGGCTACGTAGGAATTGAATGACTGAAAAATGGGTAAATGCATTCTTAAAATTGCTTTATACTTTTCCTACTTCTGCAAATTAAGCCACAGGCAAATTACAAACTCACAATGCTGAGACAAAGTTGAAGGAGATGGTGAAGTGCTTCTAGTTCAGCAAGCATTGATTATTCACATATAGTTGTTTTTGTTTCATGCATTGCTTTTCTTCAAATATGTTGTAGTTATCTACATTGACATTCCCCTAAGACTAATGACTCAAAGCATATTGATATTTTCTAAACTATTTTATTTATGCAGATCGTTGGTACAAACAAGGAATGGGGTATTCATTTATGGCTTGTAAAATGAACTAAGACTCGTCATTAGAAAATTTAGTTCCGATGTACATTCCTACCTTTTGCACTCAAAAGTGTATTTTATGTTTGTAGTAAAGCTAGGAGGAGTAAGGGAGCCCTTACCACCGGACATCGTGCACCTGAATCCACCGCCAAACCCCAGCTCCGAAGAGTCCTTCGGCCACGCAACAGCGCGCCAGCATCACAACGGCGATGCTCAGCCCCTCAGACATGATGAGTGGCTCGGACCTGGCTGAGGCCATTGAGGCCAGAGGGTTTGGGAAGTTCCGTCTAGGAAAGACAGCCATGTCACCGGTATTCCTTCACAAGCTCAGAAGCAAATGGAGTTTTACCTTGTTTGGGCGCTTCGTCGGGGGCCGTGTTGGCATAGAATTCCTCCGGCGGAGATTGGCGGGGATGTGGAAGACTGAGGCTCCATTCCTAGTAAAAGACATGGCCCGGGGTGTCTTCGCCTTCAAGTTCGACTCCGAGGAGGACATGCTCTGTGTGCTCACAGGCAGTCCATGGATGGTGGATGGGCTGATGCTATCTCTCATTCGCTGGAGTAACTGCTTTCGTCCAACGGCATCAGCGTTCACGAAGGCTCCCGTCTGGTTGCGCATATCGGACTTGCCGCCGGAGTTCTTCGACAGGACGGCGATCTTCGACATGGTGGCGGAGGTGGGGATCCCTCTAGCCATCGAGATCGTCACCAAGTTCACCGATCGCTGCAAATACGCACGCGTCTGCGTTGAGGTCGATCTCACGGCCCCAGCGTGTATTGGCACATACTTGCCGCGTGAAGGCACCGGGGGCGAGCAGGACTTCTTCCTCCAGCCTTTTATCTATGAGAACATCCAGCTCTGCGATCACTGCGGCTTCCTAGGACATCGCGAGGATAGGTGTGCGGAGAAGAAGATCCACAGGCAACAGCAGTCACCTGGAACCCACACAGGTGATGAGGAGTGGACCAGGGAAGGAAGCCAAACTCCAATACACCAAGGGGGAGCTCAAGCCTCTGCGGATCGGATGGACATTGAACAAGGTGAAGTGGAGGAATCTGTAGCAGAGCAAATACCTGGTACGTGGCATACGATGCATAATCGCCGCCGCTGGGCCAGGAGAGGAACCAACGCACAGCCGCCGACGTCGGCCGCTCAGCGACTGATAAGACTTGAAAAGTGCACAAATCACCTGTTGAACGAGGTCTTGTTAGTCTCCGAGTAATGCTATTTTGATAGTCTATGATGTATTTCAGGCATAAGAGCCTTCAATGACGATTAGATCATGTTTGGTGCTAAAACGAACAAATAAAGACATGCTAGGAGCAAAGGAATGAAGATGGATTGGCTTTGAAGATTAACCTATACCTGCTCAGAAAGAACCATATGATTAGCCATATATGGTTGGAAAGCTCTTGAAGTCTAGTTTCTGTAGAATTTTACGGTTTGTGATTCCGAGTTTTCTAGAGGAAGTTACGGCAATTTTAATACCGATGGCGCAGTCTGGATGGCAAGCAGTAAATACGCTGAAGGGTCCGATCGATCCGACCCCCAGAGTCCGATCGATCGGACTATGCAGAAACCTCACAGAACCTATATTTTTCAGCTATTCACCTCCCGATCGATCCCTCGATCGCTCCTACTGAGTCCGATCGATCGGACACCCAGAGACCGATCGATCGGACTCGGGAAAAGTGAGAAATTGACGATTTTTATTCACCCGATCGATCGGACACTCATAGTTCGATCAATCGGACTCGAAAATGACCGTTTCCTTGATATTTATCAAGCAAAATCAAGGGCCAAGATCTAATCCGAGTTAAGGTGGATACCTAGGCTATAAATAGGCATCTTTTAGGGTTTTTCAGGGTTTTTTCTTCTCTCTTGGAGAGGGAGAACAATTTCTTTCTTCTTTTTAACTTTTATTTATAGATCTTTGGGAGGAAATCCATGGCGGAAGAGCTTCATCAACCTTCATCTATGGATCAAACCCTAAAGATGAGTAGCTAACTTTTTACCATGGGATTCTTATGATGTAACTAAGATTTCTATTAGGGATTTCTTAGATCTAGGGTTTGTATAACTCTTTGTTTAGCTTATATGGATTGATTTCTATTTTCTTTTATACCTTGATGTCGATTTATTGCTGGATGTTTGGATTGTTCTTGTTTGCACTTGATTCCGGAGCTTGTGTGTGCTGAGGCTTGGATTGGATTCATCCAAATAAGAGGACCATGCTAGTCCCATGGTATCTCGGATGAAATCTTCTTCGTGATTAGCGGTTGTATAGTGCTAGTCCCACTATAGTAGTGCTAGTCCCACTACGTTCCATCCCTAATCCTTCATACATCCTACTTTTGTAGATTTGGCCATCAATATGGTAAATCCATCTTGATCTCACACCTAAATCCATATCCGTACTACTACTTGCGATGAATTTATCCTAATAAGAGGCTTCATTAGCAGTGAACGTAACTAATCATTCGGTCACTGATAATTAGATAATTGTTCTTGCCAACAAGGAATCCTAAACAGAACTTGTTGAGTGATAAGGAGAACTAGCCATTCACTTATCAACTATTAGAAAGCCATTCATCGTGTTTGCATGCCCTGATCTTAGGAAGACCTGGTAGAATCATGGTTATTGATTAAGAATTCCATGGTATCTTTTCTCGTATTTATTAATCATTTAGTATAAACTTAGTTTAATTTCAATCCTAAATCTTTTATCAACTTATCGGTAGGAAAACTTAGATTGAGTTTAGTAGTTTAATTATTTTCCTACGCATTCCCTGTGGATTCGACTCGGACTCGCTGCTATCTACCCTTAAAGTAGTTAGTTAGTAGTTTGATTATAAATTTGTAATTTTGATTAGACTTGTTAAGACTACGACACTTTTCAAGTCGTATCAGCGACCCAGAGGTGGCGAGCCTGGTAGCACTGCGGTACGGACGCTCCCGCCACATCAGCCGCCAGCTCAGCATAAAGCAGCGACAAGCTCTGACGTAGGAGCGAGACACCTGGCGGGGCAGCATCAGGGCTCTGACACGGTACGGGCTGGAGGCGCTAAGGTTGGTGGGGGTCGGATCGCGACAAAGAACGATATCACCAGCGACAGCGAGGGCACGCCGATCTGGGAAGGGGATGACGGCGCTCTCCCTAGGGCACGAGGGGTCCCCGAACCCTCAAGCGTCGCCCTAACCACTCTTAAGAACCTTCATGCTGGGCCTCAGCCTGCGAGGCCCATCAAGTCATGGGCCCAAGTCACCAACGCCGGATTTCTTAGGCGCGGATCCAGCTCCAACAGGTTCAGTCTGATTGCCCGGACCATGGCTGACCTTGAAGATGATGAACTCGCGACACTATCTTTGCAGGAGGTTGGTTGGTACGCGCGTGAGAGGAACAGAGGCAACCGCCCCGGCCCGCTCGTCGTCCCGAGGGGATACATGATGGCTGACTCCACAGACTCACCTGCTCTCAGTGATGATGATAGAGATAGGGCGCACCAGAGCGGCCTCTTGCTTCTCAAGCAGGCGCTGCATGGTGAAGGCCCGGACCACATGATGGAAGACACTCACCAGGCTCCGGAGGAAGGCATGTGCACTCCCAGGCAAGACATGGAGGTGGCGGAGGACAGGCCCATCCCGCCAGGCTTCACTCCGCGAAGAGAAGACACAGAGCAAACACCGTACCCAGTTGAGAGCCAAGCCAAACGCTTCAAACAAGATGCAGGGGTCGAGTAGCCCCTTATGCTCGGAGTTTCCCAATGAGAATGTTGGCATGGAATTGCCATGGGTTGGGCCCAATAAGAGCTATAGGCGCGTGCCGTCGCCTGCTCAGGAAGCATAAGCTAGACTTCCTCTTCCTTCTAGAAACAGTGGTTGTAGGTGACAACATGGATTTCATCTCCCAATGTCTTGGAGCATCTTGGCGCGCATTCCTACTTCTCTCTCAAGGTAGGCACGGCGGAATTCTGGCAATATGGAGAGCTTCCATTGGCAGCGTTTCTTTTGAACACTACACCGACCAAGCGATTCATGGCATAATCACCACAGAGGGCCTTGGTCAGTGGTTCGTGTCGGTGGTCTACGCAGCCCGCAAAGGCAGGGATCGCAGAGTCCTCTGGGAAACGTTGAGGAGGATCAACACGTCCGGATGGCCTCACCTCATCATTGGTGACTTCAACGTGCTGGCCAATTCTGAGGAGAAAAGAGGTGGCGCGGGATTCAGGTACTCCACGTCCGTGACTGACTTCCTTTCCTTCATCACCCATAACGAGCTGATTGATCTGGGCTTCAGAGGACCTTCCTTTACATGGTCCAACCAGCAGTATGGGCGGGCTAGAATATTGGAAAGGCTTGACAGAGCTCTTGTCAACCCGCTTTGGCGCGCCTGGTTTCCTCAGGCAGAAGTGATACACCTCTCTCGCTGTAGGTACGATCACAGGCCAATCCTACTCGACCTGGTTCATGTGAGAGATTGCCATGGCCCATCCCCGTTTCGTCTTCAACAAATCTGGAACGTACACCCCTCCTTCAAGCTAGGAGTTGCCAGGGCTTGGAAGAGGAAACGCCGCGGCTCGAAGCAGCATGTGTTCCATGGTCGCATCAAGGAACTTCGGAAGATGGTGAAGACTTGGACCAGGCGTGATGAGCGAGACATCACCAACTCCCAAATTCACTTGGAGCATTATCTTCACAGTCTATATCTTCAAGAGGACCAGGGCCCCCTTCCTCTGCTTCAGGAACAGAGGATTAGGCAACTCGAGCGCCAGCTGCTTGCTCTAGAGATTCAGCAAGAGACTTATGTCTCCCAGCACCGTCGCAGGACCTGGGTAGCTGAAGGTGACAGGAACACGCACTCCTTCCACCAAGGTGCCCGCCCTGGAATCCAATGCTCCAGGATCCAGGAGCTCAAGCGCGCGGATGGCACAGTGGCCACGAGTCAAGAGGACATAGCGGCCATGTTCCTGGATCACTATCAGAAACTTTGGGCGAAGGACAGGGGCTGCGACACGACGGCCCTCCCACCACTACCTGTCATCTCCCCTGAGGCCAAAGCTCACATGCTACAAGCTGTCACTGGTGATGAGGTGCTGCTGACATTGCAAGCCATGGGCAACGACAGATGCCCTGGCCCCGATGGTCTATCCGCTGAGTTCTTCCTTGAGCACTGGAGCATCGTTGGGTTGGACCTCACGTCTCTTGTTCAAGGCTTCTTCACCAGTGGACGCATGCCTAGTGGATGGAATAATACCTTCATCGCCTTCATACCCAAGTGTGCGAATCCTCGTCGTGTCAAGGAATTCAGACCCATCAGCTTGTGCAATGTATGTTACAAGATCATCTCGACGATCCTTGCCAGCCGCATGAAGCCAGCTCTCTTAGAGGTGATCAGCGTCGAGGAATCCGCATACATTGAGGGGAGATCCATACAGGACAATATCGGCGCGGCTCACGAACTCCTCCATATGTTGCAGCGGGCGTCGAAAACAGAGGCCCTCATGGCAGCCAAGGTAGATATCAAAGCCGCCTACGATTCCGTTAGCTGGACCTTCATTCGCAGGATCCTCACCAGCATGGGTTTCCCGGAGTTATGGATCAGCGGGGTCATGGCTTGCATCACAACCACCTGCTTCTCTCTGCTCATAAATGGCAAGGTGCGTGGTTTCTTTCCAGCAGCTTGCGGACTCCGGCAAGGCGATCCCCTGTCAGCATACCTCTTCATCCTTGCTCAGGAGGTCCTGACTAGGCTAACTAAAATTCCCTTGCTGGCTCTTGAGGGCGTTTCCTTCTCAGGTTCCGATGTGTGCATCAGCCATCTTCTGTATGCGGATGACAGCCTCTTCGTCACCCCCGCGAGGCGAGTCGAAGCTAAGAAGCTCTCCAATATCCTGCGCAGGTATAGGAAGTTGTCTGGGCTTGAAGTTAACTTTGAGAAGTCCAGCTTAAAGTTCTCCCCCTCCACCTCTCACCGGCGCAGAATCATCCTGTCTCAGCTCCTCAATTTCTCCAGAAAGGTCGAGCCTTGGCGATACCTTGGCGTCCCCTTGGACTCGCGCAGAATTCAGGTAAAGGACTTCTCCTTTCTTCTTGATGTGGTGCAAAGGAAGCTCAGCACCTGGAGATCCCCGATCAAGGCAGCGGCTGGGAGAGCTGTCCTTGTCCAATCCGTGCTTCAAGCCATGCCAATCTTCGTCATGTCTTCCATCCCAACACCCACGACCATCCTCAACAAGATCTCTGCCTTAGCTCGCGAGTTTCTCTGGCAAGGGAAGAGAGGTTCACTCTCCAGAGTGGCGTGGGACGATGTCTGTCAGCACAAGATGCATGGCGGCCTTGGCCTCAAGGACTTGAAGCGCTGGCAGTTAGCCTTGAGAATCAAGAGGGCAGCCAAGTTCCTAGATGAGCAAGATACAGTCTGGACGATGATCTGCCGGGCCAAATACCATTTCGCCGGTGCTCTTCCTCTTCACAAAGGTCGCGCATCAATTTCAGGGCTCTGGCGCTCCACTTGTCTTGCAGCTGGCGTCCTTCGCAAGCACCTGCGATGGGAGCCTAGCGCTGCGTGTGGTGCGAATGTCATGTATGACTGGTGGATGGGAGATGACCCTCTCATCTCCTACCCCTACCTCGCGACCGTCGATGACTCGCTGCACCGGCTGAAGGTGCAAGACCTCTTCTCCAGGGATGGAAGTTGGGACACCAACAAGCTCACGTCCTTCTTCCACCCTAGCATGACGGATCAACTCCTCTCTACTATCGCTCCCTCTGTGACTGCCGCCAGCCGTCCAGTTTGGGCATGGAGCAGGAACGGGGAGGTCACGACGGCAACTGCATATCAAATGCTCGAGTTCATGGAGGGCAAGCACCATGCTGGTGAGCAGTTTCATCTGTGGCGGAGCATCTGGAAGGCACCAGCGGGACCGCGCCCCAAGCTGTTCCTCTGGAAGTTGCTGCATGGTAAGCTCCCCACCAAGTCCACTCTCTGGAACCTCAATCTAGCTGCTGATAACCTCTGTCTCCGTTGCGGTGCTGCGGAGGAGACGCTTGAGCACTCTCTCTTCCAATGCGACTTTGCCCAAGAGCTGTGGAGCAGAGTGCTCCAAGGTTCCAGAACACACACCCTTCCTTTCACCTTGGAGAGCTTTATCCAGGCCCTGTGCCATTCAAGAAGGTCTGATGAAAGCAAACGCGAGTGCTCAATGCTCGCGTATGGAGCTTAGTGGCTTTGGCGAGACAGAGGCAAGCTCGAAGCAGGGGAAGGCTCTCAGGACACCCAGACGCTGGCACATCTGATCCGGTGGCAATCAAGAGAATTCATCGGACTTTCGAAGCTTAGTATACCACGAGCGTCTGCTATGGCGGATGGTGGTGTCAGGATTCAGGCTGACGCCTCCTATGATCACATACATGGCTTAGCAGGTGTCGGAGTGGTCTGTGCGGATGAAGACGGGCTTGTTAACTGGTCCGCCATGGGCTCCCATCGAGTAGACTCCATCCTGATCGGTGAGGTACACGCCATCCAGCTTGCGATCAGCTTTGCACTCCAGTGTAACTACAGCACAGTACATGTGGAGAGTGACTCCCTCCATGCGGTTCACATGATCAATGGGATTTTTCCTTTGGTGGAAGGCTGCCGGGAAATCGTTCAGGACATATGGTGGACAGCTTTGTGAGGACCCGTACCTCCAACCCGGTCCGACCGCGTTAGGTCGAGGGTCTGGCTTTGTGGTTTGGCTCGGTTGGCCCTGGGATGCGATCGGTTGATCGCATCGCTGTTTTTGACCCCATGGGCATTTTGGTAAATATGCTCCCTGGTGGTCAGTTTCACACCCGCGTTGCACACACTGACCTTGTTTGTGTTAGTGTTTGTTTAGAATGGCTAGGTGGGCCCGGATCGGAAGATCCCGGCTCGGGCAAGCAAAAGCCTACTTTTGGGCAGCTGGCGGCCCGTGAGCGGTCACCGCTATCGATCGCTCGACGACTATCGATCGCTCGACTATCGATCGCTCGACCGCTATCGATCGCTCGACCGCTATCGATCGCTCGACGGCTATCGATCGCTCGACCGCTATCGATCGCTCGACGGCTATCGATCGCTCGACCGCTATCGATCGCTCGATAACTATCGATCGCTCGATAACTATCGATCGCTCGACAGCCTACTTGGATCGATCCAGGTACTGTGCAGGGTAGTTGAACCTGCGCAGGGCAGGTGAGCTTCTTCGTCCTCCTTTGTCAGGAGAGCAGGAGAGGAGAGGTCCTCTCCTTCACCCTCTCCCCCACCTTCCTTCTCCTTCTCTTCTCTTCCTCTTCTCCCTTCTCTTCTTCTTCTTCTCCCTGGCTGCTTCTTCTTCCCGCAAGCAGAGCTTGCTCTGTTTCTCTTTCTGGGCAGCCAGCTTTCTTCTCTCCGTTCTCCCTCCTCCGACCACCATTTTGGGAGCTTGAAAGCTTGTTGGATTCGTTGCAACGAGAGGAAGACTGCTGGTGTGGTTTGAAACCTTGTTGGTGATCAACTCGCGGGGAATCAACTGAGGAATGCGCAATCCGGTAGGTGTTCTACCTACATGAGTTAATTAATGGGTTTAGATAAATCTAGCCGTTAGATTGTGATGAAATTATGTTGTTGAATGCATGTTGCTTAATGTAGTCTCTGATTTAAGTTTCATGAACTTTGGTTAAGATTTCAATAGGATTTTAGCATGATAAATCTCGGATTTCCGATTTTCTGCTGTTCTTGAAGAACAGTCGGCTTGCGGCGAGTTTTCCGGCTTGTACGTGCATGATCTTGGATTTTTATGAGAGATAAGAGTTGTAGATCTGTGAGTCTACTTTCAAACCCAATTGATTTCATATTTTTCCGATTTTTCTTCGAGTTTTGGTGATTTTTATACGAAACTGTGTCGGAGTAGATTTGCTGATGAATAGTGCCACGGATGATCCGTGGATCAACCGTCGCGGTCTCCACGGTCGACCGTGAGGTCTCCAAGGTCGACCGTGAGCCCCGAAAATAGCGAAATAACATCTCACGGTCGATCCGTTGATCGACCGTCAACCTTAGATTTTGCACGGTCGATCCGTTGATCGACCGCCAACCATGAATAGTGTTTTTTTGTGGATTTTCGATGTTTTATCATGTTTGATTCTTCGGGATTCATGTGATTGGTATTCCTAGAGATTTCGATGGCTAACATGTTCTAATTGGTTGTTTTTAGATGATTAATTGTTTGATTTTCGGCATGTCTAATTAGGTATAAATCATCCTTGTTTAATTAGCATTTAATCACATGTCATGCTTATTTATATGTATATTTAGGTTGTGGTTGAACCAAGGGGGTTGTGCCCCTTGGGATGTTTAGTTAATTAAATGGCAGAGGGTGTGCTTTAAATGTGTTTGATTATTATCTGTGTGGTCGGGGTTGTGCCCCCGTTGTAGAAATTGCTTGCTAACGGTCCGTGGGCGCCGTTATAATATTGTATAATTGTAGTTTAAACCTTTATCTGCTTTATGCATGTTTACCCTCCGGCAAGCTTGACGCTTCGCCTAGCCCGTGTATGGTGTCTTGGCATATTGTTGCATGCTGCTATTCCCGTATCTCTGTGCTTGAGCATTTCATGCATCTGTTTGCATTAGAAGCATCAGGCTAGGTGGTAGACGATGGTTTCGATCGTTGATCCGGGGTTCTCGGGTAGCCCGGATCTAGCCCTAGGGCCGGGGCTGGGTAGTCAGGATTAGGGTGTGATTGTCGATCTGAATCTCTGATGATTGAGGATTGCGATAGTCGGCTTGAATCTTTGTTTGAGGTTTAGAGGTCGTGTTGTCTTCCAAGTCCAAGTGCTAAGGATGCAACCGAGGAGTTCCCGACGTGGTCCCCAGGCAGTGGTATCCCTGCTGGGTAAGGGTTAGAGCCTGCATGTTACTGTTTTCGTGGTCCTCCTGGTAACATGTTCAGGAGAGAGGTTTCATGACAGGAACCCTTGGGACATCGGTGGGTTATGGGACCCGTGGCATCCTTTAGACTTAGGCTGGAGGACAACACTGTTGTTGTTTCCCTTCCTTTGTGAGTGACGTAGAGTAGAACCCTACTGAGCAAGCTTTGTTGCTCACTCCTACCTGGGCTGCATCGGCGATGCAGGTCGATGCAGTCCCTTCTCTTTCAGGTTGTTGCGGTGTTGGAGGCGGCACTCCCCTTGGTGGTGCGTGAGATCGAGGATATCATCAGTTTATTATATTCAATTGATGTACAGCTTTAAATGTATAAATTGTAATCTGAAGGAGATATATATTTGTATTTCAATTTGATGTACATTTGATCAGAGATTGTTGTACTAGATGAATTGAATCATTATTATATCTTATTAAAGTTAAACTGTATTATGATTTGATGATAGGATAGTTTAAATTAATTGTGAATATTGTAATCATGCACCAGGTTTAAATTGATGTTTAAAAGGGGAGGCTTTCGCCGTTTGATTTAGAGTTTAGGACCCTCACGTCCCGGCCTGGATGGGTTTTCTGGGTCGGGGCGTGACAGTAGGACTGCTGATTTCAAAGTTGCTTATATTCCTCGTGAGGATAACTCGCACGCGGATTGGCTAGCCAAAGAGGCTCTTGCCTTATGTCGTGTCTTTAATGGTTTTGATGAGGCCAGGGAGGGTGTTCCCGGTCCTCTGCCCAGTCCATGTAACTAACCCTTGATTGGGTTTCCTAGCCCTCGGGCTCAACTAATCAAAAAAAGAATTAGTATGGAGTTTTAACATTCTAAATTGTGTGACCCTAAATATCGTGATTGATTTGAGCATGCTTATTGTTAGCCAATATAATGGCTAACCAATCAATGATTGACATGTCAGCATAATAAATAAGGCCGACAAACTTCCAAGTCCAATTGGACGATATCGCTCACTATAAGATCATCGCCCATTAAACGATATCGCTCAATAGTAGATCATCGCTCATTGAACGATATCGCTCAATAGTAGATCATCGCCCAATGAACGACATTGTTCAGAAACAAGTTCATCGCCCAAAAAGATAAAATCTTTTTGGTCAAGAATGATCATCATTCTCACAAAGAAAACATCTGTCACGAGCGATAATGATTTAAGAACGATGATATTGTTGACCATGAACGATGATTTCCTTACACATAGTTCATCGACCAAAGATGACAATATGTTATCGGCCAAAGATTTGGTTCAAAGATAACAAAATGTTAGCTTCGTACGATGGAGAAATGAAAGAGCATCAATCAAGGAAGATGATGTTACGAATACCAACTTACCAACTCGATGCAACCGTCATCGCCCAGAAGCTTGTCGCTCAGACGTGACCGTCATCGACCAGAAGCTTATAAGCCCAGATGCAATTGTCATCGGCCAAAGCAAAGAGTAAAGAAACGAGGAAATGTCGGAGAACATGGGACACGCGGCTCATCCAGAGTGAAAGATGGAAAACGGTATAAAACGTGCTCAGCAAAAGCTATCCAACTGCCTTAGTATAAATAGTCTTCTTCTTTCACCATGTAATCTCTCTCGCAAACTTCAACAGAGCCCGTGCGCCTGGTTTTCATTATGTCCTTTATGATGTTTTCCGTTCCTGTAAGTTGATTATTTCTTTAATACAATGTCATCGTTTCTTCAATTCTTAGTTAGTCTTTTATGCTTTAAATAGTTAGATTACTGTTTTAGATGGATAATCTAGGTTTAAATAGTTTCTTTACTTGAAGTTTTCTTTACCGCTTTTACTTAGAATAATTTAATATTAGAAGTTTTATTTCTTAGATTAAATTAAGTTAATAAGTAGATTTAGATGTGCTTTTCTGGATTTAGTAATTTAGGTTGATCTTTATCTTTTATTTAATTAATTCCGTAATCCTAGATAATTTAAGGCTTTCATTAGGTTAATTTAGATTATTTTAAGTTAATCTTGATATTTAGTCTTAATTAGATTATTAAATTAGGTTTAATCTAGATTTCCATATTACTTGACATCTCTGGTTCGATTATTCGAAGGAGTAGAACTTAAACTGCAATCATCTGATACTTAAGTGTGGAATAGGATTTGACCTTGACTATTTGACCGGTCAACGGTTGGATTTTCTCTCTAACACTTATAGTGACCCAAATGTGTTGGTTGGTATAAGTAGTTTTGTAGCGACCACTTAGGGGCTGTTTGGTTGCATGTATCAGCTGATACATGCATCAGTTGATGCAGCATTTTAATACAAACCAGTGTTTGGTTGGTCAAATGCATCAGCTGATGCATGTATCAGCTGATGCAAAAAGGGGCTCAGATGCTGCATCAGCAGAAACAGTCAAAATGGCCGTTTCTGCTGATGCAGCATCAGCTGATGCATCACGTGACATCACGTGATGCACACCACCCTTCTCTCCCTCCCCTCCCCCCTTCCCCCGTCACCTCTCCTTCCCCTCCCCCCTTTCCCCTTTCCTCGTCGCCTCTCCCTCCCCTCCCCCCTTTCCCCGTCGCCCCTATCGCCGAGCTCCCGTCCCCGTCGCCCAGTCACCCCGTCGTCGCCGTCGCCCCCATCACCGAGCTCCTTTCCCCGTCGCCCCGTCGCCCCCATCGTCCCCTGTCGCCAAGCTCCCTTCCCCGTCGCTCCTTTCCCCGTCGCCCCCATCGCCTCTCTCCCTTCCCCGTCGCCCCCATCGCCTCTCTCCCTTCCCCGTCACCCCGTCGCCTCTCTCCCTTCCCCGTCGTCCCCCGTCGCCTCTCTCCCTTCCCCGTCGCCCCCGTCGCCGAGCTCTCTTCCCCGTCGCTCCTTTCCCCGTCGCCTCTCTCCCTTCCCCGTCGCCCGTCGCCCGTCATCCCCCGTCGCCGAGCTCCCTTCCCCGTCGCTCCTTTCCCCGTCGCCCCCGTCGCCCCCGTCGCCGAGCTCTCTTCCCCATCGCTCCTTTCCCCGTCGCCTCTCTCCCTTCCCCGTCGCCCGTCGTCCCCCGTCGCCCCGTCGGGCCCTGTCGTCGCCCCCGTCGTCCCCTGTCGCCTCTCTCTCTACTTCCTCTCTTTCCCTTCCCTCTCCGTCGGAGGCCAAATCCGACGAGCAGATCTCCACCCCCTTCCCCATCGCCCTCCGTCGCCGCCCGTCGCTGAGCTCTCCCCCCTCCCCCCCACGGCGTCCTTCTTCACGTCGTGCCTCCGCCAATGCTCGATCACCTTCACCTTCATCAGCTGATACAATACATATCAACCAAACAGAAAATGAGCTAATACTGTATCAGCTGATACAACCAACCAAACACAAACAACATACAAGTAGTTGTATCAGCTGATGCTGCATCAGTTGATGCACACTGCATCAACTGATACAAGCAGCCAAACGCCCCCTTAGTGTTTTGGTCGCTATTGCTTACCTAAAGCGACCAATCGATGTTGGTCATGATTAGTTATCGTTTTTAGTGACGATGAATCACGTTATTTATGACTAAAGTAATAGTCACAACTAATAGAAATAGCTATCTCATTTGAGTTTTTTGCAAACAACATGTGGTCGTAATTGATCTTACGGAATCGAAGTAACAACCATACATTTGGTCCCTATTGAGCTACTTATTGCGATTAAATTGGGGTGGTTGCCATGCGACCAACTCATTGAGGATTAGTGTGACCAAAATATTCCAATTGCTAGGGATGGCAATGGGCCAGGTTTCCCCAGTAATCCACTCGAGTCGCTCCGCTTGGGGCATGAAAATGGGGCAATTATCAGGTTGGCGGGGCGAGCATAATTAAACGGGTTGGGTTAATCTTTGGGATGGGTCAGGGATGGGTTTTGGTCAACTTGCCCCGCTTTAGACCCGACTCGAATTTAATTCTATTATATTTTTATAAATTTAGTTTCTAATATCATATGAAAAACTTTTCTTATCTGTCTATATTTAATAGTTTTTTTTTATGAAAGTTTAAACAAGTTTTTATTTCAACCCACCTCACAGTACCCCCATTCAACCCACGTACGACACCCTCTCTCTATCTTATTCTCCAACATCGATATTAGCAACTCGGCATCGGTTGTATTTTGATAATTTATTATTGTATTATTCGTTTATTTTGTAATTTTTTTGAACTAGTATAGATTGCACTATTATACTATTCTACATGAAACTTGACAGATTTATGCTTGAAATTATCGACATCTTGAATTTTTTTAATGAAAATGAGAGAATCCCAAACGGGACGGGGCAAAGGCAGGGTGGAGAAAATGTAGATGGGGCGGGGATGGGACGAACTTCTTGCCCCGCAACGGGGCATGGGGCGGGGATGGGGAAAGATAATTTTTTTTGGGGCGGGGACGGGATAACTGAAACCCGTCCCAACTCACCCCATTGCGACCAAAGTTGGTCAACAATACTTAATCTCTTGCGACCAATTTGATTTGGCCGAAATGTACAATTTGTGACAACGTATTTTCGACCACTTGACGACCAAACATAAATGGTTGCTTTGAAGTGTATTGGCGATGTGGCATATCGTTTGGCACTCCCACCATCAATGGCGTCAGCTCACCCCATGTTATGTGTCTTTACTCAAGAAGCATGTATCGGGCCCTTCTTATGTGATAGAATGGGGACAAATCGAGATAGATGCGGATGCGATGTTTGAGGAGAGGCTTGTCCGATCCTTTGACAAGCAGGAGGAGTCTTGCAAGGCAAGATTATTTCTTTGGTCAAGGTCCTATGAAGACACCAGGGGATGGAGGAGGCTGTGTGGGAGCGAGAAGACACGATGTGTGCCACTTGGGGGTGGCAATTCGGGTTCACGGGTCGGGTTTGGGTCGGGTATTGACCCGTTTAATAAAGGATAAACCCGAACCGTTTATTAAACGGGTTGGGTTTATCAATCCGAACCCGACCCATTTATAAACGGGTCAACCCGACCTGACCAGACCCATCTAACCCGTTTATCAAACGGGTTGGGTCGGGTCGGGTTGGGGTCGAATTGACCCGTTTAAAACCATCTCCACCTCTCTCTCTCCCCATTCCTCCACCCGCCTTCTCCTCCTTCCTCTTGAGCAACCCACTCCTTCCCTCATTCTCCGGTGAAGCTACGGCCACCCACGGCAACCCCCCTCCCTCTCTCCACTCCACCGACACGCGGCAACCCCCGGCGTCCCCTGCTCCTCCCTGTCACCGTCTCGATCTTCCCCAAGATCCCCTATGTCAGCGAGGGCCCTCCCCGTCGCCTCTGACGTCAACCCCACCCATCAACAACCGCCGAGCTCCTCCATCTTCTCAGTTCTCCCCGGATCCAGGCCCTCCCTGTCGCCTCTGACGTCAACCCCGGCCATCAACAGCCGTCGAGCTCCTCCATCTTCTCCGTTCTCACCATATCCAGGCCCTCCCTGTCGCCTCTGACGTCAACCCCGACCATTAACAACTGCCGAGCTCCTCCATCTTCTCCGTTCTCCCCGGATCCAGTACCTCCCTGTCGCCTCCGACGTCAACCCCCGCCTTCCCCAATGACTCTCGACGCTGCTCCCAGCGTCGCCACCACCTAAACCCATCGTCTCGGGCCTCCCAAATCTAATCCAAGGCTAGATCTAGCATCCCTGCCGCCCTGCGACCTGCGACCGTTCCTCCGCCATCTTCGAGCAAGATATGGTGGTCTACCGCCGTCCTCCTGCTCGCGACTCATCTTCTCCACGAGCTCCAGCGTCAGCCCCGTTCGGTACGACCACCTCCAACGTCTCTAGCACCACCCAACACCAAATCTGACGCCCTCTATCCACCGCGGCCCTCCTTTGACCGTTTCCTGACCAGATCTGGTCACTGAGCACCGCCTCTATCCCTGGGCCGCGCCTGTCGTCGTCTCCGACAGGCTGACATTAAACGGGTAAACGGGTTGACCCGTTTAACTCGCGGGTCAACCCGACTCGATCCATTTATTCACGGTTCGTAAACGAGTCGATCCGTCTATGACCTGAATCCGATAATACAAAACCCAAACTCGTTTATTTCGGATTGAATTGGATCGAATTCACGGGTTATGAATCGGATTGCCACCCCTCGTGCCACTTAGCCCCGAGCCTTCCAGCGGTATGAATTAATTTCCCGTTTTTCGTAATCAGCTCATACGGCCCAAATTGAAAAATATTTGGGCTTTTCTGAAAAATTGAAAAACTTTCGCGTGATTAGGGGTTTGCAGGGGTTTTCTGCCTCTTTCTCTCCTTCTTCACCCCTATCCGATCTCTCTCCTAACCCTTTTCTCAGCCGATCTGAGAAGGAAGAGAGAAATCGAGAGATCGAGAGAGGGAGTTTGATCGCGAGGGAGGGAGAGATCGGGAGATCGAGAGAGAGAGAGAGAGCTGGAGAGGAAGAAAGAGAAAGGAAGAGAGGGTGAAATCGAGAGAGAAGGGAGGTGGAGGTCGCCGGAAAGTGAGGTTACAGTGGGATTCCCGCCGGATTTATCATTCCTTTCAACTGAGGTAACCTTCTACCTTCTTCCCCCTTCGATTTCCCTCGTTTTCATGTAGTTTTCCGGAGTTTGGTGAGGGTTTTGGGGATTTTTATGGTTTTTCCGGCGATGGGTGGCCAGAGACGACGTCGGAGCCGACGCCGCTCCTCTTCCCGGCGACTGCAGCGTCGGGAAAGGGCTGGCGGTGAACCCCGACGCCGTCCTCTCTATGTCCCTGGGTTTTTCCATGTCGGAAAACCCTGTTTCCTCCAGCCGCCATGGATTCCGGCGAGGATCCGGCCGGGACTTCCTCTCGCCGTGGCCGCCAACCTTCCTTGGGACCTTGTACCAGGGGCAGCGAGGAAGCTTTCCCTCTCCTCCGCGGTGTCTTTCCGTCGCTTTAGCCCCTTGATGGCAGAGGTCCGACGGTGCTCCGGCATGAGCTCCGGCGATCTTCTTGGGGAGGAAGACGACGCTGTGCGTGGTGCACGTTAGCGCGCGCACATCGTCTGCCTTTGTGCTGGTCGGTGCCCTGTGCACGCAGTTTGCTAACGTGCACCAAAGCCTTCAGACGCCCGTTTTTGATGATTTTCGCATTGTTTCGACCGGCTTTTCGAGATCGATCTAATTCTAGCAGTTTCAATTTCATTTGGGGGTCTAACGGATCATAATCTTAATTCTTGTGTTTTAGGCGATCGTTGCTGTCAACTAACTTGTTTGAACAAGAACCCCGGCCACATCGATAGAAGATTGATCGAGTTGCATCGATGGACCAGAGTCCCAGCCGAACGGCGTCTCCATTGGAAAAGCCCTAGAAAAACCCTACGGTGTTTTCCGGTGGTATTGTATTAAAAGATCGAATCTTGAACAAGGTAACCCAAGGGGAGGCATGGGTGGTAACAAGAGGAAGAGACCGGAGGAGAAGAGCGTCTCCTCCTCCGGGGCGGAGGGTCAACAGAGCCCCTCCACTGTATTCGTCTCCAATATACCCTACTCCTTCAAGTCCTCTGATGTAGGCACCATTCCCTTCTCCTCTCCTCTATCCCCTATTTCCCATTTCCCTATTTGTATCTCTATGGTCCACTCATTGGATTCCACCCTCTTTTTTTTCCCTGTTGTATAGCTCGAGCAAGTCTTCAGCGAGGTCGGCCCGGTCAGGCGCTGCTTCACAGTCAATCATAAAGGTAGTCTCCGATGGATGTTTTTGTTTGCTCTCTTCTTTGTTTTTGTGCATTACTTCATATAAAGGTGGTGTTTTGGGATGATTGCCTGTTCTAGAATTGATTAGGGAGTGAGGAATGCTCTTTTTTCTATAGTAACTTGTATCAGGGTATGATTTCTACAATGCATCCCTGTAAAGGCCTAATCACATTGGCCCCTTGAGTTTCCAGTAATTATATGTATTTCCTCCATAACTGTTAGTTTGGAAAAGCACCCATGGGTGGTCTGCTTACATTCATATGATATGCATCCCCTCTCTAGTCACTGAACAACAAACTCATGTCCAGTTAACCGAAATGTATGATGATGGTTTAAATTGCATATTGAAAGCACTAAAAGTATCATACAAAGTAAGGCTGAGAATTCGGGAAAAACCGAACCGAATTACCGAATACCGAATTACCGAATTACCGAAATTCCATGATTTTAAAAACCGAACCGAACCGAATTAGGGTATAAAACCGAACCGAACCGAACCGAATTAATTCGGTATACTAATTTAAAAACCGAACCGAACCGAATTCATGAAAAAACCGAACCGAACCGAAAAAACCGAAAAACCGAAATTTTTTTACTTACAATATAAAACCGAACCGAAATAAGCTATATAATTTTAAAAATTTCGGTATTTCGGTATTTACCGAATTTTAAAAATAAAAACCGAAACCGAACCGAATACCGAATTTTTGAAAAAAAAAACCGAACCGAACCGAATTTACCGAAAAACCGAACCGAATTGTTCGGTTCGGTTCGGTTCTAAAAATTCGGTTCGGTTTTGCTCACCCCTAATACAAAGGAATTGATACGCGTCAAAATTTGAATTTTCAAAAACTTAACTTGACGCACGGACCGGACCTGACTTGGGCTCGACCCAAGCCAAATCCGGGCCCACAAGGCTTGTCAATTCGTACCCATGTTGCTTTTATATAGCTATTCAACAAGAGAGCAAACAAAAACATCCGCTGGAGCCTACCTTTACGATTGACTATGAAGCAACGCCTGATCAGGCCGACCTCGCTGAACACTTGCTCGAGCTATACAACATGAAAAAAAGAGAGGGTGGAATCCAATGAGTGGACCATAGAGATACAAATAGGGAAATGGGAAATAGGGGATAGAGGAGAGGAGAAAGGAATGGTGCCTACATCGGAGTACTTGAAGGAGTACGGTTTATTGGAGACAAATACGGTGGAGGGGCTCTGTTGGCCCTCCGCCCCAGAGGAGGAGATGCTCTTCTCCTCTGGTCTCTTCCTCTTGTTACCATCCATGCCTCCCCTTGGGTTACCTTGCTCAAGATTCGATCTTGTAATACAATACCACCGGAAAACACTGTTAAACCGCCCAAATGAGTAGGGTTTTTTTAGGGCTTTTCCAATGGAGACGTCGTTCAGGTGGGACTCAGGTTCATCGATCCAACTCGATCAATCTTCTATTGTTGTGGCCAGGACTCTTGCGTCAAAATTTGAACCTTCAAAAACTTAACTTGACGCACCACCGTTTCCTCCTACATCCTTTTGTTTTGTAATTGCACACACTCTCTATGTTCATATGTTTATGGACATCATGCCTTCAGGTTTTGTTCACATGCAATACCAATGCCAGCACTACAAAGATGTAGCTGTAAGCTGTCATGTCAGTAGGTAATCCTTGTTTCAGGATGTGTTGTGTATCTTTCCTCCTTACCTAATTTTTCCTGTGCTTCTGAACATGATGTGATATAGCAATGTAGGTAAATTCCATGCAAATGCTTGTCTTATTTGTTATCCTGCTAGATGGTTACCTTGATTCATTCACATTTTCTGACATTTTGTTTACCTCTGTTCCCACTGTCTGCAGGATCAGAAGTAAATCGGGGTTTTGGGTTTGTCCAATTGTAAGTTTTAATAATCTTTGTCCCTTTTGGCCTATCTTGATCCCCCAGTTCACCTATGTATAAGAAGTACTTAACTATGGGCTAGCCTTGAAACAAGATCATTACATATCTTGCGGCTGATTGGGTTAAATATTGTTTATGTCACCACCAGCTTCATCTCACCTAGGTTATCTCATCTGCTTCTTTTAGTCACTTGCTATTGTCTTTGAGCACTGGCCCTACGAGTTTTACATAGAGTTAGACCTGATATTTGTAAGAGACTCGAGGAGGAACTAGGAATGGTGTAAGTTGTAATTTTGGCACTTAAAGGTCCAATCATAGAAAAGACGTGTCTTGATCAATGAAGAAGACTCTTTGGTGCTGCATCTGTAACCAACTGTTTGCTTTCCCAAATTACGGTGCATGGTATTTCTGTTTCAGGTTGATATGCATACCTCAACTACTTGATCCTTTGATGTTATTTCCCCATTCGATTTTTGCAATAGGTTGCAACTCCAAAATTACTGCGATAGAACTACTACATGCTAATCTATAAGCATATGAGTGGTTTTAATTTGCCAATTCCTGATCAAATGTAACTTTTATCTCCAATAGCTACTAATCATGCACCTTTCCAAATTATGCCGTTGAACTTCATTTATTCGCCCATGGTTTATAACCTGGGGAGTCTTTCTTGGATACCTACATAATGTTTTTAGGTACTACCAAAGATTTCACTATTGTTATCTGATTCATTTTTTGCTGCTATTCATCATTGAAGCTGGTTCTTATTTCAGTGCTTCTGAGGAAGATGCTAACCGATCGATTGAACTGAAAAATGGTGTTGTTATAGAAGGCCGAAAAATCCGAGTTATACTTGCTATGCACCGTGCTCCTCTTGAGCTTCGCAAGTTAAAAGCAAATAATGGTTTCTACTTTGCAACTTCTCTTTTTGTTCACTTTTGTTAGTATAGGAAAACAAACTCTTTCCCGAAGTAGATGTAATTTTCCTGTTCGCTTTGTTTTGGCAGTGCAATCAGAGGATTCTACTGCTAACAAAGAGGCAGGAAATTTTTCTGGCTGTGCCACTGAAATTAAGAGGTTCCCTAAAGTTCAGGAATCAGGTTATTTTAAAACTTCAGCCTTCTAACTTCATACTTATCTCCACCTTTTCCCTGAACCCTAACTAACAGTTGGTTACATAATCATCATCTCAGGACCTTCTAAAGTTCCCAAGCATTCTAAGAAATCAATGGTGCCTTGCAGTGGCCCTGTTACTACAGAGGATGGGTCTGACAAACAGAGGTAATGACACTTATTTTCATTTTAAGAAGCTTTGTCCTAGTTGTGTTGTGCAACAATGAAATATGTCCTTTCAGTAGTTGTTTCTATGCCGGCCCTTTTAGCAAGATTGTTGTATATAAGACACCTTAATTCAGTTCAGGGTGTGTACTCTTTGGGGAAGGAAAAGTCTATTTGTGATGGTATCTGTTGAAATAAAAGCTATCTAGTGTGATGAATCAATGCGTTTTTTAGCTCATCACACCTAAAGTGGAAGCTAGACAAATTCATTGGAATCCATGCTGATGGAGATGCGTAAGCTCATTAGTTTTGCATGTAGTCATGAGGAATCTTTGTTCGCGTGAACAAGTTTCACAATGTGTGGAATAAAAGTTACCGTTGCTTTAATATTACAAACTCAAAATGTTGGAAGGGTTTTGTAAGGGCCTACCATATGCTTGCACTTCCTGGAAACTCAAATTACACTTATGTGAAAAGGCTTGTCAATTCGTACCCATGTTGCTTTTTATATAGCTATTATGAAGTTTTAGTCATATGATTATTACTATTTTATCTGTTCGACAAACAATTGTGAAGACATTCTTGATCCCAAATAGCACTGTTATTTCTACTCGTATCTTGTTCATCCATATTCTATAGAAGATTATTATCATAACTACGCAGACATTTTACTAATGTTAGTATGTCTGATTAGGTTTTAGTCTTTTTCTTAGCACGCCTTTAATGTAATTCATTTATGCTTTTTTGAAATCATGAAGGGTTGCTCGAACAGTAATATTTGGTGGTCTTCTGAACTCTGAGATGGCAACTGAAGTGTTCCGTAGGGCTGGAGAGGCAGGCACTATTTGCTCAGTAACCTTTCCACTTCCAAAGGAAGAACTTGAGCTCCATGGTTAGATTCTCGTGTCTTTGTTAATTCTCACATGCATGCTAGGCATAGTGGGTTATTGTT
The DNA here is from genome assembly GCA_963920575.1 of Narthecium ossifragum. Taxonomy (NCBI): domain Eukaryota; kingdom Viridiplantae; phylum Streptophyta; class Magnoliopsida; order Dioscoreales; family Nartheciaceae; genus Narthecium; species Narthecium ossifragum. Next base: position 2,241,283 of record OY986968.1, read on the forward strand.
GGCTAATCTGCTTATTATTTGGTGAATAGAGTTATATTTGTCTAGCAATTGTGGTAAATTGGTGGAATTACAAGTTACAAAGGAATTTAATATTGTTCTCTTGATAGGTGGTTTTGTCGTACAATCACTATAGAGGTGGTTGGATAAGCTATGAGGAAGATGACAAGTCTTCCATGTCAGCTATTTATTTTCACTGTCCTAACTGGGTTAGGGTAGTAATTGGATGGATATAGTTGTCACACCAGAAATGACTATGGCATCAATAGTTTGGAAATCTAAGAAGCTTCAGATTGTGAAGGCACATTTATAAGTTTGCTAGCATCGAAAGGGAGTGATGTTTAGCTCTAGAAAGCACAAACAGCTTTAGCAATGGAGCCTACCTGTATCTGGCATTTTACGGACACCAACACACGTCGACACTCTGTGGACATGTATCTAATGCATTCACAACACGCCGTAATTTTTTTTAGAAAAGAGGTATGGCATAGGATAGCGACTCTATGGACATACATCAAACACAACATCTATTGTCTCTAGTGGATGGGTTTTAGAGACTTAAAAGCGCCTCTCACTCTTTCTCGATCTAAAGCCCTAATCTTAACATCTAACATCTTACCATTATGTAAGTTAAGGCCAGACCAATGAAGGTGCATTGATCGATATCGACTATCCGTGACAACTATCAAAATTTAGCTAGAAAGAACACAATTTTTCATATGTTAGTTAGTCATGTATCTTTGAATATAATATTCTTATATATATGTGCCAGAAAAGAATATAAAAATGTACTTTTAGACATGTCCCATGCCAAATGTCCAGCATTTTATGAAAATCGCCATTTGACTGTGTGGTGTCGAATTTGTATCGCGTGTTTGTATTTGTGCCTCCTAGGTTCAGCCATTGACTGGCTTCTTTATGGGTGCTTGGAAAAAATCATAGTCCAAAATCAAATATCACTTTGTAAGGGTCTATTATTGAGTCTTTTGGCTCCCCACATAGCAGTACTTTTATGCTTTAACATTGAAATGATTTGCAAAAATGGGCTGCTTCATGTTTGATTTTGCCAAACAGAACCATTTTCTTTGTTGTTTGCAATTCAGGCTCCTGCCTTGACCTGAGTGGCTTAAAGTGCCTTTGTCAGGTGATTCCCACGTGAGAGAGGAGAGGAAAATGTAAATATAGTATACAACTTATAATGTTGCTGTATGAGTTAATTCCTGCAACATTAAGACCTGTTTGGATAGTTCAAATGTCAGAGTATTTGGCACTTTTCATTGTAGTTTAGATTTCATCGGGTTTCTTTCCTAATAGATGATGATAAAATGTTGGAATTCTGGTCTAAAGTTAAAATCCACTTTTATCTTTGTATTCTATCAATTAAGAGAAAGGCTCCCTCGTCTTTTTTATCATCTCCTCTTGTCCATTATATCTCCTCCCTCTTCCTCTTATCACTAGTAGCCTCTCCCCCCCTCCCCATCTCTCTCACCCTTACCAACCTTCTTCGGCATAAGCTCTCTCCCCCCTCCGCCCTTCCCCCTTCATATTCACCAGCCCCACCACCTCCCCTCTCCACCCCCAACCACTCCTCCCACCACCTCCCCACCTCCCCACCCCCTCTCTCCACCTCCTTTCACCATCCCACTCCCACTCCCCTTCCTTCCTGCGAGGTCAACGACCTAACCCCACCCCTCTCTCCATATTGTACTAATTTTTTTATTACGTTTATAATAATTTAGTCTATAACATATCTCAATATGTTCAGTTTATACGAGATATTTATGGTTGCAATATTATTTTCATTTGTGGTGAAAAAGATTTTGAAAACAAATTAGAAGAAAACAATGTCAAGAGAGTGGATAAGGAGAAGAAAATGATACAGATGTTGGAGTGCGTCGGTCTTGTTATGTAGAACTCATGAGTGGTGATGACAATGATTGCGAGATAGCAAAAGATGATGTGATTGTTCGTGCACGAATAAGTATATAAGTTTTTGAGTTTTTGAAAAATTGCGATAATAATTTGTCGATCCAAACAGTACTATATTTTATGTACATTTTGGTAATATTCTTCTAGTAATCTGCTAATGCACCATCTCAGTAGCAGCATACAATTAAAATTTAAATGATATCATAATTAGCCAAAAGATGTATTAGTAAGGGTGCAAATTTAGCCTGAAACTCGAAAATCGCTTGGTATCAGCTTGGCGCTGAGCTTGACGGTAGCTAGCTTGATTCCTTTAGAGCTGATAACGAGCTGGAGTGAGCTCGATCAACATCGGCTCGATTCAGCTTGAAAATTTAAAATTATATAAAAATTATAAAAATATAATTATTTTCTATGGATTGTAACATTATAGTTCATCTCTTTATAACATTTTAGGTGTTTAATCTTAATCATTGATTTACGATACAAATCTTAGCTAGCTTGTAATCCATATCAGTAATAACATTAAATTTCAAATATTCTCTTTATATTTATGAGTCAGGTATTTTGTATTTAAGCTTTTTTGTACCAATTTATTAGGAATTTATATAAAACGTGGAGGGGAGGAGGGAGAGAGAGAGAGAGTGTGTGTGTGCATACAAATCAAGCTGCAGTTTTTCAGCTCGATTCGAGTTTGAGCGGAGCTTGAGCTGACCTAAGCTCGCTTTATATCGGCTTGTTTACACCCCTACGCATAGTCAGTTTTAATGACTAGACGAAGAAAAGATGGGTATAATTGCTTGCATTTTGTAATCTTGACTCATATCGATATTCAGTACATTCAGCATGGACAAACTGAGCTTCTTGATAGTCTGATCAAAGATTCTTTCTAGTTTATATTTTCCTGAAGTGAAGTTCTCATTCTGTTATGAAGAACTGATATTATGCGCTTTTTATTGCTGAATTCTTGCTTGAAGTCCCAGCGAGGAACTTGTGATATTGATACAGGGCTCAAACGAGATGGGTGCACACCGGAAGCTTCTGCAGTACTTTATGCCAGTGTTAAAGCAGCTCGTGACTGTGTTACAATGTTGCATCAGCAGGAGATAAATGGCCACTGTATATGGGCGCGCCAATTGGGTGGTGAGGTATAGTTCTAAGTTTACAGTTCTTATATCCTGTCATCATTACGGCCTAAATGCAATAAGAGGATTGACTTGCTCAACCTTTTCTAGTCAGATATTATTTACTAGACAACTTAAGTGGAACTTGCCAATTGGTAGGCTCTGATTTATACTTAAGCTGATTATTAACACCTGGGTTACCTCTGGCCATTATTGATGTTGGCTATTTGAATAGTGAATACAGCTTCTGATATCTTAACATACTTTTCTTGCACATAAAGTTGGTAAACCTTTGCCCCTGCAGTGCCATTGGTTCCATTTTGCAGGTGCCGATGATATTTGATGCTTATCTTTAAATAGAGGAAAGAAGAAAATTAGTGTTCTTTTTAGTGTTTCTTGATGGCTAACATTGTCATTGTTTTTTTATAGTAGTTATTGGACCTTTGCAAGTTAACCATGCCTTTTGGTGAAGTGCCTTCAATATGCTAACTGGTCATTTTTTTCCTACACCGAGAGGCCTTTGTTCCCAATCTATCATTCATCATAATTCTCTGCAGCTCTAAATTTGTAACGCGTTATTCCAGGATGACAACAGGATTACACTTGCTTTGCTGCTTATTGCCCTATTTATATTTTTTCAAAAGCTCAAAATGCATGTGCTTTTTGTGAAGTACCCTTTTGGTTTATCAAGATAGAGTGTGTTTGTGGGAAACAAGATTTCTATTGAACAAGAAACCGGTTTTATGAAATTAGAGGTTGCATTTGAAATAAAATGGAAAAAGTTAGCATTCCTGTATTGTATCAAGATGGGATCGATTTGAGCACAAACTAATCGAATAATGCCTTAACCACTATATGGTCAATTTGTTTTTGAGATGATTCATGTCATTAATCTTCAACATAAATAATGTCAAGTTTGCTGCCATGTTTGTGGTGGAAATGACATCAAATCGCTGCATGAAGCATTCCTTCGTTGGCTTCTACCAAGGGTTGCCGTTGTGCTGGCACGCGACGTGCGAATGTTTGCTGACATGGTATTGTGCCATATGAAAAGTGTTGGTACACCTTCCCATAATCAAAGGCATAAAGGCACTCATTAAGAGTACTCTTTCTAGCCTGCCCATCTTTTTGTTCTTGTTCACTATTCATATATTTGCCAGGAGGCTTGTAAGATGAGAGGCTTCCTTTGGATGGGCACTGAAGAGGATCTTAACTATCAACTTGTTGACATGGGATCTATGTTCTTATTCTTGAATGGTGGTGGCTTGGGGAGCCAGGACTTGGCTTTGCTCACAAAGCTCTAGTGTAAAAATGATTATTGAGATTTCTTTAGGAGGGTAATAGGTTGACGAGGCCAAGGATTTCCGTGCCACTATCTGGCCGGCACGATATTTCCGGTTTGTATGACACATGATGGCAGTGGGCACCGACTTTGTGCTAGCGGCACAAAGCTCTTCTGAGCTAGCACATGTGTTGGTAGGGGCTTTGTTCCAATACAGGTATTGTCGGCAATTTACAGGCACAAAACATATCGGTCTGTGTCGATTTGTGCTGACTGACATGGTAATCACTGGTCGAGGCAACTGATTGCTGCAGGATAGGGACTTAATGGGTTAAACTGACTGTTCCATAGTTTTTTGTGCCGTTTGTCATGGATATCATGTGTTGGTGTAGATAATGCAGACACAGTTAGCAACTCGCGCAAAGCGTTCCAACTGCACAATAACTTGAATCTAGATAAATCACAAACTTGGACTACTTGATAGGCACTGCCAGATTTAATAGCATATCAAGCACGATGGTCAAACCTAAAACCTAATATGTACAAAGTTGACTTTCATTCTGCTGCTGTTGCTCATCCAGCATTTTTGGTTGTTTCATGTCTTGCTTGGTTTAGTTATGTACGCAGGCGAGGAACTAATTTTATTTTTATGTTCTTCGTTTAGTGTGGTTTTGCATTAAGGAATGATTTGATAGCCTTCATGTCTTGGACTTCTTTTAGCCATATCTAGGATGCGCATAGCACTGCGAATATGGTTTGTTAAGAGTTCTGGCAATCAATGAGGTTGCATCCTTTTGGTTTATAATATATACTGCAGGCGCCTGTTTTGATTAATCAACTGAGACGTTTAAACTCGCTGCCAGTGTGCACTTTTACGGCAGTATTAATATAAGTTTTGTTCTTGAACAGAATCTCGGACCTTGACCATAGAATCTTATTTTCAGGATGTTTTAAATTGGAGATTAACTTCGAAAATGCTTTGTTAGCAGTTCACTGGTAAGCCATGCGATTAGCATGAAGGGATGGAAATGTGACCTAGAATATCCGATGTTCATCAAACACTTTGCTTCTATTGCGAAGGACAGTGCTGCATAACCCTGAAGGAAGACATGGTGGAAAGAAAGAGGAGTCTAATTACAACTTAGTTATGTTTTGTTGAGGACTCTTCTATTCTGACTTAAAATTATTGCTTTACATAGATTCAATCTCCTTGAGGTTATGTAGGCATGAAGCCATGTGAACATGGGAGATTGACAAGACCATAAAAATGGGGTATTTTAAGAACAAGAAAGAAGTAGTTGGCATCCTCATCTCTCCAATTGTAATGCCCAGAAGTGGATTGCATCCTGAGAGCATATTGGCTTTTTGGCAAAAAAAAACATGGGTACGCTGATGTGTTCTTTTTAATGCGTCGTTTATGATTTCTCCAAGGACTTCAATCTTTTAAATTTCATTGAAACGTGCCTGATCCTCTATAGTTCATTGAGACCAAGGATTTCCGAGCCGACCGGCAACCTTGGTGCCGGTCGGCAAATCTCGAGCCGGCACCCTCGGGGGACCGTCTTTGGCACAAAGAGGGAGAGGTGAGGGAAAGAAAAGGCAAAAAAAAAGAGGAAGATGAGGGTTAAAGAAGAGGAGGGGAAAGAGAGAGAGAAGAGGGGGAAAAAGGAGTGAAAAAAAGAGAAAGAGGAAGGAGAGAAGGGCCGACGGCGTGCTCAATCTGATCGTCAGAGGCGGCTGTGAAAGGTAAGAGGGGCATCGGGCTTAGCTTAGGGTTATAGATAACTGATCCTATGTATTGTAAATAATGGGTTTTGGGTCCAAACCAGTTACTTAAACACTTTATGCCCTAATTTCATATTCCGTCTCTCTCTCTCTCTCTCTCTCTCTCTCTCTCTCTCTCTCTCTCTCTCTCTCTCTATCTCTCTATCTCTCTCTCTCTATACCGTGATCGGTGCCGCCGGCAAATAGGATCGGCACCGCCCGCCGTTGCCAGCGGCAACTGTCGAGCCGGCCGGAGGCCAGCACGGCAATACTTGATTGAGACATTCCTGAGAATGTTCGTGCTGTATATCTAACCATTTTTAACTATTGCCAATAACAAGAGCAATTTACTGTCAGGGGGGTTATTATAGACTAGTCAAAGAGAGAATGAAAGTTAACTTCCACTAATATTTGGTGCCATCCAGTTTGTAAGTATGCTTTCTTTGCACCTATAAATTAGCTCTTGGCTGGTGATTCTGTGCCAGTTGCATATATTGGCATGGACTGACACTATTTGCTAGCCAAGGATTGCCATGTTGTTGGCATATGTTGCCGGCACAACACATGCCGATGATCAGCATGGACTTCATTCTGGCAGCACGAAACTCTTCTGAGCTAATATATGTGTGGCCATAGGGTTCATGCCGATATGTGTTGTGCTAGTGGACACGCAAATCACAAATTACTTTTGTTAAATACTGGCAAAAAGTACATGTAGCACACAGCATGGACCACATTCTGACATATGTATTAGCTCGGAAGACCTTTGTGCAGCTAGCTTGAGGTCCGTCCGCATTATCGGCACGTGTCGTGTCGATTAGCATGAAAATCCTCACTCCTGGCCTTGTGTACTGCTTCATCAATGATCTAATTCTTGCTTTACATGTATTTAGGAATATAAAATCCTCTCAGTTCTTGCTGTTTGGCTCATTATTTCTGCTTGCTATAAATTCTAGCTCCACCTTTTCGTTAACTTGTGTTTGAAACAGGGTTCAAAAACAAGGAAGTGGCGAATAATTGTCAGGAATCTGCCCTTCAAGGTGTTTTATAATGCTTAAAAGTGGTACTGTTTGTCAACCTTTCTTTTGTGACGTGTGGCATTGGTCAAATTTATTCTCTTACTGCAGGTCAGAGCTAACGAGATCAAAGGTTTTTTTAATTCAGCTGGCTTTGTATGGGACGTAAATATTCCACAGAAATCAGAAGAGGGGTACTTTGACTACCTAGCGGCATAGTTCTTAGTTCTACTACATTTATGAGAGCTATACATGATCATGTTCTCTTTTTTTCCCCCAGAATGTCCAAAGGCTTCGCTTTTGTCTCCTTCACATCCAAACAAGATGCTGAGAAGGTAGTCTTGGTTGCCTAGGCAATACCAGAAATGTGTTTGAATGATTAAATTACTAATCTTGATTGCTTTTTTAGGCCATTCGCAATGTCAATGGACGAGTTATTGATAGGAGACAAGTAGCTGTCGATTGGGCTATGCCAAAGAATGTATATGCACATGCTACTAACTTGACTTCTGTAAAGGACGGTAATTTGCTATTTCATATGAACTTGACTTCTGTGAAGGATTGTTGTTTGCTCATAAAAGCTTGCTGTTAAGCCATTGCAATTCTTTCTGTTGCAAATACCTGGTTATTTGTGATCTCCTTGCTGGGAATTTATCCCAGATACCATACGCGTATCTTATGTCTTTACCTTTTTTCCATATGTTCTGATCACATATTATTTCTTTCCCTACGTGGTTATTTGTGTTCTCCTTGTCATTAACTTATTTAAGACACCGAAAGCTTACATATAATTATTTTAGATGTTTCCATCAGGCATGAGTCTTTTGCAATGATTGTCCACCTAAAGGTCCTCATTGAACATCATCCGAGTCCTTATTCACTTAAAAAGCTAGTCATGCTGGGCATTTTAGTTCAGCTGTTTTCTTCTCCTTGTATGGCAGTATTGTCTTCATGAGTTGGAGGGCAATTTGCTGCGTCTGAGCACGTTTATGAATATCAAGGCACATATTTAAAGGAGCTGTGGATTGACATACTATTTTCTTTTGAGAAAACAGTCTATCTAACCAGTGAGATTTAGTCCACTTATTAGTTACTATCTCTTCATGTTTTTCTTTAAACTTTGTATTCATAGTACCTCATTTATTTGCTTTATGAACCCAAGTATTAAAGCTCCTACAAGATTTGAAGTTCCAATTACGATAATTGTGAACACTCTCAACCATTACTACTCCCTATGTGAACAAGTCAATTACTTGGCCTCTTATGTATTCGTTGCATTTTATTTGTATCCAAACCTTACTTCATTTCCTTTGCTACCTATACTCCATGGCCTTGAGTATTTTAACAATATCTACAGATAGAAAATCTTATTGTTTACAACCTCAATGATTCACACATCCCCAATTTGCTTCATTAGCTTTCAAATACTTAGGAAATCATAAGAGTAGTTCAAGTGTTAGTCCATAGTATCATGTGAGAATCTTGTTCTAGATGGCACCTCAATTCATAGTCTGCCTCTTATCCTGGTTGAAAGGTATGCATTGGCATCATATACACCAAAAGATGCCAATGCATAAGATTGTCCTGCTGATATGTTTGGCAACCTAAAAGATGCTACTAGTCTAGCTTTCAGACATAAAAAATGGCCACGCGAGTATGAGTCCTTGATTCTATAAGTTCCATACACCAGCACATCATGGCTAGCGAGTTTCATGTCGACAAGTTCTGCTAGTAGTTTTTTTGGCAGGAGACTGACTTTTTTTCACAGCATTGCTGTACATGTGGCTTTGTTCTTTTTGGAGTCCAGAATTATGGAAGGAATATAAATTTTCTTTATGGACCTTATTTTTCTATCAGCTGTAACTACATTCAACTAGATTTGGACTTGCTTACCAAGTAGACAAGAAAATCTCTCTTGTTTGCCATATGTAAGGAAAGTCCTCTATCATGATTATCAATTTGAGCATGTTTCTATGAACTTATTGTTAGCTCGTGGCCATTTTACTGTTTTGATTGGTACTATGGTAGCAAGAAATTTGTGCTTGATGAACACTCTTTTTTTTGGATAAACTCTTAATGAAACTGTTTCCCAAGAACTAAGGGATAATTTTCCTAGGTACCTCATAGTGTGACACAGGAAAAGCCTATCAGCATACTTTTATGACAGTAATATACTGGTTAGATGATGTTCAGACCAAAGATTGTTGTGCCATTTTTTGCTTGCAAGATACATGCTCGTGCAGACAGCATGTATCAGGCTGACACTCGGCATAGACTCGTGCTAAATGACAGGAAGCCTTTTTAGAAGGAAAATTTACTCGACAGAGACCCCATGCCCGGTATTTGGAACAGGCCGGTGCATATTGGTGGCACGGACTGTACCCACTAGCACAACAATCCATTGTTTAGACATTCCCTTCTAGGTGAGGGAGGTTTAGATTGTCGTAATCTTTTCCTTCTCTTTTCTTTTGGGCTTAATCGAGGTAATTATTTCAGCAAAATGCATTAAATCCAACTTTTGCTTTTTTTTTCAGGCAACTTCATCTTTGACCTTTTCCTTTCCCTTTTTCTTGAAATTTCAATCTACCATTCTTGAATTTTCTTCATAACAGTTTGTAAAGAGTATTCCTAGTTTCATCTTTTACCTCTGCAGCTTCACCAGCTCTTCAAGTGCTCTTGATTTGTACGATGATCTTCTATGTTTTCTAGCTTGGTGCTGATTTAGATGGAGTTAAGAAATACACCTTGTATTGCAGACGGATTGATTTTCTTGTTGTCAAGCTTTGTGTTTCCTTTTGTTTTGTCTTGGACAAAACACAAGCTCTCTCACATATACTGCAGAGCATAGGATGATTGTAAAAGGAGTAACTTTTTGCAATTGTCTGTAGGGGTCATACTTTAGCAATTGTGATGCAATAAAAGAATGATTTATTCACTGAATTGTTTTTTCTGCTTTGACTGCTGATATGGCATCCATGACTCAGTTATTGTGGATGTCTTGCATTCTTCTGCCATGATACTTTAGCTTTCGAAGTCTTTTGTCTCTGGTTGAGCAGGCGTATAGATTGTGATCATTGTATATTTGTTTGTTTATACCTTTGTTTCTCTTCATTTTTAATCACCTTATGAACCTTACATCCCTTCCCTCGCATTGAGACAGTGCCTTTTCCTCTTTATTTTTTGGCTTTGACCATGCAGGGCTAGAGAACACTGATGATGAAGATAGCATGAGTAATGATGATCAGGTTTCGGAGGAGGTTGTACAGGCTGGTACTTTAAAATCTGAAAATCACATAGAAAATGATTTAACTAGCGAAGACTCAGATTTGCTAGAACATGAGGCGCTTCCTGTTGAAGTTGATTTTGGTAAAGAGGCAGAAATTTCAAGAAAAGTTCTTGAAAGCTTGATAAGATACTCTTCGAGTGGACCCCATGAATCACCCAGTGATGAGTCCAAGGTAGTAGATAAAATTGCTGAATTAGAAAAGAAACAAAAAATTGAAACCAAAGTTCATGTGCATAAGAAAAGATCGGAAGCTTCTGTACCTGATGATGCCAGAAGAGTAGATCCAGTATCTCAAGAACTGAAAGGGAAAGAGAATGATTTAGAGAAAACCATTTTCATAAGTAACCTTCCTTTTGAGATTGAATCTGAAGAGGTGAAGAAAAGGTTCTCTCTATTTGGAGAAGTGCGGTCTTTTCTCGCCGTCGTGCATCGACTTACAAAGTATGCTCACAGACTTTCATTTTTGTTCATCATCTTAGCAGTATGGCTTTAATTTGGATTTTTTTAGCTTGCACTAAATTTACTTGTGGGTGTTGGGGCAGGAGACCAAAAGGGACTGCTTTTTTGAAGTTTAGCACGACTGCTGCAGCAGATGCAGCAGTTTCTGCTGCGAATACTGCCCATGGCTTAGGAATCATCGTGGCGGGCAGACCTTTGACAGTTTTGAAAGCTTTGGACAAGGAATCTGCTCATAAGAAGGATCTCGATAAAAAAAAAATTGAGGTTCATGACCGGCGAAATCTGTACCTTGCAAAGGCAAGTCTTAAAAAACATTTTTCTTTGATTTTAATCACGTAACAAGTTTTGTATTATGTGGTATAACCCAAACTATTTTCTATAAAATCATGTTGAAGCAGGAAGGAGAGATTCTTGTTGGAACTCCAGCTGCTGAAGGAGTTTCAGAGGCTGACATGAAGAAACGTGAAATGTAGGTTATTTTGTATTTCTGATCTTATAAAGTTGCCTGCGTTTGTTTTTATGAGGCCATAGCACAAGTTGTTTTGTTAACCAGTCCGTTTTCTGCTGTCACTGAAAAAACCTTGTGCTAACCATAGCAACTGAATTGACTCGACTCCTAGTTCGACTAAGGTTGGTTTTCTAGACAGTAAACTTCGGCTAGGAATTCTATTCGAGTTTATTATTATTATTATTATTTAATTTTGTCTTTTTTCTAATGTTAAAGTTTTCTCGATGCCTTTTCATTTCGAAATTTTGATGTCTGCTATGTTGGACGGAATATTCCACTCAGTTAACCATGTCCTATCAGGAGACATCATTGAGATTTGTAGTTTTGTTTTCCACAGTGATACTTTTCAGAGAGTAATGTATGTCGGCAACTAGCATGAAACAAATATAGGCAAGTTTGATATCCCAGGATTGATCGGAGATATATGTGGGAAGAGAAGTATTACAACTGACCTGTTGCATTTGCTTCCAGTACCAATTAACTAATAGAAAGTGCATGCCATCCCAAGACCATGACATCAATGACCATTGTGGGTCATACTAAGCTTCATCTGAGAGTTTGAGAACATTCTGATGAAGGTGCTTTTTTGCTGGAGAATGTGAGTAAATGGCTTCTTCTAGTCTCAACCTTGGAAATGTCTACATGTTCATTCAATTTTTTGTATACTCAAGTGGGCATTCGTGTCTGCATTGAAAGGGAACCCATTGAAAGATGTGCGTGGTTTGCGTGCGCTTGCGTGTGCATGGTTTGCGTGCGCTTGCGTGTGCGTGGTTTGCGTGCCCACGTGTGTGTATAAGCATGTTTTGTCACACAATGCTTGTTGTCAATCTTTTTCACCAAGACGAGAATGGTTGGCGGTGGTCTGACGGAAGAGGAAGTAGGAGAGGGAGGTGGGCGGCATGGGGAAGGAGAGGATGGCAGAGCTCGGCGGATGAGAGGTGGTTAGCAGTGGTGGTGTTTGCTAGTGGTCGGCGGCATCGAGGGTGGAGGTGGGGGTAGTCCTAAGTTATAAGTGGATGGGTGGAAGAAAAGGTGAAGAAGAGGTGAGGGTGGAGGTGGAAGGCACCTCGAAAAACATCGGAGCTTCTGATTATCCAATCCACAAGAACCCAAAGGCTCGTCCCAATCTTTAACACTCGCTTGTGTGAAGCCCAATGATCTCTCTATTGATTGATGAAAAAAGAGCAAAAGATTGGACTTCTTTCATAGACAAAGCAAAGCTAAGTACTAGTAATAATAGTAGGATTTAACCATCACTAGAAATCCAACTAGGAAAAGACCCTAGACTCAAATAAGGATAAAAATACATGTAAGCAACTCAAATTATGACTCACTAACTCAACTCAAAGTCGGGAAAAACAAAATTAACTATGAAGCAAATAAATCCTAGCTAAAACAGGAGGAGCAAAAAAGGAAGGAGGAAAGCCGAGGAACAAGGAGGGGGGGGGTAGCCAAGTTGGGCCTTGGGGCCCACCCAGCTAGGGTCAAACATGGCCTAGCCAGGGTTGGTTGGCTCTGAGCCTGGTCGAGCCGTAACGCATATAGACAGTTTGAGCCTTTGAGATGCATTGCCAAATACTGAAAAATCAAATATTGAGTTTTCGCAGAGATTTCTTCTTAGAGAATAAGAGAAGTTTCTTCATCTGAAGCATTAGGGGATTTAGAAGTTTCCTGTAACTAGGTTGAAGAATGAGCTTTTCATAGATGACTGGATGTTCTTATCTCGCTTTCTACCTCAACTATAGTTTCAAACATAGACTTGGAGGATGACCGACAATGGAGAATAATCTTTGATGTTCTCCCTTTTTCCAATGCCGTGTCATTTGTTGAGTTGTGTAGTAGCGGCCGACAATAACTTTATCAGGATCTATGACTCTTTTAATGCAGGCTGTTCCCTTTCTTTGAAGTTCATCTGCAAGAAAGCTATCTTTTTTCTTAAAGACTACTACTACTTCCTTGAAAACTCCAAGTATGAAGAGATTAATGTTAGGAGACTGACAAATACTTGCATCCAGTGATTGTCGTGCCGGTTGGCACATACTAGCATAGACTGATGCGAAGCGTGTAGGTAAATTACCGGCATGATGTCTGTGTCAGCACTAACCCTATGGGAATACATGTATTAGCTCAGAAGAGACTTGTGCTGCTAGCATGAAGTCTGTGCGCTCATGACACATTAATCCTTGCCTATATCTATGTTGTGTGTAAAATTTCTATTCTCACTCCCTATTGTTCATGTTTTATGGCACGATGGGGTAATATCTATTTGAATTGACGGAAACATATGAAATGTTATATAGGTTTCTTAAACTATGGTAGTGCACATGTAGTTTGGTGTGTTTTTCAATTTGTTTCACAAATGATGATAAAGGATTTAACTAAGAAGATATTATTGAGATTGAAAGCTCTGTGGTTTTAATGAAATGGCTACCAGAAAAATATCTAATAAAATAATGAAATGGATATTGCTCCTTTGTAATTTAGGTTGGCAAAGAAGAAAGTGGAAAAGCTTGTGTCTCCAAAATTCCACGTGTCAAGAAATCGACTTATTATTTATAACTTGCCAAAGACAATGGCAGAAAAAGAAGTGAGAAGGCTTTTTATAGACGCGGTTCTTTCCCGGGCATCCAAGCAAAATCCCGTCATACAGAAGGTTCAATCCTTGAACTCACAATGAACTATTGTTACTTGTATTTGGCTTCTCATCTTGACTTACAACACTGCAACCAGGTCACGCTTTTGAAGAATATGAAGAAAGGAGAGGCTACTCTGAAGCATCCACGAGGTGTAGCTTTTGTTGAATTCAAGGAACATGAGCATGCACTTGTGGCCTTAAGGGTTCTTAACAACAATCCAGGTAAGTCTGAGATGTGTACACTTGAGCGCATAATGACTCTTTTTTCTAGCCAAATCTTTAGAAAATCCTGTTGGTTAAGTTGTTAAACCTACGACTTTGTCACTCCATATTTATGCGTGTTATCATGCTAATTCAAGTCTCAGCTTTCTTGCAGCCTTTGATTTTTATTTCAGATATTATTCATTTACCTGAATAATGTTTATCTATAATTTGCATCTCTAGCATCTAGTTCACCTGATGGATGGAACCTTATAATGGACCATCAAGCAGGCTTGATATGCACAACTCACATCATGCACCTATCTCTATGAACAGTTGAAAATGAGTTTGATGTTATTTTTTTATGACGACATCCGATATCTGCTTTCTTCACCCAGCTGACATTAAACCTTCATATTTCTCTGTGCTGTCACATATGGTCCTGACCTTCAAAAGAAAATAAATTATTTATTTTCAATTGGGTATCCAGTATTTCTTCAGGATCAATGGGGATATTACTGAGACTGCAATTTGAGACGGAATTAGTCTCATCCAATATGTATTTAGAACCTCTTAAATAATTGAAAACTCTCAGCAGGGATGCTAGTTTACTAGATAGGCCTGCTTATCCCATGATTGAGCTGGAACTGCTTTTTATGTTTGACAAATCTAACAACTACGGATAATTCAGATTGCTCATGAAACTTTTTCCTTCTTCAAAATGAGTCAACGAAACAGCATTGTTGTGGTACAAAATTAGAACCCACATCTGTGAACTTTGGCTAAGAACTTGTGTTTTGAAGAAGCAGAAAACACTGTGTTGTGGTTTTAAGCATGCTCCTGAACAGATACCAACTCATCAGCTTCCTTTTGTCAGCCACTTCATGATAAGAAAAGGAAAAAGAAAACCCTAATGCCATAATACCAATCTCTATTGAGTATCATATGTGCTAGCTGTCACGATATAGTTTGATACTCGGTGCTGACCTCGTGCCTGACGGGCGGAGCTCTTGAGAGCTAATACATGTATTGGCATGGTGTCTGTGTCGTATCGATACATTTATCGAGTCGTGTCGATACATTTATCGAGTCGTGTCGATACATTTATCAAGTCGTGTCGATACATTTATCGAGTCGTGTCGATCACTTACAAGGTATCTGTTCCTCAGAGTTTTTAAGATTTTCAGTCAATCATGGAAATTTAATTGTGACCTTTTGATTTTTGTATCATGAAATATCAAAAATAGTTTAATCAAGGTTTTGTTGTTCTTAGTGAAACTCAGTTAGCATTCCGACATCAAAGCAAATAACTCTAGAGCATGGATTGTTGTGCCAGTCAGCACGGCGTGTTTATTGGCATCATACAGCTAATTTGGCACGAGTCCATGCCATGTATATTTCCCTCCTGAAGAGGCTGTGTCCTTGGCATAGGGTCTGTGTCGCCCGGCACGTTAATCCATGCTTCTGAGGAACTAGTTCAGAATCTACCAATAATTCGAAGCACTTCAAATGCGATACAGTTCGAAAGTGACCAAAGAAATGGTTAGGTCTTGAATAATCAGCTTGTCATCTAAATAGTTTAACATCAAGTTGAAATGAGGAACAGTATTATTTTTGTCTCCTTTGTCCTTTCATTAAGGAAAATGCTTACTGTTTCCTGGAGGCAGTGACATTATCTTGTAGTGATAGCTCATTTCAAGCATGATATGTACGTGATAAATAACATTTCTTTTTGTATGTATCGAGTATTTTTCAGTTTCAGTATATGTCCTGTAAAAGAAAGAATTTTTGCAGTTGTTAATTTTTGTAATTTCTTGTCTAGACACTTTTGGTCCGGAGCGTCGCCCTATTGTGGAGTTTGCTCTTGAAAATATCCAGAAATTGAGGCTGCAAAAAAATGGTAACTTAGAATCGTCAAAACACATTCACAGTAATTCTGAAGACCCTGTCAGCAAACCCCATCGAAGTTCTGCACCCCCAGTTGTGAATGGTGGTATGAACGGAAAGGACATAGAGAAGTTTAGAAAGGTAAAGCACCATAGAGATCCGAATAGATCATCCCGAGTTTCTGAACCAATTAATGATGTCAAATCGGAGCGTCAGGAAACTGAAGAGGACGGCAATACAAATAACTTCAGGGGAGATAGCGAATCAAGACAACAAAAAGCTTCTGCAAAAGGAAAAAGGACTTTTCCTGGGACATTGAAACATGGGAAATCAATACCAAAGCCAAAATTTCAACAAAAGACCACGGCCTTTGGTGGATTAGTATCAAATGGGGGAGTAAAGGTAAGTTTTGTGTCTGTAAAAGCATCAGTAGATCCTAGTGTCTTTTCCAGCTTTGCCAATTATGATATCCTGCTCCTTGGTTACCTTATGCAGGAAGATGTATCATCTGGAACGAACAAAGTGGATTCGATCAGAGAATCTAAAGTAGGTTCAAGGAAAAGGAAGAATGTGAAGTTTGTTGGTTCAGAAGAGGATACAGGCAAGGATAGAAAGAGGAAAAAGGTCTCTGAGGAGAAAGTGGTCGACAAGTTGGACAAGTTGATAGAGCAGTATCGGTTTAGATTCTCACAGAATTCTTCAAACAAGAACAAAGAGCCTGATGCCTCTAGACATAAAGAACTACGAAGATGGTACGAGTCTACCTGACTTCTAATGCTTGTTACTGAAGAAGGGTGTTTTTTTAATGGTGGATATCACAGATTCCTTGGTGCATATTTAATCATTAAATGTTAGTGACTTTTGATGCAGTTTTTGTTGTGCCCTCAAAACTTTGGATTTCAATGGTTTAACATTGCCTCGAGCTTAAATGGAAGCCCGTCGTCTTTGTACGAACTTGCTTTTTTAGGCTGTATTTTTGTTTGTGAGATTCCTCCTATATTACACACCACAGTGATAAAAGACTTGTGGTCTGGTGGCCTTTAGTGTGAAAGTCAGAATCGAGTTCCAACTATAGCAGTTTTTGAAAGAATTTTACTTTTGTGGTGCAATTGCATACCCTAGCCTGGGCGATAAGGCTTACTTAATTACATAAAAGAAACGAAAATGTGATGGAAAATACGTTATAGTGGTTTAATTTTTTTAGATGATAACCTCAGCTCATGGGAGCAAATAATACCACAGACCGTTACAAGACCAAGATTCAAGAACGTTATTACATACAAAGCTGATAGGTCTGTGCCTCCTACCTGCATCAGAGTAACACATAAATCTGCTCTGCATAAATTAGTAGTATATCCGTCTGAAGCGGTGAAGCCTGAAACGGTGACCCACTTATATTTTTTTATGTACAATTGTGGAGATTACTACCCTCGCTAATAGCGATACACGGAGTTCTGTTCTGATGATTTTATCTCCTGTTCAACTCGATCTTCCTCTCAGGAGTTCCGCTGCCTCTATCAATCTCTACTCTGATGTCTGCTTCTTCTTCTTTTTTTGATCAATTAAGCCCGAAGGCTACCTACTCTCTGATGTCTGCTTAAATCTACAATCCTGTAGCCTATACATTTACAAACTTTTCTGTTTTGCTGGATCATCAGTTGGGATATTAACTACATCATGGGCCAGTTGACAGCGAAAAGAATAACTACAAAGGCATTCAGCATCAAACATCAATACCACCAATATGCCCAATAAGCACAGCAAATATTTTACAAATGTCACCTAGAAGAATGTACCAAACGCACAAATGTGGAATTTTCATATGTTCTTCTCTACTAGCTTCATACGTCTGCGTTCAATGCTCTTGGATTTATCATGCATCAACATGCTCTTTATTCATGCAATGTCTTCTTGTAATAGCTAGATGCTGGTCCCTGAAATGTATCCACTGCTCCAAGCATTCTGCGGATGAAAACAAGTGACTTTGCCTTGATAACTCAGCATATATGAGATCATTTGTGCCTTCAATGAAATTAGAGCAACAAACATGCCACCTTCAGTCACATAAAGAATGCCCAGTACTAGTTCAGAAGCTCTTAGCCTTTTAGTTAGTACAGTTCTATCTGATATGAATCTTGCTTGATTCTTGAAATGCCTAAAGGGTTTGACAACCATTTGGATTTACAATTGGTCTTCCTTCCACCCAAATTATAACTTGTATATAGTCTTTGTTTTCCCATCGAAGCTTGGAGCGGCTGAAGTCTCGCTCAAAAGCTAGGCCTCCAAGAACAGAAAAATAGGACCATTAGAGGCTTCAAAACAGTATGAATTTTAATCGTTGGAGGCCACAGATAGAAATAGGACCACGAGTTCGACATGAAGTGGACACATGTATCATGAAATATCTCCGTCTATACCCTGAAACGATAAGAATCATCCTGATCCAAAAGTTATAGACAAAGGGAAACTTTATATTAGTAGCACAAATTAAAGACTACTGCCTCATGCTCCAAAAGAAATCTCCAGAATCTTTTCACCAAACCAAGTTGCAAGGGAAAGGTGTTGTTTAGTGATCACAGCCTTTGCTTTTTAATTTCGAAAGAATTAGTAACAAGCATGCCATGCTCGTCTTAGAGGAGAAAGGCATATAAAAGAACTAGGCAGGCACAATAAGACCTCAGTGATGTCAACTTATACCTACTCATTGCAACTAATAAACTATTCAAGAATCAACAACAGCAGTACATAATACCCTCGAAAATATAGCATGGAAACTGAAAGAGAGCAAGAGTGATGATAGTAAAAGTCAAGCTTACCAATCTATAAACCTCGTCATGCGGATTAATTACTTTCACATCAAATGGCATTATATCACCCTCTAGAGAACAGTCCAATCTTAAGATGATTCGTGAACACGTTTTGATCTATTACAATCACTACACAATAAATTGCATCCATTTTTAGTAATGCTTCAATCTTAGCTATTAGAAGCCTCTGTGACCCAATAAACCAGATTTCGTTACCTGAAAACTACAACATAGAAATTAAAAACCATAAGGTACATCACCATTTTGTCAACAAAATGCCCATTAGTCACATTGCATCCGCCTCCAGCAGAAATTTTAACCTAAAAATAGCACAAATCCTCAGGATTAAAATAAGTCAGAATATGAAAGAAATGTGATTATATATACGTAAATATGCAAATTAAAAATATAAAAAGGACATATATGTAATCCAAAAATAAAACGTATTCCAACGGTCCAAAGCTAAGCTCATTATAATACAATTTCCTTACTCAAATTTAATTGGGTTATTTACATTTCACCCAAAAAAAAGTTTGATTTTACTAATACATTTAGACAAAAATCGAATTTACACGACAAACCCTGAAAGCCTTGATTATTGTCATATAACCCCTTTACTTAGGGCCTGTTTGGTTGCTCTGAAGTGGGCTGGACTGGAGTGAG
>OY986968.1:2261037-2294356 GCA_963920575.1 Narthecium ossifragum
TCCTCAGTACATGATCCCCATAAATCTTATTTGCCAACTATTTTGCGCTTGATCAATCGTTATTATAGTTGTCTATGGAAACAATCGCAAATATACTTATGCACTTCAACCCAATCATCTAATAGATATGCATATATTTTGGAACCATGTAATAGATATGCAGAAATTAGGATAAGTACAAATATTCCAACCATTCCTTGTACATACAACCATTGGGAAAAGTAGAAATACCATCAAATTGGACATGAAACATACAACCATTCCTTATACATACAAATTAAAAATACAACCATTCCTTGTACATACAAATTATAAATACAACTTTTCATTGTACATACTATTTATACAACATGACTTAATTCTTTGTACACAGAAACTCCTTTACAATTATTCCACAAGTCTTCAATTTGTTGCCGATCACTTTCTTTGCCTCTTACGATCGTGTATAAAGATACAAGGGCTCAGAAATGAGATCATCATTGCCCTTTTGTGGCGACAATTGGTTACTTAACACATTAAGCCATCCAAATCACCAAGCCACTCATACCCGATGATCATTTTGGAATCATCACTTCTCCAAGAACATCATTTCACCATCATGTCCCCAAAATACAATAGGCAACGAAACATATACCAACAAAAACATCATAGGATCAGTTTTCATCATCTCCTCATCTCCCCATAACCATAAGCAACAGTAAATCATAAAACAACAAAACCATCAATTGAACATGCATTCAAAAGTGACATGGCTGCCATCAAAAGTAATATAAGCTGCCAATCATGAAATCAACTCAAATCGGCAAATACAGAAGTCCAAACCATCAATTGAAATCAACGCCATCAACTGAAACCAAGAAGTGTACAAAAATCAAATAAGATCAACTCAAACAATTTGCAACATCAATTCTAACAATGAATTGAAATATGGAATTTACATACCATCATCAATTTCGATCCAACAATCAATTTAAACTAGCATTATCAACAAATCAGCAAACCATTGGGGATCAGATAGATATATGTAAGCAAGTAGTCATCATTACCCTATAGCCAACCAACAAACCAGCATTACCAACAAATCAGCAAACCATCTGCTTCAAATCATGGTGTGTAACTGGTTGCCACCCAAGTGGCCATCCACGTCACATTAACATGGAATATAACATCATCATCATCTCTCCCATCCAAATTACAATTGAAATCAGCAAGATACAAAAGTTCATATATGTAAACAAATACTCATCATTTCCCCATAGACAACCAGCAAACCATCACCAACAAACCAAGATCATTACAAATCATAATAGTTTGAGAAAATATATCACAACTGACATCAGCTCTTTAAGCAGCAAGAAACAACAGTTTAGAGGAGACAATAAGGAACATTTCTTGAAACCCATAAACATGAAATCAATTGATGCTATGTAACCAAAGAAGCTAGTTTATGTTCAAAATTACCAAAATCTGCCAATCAACATGAAATCAATTGCAACCCATCAATAATATATCAATTCAAATAGGCAAATATGCAAGCCCTGAAACATACATTGAAAAGTAATACAAGCTGCCAATCAACATGAAATTAGCTCAAAATGGCAAATAGACAAGTCCATACACAAATTCATACACAAATCCATGAAATTAACCTATGCCATGGTGAAAAACACAATAATCCCTAATACAACACCCAATCCAAATGTAATTGCAAGTCCTAATTCAAACCAACCACACCCTCTTGTACCGAAATTAGTTGCACGAGGCAATTGAGATGCATACTCATGATATGAATTTAAAGCATCATTTCTATTATAAAACCCTCGATAACACGCCCCACTGAACCGATGCACTTGTTCATGGCATGCCGGCCAGGAATCATATACACCGGGTCGTCTCCCTTTGTAGACGACATAGTATTTTATGGTTTCAATTCCTGCAATGATGGTCATTGACCATCAAAATTTCAGCATGCTCATATGCATAATTGTTTGAACAAGCAGTTAAACTAACAAATAAACAAGGGAATTAGCTAGTGGTAGTGTCATATAAGATTTAGATGCAAATATCCAAGTAAACAAGGGCATACATCATGAGCTTATAATTCCCAAAAAGATGCTGCTAGTGGTAGTGTTTGCATGCACATAATCCAAAAACCACAGCATCAGCTAGTAGTAGTGTTTGCATGCACATCATCAGCTAGTGCTAGTGTTATATAATGTTTAGATGCAAATATCCAAATGTCAATCGTGCCTATTTGGGTCAAAGAAGTCTTTCAACCACATCTTCCGGTGTTTTATGCTCATTACCAAGAATCCCCGTGCTTCTACCTCATCCCGGTTGAGCATGTTGAAAACACGTAGAAGATCCGCCTCGGGGTAATAAGTAGCACACTCCATAACAGACGCATATAATTTATCGGTCGATTTGACGTTGCCCGATAGAATGGCATCCCCAACCTTCTCAATGACGCTACAAAATGTGTCATCCCTTGACTCACCTTGAAATGCGTCGTTAATTATCTCAAAGGCGGACAAAACAAAATACCGAACTATTACTTAACTACAACGTAGGTAGTAGGAGTACGGGTCGAGTCCACAGGGAATTTGATGGTTGAATTACAAAGATGATCTCTACAAGAGTTGTATAAAATTTGAATGGTTTTGATTAACTAGTTAACTAAAGTATTTTAAAAACAAGTAAAGAAGGTTGTTTATTAGGATAAAGGTCCTAGGGGATTTTGATCCGAATTAGGGTCTAAGGATGTTCTCTATAAATCAAGATGCATGACTTCTAAATGAGATGGTCAAAATAAGAGATCGACGAGCATAGGATTAGTACCGCTCGTCGCTAATGAGATGTCGGGTTAGGATCAACTCATCGCATCTAGCACAAGGGTAGGATCCAGGATCAAGGCTTTAATTCGATCATGGCTCAACAATGGCCGGCTAGGGTCCTATTGTTGGCAACAATGGCCGGCTTAGGGTCCTATTGTTGGCAACAATGGCCGGCTTAGGGTCCTATTGTTAATTAGAGATCTAGGCTTTGCATGAATAAGAATGGTAGATAGGGTAGAATGAGACTTAGATGGTTCTAGCACCCAAGTAGTGGATAGGATAGCTATGGCTTGGGTGGTTCTAGCACCTCAAGATCCTATCCCTAGATCAAGGAGAATTAGCCATGGTTCTAGCATGGACCTCTCTTTGAGATATTACATCAAACACCTATCAAACATCTATTTCACAAGTAATTACATATAAGAATTTATCATGAAACCATTCGATTATTTAATTCCTCAATGAATTATGGTTCAAACCCTAGAATTAGGCATGATTCTAATATGACTTCTTCTTTGGGGAAATGAATCAAAGACTAAACAAGCATGTAATCTCTCTACATACACTTGTAAGAAATAAAGCATTCATTGAAGAAAACTAAGAATTACATGTGAATTCATACAAAATCCATCATCACAAGAGTCATTACATGGAGAATTATAAAGAAATCAAAGATCTAACCCTAAGACATCACAAAATTCCCAAGGAAGAGGGATTTAGCTACTCATCTTAGGTAGGATCTCCATGGAAAATGAGGCTTTACCCATCTTCTCCATCAAAATCCAACCCTTGAAGCACTCAATCTCTCTCTCACACTAAGGGGAAAGAAGGCTGGAGAAAAGAGGGAACAAGAGTGAAAAGAAGATCCTAAAATTAGAGCCAAAACCCCTATTTATAGGCCCCAAGTCGTGGACCCTCGGATTAGATCCGAGCCGTCCATTTTTAACCGTCAGCCGATCTTGGATCGATCCGAAATAGGTTTGGATCGATCCAATATGGGTCTGGGAATCATAGCTCTCTGGAAAGGGTTTTGGATCGATCCAGACTGGTTCGGATCGATCCGAATATGTTTGGATCGATCCAGACTGGTTTTGGATCGATTCGATGTGTAAAAACTGCAAAACTGGTCCATGAAAAGGGTTTTGGATCGATCCAGACTGGTTTGGATCGATCCAGAATAAGTTTGGATCGATCCAGAATAAGTTTGGATCGATCCAGACTGGTTTGGATCGATCCAAATATTCTGGATTCATCCAGACTGGGTCTGGATCAAGTCTGGATCAATCCAGACTGGGTCTAGATCAATTCTGGACCCATTCAGACTGGGTCTGGTCTGGATTCAATTCAGACTGGGTCTGGTTCAATCCGAATATGGCAGATTTTGTGCAATTTATGTCTTTTAAGCCCGGAATCGATTCAACTCTCTTTGGAAACTCTTGTACCTGAAATAACATGAAAAGATATTAGAAATGCATTGCTTGAGAGCTAACAAAGCC
Source organism: Narthecium ossifragum (assembly GCA_963920575.1). Classification (NCBI taxonomy): domain Eukaryota; kingdom Viridiplantae; phylum Streptophyta; class Magnoliopsida; order Dioscoreales; family Nartheciaceae; genus Narthecium; species Narthecium ossifragum. The sequence continues at coordinate 2,265,368 of OY986968.1, forward strand.
AAGTTAAATGGGTGAATTATGCATATTTTGTGACTCATCATCCCTCGTCTCTCTCGACCGCTTACTAGCAAATGCCCGAGCTGGCATACGTGCAACAGTGTCGGCCATAGTCATGCGCACATATGTCTCTCCGTTACTTGTGCCTGCATGAGCATTGTTATTCCCCGTGGGCGTGCTCCCCGTGTCCATGGCGGCCGGGCTATTGGCAGCCTCATAGGTCGGGGTAAAGGGGAGGCAAGAATCCGCATCCTCGAGATCTACGACAGGCTCGTTGGGATCAGTCTCGTCATGGGCGGACCGAGCATATCTGCCCGAGGCTCTCTCCTCGCGGCAGCAAGCGACAAGCAGGTGAGCCTCCTCCGCGTTGGGATTGGCTTGTTAATAAGGTTCCTAGCATTAGGATGTGCCTACATAATAAGAGAAGTATTAGCCAATTTTCAATGCAAGACATAAGTTCACGATAAGTTGTTTTAAAGTATTAGGCAAGGCCAACGCACCGCAATATACGCCGCGGCAACATCCACATTCATCGAGAACTTCTTATCAAGTTCTGTCCATCCACAACCACTTAATTTCTGCAAAGATTTAATGACGTCGTACTTCTTTCGACACCATACCATGTGATTCTGAACATGTTTGAGTTCAAAGCCCCCCTGGCCGTCAAGTTTGTCATTCACATACTTGGCCGCCGCATTAAAGTGGTGAGTTTTAAACCACCTATCCCCTTTGGGACGGCCCTTCTTAACCTCGGCCAGGTACTCAAGGAGGTGAGCCTCCTCCGCGTCGGTCCACCTCTTGTTCTGGCTACCCGTTTTGCCTTGGGCCTTCGCCTTGCCCTTGGCATTAGGCTCACCACGAGGTAATTGCGAACCATCGTCGGGTTGAGAGGAAGAATCTATATTCTGTAAATAATCCAATGCGATATAGGCTTTTAAAATATACCGCATACGTCACTAACATTGTGCACAGAATGTTATGCGTTTTTATAAGCAGGACAATAACAAATAGTTTAGATCTTATGAAAGATTTAACATAACAATGGTAACAACTTAATCAGTCAACCGAATAAAACATGTAACAAATCCCTAACGATCTCGTTGAAAGTCAAGCCACATCTGTTGTGCGATTTCATCGCGCAAATTGAGCCAAACACCTTGCTCTTGGCGTTGCTATCTCGTCGTGCGCGGTTGTGTTATTGGTGGATCATCTTCGATGGTCTCAACCATCATCAGTGGGTCGTCTGGGGATTTGTCAAGAATGAAATTATGCAGAATACAACAAGCAATGACAATATCAACTTGTGTTCTGTAGGGGTAAAATGGATGTGATGTGAGAATCTTGAAGCGGTTCTTAAGCAAACCGAACGCTCATTCAATCCTAGATCTCAGCGACGAATGACGTAGGTTAAAGAGCTCCTTTTCGTTTTCTGGAATGCGTCCAACATACTCGTTGAGATGGTACCTTACGCCCCGGTATGGTGCAACAAACCCAGGCGAGGTTGGGTACCCGGCATCTACAAGGTAATACTTTCCTACAATATAAAAAAGGGTTTCAAACGACTAGTACGCCTAATCAAGTATGAAGTTAAACGACGATTGTGTGGGGCTACGTTATACCTTCAATGGTTTTCAAGCCACCGGGAGGTCGTCGAGAAAGGGCGTCTTTCAAGACAGTATAGTCATTGGCCGACCCTTCCCAACCGGCCAAAACGTAAGTAAAACGGAGGTCAGGAGTAGCAGCAGCTAATACGTTCCGTGTAAGCCCCTTACGCCCTCGGAAGGGAAGTGCCATGTCGGCGGGGACACTGGCATCTACGTGAGTTCCATCGATGAGGCCGATACAATTCTACAGGGAAACAAGTGAAGAATTCATGGTGAGTTCTTGAAAGCATGAAATGCTTATGACCCGAGAGAGGGTTGGATAGTACCTTAAAGTACGGATAATATGAATGGTTGTACAAAATTTCAGAGTGTGTTGATGGGCCAGGCTGTTGCATAAATGTGTCGCGTAGGGCTAGTACCGCCTTCAATACCATGTGAAAATATCGACTGATGGTCTCACCAGACAACATAAACTCCATGCGCATGACCCGATTTATCGTGTTATGGCCCACAATATGCAGGAATATACATAATTGTTCTTCAACTTTGACATGATCAGTGTCCACAAGAAGTTGACGTACTCTCATCACTCTTGCTAACTGATGCAACGCGTCCGCATCCATCCGTATGTAATTAACGCAGTAATCCCCCCCCCCGGTCTCAATATCCTATCCATATGCCCTTCTCGTAACACAAGTCGTTGCTCGCGTGGTATAACACATGTGTTATCACGCGAGTCAAGGTAGCGTCGTGCAACTGTGACAACGACTACATAGGCTGCAGCTAACATCCTCATGCGCTCAAAATGCTCGTCATCGCCATTGGCCATCTAGTAGAAAAGTAAAATATTTAACTAAAAACCCTATAACACATCTATCATGAGCATGTAAAACAGCTATATACCAACATAACAGTAATCTAAAGTACATGACATGAAATCATAAATTCAAATAGGGCATCAGCTAATAACAACATGAGCATGTCAGTGATATGCATTAAAAAATAAGCTTTAAGTAGGGGATCAACTAAAGCAAGCATGAGCGTCTATATTCTAGCATAATAACGAAACAAGTCAGTGAAAGGCATTAAAAAATAAAGTTTGTCATTTCATAATGCCCAGCATAGCTTCCATTGAATCAGCAAGTACAATAATTTCATCGCATGTAATACAGCATAAGACAAAACTGTGTCAAAAATAAACCGGAATCAAAGCACAATAATTTCATCACATGCATATCATCATTTCCCAAATCCAATCCATATAAACATTAAAGTTATCCAACATAATTCCGAACTAAAACAGATTTATAAACATCAGTTAGCATGCCAAAAAGCCAAACAACAATGGGATCAAACATAGCTGCATTCATCATGATCATCCAAGTAAACCACTATTCAAACATTGAAAAGGTTCCAGCAAGGCAGCTGGTTGCTGCCAAGCCATCCAAGCCACCAAGGAATCAAATACATGCATATCATCATTTCCCAAATCCAATCCATATAAACATTAAAGTTATCCAACATAATTCCGAACTAAAACAGATTTATAAACATCAGTTAGCATGCCAAAAAGCCAAACAACAATGGGATCAAACATAGCTGCATTCATCATGATCATCCAAGTAAACCACATATTCAAACATTGAAAAGGTTCCAGCAAGGCAGCTGGTTGCTGCCAAGTCATCCAAGCCACCAAGGAACCAAATACATGCATATCATCATTTCCCAAATCCAATCCATATAAACATTAAAGTTATCCAACATAATTCCGAACTAAAACAGATTTATAAACATCAGTTAGCAAGCCAAAAAGCCAAACAACAATGGGATCAAACATAGCTGCATTCATCATGATCATCCAAGTAAACCACTATTCAAACATTGAAAAGGTTCCAGCAAGGCAGCTGGTTGCTGCCAAGCCATCCAAGCCACCAAGGAACCAAATACATGCATATCATCATTTCCCAAATCCAATCCATATAAACATTAAAGTTATCCAACATAATTCCGAACTAAAACAGATTTATAAACATCAGTTAGCATGCCAAAAAGCCAAACAACAATGGGATCAAACATAGCTGCATTCATCATGATCATCCAAGTAAACCACTATTCAAACATTGAAAAGGTTCCAGCAAGGCAGCTGGTTGCTGCCAAGCCATCCAAGCCACCAAGGAATCAAATACATGCATATCATCATTTCCCAAATCCAATCCATATAAACATTAAAGTTATCCAACATAATTCCAAACTAAAACAGATTTATAAACATCAGTTAGCATGCCAAAAAGCCAAACAGCAATGGGATCAAACATAGCTGCATTCATCGTGATCATCCAAGTAAACCACATATTCAAACATTGAAAAGGTTCCAGCAAGGCAGCTGGTTGCTGCCAAGCCATCCAAGCCACCAAGGAACCAAATACATGTATATCATCATTTTCCAAAGCCAATCCATATAAACATAACAGTTATCCAACATAATTCCGAACTAAAACAGATCTATAAACATCAGTTAGCATGCCAAAAAGTCAAACAACAATGGGATCAAACAGAGCTGCATTCATCATGATCATCCAAGTAAACCACGTATTCAAACATTGAAAAGGTTCTAGCAAGGCAGCTGGTTGCTGCCAAGCCATCCAAGCCACCAAGGAACCAAATACATGCATATCATCATTTCCCAATGCCAATCCAGTTAAAAATATGTGTTGTCCAACATAAATCCCAAAACCACATATGCATGCCAACATAGATCAGGAACAGAGCTACATGCCAACATAGATCAGGAACACAGATACATGCCAACATAGATCGGGAACACAGATACATGCTAATATAGATCAAGTTATGGGATACATGCCAACCAAAAATATTACTTCCACACCCCACCAAATCAGAGATCATAGAGCAAGAAAAACACAAATCTAGATGAAATAAACCATCAGATTCGTTGAACAGTGAAGAAATCCCAAGATACATGCCAACATAGATGATCAAGTACACAGGGCACCAAAAAACTCGAAATCCACAAGAAACCCCAAACATTTCAACCAAACACCACCAAATCAGAGATCAAAGATCAAGAAAAAATATATCCAGATGAAATAGATCACCTTATTGGTTGAGCAGCAAAGAAATCCCAAAATACATGCCAACGTAGAGGGGATCAGACTTATAGAGCACAAACAAAAACTCCAAATCCAGTCGAAATCACATATGTTACAAACAAATACCACCAAATCAACGATTATAGACGAATAAATCAAGTATCGAGACAATATACAGAGGGGATCAGGTTTGGAAGACCTTTGCTCGGGGATTCAGGTGCTTTCCAAGAAGGCAAAGGGGATCAGATGCCGCCGGTCACGAAGCTTCTCAATATTGCAGCCCAGGCTTGCAGCACAGCCACTTCCAGCGGGATCGGACCCAAGATCAGCCGGAGTAGTCAAGATCCAAAGATCCGGCTTCAAGCGTGGGAGGAAACCCTAGATCGCCGTCCGAGAAGGGAGGAGGAGGCCATCTTCGTCGAAGGAGGAGAACGAAAGCCAACATCAGCGTCCATGGGAAGAAGGAGGGAGGTCGGAGAGAAGACACAACCCTATATCCGGGTCATCGCGGAGGAGGATGCCATCTTCGGAGGAAGACGAAAGCCAACATAAATGGCCATAGGGCAGGAGGAGGGAGGTCGGAGAGGGAGGAAGAACCCTATATCGGGATCATGGCGGCGACGAGGGAGAGCGACTCTCGCGAAGAACCCTAGGAGCGAAGGGTTTTGAAGTGCCGCGATTAAAGGGTGAAGTGGGTTTGGAATTAAACGCTGAAGTGAATGCTCAGTTCAGCGACTTCGGGGTTTTTTCACTCGAAGTCGTTCTCTGAAGTCACAGGCAAACATCCACTTCAGCATATAACTGACTTTAGGGCATTTCCATCACTTTTCATCCAACCAAACACCTTAACTAGCTGAACTGACTTCAGCAACCACTTCAGCCAACCAAACATGCCCTTAATTAAGAGTGGAATATTCGAGTGTATTATGAGAATTTAAAGTTGAGAATGTAGATGAATGTGAATCTAAAAACTTATTCTTGATTAATGACAATGAAACTTATAGAAAAAGGAAATAGATAGAAGTCAGAGAGAAATCAAAAAAGCAATGTGGAGATAGCTCGTCGAATATGAAGGTAAACACATCCCTGATTTCAGATCCTTAAGATCCAATGATCATATGGGTAGTTGGAGGCCAAAAAAAAGACAATAGTTATAAAGAGTAATGATAGTTAAATAATTTAAAAAATCACAGTTAGTATCAAAAGACTCCATTCAACATATTCCTTGAATATTCAATTGTTAAGTAACCAAAGGAGCTATCAGACAATAACCCAGGTTTTAAAAATTTAAATTTGATATTTTTAAAGAGATATACGTAAAATCCAAAAAATTTCATAGGGTATATGTAAATAATCCAATTTAATTATATACACGTCCAGCCACATAACTATTTTATTGTAAACTAGTGGTCTCCATATATCAAATCTCTTGGTACCAGCTGCACTAGTTTATTCATGCACAAAGCACAATGCTCATATAAAAGTGCCTCAAATCTGGTCAATATTGGAAATTTGGAATGGGATTCTAGTCTACTAGTCTAGTGGAGTACAGACAACCAAAACAGCCGGTTTCACCCAAAACCATGGGCGGTCAAAGTGGTTTCTCCAAACCACCTTTCTGTAGCATTATCTCCTCCATAAATGCTAATGACCCCCCAACCAACTTCTTCCCCTCATCAAAAACTAGAGTTGAAGAGCAGCAAAGAGACAGAGAGAAGTAGAAGGTAGAGGCAGGAGCTCTTCTTGGAGCTGTTGGAATGGGACTGGTGTGGAATAAGCCTCTTCTCCTCGAAATCCTCTTTTAGGGTTTTAGGGTTAGAACCATTTTCCAATACCTCCCATTCCAATGGTTTCAAGTCAGTCCTTCCCCTCCCTATACTTCTTGTGATGGATCGTTATGTATCTCTACCAGTAGTGAGAGGAGGGAGAGGAGGTTTGAGCTTTCAAAGGCTGTCGGATTGGGAGGTTTGGGAAGTTTCTTGTGAACCCCTTCTCGTTGATTTCATATGAGATGGGGTCTTTGGGTGCTTGCCAATTCCTCCCATTCCGACTTTTTTTGAGGGTTGCCTTCTCTCCCCCTTCCGCTTTTTGTATTTTTTTTTGTTTGGTGTATATCTATCTTCAATCTTATATGGTTCTCCCCCTCTCTTTCTTTTGTTTTGATTATTTGCCCTATAAATTTCCATGCTTTGTTGTTATTGCTCTCTGAATCACAGAGAACTTCTTATCCTATTGTTTTCAGTTATACTATGCGTTGGTTTAGGTGTTGATTTTCTCCTAATTTTTTCAATGGTTTTAGAGCATATGTTATCAGTTTCGTTTGATTGCTTCAAAGGCGCATCCTTTATACAAGACGTTCTTGATTCTTTGCTGTACTGTCCTGGGTTTAGGCATATTGCTGGAGAACACTAACGGTCAATGCGCCCAAATTCCATGCAAGCAGGTTACGAGACATTGGGATCTATATTTGGCTCAGGGTAGATCATGTTTTCAAGCAACTCTTATTAATAGTTTGGATTGTGGATTTTGCTTATGTTAATTTGTACTGTTTGTTCACTGTTGAGTATCAATGTGCAGAAAAGTGGGGCTGTTAGGACATTTGGATTCAAGTAAAAGGCAACTGAAAGATTAGAAGTTTGTTGATCAGATATTAAATGTGCCTGGTTTTTCATGTCTCTTATCTTGCGTTTATGTGTCTTGTGCTGATATGGTGAAAGGAGATGCTCATTAAAGCTAAGCTGAAACTTGACAATCAGAACAGAAGAGCTCCCTTCTGTGGTAGACAAGTGTGCGGATGCTTTTGTCAATATTCAATGTTAATTTGACTATACTTCATGTTTTTATGTTTCAATTGACTGTCTATGCCAGCGGTTGTTCGTTATGTCTTGCTTAATCAAACGTGTTCACATTTTTTCGAAAGATGAGTTTGATTGTTAAGACTGGAACTCGGAGCCTCTTGGTTGTGTATGTTCTACTTCAAGGCATTGTGAGCCTCTTGGTTGTTTATGTTTTATTGTTAAGACTGGAAAATATTAGCTTATATTAGCTCAGTATTTTATGGATATCAAAATATTACAAGGTGATAGGATGGTTCAAATTCTGTTTTAATCTCTAATGTGTATGAACCTAGATTGTTACAGATTAAGAATATTGCTTGCTAACACAATCAAGAGAACAGGAGATGGGAATGATAATACAATATTGTTAAATTGATTTTGGAATTTTTTGTTCTCATTTTTAGTCAGTTTTTATTATATGGACAAGGATATGGAAGATTAAAAATGATGCATAAATCATGGAGATGAGAACTATTCATGGAGATGAGAATCTTTCATATCGAATGACCCATGTTATGTTGATGGTTATTTGCATACTGTATTGTTGGTTATGTAAAAGCTATGTTCATGCTTTTATAATGCTCTCTTTTGTATGATAATTATTAAGGAAAAGTCTTGTAAATGGTAATTATCATAGATTTGTGCTTTTTTCCTCTCTTTTTTAATGATAAGGGGGGAGTGTCATAAATGCATTAGTATGACATGTTGATGATCATTGAATGAACTTGTACTCGTTTAATGCATATAAAATGATTTCTCAAAGGCGATCCATGTATCTATTTCCTTTTTAAAAGTAATTAATCTGTAATTCTTTTATATCGTTTTTTTGTCTTATTTGTGGAAGCGATTAATACAACAATGGTCTCGTTGTTGGTAGGGTTGGCCATCTGTTATTTCTTTGACAAGAACTGGAGTGTGGTTGATTCTTGTTTCAAGACAATGTATGATGGATATGCTCGGAGTCTTTGGCTCTAATGATGCTATTGTTGTTTTGGACCCGTCTAGACAGTCCTCACACAAGTTATGTATTTTAATTTTTTATTCCTGCCTTGTATGATTATTTTGGCAGTGTTAAATTCTGGTTGGCTTGTAATGTGAATTGTGGGTGATGTCAATGAAACACTTTCCTTTCAAAACGAATTATGTTGCCATCTGATACAAGTTTCCTCCTAGATGTTAGTGGTTGTAAGATAGAACTAATTTTTTTTACGAAGCATTTGTATACGGTTCAGGACTTCTTATATGCCAAGAATGGCCCCCAAGATACAAGTCTTTCAGTTCTTCTATTCTTGCTGTAGTTGCATGAGATGTGGCCTACGCCTGTAGTGGGCCAAAGCATAACTATCGAAGAGGTGATTTTAAGTTCATTAGACTTGCTAGCAGTGCGGTTAATGGCTTGCTTGGAAGTCAATGGTGGATGAAGGAGGCTGATGCATATACTAGTTGTATCTGGTTCTGTTGTCATCAATGGCGGAGATGCGGGGGAAGTTTTGCATAATACCTTATGGCTCAACTTTTCTCAACAAAATAAATTCAATGATATTTATACTCTAAAATTTAACCACATCTAATAATAAAATGAAGTAGTGTTAAATATCAAAATCTCATGAAAAATTATTTCTGATACAAAAATGCAATCAATATTTATTTATAATGGGGAAGACAATTCCCTTAGGTAAACTGGAGGGTCAAACTTAATCGATCGATGTAGGTGAAAATAACGAAGATAACAATGAGAAAGAGTGTCAACCTTGCTTTGAGAATCCCTCTTCTTTAAAAAAGCAACAGTTGTTTTGTTGATCGTGACTAATATAATGTCAAAATAACTTGAACTAACATAGTTGTCTCGTATAAATAGCACTAATTAAATCATCGATAAAATCATTATCAAATTTATGCTAAAATTGGACACATGATTTTAAAATAAGAAAGTATCAAACCGCAATATCAAAGGCTTACTTGAATATTCTTAAATAGCAGAGACAGATTAATCCTAATTTACATCAACATCGTCAATTAGGTATCCCACAACCAAGACTGTGAGCGTATTCATGATGGAATCGAGTTGCTACTTGCAACTTGCTAAGTTAGGGTTAGGGTCTGGGTTAGGACTTTGGAGAGAGGGAAAAGAATAAAAATAAGAAATAAGATATAAGATAGGATCAGAGGATGTGCTTCCATTCGGCCGAATTCTAGAATTTTGCAAAAAAGGCCACTAAAGAGAGATCTAATAAGGGTCTGATTGGATACCGTGGGATCCGTTGTATCCACCGGTCCGCGGATTCCACCCCCGGATGTTGAAAATGGGATCCGGATCTAGGGATGGCAACGGGGCGGATTGGGGCGGGGATATTCAAAACCGCCCCATTCCTTATTAAAAAACCATGTCCCAAAACTGTCCCATTCCTCATTAAAAAACCATGTCCCAAAATCGTCCCATTCCCCCACGGGGATTAACGGGTTCGTACCGTCTCCATACCAAACGGGGTTTGGGGAACCACGGATCACCACGGTCACTACGGTTTAGCATAAACACTTACAAAATCATAATTATGAATAATTCTCAAACCATTGAACCACATCTAAAGATTCCATATCGCAATTGACTAAATAGTTTGGTCCAAGTACTACATCACTCACTACGCAACCGGGCATGATATAGTTTAAACATAACTAAATCCAAAAAAAGTATAAAGATTAGAGAAAAATAAGTTAATGATTCAAAAAAAACTCTTGGTAACACACCATTGAAAAGCTAACTTCACCCACTAACCCCAATTCTAAACACTAACTCCACTACTATATAGGGTATTTTAGTAATTTAATTGTCGGGGTGGGACAGATATGGGGCGGGGCGGGGAATCGGTTCAGGGAAAAACCTATACCAAACTTGCCCCATTCCCCGCGGGGATCTATTGGGTTCTACCAAACCCATATCCACGGGGCAAAATCACGGATTTAGGGCAAGGAATCGAGACGGAACGGTTCGGTTCCCCATCGGTTCGGTACAAATTGCCATCCCTATCTGGATTCCATTTTTCGGGATTCGCACGGGATCCACGCGTTATCCAAACGCCCCATCCGTCGGATCCCACGGATACCGGTGGATCGGATGAGCCAAACGGATCCTAAAGAGCTGGAGCGGATCACAGCTTCAATCGTATCTTATTTATAAGGGCTTTTTACATATCTATCCTTCAAAAGTTTCTAAATATCACAATTACCCCTATATTTTTTCGGCTTACTAAAATACCCTTCAAATTTTGAACAATCCGTAAACCTACCCCTCGGGTTACTTACCGGTGAATCTTCATGGAATATTTCTATCGCCGTTAACGGCGCAATGTAAAAAGACCTCCTCGCCGTCTTCTTCATCTCCTACGTCGCCGTCTTCCTCCTCGTCTGGTCCCTCGTCTTCCCCTCCCTCTCCGACCTCCTCCTCCTCCTCCTCCCCACCTTCTCCCCTCTCCTCCACCATCCCCTTCCCGTCCAGATCACTCCTTTGGAGGAACCCCAATCAGCGTCTAAATCCCCTCCTCTCCCTGGCCGCACCCGCAACCTCAGCCTCGTCGTCTCCGGCCTTGACTTCTCGAATGACAACCTCGACCTTAATGCCTCCGACCTTAATGCGTCTAAATCCCCTCCTCTCCCTGTTACGATGGTGGGGCACCCGCGCGCTGCCCATCCTGAGAAGAACGCGGGGATCTCGACGGTGAGGGAGGGGGAGCTCTTGCTACTGGACTCCAACCAGCTCTCCGGCTCTATCACTCCGAAGCTCACCCAAGCCACCAAGCTCCGCCAGCTCCACCTCTTCGACAACCGCCTCTCTGGCCCCCTCCCACCAGAGCTCGGCAATGCGTCGTTTTTAGAGTCTCTCCGCACCGGTGGCAATCGCGACCTCTCCGGCCCCATCCCGGAGGCCTTTGGCTCCTCCGCCAACCTCTCTGTTCTTGGCCTTTCAGACACCAAGATCTCCGGGGCCATCCCTCCTTCGTTGGGCTCGCTCCCCTTTGAGTGGCCGGTGGCCGGCATGCTCCCGTCGCTGCTAGCCAATGTCCACCGCATCTACGACTGGACCGCCGACATCCTCGTCGCTGTAGGATGCAACCTTCTCCTTCAGAGGCCCAGGTTGGTGTTCGGCATCGACCCAACGTGCAGCTTGGTGTTCGGCATCGACCTCGGCTGCCTCTCGCCGGGGTTGCCGGCGGACCTCCCCCCAACCCTCGGCGGGTGCTCCCTCTCTCTCTTCGTCTTTCTCTCTCTTCCTACGTCAGCAAACCAAGGAAAATAGTAATAGCCGGTCAAAATTGCCTACGTCGGCAAATCGGTCAAAATTGCCTACGTCAGCAAATCAAGGAATCTCCTACGTCAGCAAATCAGCAGTCAAAATACACAGGTCAAAATTGATGAAAACACACGTAAGCGAAATGGATAATTAAGTAATTTACATGCCCCGGTTAGTGATTAAACCATGGTTAAGTTAGATGAATAGACAGAGGGGCAGGTTTACGGATTTTTTAAAATTTTAAGGGTATTTTAGTAAGCTGAAAAAATATAGGAGTAATTATGATATTTAGAAAATTTTGAAGGATAGATACGTAAAAAGCCCATTTTATAAGCTAGTTTAGCAAGTCTGGGATTGTAGTGTTCCGAAAATGAGGGAAAAAAAAAAGAAAAAAGTTTCCAGGAAAATGCCCGTCTTGCTTGAATTCTTGAACATGGTGGAGTCAGCACCATGGTCCCCACCACACGGGTGCATCAGATTTCGCGCCCCTTGACCACAACTTTACTGAGCAGTGAGCACCTTGTTCGCAGTGCACGCGGTTTTTCTGGAAAACCATGGGCGGCTAAAACCGGCTTCGGAAAACCACCTTCTTTGATATTATTGGTGAGAGAGAGAGAGAGAGAGAGAGAGAGAGAGAGCATGTGCTACGTAAGAGCTGTAGGAATGGGATCGTGCTTCAAATTAATAGATTAAATCGGATGGATTAATGGGGGTATGGTATCTGAGTATTTCCCAATGCCTCCCATTCCTACTGTCTTCGCGAGCTCCTTTCCCTTGCTGTCCCCCTCTTGTGAAGAAAGATTTTGTGGCCCATCTCTTCTTCTTCTTTAGGTATGTTAAGTGCTTCTCTTTCTTTGCTTCATTATAAGTAATAAAATATGCATCTTAATTACATGGCTTATATGGATGTTATGTGGACAAGAAGACTGTGTTCCTTCTGTTTTACTATGAAAAGATTTTGCTCATTATGATATTTCTTTGGTTTGTTTGTTTGATTAGATGAGCCCCAGTGGATTAGGACCAGTCACAACTTGTTTGGTTTGCAGTAGGAATAAGGATTTGTGTACATGCCTACAATACATGTGAATTTCACATGAAGCCTTTCCTATACTTATTAGCCATGTTTGGTATGGGGTCTAGGAATTTGGGTTGGGTTTTTCGATGGCCCCGTCCGTATAGCCACCAAATACGAGGCTCAAATGCACATGCCTTGTAGGAACGAACACAAATAAAGTCTTCAAACATACCCGCTAGTGAGGCCTAAAACCCATAAAGCCTACCATCTTGCTGTATCTCGAAGCTAACGTTCAGCAATCCTATATCCTGGATTGCTTAGCTTCAAGAAACTTTGAAGGTAGTACCTTCGTTGGTTACTATTTTTTCTCTTAATTATTGCTTCTATTCCGATCAATATCTTCACATATATCAGATACTGATGATGGGAGAGTTAGCAAGTGTCTGCACTACCGAAACATATCTTTATATTTTCTAACTAAAAGGTTTTTTTATGCGGATTTGATCTCGTGATCACGAACAAGAGACTTCAACTTTATCAACACTTGTCTTCAGTGCAGATAGAAAGTGTAATTAGTACCTTTTGGAAGATGATAGGAGACAATGAAATGTAATTTGGCTGATAGTGTGAGAGTTCCAAGAGTGCCGGTGACCTTTTGACAAAGACGTTTCATTGATGTAGAAACTGGCATCAGACCTACTGCTATTACGTAGAATACATGAGTTTGGTATAGCATATCGAAGACCACCTTATTGAAAATGTTAATCTTTTCTAACAAATAAAAAGAGGACAAGCGTATGCATATGCCAAATATATGTCTATCATAATTTTCTCTATTATGAACTTAAACACAATGTTTTCATACACTAGTCTTCTACTCAATAAAGTCTTATTGCTAAGTCTTTGGAAAGATTTGTTCAAAAATAGCATACAAGTCAATCGAAGCTAAAAAGCCTTTTTTAACATCATTGCATATACAAGGTAAAATTGATAGAAGGCTCTTGTGTGAAGAAGAGATCATAAGTTTTATTTCACATCGGAGAAAGTTTATGATAGTCACCTGTTTTGTATGTGCTGAAGCTTGTCCTTTTTTCTTGACATTAGAAATTGTGGTAAATTAAGGTAGATAAAACAACAAGGCTTTTTGTTTTTAATTTAGTTGAGCCAAGTGACTGAAGGTACAAAGATGGCCTACAAACCAGGATTTGGCCACGCCGTTCCCTGGTATGAAAGCCCTGTCCATAGGCATATCCTGCGCCTCATTGCATAAAGTAGTGACACTATCATCCATATTATGAGATATTAGTATCAAATTTGCACATCCTAAAGAAATGACACTACCATCCATATGATTAAGATCAATCCATAGTGAGTGGATCAAAGGAATTTTTTTTGTCAAAATGAACCCCTCATAATAGTCTTTTACACTTTAGAACCCATGGCTTGTTGTTTTGCATCCAAGTCCCCTCCTTGTTTTTTGGACGGCAATACCCTTGCATGACATGATACCCATCATTAAATGAAATAAAACCATTTCCTTCCTAGATATTTAATAACGTAGCTCATATAGCAAATTTTAAAAAGCAATAAACCTAAACCCTCACATGTAATGATATGACATATGCATGAGACGTTGATTAAAAATACACCGTCGACTATTTGCATTAAATGCACGTGTCACGTGACTTTGAAAACGAATATTTAAAAACTCAAATAAATAATAATGATAAATATATTATTATATTTATCATTATATTATTTGCCATGTGCATCTATTTTGATAATACATGTATCAACATATGTAGATAATTATTTTTTATTTGAGTTTAATAACCGATTTTTGAGTCACGTGACGGGTGTATTTAATACTAAAATACCATTTTATTTTTTTAATGAAAAACACATGTCAAGTGTCATATCATGATAATATCATGATACGTGAGGGTTTGGAATGATTGTTTTTTTAGTTTTTGTTTGTCGGGCGTCGTGACGAGTGAGTTTAATGTTTGGAAGGGAGTGATTTTATTTTATTTGATGACCCATGTCACGTCACATGAATATCAAGGCCTAGGGGTTGTCCAAAAAAATTACATGCTTGGGATATAAAATAGGATAAATAATCGATTAATACCCAATAATTTGAAGAAAAAAAATTTTATGCAGTCCTCCGTATTTAAAAACGGCATATTGAGTCCCTCAACTCCAAAATAGAGTTTTATATGGACCTTCAACCCAAACGCAGTCATGAATCTGACGGTAAATAGGATCACGTGCGTCAACGCCGTCATGAATCTAATGGCAAATAGGATCACGTGAGGCGCACGTGACCCAGTTCGTAGGTCTTGCTTCTTTCGACGCCAACGACTGACGTGCCCTACGCGGCCTCCTTGTATGGGAGGTGAGAACGGTTGGCCCTCTCTCTGATGAAGACGTCGACGAGACTCCACAAACCAGCTTCTTCTGACACAAGATCACCGTCGTTCTGGTCTTTTATCCTTCCCCACCAAAGGGGTTATAGCTAGCTAGTACTTCTATATACGCAAACAGGTACCTCTCTGTACTTTTAGTAGTTAGCTCATCTCTCGTGGCACCAATCCCATCCGATCCGTGAGTAGTTAGTTCATCTCTCCCGGCGCCGATCCCATCCGATCTGGTCCGGTCATGATGGAGTCCGGCTGTCTCATCTTTGATTCCTCCACCACCGTCCACAACAGATCGCATATGCTTCTCTTGGGAAGTGCTGGGAATCCGATCTTCCAAGGTACTCATTTCATTCCCGTCTACTTAATATCTAGGGATTTAGATTTGTACGTTTTGGGAGAGAAGAGAAGGCGCGGTGAAATCGGTGGTAGAGGAGGGGGGCAACTATAAGCGGCAGCCCTTCTTCACCTCACAGGAGGAGCTGCTTGAGTACTGCTACGACCAGCAACTGTCGGAAAAAGAAGTGCCGCCTCCCCCCTACCCCAAGCAGGTAATCAACCCATTAATGAGGGGGGGGGCAGTAGGCGGCCGTGGCCCGTGTGGTTCGACCGCCTCCTCCTAGGACAACGCCCTCATCTCCGACCAAGCTAGTGTCGTGCCGTCATGAAAAAAACATGGGTGATTTTGAAATCAAGAAACTCAATGTGTAATTTTTAAATATGATGGACAACATAAAAGTTTTTTTTAAAACTACGGAGTACTTATTGATTATTTACCCTTTAAAATAACCCGTCCCTAGTCTTAAAGTGCAAAAGGCGATTATGACGGTCTATTTTCACAAAGAATTGCTTGATCTCTATATAATTGAGAGTTTAATGTGGATATATGTCAAATCTTCGTTTATCCAACAAATAGTAGAGATGCAATATCAGCATCTTTTTTTTCTTAGAGAGAATCTTCTTTATAAAAATAGATTTTATTCTTTACATCATGTAACCTCTCAAGGATATTGTCTCTTTTCTTTTGCTTAGGGCCTGTTTGGTTGCTCAGGACTGGCTGGAGTGGAGTCACTTTCTGGAGTGCAGACTTTTGCAAAGTGGAGTCCTGTAAAGTGACATGTCAGTTTTTGCTGTTTGGTTGGTGCTTGAGTGGAAGCTGAGTTGGCTGACTTCTGGACTTTCTGCTGTTTGGTTGGTGTTGGAGTGGAGCCTGAGTTAACTGACTTTTGAACTTTCTGTTGTTTGGTTGGTGCTGAAAGTGAGGATATGGTCACCCCCGACTAGGGGGGTGAGTTTAAATGCTTCAAAAAATGAATCTTAAATACATTTTAAAAGTATTAGATGTGTTTTTATAATATATAATAAATTATCATATCAAAAGGATTGAAAAATCGCTGCAAATGTATTATTAGCTATTGTTTTATATGGAGGTTTTTTTTTGGATAGACATGAGTGTTTGTTCTTTATTGTTTCTTTATTATTTTTCAGATGAACCTCATTATTTTTCAGGAAAAATTTGGCAAAATCTTCTTTATATTTTCAACACATGGAACCTGTTCAGATTGAAAATTTTAACATATTAACATACAATATAAATAATGTAACTTAGCTATTGTTTTAAACTCATTCTATAGCATTTAAAACTAGAAAATATCACAATCCATCTACTTCAATAGATATCGTCCAGTGTCCTCAAATGACGACTATCTTTAACATATTAACATACAATATAAATAATGTAACTTACAAGCAACACAATGAGTACAAAGACCAGTAAAGAAACCGTCGAATACTGTCTATCATTCTCTGATTTCCCCTTTCCAAGCTCAAGCTCATAATCACCAAATGACGCCAATGCATCGTTTTGATTGCGGAACCCCAGATAAGTACATTTTTTGGAGAGTAGAACTAGTATGATGCTACAGAATTAAATAGTGAAACAGTGACTGCATTTTGCAGCATGTTATGCATTTTGCTCAATCAAACAGTGACTGCATTTTGCAGCATGTTATACATATAACAGAGTAGAACTAGTATGTCACCTAAGGCTCAACCTTGACAGCATCATCAGAAACAGAAAAATAACTCTACTCAGAAACAGAGTAACTTGCTCAATCTCCCAACATCATGAAACAGAAAAATACTTAAAAAGAACTCAAGAACTCATAATAGACTTCATAAACTCCAGTGAGCACGAATTATATGTCAATAAATATCAAGATTAATTCCAAGTCTTATAACTCTACTCAGATCAAGCCTTATAACTCGTTACATGGAAAAGGCTCAAGTAAAGAAGGTAACAGATAAGGCCTACAAAGATTATTAACAATAAAATACATGTCCCTAGTTCACATAATCACATGTGCAAGATCAGCTTTTATTGTGAGAACTTTTATTCTTTGCTTTCCAGTATGCATCAAAGAAGCAGCTATATATCGGAGGAACAAATCAGTCACTAGAGGAGAGTTTGATGCATACTGGAAAGCAAAGAATGAACAGGAAGGGGGTCTAATTGAAACAGCTGCTTCTTTGATTAAAAACAAGGTGATCTTCTTCTGAGAAACTGCGTTTTTGTTCGAAATCATTTGCTGAGAAGAGAAAGGAAAGCTCACAAAACAGGGGTTTCATAGATCCAAACAAATCTCGTTACAAATCCATAGATCCAAACCAAGAAAACCACCATGAGAAAAATCCGTAGATCCAAGAAAAATAAAACAAATCCATAGATCCAAGAAAAATGAAACAAATCCATAGATCCAAACAAATCTCGTTACATGGAAAAGGCTCAAGTAAAGAAGAGAATTCATAAATCCAAGCATATACACCAAAAAAAAATGAAACAAAGCCATAGATCTAACCTGAGCAGATCCGGTGAGGAGAGACGCCGGAGAGAACACGCCGGATAGAGCCGCCAACGGAAAGGATACGGTGAGGAGAGACGCCGAAGAGAGACGCCGACGGAGAAGAGATGGCGAGCAAAAACCCCGGAGATCGCCGCCAATGGAGAGGAGACGGTGAGGAAAACAACACACTGGAGGGAGCCGACGGAGAGAAGGTGGGCTGCTCATCGGAGAGACCCGATGGAGAGGAGATGGTGAAGAGAAATGTCGGAGAGATCCGGCGGAGAGGAGATGAGGGGGGGTGAGGAGAAACCCTAGCCGAGATGTGTTTTTGGACTCTCGGGGCTAGTGTCTCGAGTGGGGGGCGAGTGGGGTGTAGAGTGAGGGACTGATTCGGTATTGTTTGAATCGTCTCCCACTCCATCAGCCGACTCTGGCATTTTTTTTGTCAGAGTCAAATGGCTGAGTAGAGCCTTTTAGTCCACCCACTCCCTCCACTTGATGTCCAACCAAACAGCTTCAAGTGAAGGGAGTGCTGCTAGTCTAGCCACTCCACCCCCCACTTTTGTCAACCAAACAGGCCCTTAGACTGAGTGATGATTCATTAAGAAAGAGGGGGTCGATAGATATGAAATGATATAAAGAAAAAATCTCCTTTTATAAAGAAGATTCTGAAGGGTATAAAGAAAGAATCTTCAACAATTTCATCATACAATCCGAATCTAGACAAGAATAAAAAGTTGAGGGTTTAAGATCAGTGAAGGGAAGAGATTTTGGTTCCACATAAGTGTAATTTCCAATCAATTAGCTTACAAATTCTTCTACCAAATTGTTGATAGCCACAAAACTCTTCCCCCCGTGGGAAGAAAGAAAATTATGTCTTCTTACTGTGTCTATCATTCAATCTTAATCAACGCCAGAAAAGTATAAAGAGACAAAAATAAAGAGGAATAACCAACGAAAACGAACATGACAGCATCATCCCACTAAGTAGTTGATAGATTCAAAGCTCTTCCCCACATTGTAGAAAGGAAATTAAGGCTTTTTACTGATCTTACCATGCGATCTTGCAAACTAATCATAACAGAAAAAGAACAAGGAGATACAAATGAAGAAGACTTGTGAAAGAACATGAAATCATTCTACATAATAGAAGTGCCCAAAATGGCTGCGGAACTATGTGAACAGGCTGGGACTTGGGAGCTGTTCCAAAGGCGAGTGTCCGCTGGCGGGCCCATGTACACTTCAGAGTCCTCGCCTAGAGGGAAGAATAGAAAAGAGAAGACTGCATCAAATGCAAAAGAAGAAAGTCATTAACAGTTCGCTGACCTGCCATGTAAAATTAACATTTTCTTCTTGAGAGCCTCCATATCTTTCAATGTTCCTACAGTCCAGCATAAGCACAGCAAGAGCGGCATCGTTTAGTACGGAAATAGGTTTTGAGAATAACCCGGGCTAAGGGAAGAATATTTCTAAAATATTCTCAAATTCACTACTTATTTCACCACTTTAACCCATACACCCTTTCTCTTATTTCAAATAATCATTATAAAATTATTTTCATTCTTCACTCTATTTTTTCCTTAATCTAAGTAATCATTACAAAATTATTTTCAAAACCTAAAATAAAATCCCTTAACCGGAATAAAGTTATCCCTTATTTAGACTAAACCTCCCAGCAAAAAGTGAATTTAGCAGCAGAAGACTGATGAGACATTGGGCGTCTATATGAAACTTGACACTCTTGGCACGTAAAATTTGATTTCAAGAAGAAAAATAAGAGCAAATCTCCAATGACTGTAGATCTTGATAACAAATCAAGATGCTGCTCTCCACATGAACCAAGCCTCGAATAAGTTTGAGCTTCCTCATTCATTATTTCTTCAGTAGGTAGAATACCATCACACCAAATCATCATCTTTCTCCATATCTCCCGAAGACAAATTCCACAATAAAGTGAATGACTAGTTATTAAGACTTGAGATACATTGTAAGCAACATCCTTTACCATACACAAAAGTCATACATTCTCAAAAATACAAATGGCTCAAAGACACAAATTGAATCGAGAACAAAAACACAGAGATCGTGACTACTGTTATTAAAATCCTCTGCATATGTTAGAACTAACCCCTAGGTGCAGAACTATAATGATATTGATGGTTAACGTAACAGGAATCTAATAGAACTAGGCAGGCATTGCCAAAGAATCAAAGGTCCATCACAGTGAAGGTGCTTTATTTATCATATGCTCTGTATTCAAAAGGAGACGGAATAATGGTATACCTTTTATGAGCAATCCTCAAGCTTTGAGACTGAAAAGTGGTTGGCGTATAAAGATTTTTTTTTCAACTAATGCTCTGGAAGGTGCACATCGTCCAATATATAGAAGCGGGAGAGCAACCGAAAAAAAAAAATAGAAGGATGAGCAACGGAAGAGGGGGAGAACACAGGGTCTAAAAAATGTCCTCAAACACAACAAATTGAACTTTTATTAAGCGATGTCGACCTGCCATGTGAGCGCACCCAACAAGGCAAAGATCATGTTGTACAAGCTATCATACCAATTTACAGGAGAAGAACACATCACCTCCGTGAAACTTCGGCTTCTCGGACCTCTCCATCTCTAGAGTACACTAAAAGCCCAGTATCTCATTTCAAATCATTAAAATCAAGCAAACCTTTGGCTAACCAATGGATACAAGTGAAGTTCGAAACAATGCATAGCCTGAATGTCGAGGATCCCATCTCAAATAACCATATAAAAGAGCAAAGGCCCTCACCTGTATTGTCATCTATAAAGATGATTTATAAACACCTACGCCTGTACAGTGTGGGAGACTTCACTTTACTTCCCTTCATTAGCTGCGCCAAAAAAACCTCATCCAATTCCAACCATGATGAACCCTTCCGTATCTAAGTCATTCATCCATGTCTACTGTGTCTTCTGTGAGATACCCACATCCATTATAATCACCACTCGGTTAACAATATGACTTCTCTCAGATCCCTGAAACATATCACATATCCAAACAAGAATAAAATCGCAAGATGCTTTTACTTTATCAGGAGCAACAAAATCGCATACCTAGGGAAATATGGAAGTATGTAAAAAGGATTCAAACAGAACAAAAGGTATCATAAACATGTGATTTCATTCTCTTTAATATGTTACCCAAGTTTCCCCCGTGACAACAACAATATGCCTAAACTCAGGACAGTACAGCAAAGAATCAAGAACGTCTTGTATAAAAGGATGCGCCTTTGAAGCAATCAAACGAAACTGATAACATATGCTCCTAAACCAACGTATAGCATAACTGAAACAATAGGGTTAGTATTTCTCTGTGATTCAGAGAGCAATAACAACAAAGCATGGAAATTTACAGGGCATATAATCAAAAGACAAGAAAGAGAGGGGAACCATATAAGATTGAAGAAACATATACACCAAACAAAAAAAAAAATTACAAAAAGCGTGAGAGGGAGAGAAAGCAACCCTCAAAAAAAGTCGGAATGGGAGGAATAGGCAAGCACCCAAAGACCCTATCTCATATAAAATCAACGAGAAGGGGTTCACAAGAAGCTTCCCAAACCTCCCAATCCGACAGCCTTTGAAAGCTCACACCTCCTCTCCCTCCTCTCACTACTGGTAGAGATAGATATCGATCCATCACAAGAAGTATAGGGAGGGGAAGGACTGACTTGAAACCATTGGAATGGGAGGAATTGGAAAATGGTTCAAACCCTAAAACCCTAAAGAGGATTTCGAGGAGAAGAGGCTTATTCCACACCAGTCCCATTCCAACAGCTCCAAGAAGAGCTCCTGCCTACCATCTACTTCTCTCTGTCTCTTTGCTCCTCTTCAACTCTAGATTTTAATGAGGGGAAGAAGTTGGTTGGGGGGTCATTAGCATTTATGGAGGAGATAATGCTACAGAAAGGTGGTTTGGAGAAACCACTGTGACCGCCCATGGTTTTGGGTGAAACCGGCTGTTTTGGTTGTTTGTACTGTACGTTTGCTATGGGAACAGGGAGAGAATACCTCTCTTATTTAGTATATTTATTTTCAAACATTTTTTTCTATTATAAATAATCATTATATATTTATTTTCATTCCACTTATCATTATCATTATCATTTTATTTTTTTCATTTCAATAATTATTATTACCTTAATTTCGCTTTTTCTAACCCTAAAATCCCTTATTTCCATTTTTTCTAACCCCATACCAAACGAGGTGCGTTTGGTTACTGGATAGTCTATCCCGGGATTAGAGAGGATAGGGATTGGTAATTTGGGATAAGTAGTGGGATATGTATGATATTTTATTAAAAAGTAGTGATAAATTAGTAATGCTTGGTTGAAAAAGTAGGGATAAATTTGATGTGATTTGTTAAAAAGTAGGAATGATGAATTAATGATTGGTTGAAAAGTGAAAAAGTAAGGATAAAGTTGATGTGATTGATTGAAAAAAAAAGAGAAAATGTAGTGATAATTGGTTAAAAAATAGGAATAAAATAGAGATAAAATGAGGATAAGAATAGAAATAAAGTAAAAATAAAAATAAGGATTAAATAATATTTAATTATAATGTAAAAATAAAATAGATTTATCTCAAAATAGAGAATTCTATCCTCCAATCAAACGAGGCTTTAGAATCCCATTCCAATATTGACCAGGTTTGAGGCACCTTTTATATGAGCATTGTACTTTGTGCCTGAATAAATTAGTGCAGCTAGTATCCAGACCACTAGTTTAAAATAGAATAGTTCTGTGACTGGACGTGAATATAATTAAAGTGGTTTCTCCAAATCACCTTCTAGATACTGGTTTCCTATTAAAGATTTAAGAACCGTTCCCTTTAGAAAATTCCCATATATATAACATAATTTTGCATGCGGGTTCCGAGCCTGTTGGCGTGGTAGGGGGACACAAAGGTCATGTGAGCTGCGGGGACTTGAGGCAGATATGTTGGTTGTTTTCGAGGCAGTGAGTCAGGCTCGATAACATGGAGCCAAGAGCTGTGTTGTCGAATCGGACTTACGGTGGGTGATGGAGATCCTCAACGAATGTAGGTTGTGGACGTCGGAACTTGGTGCTCGAGCTAAGGAGGTTTGGTCCGAGGTTTTGAAGTTGGGATCGGTTTTATTTATATATGTTTCAAGATGCTGTAATAGGAAGGCTGACCTAGGTGCTCATCGGTCTAGAGAGTCTAACTATGTTTTTGTCTAGTCCCGTGAGGGTGCTCACGACCCTCCAATATGGGATTGATGTAAGTGGGTTTTCCCTTATCTAGCCTTATGGCTCAACTCGTTAGAAAAAAAAAAACATAATTTTGTATATTTTCTATTAAAAGAGTGAAATTTAAGACAAACAATCTCATGGAATAGATTAGACGCATTATTCATGCCTTGCCGCCAAAAATATGGACAATGTAGGGCTACATTTTTTTATTTTTTATTTTTTTTGTGATTAATTGAGCCAAAGGTTGGATTACGTAACTACATCAAGATAGAATTCTATTCGTTGGTTAAGGGCGACTCCCCAACCCCCCCTTGGCAGAGGAAAAAGCTTAAAGGCTCTGTGACAGCTAATAAGGTTTCGTCAACATGCTTTTCTGGCTGGAATTGGTTGTTGTATACCAACTGACCACGCCTTTCCGATCGATGACATAGATCTGCCTGCCCGGCAGCGTTCCGAAGAGATCAGAGGGGACTCCCCACTGCTTCCTTATTTTGTTTCCTTCTTCACTTAGCAAGGTGAATGGGAGCCTATACTTCTTAGCAAATGCCTGGAGGTTAATAAAGTAGAAATTTTCTTGAGAAAGCTGGAAACTGCCCTGATTCAATCATTCAGAAGTGGAGGTTTATTGGTTCGGAAATTGTGCAAGCAGTGATAAAAATGCACAAACATAATATAAGTAATAAAATTTTCTGTCTTCCATCAATTTAAGCTTTTGGGACAGTCAGTGATTTAACAAAAAGGAAGCACATATCAAGAATCAATTTAAGCTTTTGGCACTTTTTATATGAGCATTGTGCTTTGTGCCTGAATAAATTATTGCAGCCAAGACCACTAGTTTAAAATAGAATAGTTCTGGGACAAAGCTACAAGGAAGGTGGTTTGGAGAAACCACTTTGACCGCCGCCCCTGGTTTTGGGTGAAACCGGCTGTTTTGGTTTTGGGTGCAGAGTGCAATTTTGTTCTCTCACAACAAAATTGGGCTGAACATTACCAATCACAATCACTGTGATTCTCATTTAACCCATATCATTTCTAATTAAAGTTAGTATAAAAAAAAGGAAACAAAAATTAATAGAACATAAGAAAACATGTTTGTGAATGTATCTACGCTGATTATACACGATATTTAATATATGTTATTACATCGGGTGTTTTGAATATCACAAGATTCTAATTAAAATGAGTTTTTTTTTATAGTTTTTATTAAACATGTTTGAAATCCAAACAAATACAGATATACTTATTTGGACGATTCTTGTTTCTACGGATCTTTTCGGCTCCGTTTGGTATGGGGTTAAGATAACCCGGGTTAAGGGGGGTTAAGAAATTTTGGGATTAGAAAAGTGGGGTTAAATAGTGGGGATAAATTTATTCCCATTTGGTGTTTGGGGATAGTGTTTGGGGTTAGTAGGTGAGATAAGTTTAGGAATTGTATCTAATACCAAAAATGCCCTTGTACATAATGGATTGCGAAGGAGATTAATTTAATTATGGAAGTCTGTTAATTGTATAAAAATTATATTATTACATACAAGTGATTAATAAATTAACACGACATTATCACGTGGGATGTTTAAAATGACGCCAAATCATTTTATAAAAGCACATATAATATACCACAAATACAATGTGATTATTATTACACAAGGCAAAATAGTAAGCATATTTACCATGAAATAAATAGAGTACATACTGCCACTTATCTGTTCACCCATAATCGTGTTGCAATCATGTCCCGCAATGCATCTCCCGCATGGGAACCATGTTGGTGAGGGAAAGTTTGAGGAGCTCCGGCTTCAGCACCGTCAGTAGCTTCCATTTCACATCTACCAGATAAGTATGTATCTCCTTGCTGGTTTTGTATGATGAAGTTGTGAATTATGCAACACGCCAATACTATCCTACACTGCACTTTGAAAGGATATGAAGGCATCGTTTGGAGAATCTTAAATCGCTTCTTCAAAACTCCAAAAGCCCGTTCAACATGATTGCGCAATTGTGCATGACGATGGTTAAATATGTCCCTATGATCATTATATTCGTTACGGCGTGTAGTGCGGTTATTGAATTCGCTAATATGGTACCGGTTTCCTCTGTACGGTGCCAAAAATTGCTCTGTGTTCGCATACCCAGAATCAACTAGGTAAAATCTCCCTGCAAGAAATGAAATCCTTGCTGTAACATAAACCACCTATGAGCAAATATGAATGTGCAGTTTACTACACTCACTACCTCGTGGAACTGTAAACTCGTCGTCTTCAATCGCCGACTTTAGGACACACATATTTGATGTTGATCCCTCCCAACCTACAACAACATGTAAGAATTGTAAATCAAACGACATGACTCCCATCACATTCTGTGATATGTACCCCTTCCGATTACGAAATCTTGGTTGCAGCTCTCGACTAACAATTGCTGGAATATGAGTCCCGTCAATTGCTCCAAGAGCGTTCTGCGATATACATTTCGAGCATTTAGCCGAATTAGCATAAACATAGGTACATGAATTAAAGACTTCTTAATGCTAAATATTAGTACTTACCATAAATAGCGTATAAGTAGAACTCTGCGTGAATATGGAATGGACTACAGCGCCATCCGTTGGGAGTTGAATGTAATGACGCTTTAATTTACATATGCCCTTCAATACATGTTTGAAATGACGACTTATTGTTTCTCCGGAAAGCTGAAATTGCTCTTGCAGTACTCTGTTTGATACTCCATGTCCAATCCCATGGAGAGAAATTCCAAGTTGCTCGCGACTTGTCATGTTGGAAGTGTTTTCAATCAAACCCCTCGACTCTAATGCATCACATAAACGTTCGAAAACTTCTTTTGACATCCTGAAATTTTCATAACATCTATTTTCATGGCGGGACATGATATCATTAATCATTTCATGTCCGGTGAATGGTCTAGTGCGACATGGCCTCGGCGCTGGCCGTGACGAAGAGGATGCATGATCAGCTACAACTGCCCGGGCAATCATATCCACCTCTTCTGATGACCCAGACGAAGTATCGTAAGACAAGAAACTCATCTGTGCAAGACTATAGTCTTGTCAAAAAGCGAAGCATTTTGATATTTGTCAAAAGCGAAGCATTTTGATATTTGTCAAAAGCGAACTAATTTGATATTTGTCAAAAATTGAAGCAAACAAAGAAATTTATCCAAGCCTTTTTCCATTTTCTAATTACTATTTGCGACAATAACTAAAATTTATAGGTCTTTTGGCACCCAGAGATCAAAGAATATGATAGTTCCTGCAGCACTCTGTTCACACCCAGAGATCAACATTACAAACAACTTATACACAGATGATTAGAACCAAATCATATAAAAAAGGATCATTTGAGGAACATAGTGTAGAAAGATTTTAGGGTGGAAAAAGAGGATTTCAAAACAATCAAAATGGAAGATAAAATCTTACTACACTTTGCATGAGACAAAAAAGGAGCATGAATTACATGTGTGAGAAATAAGGGAAGGAAGAAAACCTCTTTCTTCCTCTAGATACTCCAACTACAACTGCCTCCCAAGATCTGGCGTAGGCAGTCCAAAACCTCTCCTCTATCATATATATAGAGGAGTATCACCTAAACATAATTATAATATTTGTCCATCATGTCACATCATCAAAAGAGAACAACAACACCATGTGATGGCAGCAGCATCACATCCCATCACAACAAAAAGACAAAAGTTAACATGTCCAAAACATCACATCCACTAGACATAACAACAATCTTTCACTTCTTTCCAAAGAGATGCAACCCAAGATGTAACCCCACCTACCAAAGAAAAAACAATAAATTTGATGTGTTAGACCCCACAAGAGATACTCGATTCTGTGTTACTATAAACAACTTATGCAACTTATGATAACATAATATAGTCTTGTAAAGCAAAAGAGCATGGAAGAAATATACCACTAATTCTAATTCTTCGGATCACCTTCAGAAGGCGAACCTCCACTAGGCATATGGAATCTAGGAAACTGCGTACAAATAAGATCTATGTATGACATCTCGTTCTGGGTACCCCACATATTTGGCTGGTATGATGATCCAGATGGGTTGGGCCCAACAATTTCATCCACCCATAATTTCCGTAGATAGTCGTTATTGTAGGACAGGAATACTTGCCTTTCATTACTGTCCTTGAATATCTTACCTAGCTTGACCAATTGATAAGGGGTTATATTCTCCAGTGTCTGCGCCAACTTCATACAGTGTGGAATTGAGTAATCACCAATTCGTTGGTGCACTTCAGCTTTCATGTCTAGCCGCCTTTTTAGTTGATCGGCAATCATGACGGTACCATCATCCCCAGCAACGGCCATTTTTTTCTTAGCCTTCTGTGCTAAGTCACGAGGGGGACGCTTGATGCCGGAAGAACCAGACCCATCCGTACCAGTAGTACTCCCCCCTCGTGTATATCGTGAATGTTGTGTGTTGTGTGCTATCGGGTGATTGGATGGTGTATCCTGCAGCTGATCACCGTAATCAGAGGGCGCTGATCCTCCCACATAGTCGTCTTCACCATCAATGTTCAGCGTAGACACACGAGATGGATACACACGAGAAGGGGGTGACTGGGCATCACATGCAGTATCCGATGAGGCACTGCTCTCAGTACTAACTACTACCTCTACTTTCTCTGATGTCTTGCTGTTGGAGGAAAAGCGAAACTCTCCGGTCACAGTATTCCTAGTTGTTAGGAGATTCATAATATCGTAGAAGAGATACACTTTATTTCTGAGGATCGCAAACTTCCGTTCCTAATAGACAGAAAAATGTAATCAATTTCATGTAAAATAGATGTTATCACACCGAAGTTATGAATAGGGCAATAGTTCTCCACCTGAGCTACTTCATCCCATGCATCTGCATCCGGTGGACCAGGCATCTTCAATTCCGGGTTCCATCTCCAACCAGTTTTGCGCATGAGGTCTTTATAGACGGCATGTTGATTTTTGAGGTTCTTAAATCTGTTTTTCAGGTTCTTTAGGTCCTGTTTTTGACAATCTTCACGGTCCTTGTTGAAGTGATCTACAACCCACTACCATGCACGCTTTGTGAATTGCCCGCTTACGACATAATTGTTGACATATCGGTCCCTCAGTAGTTCTAGCAGATCATTGTCCTCTGCTTGAGACCAATTCCCTCTCCTAGGCATATTTCTATACCAATCCAACAGACATAGTTATGTCGTAAATGAAATATCACCCTACTAATATATGTGGAAATGAAGCATATCAATTCTACTGCAACCTACAACAAATTAATGTATTTAATTTGTAATCATCTACATCGCAGTATGAAGGATGTCCAAAGAAAGAAAGTAGAAAATGTAGGTTGGCAGTGAAACATTTGTTCATCTCATTGTAACTCTATGATACTATATATAGGTGATGTGCCAAACTTAACATTCCAATTGCAGGAAACTAAATCGAACACTTCTCTGTATGGAAATATATAATGCAGTATGAGGTAACTGCCCAAACACATGCAATTCCATGAAAACCCATTGTACAAAATACAACTGATAAAATTTATCCAAGATACCATCAAACTATGGACGAAATGCCACAAAAAATCCATGAAGATAACCTATATGCATGCATTTGCT
>OY986968.1:2294556-2332361 GCA_963920575.1 Narthecium ossifragum
CATATAACTTTCTCTTACAATGAACTGGTAATTGTGATTGTTTTCCGTTTGATTTGTTATTTAAAGGTTTGAGATAGAAAAGTCAGGAAGGTTTTGCAGCAAGCTCTTTGTTTTCTCCTCTTATGGTACAATTTTAGGAGTAAAGTAATATGACCTGCTTCGTGAGAATAGTGGAAGCTAAAGGTCAGTTTGGTTTGCTGCATTGAGCTATAGAGCATCCCCACTTTTTTTTTGAGTGCAGATGTTTGACATATGGCATCAAGTGCTTGACGCATCTAGCATTCAATGCTAAATTAAATGCTAAAAGCGCCTCCGCCTGATGCTGCATCGCGTGATACGGCCAAATCATGTCATATTACACAATGCAGTATTGGGCGGTGAGATGCAGTCCTCTGATGCAGTATATCAACTAACCTTCAAGTGATGTCTTGCATGCATCCCAAATGGGGTGCACGTTGTGCAGTGCTCTCTCTTATGAGATCAATGTCATGAAAGAGCTCATCTTGTTTTGATGTGGAATAATGTTTTGTTACTCCCAAAATGGAAGTATTGTGTACACTTCTCTCATAAGAGGGTAGTGGAGCTCTTTGGGTGGGCTTACTCATCCTTTGGTAAAGGGTGATGCAATTCCCCTTGTTTGGAAAGTATAAAAGACAATGCTCTTTTGAGTTTACTACATTGTGTCCATTTAAGTGGAATTAATTTAAGTGGGGTTTCCCTCTCATGTGAGAGGGGTGTACCGCGTACTCCTTAAATGGTGTGTATGCAAGACATCACTCATGATTTAACCCTTCTAAAAAGAAATATTGGATCCAATGGTTGGGAACTTTTGAAACTGAACACGTATTGATAGGGAATTAGGTCTAATGATCATAGTTTACTGATCCAACTTACACCGTTTCAATCTAAGTCAAACATCTTGACGCTTAATGCTTAATGATGTATGAATTTCAATCCTTTTTACAAAGCTTATGATTCATACATGATATTTATAGAAATTGACAACAAATAGAGATGGTAGGATTCAATCCCGAGTCTCATCAATTGTTGCGTGCTATCCGTGCAATGTAACCCTTGGCGGTTGTTATAATGAATTTGCATAAAAAGATGATTTTTTTATTGACTCTTATTTCTATCATTCAGGAAGTGTGAAAATTTAGACAAAATTTTCACCATTGCTTGTTAGGTACATAGTCTAGTTTCTAGTGGAGCATTTGTAAACTCATCAAATTGTACAAGGAGTTTGACTTAGGTTGAGATAGTGTGGGTTAGGTCCCTAAGTCATGATTAGTAGGCTCAATGAAGGAAAAAAACTTACTTTGTATAGATTGTGGCACATTGCTTTGTGTATTCCCAGTTTCAGAGGCATCATAATTGCTTGTGGATTTTGGTGCATTTAGTATAAATTGAACCTAATCATTTGTCTATAACACAAATGATTTGTGTCGTTTATGCATATGCATTGGATTCCATCAAGTGATTTGCTCAAAATGCTATAGGAAGTCGGATGAGGTTGCAACATTGCAAAAATACTCTTGGGTTAATCCTTGAAATAAGAAAAAAGATATTGGATCCAAGTGTGCTGATGAGCAATTCTAGAAATAGTGTAGAAAGATTTATTTTTATTTGTCTCATAGTTGAGTTGGTGATCTCCACTTAGTGATCCAATCCACACTGTCTCGACCTATGTCAAGTTTGTTGATGTGGGCCTTAAATTTTTTTTTTATCAAGCATTCATATAAATCATTGGCATTAGCATAAACCTGCAATAAATGAAGACCACGGGATTCGATCCCGGGCCTCGTCCATGACCTCATCGTATACCTCATCCATAAAATAATTGTATACCATTCTTGTGATCTAACGCATGGTGACAGTGATTGTGAAATTATACAAAAAGAATGATGCCTCAATTTGCCTCTTAGCCATGCACTTTTGTACAGATGTAGAGATGTAAAAAAGAATGAAATTATACAAAAAGAATGATGTCTCATTGTGCCTCTTAGTCATGCACTTTTGTGCAGATGTAGATACTTTTTCACCACTATGTTGGAGGTATGCGATGTGTATGGCACATATGGCACATGACCCATGATTGAATCTCAGGGCCTTCATTTATATCATGGATTTGTGGTAGTGCTTTGTTAGGGATTTGGGCTTCAATAATGAAGTGCTCACACATCCCACAATCCATATATGTAACTTTGCTTGAGTTCAAACTATATGAATTGAGTCACTAAGTTAGGGCTATCATTCCTAACCAAAAAATTGCTTTGGATTTAGCTCTTGGTGTGTCTAAACTTTTTACTGAGTACACCGCATTCTATTAATGTTCAGTAGTACAGGTAGCCCCTTATTGTACGTACATGAATGTGGTGTACTTAGCAATAAGTGTGGTGCATATAGAATTGCCCTTTAGCTATTTCACAAAGTGCAGAATTTTGCTTATGTGCATTCCATGTTACTGTTGCTGGTGTGTCATATAGTTTGCTAGACCTAACTGATTGTTGATGTATGAACCTCTTTGTTTATTTTATAAGCTGAATGACATCTATGGTTTGTTAATGGTGCCGGGGCCCTAGCTGAACCTGAGCTTTAATCTTATAGAAGGCACAGTGTGTATAATTTATAGACAGTTGGTCACCCATCCCAAGGTTAGCAAGCTCCCCAAAAAATGAATTCTGGATTTAACTTTTTTACAAACTGCAGGATCTTGTTCTTGTGCGTTTCTGTTGCAGATTTTTCATATCGCCATTGGTTGGTATGAAAAGTTGAGCTGAATCATTTATTTTCAACATGAATGATTTCTTACAGTTTGTCTCTATGCATCTGATCGCCACGAGTCATGTGAGGTTCAATAAATGAAAGAAGGCAATGAATGACTCCAATGTCAAATACGATGACAAGGTAAGGTTCAATAAAAGGCCACTGTCCATTTTACCCTTGTTCCTCATAGTTTTTCTGTCAGAATCAAATTCAGCATTTCTAGCACTAGTAGTTTTTTTTATATAGGTTCACTTTTATTATTGAATAGAGTGAAAATAAATGCATTTCATAACCCATGCTTTTTTTCAACACTTGCTCTTCATTTCACTTGCATGAAAATCAAATAATTGTTTCATTTATCAAGATCAAGCAACTACTAACGATAGGGTGTGTGAGCATTTGTAATTACCATGCCTAAGGATGTCTAATGATGAACAATAGTGCTGCTTAGAGTGTGACTGATAAGATTTAACGAGTCTCTTTGGTTGAGCTTTAATCATGGCTTATAAACTTCTAAACTCTACCATCGTCTCGGCACATGTCAAGTACTAGTTTGTGGTGTGAGAAAATGGGTTAAATTCCTTCTCATAGAAGTTTTATATATAATTCATATTGTCAACGGGGAGTTGAAGTCTTAACCATTTTGCTACATCTTGGGGGTTACATTTTATAGTCCTATTTCTAGATTGCTCAAGTTAAATAACTTTGACTATGGAACCTTTTTTATAATTTGTTCTTAATAGTTGAGCCTTTACTTTTAACTTAATGCTTTTAAATTGATCACTATATCGATGAATATGATGCACTGGTGGTGGGAGAGTGGGCAAGCATCCGCATCTGCCGAGCATGTGCCTCTAAGTTTTAGACAAAAGTTTTCTTAACGCGGACTTGAACTCGTGATCTCTTCTCATACTAGACTTTTGCTAAATTAAATGCTCTTTTAATGTAGGAAGGTGTAATTAACACCTCTTGGATTAATTGCCACAATTACTTGGTAGAAGTCTTTAATGTTTTGGTGTGAAGAGGTCATTGGTTCAAGTTCTCGTTCAGGGTATTTATAAAAGGCATATGGTTGGCGCGTGGAGATAGTTGCCTGTTCTTGTACCATTAGCGATTTTATCAAGTTAGTGCTTGATTTAAACATCATAAGTTTATTATTAAAGGCTTAGCTTTTGATAGAGAACATAAGTAACTACACAATAACGTCATATAAAAAATAAATGGCAAAGTTGGGATT
The DNA here is from genome assembly GCA_963920575.1 of Narthecium ossifragum. NCBI lineage: Eukaryota > Viridiplantae > Streptophyta > Magnoliopsida > Dioscoreales > Nartheciaceae > Narthecium > Narthecium ossifragum. Next base: position 2,298,560 of record OY986968.1, read on the forward strand.
GCTTAAATGCAAAGTAAAAATTATTGGTATGCTAATACTTAAGTAGCAGAAATAGACACTCAAATAAGTTGTCTCATGGTGTTATCAACATGGTAGATCAGAAAATCTAGGTGTAGCTTTTTCACAAACTAATGCTTGTTGTGCACCCTCACATATACAAAAATTATCAATGTATGGGAGTTTTGTGAAGCATTATTTTGGTTTGCAGTTGGGGATTAAGGAGGGGCAAATGGGCAAATCTCTGTTGGGATATATGTATAAATACATGATGAGGTATTTGTCCATATTTTTATGTTTCATCAACTAGTATTTGACATTTGTTGAGATGGTGGTAGGATTTTAGAGCACTAAACCAAGGTTTAAAACTCAACTGTGAGAAATAAAAAAAATGGAGCATTGCATGTTCAACACGTTCTCAAGCAACTTGAGTATTGGCTTATCACAATTGGTACAGATTAAATGATTTGTTAAAGTGATGCATCAAGCAAACTGTGTATAGAATATAAGGATACTACAATGAGAATTTGATAAGTACAGATCAGATATATTCCGGATAGTTGGACTTTCCTATTCAATGTAGAAAAATCTTCTTTTCTCTCTTTCTTTGTTTTTTTTTCTTCCTTTTTTTAATCTGTGGATGAGTTAAGCCAAATGGCTAACATGACTTACTACATCCCACCTGGAGACCACTGAATTCCAGCATGGTGAGTTCTACTCCAGTTAGCGGCGCCATTAGTCCTCCCATTAGAGGAGTGAGGAACAAGAATGGAAGCAGCAATAACTAGACCATATTTTTCTCCTTTTTTGTGTTCGATTACTGGGAACACCAGTGCTCATTGTTTCTCAAATTTTTCTTATAAAGATTGAATGAAAAATCCAAATAGCCTAGGGTTTTTGTGAAAGAGTCATTTGGTAGTTTTAATTAGTATTTGTTCATGTGTATCACCTTGTTCAAAGACTTATTTTTAGCATGTATATCATCTTTTTCATATGCCAAGCACACGACCTGAAGACAGCTTTGTTCATCAAATTCAATGGCTACAAGTTGAAAGGTCATTATAACCAGAAGATCTAAACATACACGGTCATGGTCTGATAGACTGCTCTTATATAAAGACTAGTGTGGTCCGTGTCACATGGTATATTTTAATTAGCCGTTTATGTTCTCCAGTTATGTTCGTGTTCTTCACTTGGATTTTGGATTTTGGATTTTGGATTTAAAGAACCTCTTGATCGAACTGTGCTGTGCTTTTATAAGGTTGGTATCATGTGAACTGTGCTTCACAAGGTTGATATCATCATGTGTTCCAATCTACGCCAGTAGAGGTTGTGGTTTATGATTGAAGATCGAAATTAGGACAGGATAACATCTAACCATTGTACCATCAATATATAGCTTAATGAATGATTTTGTGGAAAGTTTGAATAGGGCTTTAAAGCTCAAGCTCGAATAGATAGTCCTAACGCAAAAATAAAAATGGTAATCATTGGATTTAAAGAGCAACAGGTGATTCGTTCGGCGTGAATTTTGATATCAATTTGCACAGTATAAGAGGTCATCGCCGGGTGAAAAGGGCTCCAACCTCTATATAACCTCATTTTATCCCCTTTATTTTTAGTTTTTTTTATCAAATATCAAAACAATGATTATAGGGTTATTAATATTACACTTATCACATTCATCTTTAATTTTTCTTATTTCTCTTCTTTAATCTTATTTTTTCTATCCTCATCTAATCCTATTCTCTTTTAATTTCATTTTTTCTTAGCTCATATCAAACGGGACTCATAGAGTTTTTGTTTTCTATTGACAAATAAAATGCCTAAGGTTATTAACGGTATATTTGGTTTGCACAAGGAATGGGGAATGTGAATGGGATTAGGAATGGGAAGGGAATGGGCAGGGCTGGCCCTGAGTTTTCCTGGCTCAAGGCGGAAGATAAAAACATGGCATTGCGACCTTCTAAAATACATAAAATTTTTTCGCTTCGAAAATAAATTTTAAGAGAAACATATGTTATTGAAAAAAGTATAGCATTGTAGTTCATCAAATAGAAAAATTATTTTGTCACGTCAAATATAATCTAGTAATTTCAATATAGTTTAACAAAATAGTATATTAAATTCAAATGAAAATAGAAAATTTATAAAAACCAAATCTGTTATTGAAAAATCACTCTTTTTGCATTATTGGTAATAAAAGTTTCAACCAAATTTGTGTAGTCAAGTTTGTCAATTAATTCATTTTCAATCGATAAAATAGCTAAATTGTTTAACATTTCCTTTGACATGGTTGATCGAAGATAATATTTGATCTAAATTTGTGTAGTCAAGTTTGTCAATTAATTCATTTTCAATTGATAAAATAGCTAAATTGTTTAACATTTCCTGTGACATGGTTGATCGAAGATAATATTTGATCAACTTTAGTTTTGAGAAACTTCTCTTGGCAGAGCCGATGACTTACTATATATCAAATAAGACTGCTTCAGAAACCAGTTTTTTTTTAACACTCCAATTCTCCCTGTTTATATACAAATCAAAAAGTGAAACAAAAGCGTATAACCTGTAAGGGGTGCTAAATAAACCCTTGCTCTCAACATTGCATCATTGTGGAAATAAAACTCAATTTATGTTGATGATAAAGACAAAGAAATTGAATAAAAAAAGATGTCACAACATATGGAGTACTTCATCGCACGTCAGAGTAAGAAATTTCAAAATAAATTTGAATTAAAACTTGAAACAACACGATGCAAAGAAATCTAGATGCTAATAACTCAATTTTAAAATGCAATCAAAGAACAAGGTGAGAATCTAGATGCTAATAACTCAATTTTAAAATGCAATCAAAGAACAAGGTGAGTAAATGGAATGAGTATGGCGTAGGAGATGGACAACTCTGGGGGCACAGAAATTTTTTTAAAGTTATTATATATATATATATATATATATATATATATATATATATATATATATATATATATATATATATATATATATTAAGGAAAAAAAATTGGGTCTCTAAGAATTGGGGACCCAAGGCACATGCCTTCTAGGCCTTGCCTCAGGGCCGACCCTGGGAATGGAAATGGGAATGGGATTAGAATGGATTGGAATGGGAATGGGATTAGGAATGAGGATGATCATACTTGAAGGTATTGGTATTCATCAGATTCATGTTTGCCAAACGCACTCAAAAATAAGCGTGGGAATGGAATGAGAATAGGATATAAATAATCAAGTTATATTATAGACGTCGTTTGGGATGGTCTCATTTCTAACTTCTCAGGAATGAAGCATTTCATTCTCAATTTTAATATTTAATTAAACAATGGAATGGGATTTGATCAGGGATTTGATTGATCTGTACATTCCTAATGGTTATGTCTAATCAAACATACCGTAAAAGAGGCAAATGAATTACCAATGACAATAACGTTCACTCAATTCTATTAAATTGTGGTTTGCTGATTGAAGGGAGCCACTATAACAGACTGCAAATGTAATTAATCGGCTTAGAAATGACGGTATCTTAGTGGATTCGAGCCACCAACCTCCCAAGAACTTGAAACGGTGTCATTCAAGTGCCTGGGAGCTCTCGCCTCTGAGCTTGAAGATCCAGAAAAGAATATGTTTGGATTCCAATTCAGTTTCATATGCTGTAATTTTAAGTTAACAAAGAGAGGAAAAAGAAATGAAAAAAATAGGATACTGAGATGCAAATAAAAACCCTGATCGAAAACTCGCCTTTGGTAGATGGCTCGCAGACATATCTAACGTTCAGCCATGCTCCACGTCGGCTTTCTTTTTCCGATCACCATATAATACCCTAAATAAATAAGGGGGAATTGGCCGGAGCCCATGAGAAGGGACTTATTTTGCTAATAAAACAGCATAAACTGTTTTGGGGGCAAAAGCCCAGTCCACCTGGCAAAAAGCCTCTGTTAATGTAGTCCTACGAAGCACTTCCCCTTCTGCCGAGAATCGAGGAGGCGACGACGGCGTGTAGAACGGCGGCGATGGGCACGGCGTAGAGAAGCCCTCTTCTTCCTCTCCTCCGCTCATCCTCACTTCCTCCTCCGTCCCCTCCCTCATAGTATACAGCTCCCTAGACGTGGGCAATGAGGAAGGCGGTGGCGGCATGGTGACGGCAGAGAATAGAGGAAGCGGGTGATCGGCGAGATGGGTTTCGAAGAGAGACGTGGGTGTTGCGCGGCTGCGGAGAGAAGGAGATGAAGAGGAAGGAAACGGCGGAGGGCACAACTGAGGGGAACGATGGAGGATGGCTAGACAGCGTCGGTGCAAGGATGGACGACGCTGGCGAGGAAGGAAAAAGAGCAACGGAAGAAGAAGGAACGCCGGAGAAGGAGAAGAAGTGGGTTTGGGCGGATCGAAGGAGGAGTGAAAGGGACTCCTATTGCTGACATCAACATTATAAACACCCAAATACACTAATTAATTCAGACTAAATTCTCCCAAGCACAAATAAATTCCTAAAAATTAAACTAAAACTTTATTAACTAAGAATAAAAGCAGAAAAAACATAGTATCAGTATTATAAACAACCAAAGAGTTTTTCTATCACTCAATCGACTGAGTTTTCTCTCAATCAACTGAGTTTTCTCTCACTGGATTGAGTTTTCTCTCAATTGAATGAGTTTTTGAATTTTCTCTCGCTGGACTGAGTTTTCTCTCAATAGACTGAGTTTTCTTTCAATGGACTGAGTTTTCTATCAATGGATTGAGTTTTCTCTCACTGGACTGAATTTTCTCTCAATGGACTAAGTTTTCTCTCAATGGATTGAGTTTTCTCTCACTATACTGGGTTTTCTCTCACCAGACTGAGTTTTTACTCAATGGATTGATTTTTCGTTTTCTCTCACTGAACTAAGTTTTCTCTCACTGGATTGAGTTTTCTCTCACTGGACTGAGTTTTCTCTCACTGGATTGATTTTTCGTTTTCTCTCATTGAACTGAGTTTTCTCTCATTGATTTGAGTTTTCTCTCAATGGACTGAGTTTTCTCTCAATGGACTGAGTTTTCTCTCAATAGATTGAATTTTCTTTCAATAGACTGATTTTTCATTTTCTCTCAATGAACTGAGTTTTCTCTCTTAATTTGGTTTGAGTTTTCTCTCACTGGACTGAGTTTTCTCTCAATCGACTGAGTTTTCTCTCAATCGACACGTGGACTCTTTTAACCGCACGACACGATGACCAACTCCTCTGCCGCCACTGACCCACTTTATTTGTTGCATACTCTCTCTCTCCCTCTCCCTCTCCATTGCATTTATTTGCTATATCATCTTATTTAATGGCTGGCCCCACTTGCATTTAATTAAAACATACTACACCCTCTCTCTCTACCTCTCCCTCTCCATTGCATTTATTTGTTACACCATCTTAGTTAATGGCTGGCCCCACTTGCATTTAATGTCTCCGCCTCTAGCTCCACCGGCCTCCCCTGCTCCAGATCCGTCGTCCTCCCCCACCCCGATTTCCCCGGTTCCAGTTCCACCAGCCTCCTCGACCCTGGCTCCAGATCCACTGGCCTCCACCACGGCTAGGGATGGCAATGGGGACGGTTAAGCGGGTTCCCGCCCCAACCTGCCCCTAATAGTATGGGTTTGGTATTAGCCTTAATGGGTTTGGAGCGGGTATGTGGAAGGGAAGATAAACCCGAACGGGTATGGGATGGGTTTGGTTTTAGGCTTAAAAAACCCGAACCCGACCCGATTATATATGTATTTTACTTAAATATCCTTATTATATATATACAATTGAATATTATAGGTATGTACACTTGCAATTAATTTTTGAAGCTAGCGATTGTCACTTTTTTCAAGTGTTGATGTATTTTAGATGTTGCACACTTGCAATAAATGCTCTTTCACTTGTCGATTTTCTATTTTTATAATATGTGATTTATCAGTTTTTATATTACATTTTATCGTGTTTGCTGTGACATTATATAAGGTGGGGCGGGACAGGGCGGGGATGGGATGGATTAAATGGGTTGGATTTTAAACGGGGATGGGATGGGGTATGCAAACCCGCATGGGTTTGGGACGGGTTTGGAGGTGAGTTTTTTTACATGGGATGGGTATGGGATCATATCAACCCGCCCCAAACCCGCCCCGCTGCCATCCCTAACCACGGCGGCTTCCCCGGCTCCAGATTTACCGGCCTCCGCGACCTCCGCACCCGCTCCAGCTCCGCCCCGCCACCGGCGTCCCCGGGTCCAGCTCCACCGGCCTCCCCAAGCCCGCTTCCCCGGCTCCGAATCCGACGTCCTCTCCACTCCGCCGCCTCGAGATCCCCAACGCCGACGAGCTCCGCCATCCTTAATGCATTCATTACATGTGAAATAACTAATCTCGTGAAACAACTTAACTAACCTATAAATGGAGTTTTTGACTTAAAACTTATGAACCGGTTTTTTAAGTAATAAAAATTGAATAATATGGTGTTTTAGTCAATTATCCCAAAAAATAAATACACTTGAAACCTCCTACCAGCATCACCCAACAACCGGTGGTCCACCACCACCCCATCATCTGTCCCCCCAGCATAATCTTATCCAACTTCTTAGATTATCGGACGAGACTTAATTGAATTGGTTAAATCTATGTTTAAGTTAAGAACAAAGTTTTGTGTGTATAAAAACGTGAAATGTGCATGAGATGAACCCTAAGGTTGAAACAAAAGATTACAACATATTACATCATTCAAAACCTTTATCCTATCCTCACAGGTCTAAACAAATGACATCCTTTAGCGATGACAAAGCCAAGCGATATAGTCTGTTCTAACATTACAATCTCAACACGTGAAGAAAAAAGACAAAATCAAACAAGAACATATAACCAAATATCTTTCACAACACCTTGGACTTCCCTTGACCACATCCGAGCCCCATTCAGAATTTGGAGCCCCATTCAGAATTTGAATCGCATCCAATGAATCTGATTCGACGACGAAATCCCTAACTCCAACTGGCATGTGCATTAGTTGAGAAAATCGGTATCCCATACCAATTCGCGGCATGTGTTGCGCCGCGTGGACATGTATAAAAATCGACGCTCATAAGTTAAACATATTTTTTCACGTATTGCAGAATCGGAAAATTGCTTGACGTGGATAATAATATGCCACCTGAGTAACAAGCGAGGAACTAACGATTTGAGTCTTCAGCTGCAAATACCAACCGCAAATTAACGTGGATAATAATATGCCACCTAAATAACAAGAGAGGAACTAACGATCTGTGTCTTCAGCTGCAAATACCAACTGCGAATTAAAATAAATGCAACATAAAATAAAAATAAAAAGACTAGAAAAGTAATATTTCTTACAAGGCAGTATAAATATCCGTCCTGGTGGTTCATCTGACTCACGCACATCTCATGGCTAAAATAACCACATACCTTTAAGCTTCAAAAATTTCATCGAGCTGCCCTGCAAAAGAAAGTTACCATCTAACACTATTTGGAGTTCGGCACACCCTGACAAAAGTTCACAGAAACAGCAATATCTTCCTCCCTCTAGAATAAAACCATGAAGTAAAACCATACGGATACAACTCAAACCGCAAGAAGCTTAAAACCCAGGCAAAGTTGATGATGCACGCAATTTTCATTAGACCAAGAACATCCTTGCAGCACAAGTGTGTTCCCCTTTCTTACAGTTATAAGTCTGCAGAATCTGCTGGAAACGCCATTTCTTCGCTACAGTCAAAAGCAAGTGATACTTCACAACACAAGATAACGCGTGAAACAATAAGAATGTGATTTGCACGCCATAATAAATTGGATAAAAAATCCATACAAATCACTAGAGCCAGACAAAAAGATGTACTTTCTATTGCTGATTAGATGGATCGACCGACCTTATAAGCTCAATTAATGACAGAAGAATACAGGAAGACAGTGAGCAGAAATTCACTTGGATCAGAGATCAAAACGAGAGGGCAAGTACTTCCTACAAGAAAACTTTTGCTAAAAGTCACGAGCATTTCATTGATCATGGGATTGCAAACCTTTCAACACGCAGTGCCTGGTACTCAGACAAGGTGGGCAAAAAGGACTCACGCTAGGGGTTCAAGTGGTACTCGCGTGAAAACATTCAATTTAATAGAAGGGCCCAGAGTGTTTCTATTTACTAGAAGTGCCCAAACTGATAACGTGAAATAGAAGAACATGATAACATTCATTCAGTTTAATAGAAGTGCCCAAAGTGCTTGGGAGAACCGCATGAGGCAGGATATATAGCGAGCTGCTCTAAAGGGATGTTCGCAAAAGGCTGTCCCAATGTAACAAACTTCAATAGTCCTTGCCGATAGAGGACAATAGAGAAGCAAAAATCTTCCCCAGTTTCTCTCCACTCATGACCAAAATGCTAAAGGTTCCTAATGAAGATAAAAAAAGTAGAGCAGAATGAAAAAGGAAGGAGTACTGTTACGAATGGACAGTCAGATGAACAACCAGATTTGGGAGGTGATAAGGATGAATCAATCACGAGATCGTGATTGAGTAACCAAAGTAGATTTATTTCAAAAAAATTGTTATTTAGGAGATTGGTTATTTGATTCTCTAGTTGTTTGTTTAGGATGATTTGATTTCCTAGTTGCTTGTTTAGGGTGATCTATACTTATCAGGATAGATCCTTTGCTTGTTATAAAACCATCATGAAATAAAGAGATGATCATCAGTTATCATCATTATTAACTAAGGCTGAGTAATCTCTGATTGCTCTTCAATTTCTCCTTCCTTTCTTCTCCATCCACCATCATAGGCCGGCGACGCAAGCAGGCCCCTGAGTCCTTGCCCCTGGTTCCCACGCCGAGGGAGAGGCCAAGAACAAGGAGTTACGCAGCAGCGCGTAACATATTGGTATCACAGCAAGAGGTCCTTCAGACCCCTGTGATGGCCGATCGCCAGCGCCTGGACACGTTGGAGCATCAATTGGCTACGATGGCCGCTTCTCTTACGGCGATCACGGACCAACTCTCCATTCTGCGGCAAGAGCGTCATAGCGACGTTTCCTCCTCTTCTCATCAGCATGTCCCTGACGGCCGTCCTCACTCCACGCTTCCCAAATTTGCTAAGTTGGATTTCTCGCGTTTCTCTAGTTCGGACGATCCTACTAGTTGGATCTATCGCGCAGAACAATTTTTTGCATTCCAGAGGACTCCGGAGTTGGACAAATTGCCACTGGCAGCATATCATCTCGAAGGGGACTCTCAACTTTGGCTCCAGCTTTTCATGGATTCCACAGCCGATCCTTCCTGGTCTAGTTTGAAGCATGCCCTCCATCTCCGGTATGGACCTACGGCTTTCGACGACCACTTTGCGGATTTGGTAAAACTGCGTCAACTAGGATCTGCCCAGGACTATTATACCCAGTTCGAGCGGCTCCTCATCCGTGCGGCGCGCCTCTCTCCTAGCCAGCAAGTCAGCTGCTTCCTCTCTGGACTCAAGCCCAATCTCTGTTTGGATGTCCAAGCTGCCTGCCCTCAGACGCTGAACGACGCCATTAGCTTGGCTAGGCTGTTTGAGAACCGTGTCTGGTCCCCTCGGCCCTTCGACCGCCGTGCTTCGGGTCAGCCGCCCCCGACATCAGCGGGTCCGATGGGTTCTCCTCCCTTGGCACTTCCAGCACCGGCTAGCGGCGCGCGTGTTCCTCTCGTTCGTCGCCTATCTCCGGCGGAGTTGCAACAGCGCCGGGATAAAGGTCTCTGTTTTAACTGTGACGAACGTTTCGTGCCCGGCCACCGTTGTAAGCGTCTCTTCCTCATTGACGGCTTATTTCCAGACGAGGATATTTCCGACCCAACAGATGACGCGGATGGCAGCCTTGACAACCCAGACCCGGTGATCTCTCTTCATGCCATGGCTGGTTCAGCAGCTCCGCAGACCATCCGTGTTCAAGGCACTATCAATCGCCAGCCGCTGCATTTTCTCCTTGATACTGGCAGCACCCACAATTTTCTGTCTTCCCGGTTGGCCGCTCGGTTGGCGTTACATCCTGCTCCAGGCACCGGATTTTCTATTCAGGTGGCTAATGGCCATCGTTTGGACTCCCCGGGGCAGTGCTCTGGTGTTCCTGTTCAGCTTCATGGAACAGATCTGACCCTCGATTTCTTCTTACTTCCTCTGGAAGGCTGTGACGCAGTGCTCGGCGCCCAATGGATGTGCACCTTGGGGCCTATCTGGTGGGATATGAAGAACCTCACAATGCGTTTCCATCACGGCGATCGTCTGGTCGAACTACAGGGGTCTCCGCCTCCTTCCAACCGCCTAGTCACTGATTCTGCGACAGTATCTAGCCTTCGCAAGGTTGGGTCGGGGTGGCTTTGTTTGCTGCTTCCTTCTGGACATCTTGGATCTCCTTCTTCTCCGACCATCGACGGTATTTCTCTGGGCACACAATCGTCTGGGCCTTCTTCAACCAATGCGGCATTGTGCTCTTTGCTGGATGAGTTTGCGGATCTTTTTCCTGAACCATTCGCTCTTCCTTCTCGTCGTTTGCACGACCACCGGATTCCTCTGCTTCCTGGCGCGGCGCCAGCCAACGTTCGGCCATATCGTTACCCACAATACCAAAAAGGCGAAATTGAACTTTTGGTTGAGGCCATGCTTCAATCTGGGGTGGTTCACCCTAATTCTAGTCCGTATTCTTCGCCCGTCCTCTTGGTCAACAAGCACGATGGTTCTTGGCGTCTTTGTGTTGACTACAGAGCTTTGAACGCCGCCACTGTCAAAGACAAATTTCCAATTCCTGTTATTGATGAGCTGTTGGACGAGCTCCATGGGGCTGTCATCTTCTCCAAATTGGATTTACGCTCGGGGTACCATCAGATCCGGATGGCGGACGCCGATGTTGAGAAGACGGCATTTCGGACTCATCATGGGCATTATGAATTTTTGGTGATGCCATTTGGCTTAACCAATGCTCCTTCGACGTTCCAGTCACTTATGAATTCCATTTTTGGGCCTTTTCTCCGTCGGTTCGTCTTGGTTTTTTTTGACGACATATTAATTTACAGTCATTCCTTCCAGGAGCATTTGTCCCACCTTTCTTCAGTTTTTTCTGTCCTACGCGCCAACAATCTCTTTTTGCGGCGCGACAAATGCCAGTTTGGCCAACCGGCAGTGCAGTACTTGGGTCACGTGGTTTCCACCGCCGGCGTCGCCATGGACGGCGAGAAAATTGCCGCTATGATGCATTGGCCCCAGCCTCGTTCGCTGAAAGCCTTGCGTGGGTTCTTGGGGTTGACGGGGTACTATCGCAAATTTATCAAGGATTTACGGTACTATTGCACGACCCCTGACTCAGTTGCTCAAGAAGGATTCCTTTCTATGATGTCACCTGAAGCCGAGCAAGCGTTCCATTCGCTCAAGGCGGCCATGTCTTCTAGACCGGTTCTAGCCCTCCCGGATTTTACCAAAACTTTTATCGTGGAGTGCGATGCTTCGAGTACGGGCCTTGGCGCTGTTCTTCTGCAGCAGGGTCGTCCAATTGCTTTTTTTAGTCAGGCCTTGCAGGGTCGTAATTTGAAGCTGTCCACTTATGAGAAAGAAATGTTGGCTCTGGTGCTTGCCGTGCAGAAATGGCGACCTTATTTGTTGGGGACTCGGTTCGTCGTCTGCACTGATCATAAAAGCTTACAACATCTCTGGTCGCAGACTATTACTATTGAGGCTCAACAACGTTGGTTGGTTAAGTTGCTTGGGTATGATTTCCAAATAGACTACAAGAGGGGCGCTGACAACACGGTGGCGGATTCCTTATCTCGCCAGCAAGCTGCCTTGGCCGCGATCTCTTCTCCCGTTCCGGACTGGCTGGAGGCCATCCGCCAGGAGGTAGCCATCGATCCGCAGCTGCAACGTCTCGTGGGTAACATCAGATCCGGCGATGCCATTGGCCCATGGTCGTACAGGGACGGCTTGCTCTTCTTCAAGGACCGGATATATTTGGCAGCTTCGTCTCCTCTCATCCATGTCGTCCTCAAGGAATTCCACTCAGGTACGCATGAAGGGTTCTCCAAACTCTGGCATCGCATCCGCGCGGTTTTTTATTGGAAGGGGGCACAACAACATATCAAAGATTATCTACAATCTTGTGATGTTTGTCAGCGACATAAAGCTTCCCACTCCAAGCCGGCCGGCCTTCTACAGCCCTTGCCCATTCCGACGGTCGTATGGTCCGATATCTCCATGGATTTCATTGACGGATTGCCCATCTCACAGGGGAAGACCGGCATCTTCGTCGTCATTGATCGCCTCTCCAAATATGGCCATTTCGTGCCCTTTCGTCACCCTTACACAGTTGCTGGCATTGCTCAATTATTTTTTGATTACATCTCCAAGCTCCACGGCGCCCCTACCTCCATCATTTGTGATCGGGATGCTGCCTTCACCAGTTCCTTCTGGAGTGAATTATTCCGACTACAAGGGGTTTAGTTTAATTTTTCCTCTGCTTATCACCCTCAGACGGACGGGCAAACGGAAGTTTTGAATCGCACCTTGCAAAAGTATCTGCGTTGTTTGTCCGACTCCAAACCGGCGGACCGTTGGCTTTCGTGGGCTGAATATGTTTATAATACGAGCTTCCATTCCGCCATTGGCTGCACTCCTTTCGAGCTGGTCTATGGTCGGCCGCCGCCTACCCTTCTTTCCTACATCGCCGGCTCAGCATCGACGGCGGCTGTCGATCGGCTGTTAGTGGATCGCGATGAGTTTTTGGCACAAGCTCGCTCTCACCTGGCGCGCGCACAAAACAGGATGCTCCAGGTTTATGATCGTCACCACCGGGAAGTCTCCTACGCCGTCGGCGATTGGGTATACCTCAAGCTCCACCCCTACAGGCAGCAAACGGTCACCAGACGCTCCTCACAGAAGCTAGCAGCTAAATTTTACGGGCCTTTCGAAATCTTGTCGAAGATTGGTCCGGTTGCTTACAAACTGGCTCTTCCAGCTTCATCTCGCATTCATCCCGTCTTTCATGTTTCCTTGTTCAAGAAATATTTGGGGCCGGCTGGCGCAGCCAGTTCTCCCTTGCCTGATGTGGTTCCAACCGTTCAACTCACTCCTCAAGCTGTGCTAGACTACAGGATTAAGCGCAAACGCAACGAAGTCCTCATCCATTGGAGCGGTTTGAGTCCGGCTGACGCTACTTGGGAGGTACTCTCAGACATTCAGCTCTGGTTTCCTTCTTTTAACCTTGAGGGCAAGGTCATTTCTAAAGGGGGTGGGAATGTTACGAATGGACAGCCAGATGGACAACCAGATTTGAGAGGTGATAAGGATGAATCAATCACGAGATCGTGATTGAGTAACCAAAGTAGATTTATTTCAAAAAGATTGTTATTTAGGAGATTGGTTATTTGATTCTCTAGTTGCTTGTTTAGGATGATTTGATTTCCTAGTTGCTTGTTTAGGGTGATCTATACTTATCAGGATAGATCCTTTGCTTGTTATAAAACCATCATGAAATAAAGAGATGATCATCAGCTATCATCATTATTGACTAAGGCTGAGTAATCTCTGGTTGCTCTTCAATTTCTCCTTCCTTTCTTCTCCATCCACCATCATAGGCCGGCGACGCAAGCAGGCCCTTGAGTCCTTGCCCCTGGTTCCCACGCCGAGGGAGAGGCCAAGAACAAGGAGTTACGCAGCAGCGCGTAACAAGTACGCACTGACTTAAGGAAGAAAAACATAAGCAGGAATGGTCTTTTCTGAGTTCAAACTGCTGAGGCTGGCATGGACACCGACATTTGCTGCAAAAAATAATAACAATAATTCAACAAAGCCACTTCTACAAATTGAAGCCAGGCAAAACTACAGCTTAGAAAAATGTTAGTTAAAAAGCATGTGAGCTAAACCACGCAGATATTAGTAAAGACAAGACAAATTTAAAGACAGAATAAAGCACAGACAAGGCATACCCAAGAGGATATATCCAGACTCGGTCCACATGGATAAGTGAGCAGAAGACTGCAAGTCATTAAGAATATTCTGAACTGCTGTGAAATTTAAGCTCTCTTATTCAACATAGCAACTTCCAGCACTGATAAGAGAACAGAATCAACATTTTTCTCTGAGAAAGCACAGCAATTGTGTTATCCTCGCTTGAAACATCCAACTTCCAAGCAAAATTAGATTCAGCAGCACAAGAAGAAGAATGAGGGTACAATATTTGAATCACAGGAGAAGCAGATGGCCCTTGAGAATGCATTTGATAACTCCAGAAGAAAACGTAAATGAGGTAAGGACTTCGAAAAAATCCAATCCTCCTCTGCCATATCCAAACCTCCAACGAGTTTTAGATTTACACTAGGCTGTTTCTAGTTTGATAGATAGTTGAAATAGAGGGAGCGTGAGTGTGTAAGGGATCTCTTTGCCAAGATAAGAAACAAATTATACCACACAAATTCTTTGTATACAGGCTCAACAAGTTCCAAATTCAACATACGCCCATAAGCTGTTCATATTTCCCATTTGAAATCACCTTAAAATGCACACATTCACACAAGCATCTTGCGGCCAGATATAAAAACTTCCAGTAACAATTTGGGATAGTTTTCTGACCCAAGTGTTGGAAAGCTTATCTTCTACTAGTACGAATTTGAAGAAGGCTTCTGATTGTGTTTCAAAGTTTGGAGTTTTTAACTACTAGTAGTAAGAGTCTGGAGCAGCTTTCTGATCATCTTCCCAAGTAGTTAGGACTTAAGAGTTCATCAAAGAATCATGAAATCGCGTTGGCAGATAGAGAATGATGGGCCATAGAGGGTTCCTTCAACAAAGTTTGCTATTTTGGTCTGCGACTTCTTTGTCATACCATTTATACTCTTGCTACATGTAGAACTCTACTTTATCATGTTTTAGACATATTGGTCAATAAAAATTTCCTCTGTAATTCCATTCAGTAATCTATTCTAAATCTTGTTTAATCATCTAAGACACACCAGAGCTACACCCTAACTCCCGATATGAATAATGAGAAGCAACGCAACAATGACAAATCCTCTGTTTATCACAAACCAACAAGAGTGCCCTATACATTCTACAGAAAGCACCTCCTCGACAACACATTGAGATCCACCATCTCATAATAGTTCATTGATCTACCTAATTGCATGATGCTATGGAAGCAAATCTACAGAGAATCTTCTGAAACTATCTAATTGATGATTATCCTATTTGTTGATTGAAATAACTTGTGTTTATAATACCCACAAAAAGAGGCTTTGATGTCAATATCCAGAAATACCAACATTGAATCATTCACCGGGTTGCTTTAATTTTGGAAATTTGCTTGAAGGACAAACTGAAGAAAGATTTTTCCAACGTACTTTAATTAAAATAGTCAGAAGAAGAATTTTCTTCTGACCTACTTATGAAAAGAAATAACCAACTTTATCCCACATCAAAAGGCAATGCATCGACAAATGTACATGATCAAGAAAATTAATCAGATGAAAGAGAAGAAAGAGCACATAAGCCCTATATGTTACAGAAAAAAGCCAATATGTGCTTCTTTACAATAATAACACATCTGAACACAATTCTGAGATGGAAGTGGAGAAACAGGTATACCTCGTCATGCAAGTCTCTCAAAAACTGCACAAACCTATCATGTGCGAGGCGTCCCTTGCCATCTTTGCCAAAGAAATACTCAACTAAGCCCTCATTTTCAGCGGATGACCCAAATTTTAATCCCACACGCCGACCATCACTGTGGCACTCCCCTTGCCTATTGTGAGACCGCATTACCATCATCACTTTCTTAAACTCCTCTCTTTCTATCTCTCTGTAAAAAATACTTGACCAATTAAGTAACCATAATGACAGGATTGAAGGTAAATTATCTTGCAAAATAACATCTATAACAATGATATACACAAGAACATCTGCAATTATAAGATAATGAGTCTTGCGAGCAGCCACATCACAAAACATGAAGCAAGGCACGTACCCATTACTGTCAAGGTCAAACATTTTGAAGGCTACACTGAAGCTTGATTCAGGAATACTGAGAAGTGTGACAAAAAATATGTACCTGCCAGAAGGCAAAATGACGAATTTGTCACCAAACATTAAAGCCTTACATAAAACAAATAAAACAACAAAATACAATATTTCAAAATGGACATAACAATTCTCTGATACATTTAATAGGCTGAAACTCACTCTGGAAAGGAGATGAGTCCATCGTTGTTGGTATCAAAAAGCATAAAAAAAGTTGAAGGAGAACAATGAAACTCGGTAGGCATTCTTTCTCCTCTTAAATGACCTTTTCGAACAATGCTCAATTCAGATGGAGGAAACACAGGAACAACTGCTCTCATTAGGTCTACTGGCAACATAAGTACCTCTCCATCTGGGCTCCGGACAGATACAAAGTACTCAAAAATCTGGAAGACACAATACACTCAATGAGTATATTGCCACTACCTTACAAGTTACATTTGGACAATCAAAACTGAACGATGTACAAAATTCTAACATAATTCGGCACTCTGTAGATATTAGGCTCATTCGAACAAAAAATAGCACAATGATCACTAAAAAAAAGCAAAACCCATGACGGCAACAATGAATCTTAGGAAAGATCGGATCAGCAGCTTGCTAATATTGAATTCTTGTCCTAAAACAAGAAAGGACTCTTATTAGCCAAAAAAATCCTCAGGCTCCAAACAGGTCTTGGAGATACAAAAATGAAGATTGATCTTTATCATAATTCACAAATGAACAAGCAGGGGGAAAAAAAAAATAGACAGACTGATATTCAGTTAGCACACTTGTATCCTGATGGCTTCAACAAATAAGGCACTCTTGCAAACTCTGATTTTATGACACAAGCATGAAAAGGCATCATCATTCTTTGTGGGGTACGACCCACATCATGCTTATATTGCAATCCACACATGGGCATTCACAATTGTTTCATGCAGTGTACTTCATCAGTCACTACAAGTCTTGGAACTACGAAATTACATGATGTATGCACAGTCCTTTGATCCAAAAATTAATCAGAATATTTATCTCTCTAACTATCATTAAGTAGTGAAAGTAGGAACCAATAAGTGGCCATTATTGATACATGAGACTGATAGCTACTTCAAATTCATACACAATACATAGCAGAAGCCTATAATATTTCAAAAAAATTCAAAGTTGTTGAGATAGCAAAAATAACTAAAATTTTAAAGTTTACAGGACCCTTTCGGGGGGGACTTAGCAATCTCATCCTTTTCTCATACTTAAAAAACACCCTTCTCCACTATGCATCTGAGATGATATAAAATGATCTTTTATCAGTACAGACTTGATGCCAAACATTTTCACACCGAAGGCAGATATTCATGCATGCATAAGGTAATCTGGAAGATAAATAACTGACAGCATATAAGTCAGATAGTTGGTCCTACTGTAGTGCTCTGCGCCTCAAAAACAAGGCAAGTTCAAGTTGCAGATGCAAAATAATATCTAAAGGATCATTAATGATCAATCATCATTTATATGCTTTTATTGTAGTATAAGATATGCTTTTATAGTATAAAATAAGTCAAAACAAAGAAAAGAACAGGCTGGTACAAAATGTTGGAGCAAAATGAAAGAAGGGAACAGCTACGCAAAAATGTCTCTGGTTTGATGACATTCTAATAATCTCTCCTATATTGAGAGGTACAGAAAAAACGTACTCAATTCACCGCTATTCGATTGCTATATCCCGCAAACATTTGTCCCAATTGAAGTATTCTCTTCAATCTCCACTGCATTTGATAAAATCACCACACTACGTAACATCAATTGGAAGGCCTACCTAATTTTCCTTTATGAATTCAATTCTTATTAAGTGCCAGGACTTCCTGTACATTTATTCAAGATTTTCGTATGAGCAAGAATACGAACGATTGGTTTTCATGATTCGCAACCGCGTCTTATACTAACCAAGCGATCAATTAGGGGATCAATGCCAAGAATGGAACTGAATACAAAGGAACAGAGCTATATAGAATCCCAAGAGATGTCGGAGACCTCCAACGAGGAACATAGGCTTCTTCGCCCTGGAACGCGACCCGCCGATCGGAATCGCCGCTCCTCGAGGCCGTGTCGGAAACGGCCATGTGATCTGGAAAGACGAATAAAACACTATCGTTTTGTCAGGTGGTACTTATACCGTGATTCTCGATTCTCCATTTTATAATAGGGATAGATAATGGACCTGGCGCGTTAATGAAAAGGTGCGCGTCCTAGGACCCCTCGCCGGGCGACTTTATTGAACTCGGGTCGCGTCCTATAAAATTCGGATCCGATTGATCATATCGGGAATGGACTAAAAAAGTGGTCCGGCCCGTTTGAAGTCGATGACACCCTGACTCGCATCTCAAAAAAGAACCGTCATTCTTCACCATTCCGAGCAAGATCCGTAGCCCTAGCGGCAGCTTCCTCCCTGATTCGATCCAAGCTTGATCGGCGAGCATCGAGCGGCGAGGCGACCGGCGGGCTACCAGTGGCGGCAGAGAGGCATCGGTTATCGGTATGCCTCGCCATTCATGTTTTCGTTCTCCTATTGTTCTCTTTTTCTCTTGTCGCCATCCCGTTGGGGCTTCCACAGCGGGGTGAGTGATTCTGTGGATGATGGGAGGGTGAATTGTGGGTTTTGTTGGAACAGATGGGATACGTCGGTCACCATGGCGTCGCGGCACTACACAAGTATAAGTACAGCGGCGTCGACAACTCGTTGATTGCTAAGTATATTTTCCAACCGTTCTGGAGGCGCTGTGTCAACCTCTTCCCTCTTTGGATGCCGTGAGTGCCCTCTAAACTCATTATAAACCATGGGTTCTTGCTATGGGCAATGTGGTTTTTAGAGATAAAGAATGACAAATGAAATAACGAATTGTTATGCTTTATTGTTCTCTGATAATGTTTATCTGCTTTCTTGTACATGACTTTCTTGCTTTCTAATAATCTTTAATCTAAAAGTTAGACGAATGGAATAGCCAAGTGTTTTCCTATTCTTGTAGACGAGGTTCTTGTTTTATAATAATGTTTACTCTGATTTTTGTGAACATCATGCGACATAGAAAAAATCTAAGTTATGTATGTTGCGGACATACTTTATGGTATGTACAAACGAGCATTTGATATTCGGATTTTAGCTTGCTTCATGTGGATGATATATTGGCGCCTGGTATGACTTTGTCTGTCAAGCAAATTGTACTCGATCGCTTGTTCATCTGCTTCCTATGTTGTAGGAGATTGTGGGAAGTCGTTGAAGTACATTCCCTCCAGTCCAGAGATTGGTGACAAAAAAACATCATTAATCTCTGTTTGGTGTGGGGTTAAGGGGGGTTAACCCCCCATTTATCCCCAAACAAGATTGGGGTTAGCTAATAGGGTTAGGCGGGGATAGTGGCTTAACCCGGGTTAAGCAAACCCAGTTTTCAAAGCCTGCACCATGATGTAAATTACCGTACTACCCTCAACTATTACAAGTGATGTTGTTCTACTATTGCAATTAGGGGTGGCAAAACGGGTTGGCGGGTCGGGTTCGGGTCGAGATCGATTATCTCGACCCAAAGGTCCAACCCGAACCCGACCCGTTTATTAAACGGGTTGGTTTGGTTGATCCGAACCCGACTCGTTAATAAACGGGTCAACCCGAACCCAACCCGCCGGACTCGTTTAATAAATGGGTCGGGTCGGATTCCCAGCGGGTCCAGTCGGGTCAAATACATTATTCCAACATTAATTTTCTATTAAAAATAGCATTTTATAAGTTAAGGGGCCAGTTACGGGTCGGGTCATGGGTCGGGTCACGGGTCGTTAACGGGTCAGGTCACGGGTCATGAGTCGGGTCACGGGTTACCATCCTCAACCTGAACCCGATCCGGTTATTAACGGGTCGGTGACGGGTAAACCCGAACCCGATCCACACCCGAATACCCCAAACCCAAACCCACTAAATTCGGGTCGGGACGGGTTCACGGGTCCAATTACCACCCCTAATTGCAATGTATTTGTTGTAGATGACTTATTACATGATCTATCGCGGTCGACAACCCGGTTCACGGGTCCGATCTCTTCCTACGTGATAATATAATGTTAATTTATTAATCATTTGTATTTATTAATATAATTTCGTATAATTAACAGACATATCTGGAGGCATATCGACATTCCTATAATTAAATTAATCTAATTTTGAGCACATTATATATAAGGGTATTTTTGGTATTAGTTACAAATCCTACCCCTACCCCCAAAAACTTTTTCCTTATCCCAAGCAATCATTACTACTTATCTCCAAACACCAAAATGAGAATAAATTTATCCCCACTCCTTAACTCCACTTTTCTAACCCCAAAATTCCTTAACCCCCTTTAACCCGGAGTAAGGTAACCCCATACCAAACGGGGGCTAAGAGAAATGTTTATTGCTGTGACGTTCTTTGGTGAGCTATTTGTAAAAGTCGTCCTTAATTTTTTTGGATGAATTATTTGTCCTTAGTATTTCTGTCTTGGATAAGCTTTTGCTTGATAGCAGTGTCCTACATTCGTATCTGCACATTGTTTGCCCTTTATTGTGCATCTGATCTTAGTGCCGTGTAATTTTTGGATGCGTCATAAGCAGGGATAACTTCTTATTGGTTATATCTAATTCAACCTTTTTGTTTTTTTAATTGGTGTTGATGCACTGTCCATCTTCCACCAGGCCAAACATGGTAAGCGCATGGAATAAGCACTTTATTGAATCTTTTTTGTCTGATTGCATCCTTCATTTCTGACAAAACGATAGTGTTTTATTCGTCTTTCCAGATCACACTTACTGGTTTCATCTTCGTAGTTATCTCAGCATTTCTTGGCTATGTAAGTACCAATATTTATTATTTTCTTTTAGTACATTGATTTTTAAACTTCTTCATGTACCGTTTCTGTGTACTTCGTGTCTCTGAAAAACTTGATTTTATTAGTTAGTGCTAGACAGGCTTATGCTAAAATACTAATCTCTTTCAATTTGCTATTGGGGAAGCAAAGATTGGTGTTAGGACCTTTTCCATGTGGTGCGAAAGAACTGAAGGAAAGTCCACCACCTGGTAACTCAAAACTTAGTGGGATTTCTGAGTTCACGTCTAGATCAAGTCCATCACCTGGTATGTCGTGCATAATGTTGGAAAATATGTCCTAGCCAATGTATTGGGATTTCTGAGTTCACGTTCTAGATCAAGTTAGGCCTACTTTCTAGTTCGGGTAATTAGCTGGAACCCAGCTATTCTTTGTCTGTCTATTGCTGGCAAATCACTATGATTATGATATACCATATATCATGACCGAAGAATATGTTGGGGGTCTGGATCATTGGCTTCAGCACTTCCCTTTCTCATGGGATTCACAATCTGTAATTTGTCCTTTCAATATCAGTAGCAGTTGATAAGTCCTAAAAGTCTGGCGAAAGAGTTTGCACGAGAATTTGTGTTGCAGGTTATGACATGTGTGCCAAGAGGTCGTAAGTGGAAAAGAGCGTGCTATGCTTTTTCATAATGATAGGGACTGGATTTTGGAGTTGGCTGCTGGTCAAAGAACAAGGCCCTGTGCCTAACACGGGCAAATCAAACAACTCAGCTATTTTGCATCCTGAAATTCCCTTAACAAGTATTCCATTTCCCTTGCAGGTGTATTCCCCACGTTTGGACACAGCTCCTCCAAGATGGGTTCACTTGGCTCATGGGCTGCTCCTTTTCTTGTACCAGGTTTGTTCGGGTGCATTAGGTTTGAGTGCTCTCTTATTCTGTGTACAATTGCATTTGTTGGGGCTTTCTGTTTCTGACAACTAGGCCAACCACTACTAGTTGAAAGATGGACCATTGGGGAATTTATTAGCCAAAAAGATTTATGTTTATAGCCTAAAATCTCGGACATGAGATCATTCAACATCTCATGTGTGATTTGACAGGATTAGCCCCTGTTGAGATTGCAACCTAAGAATATTTTCTAAAGTTGTTATAAAGAGTTGATCCACTCACAAGGCTACATGGACTTGCTGATAAGGAGGCTTGCTATCCACTACAAACCTCTTTGTCTCGTCTTTTTTCATGAAGTCTAGGTGGCTTTTTTTATGGTTATTAGTTAGTAAACTCATCAATTTACTAATAAACATAGAGGCCTTGGCCAACTGGTTTCTTGGTTTAATTTCTTCCTTAAAGCACCTTATGCCATCTTCAGAGTGAATTTCAGGGTGTTTGTTATTGGGCTGGTCGACGTAAGGTAGGTGTCTGGTATAAAAAATTGTTCATTAGTTAGTTGTCTTTATTGTTTAGGTTTCTGACCCATGCTGAGGCTTTCATGATGATCTGAATAAATCCTCAATAAGATTTGGGCCTATGCTTTGGAACTGTGAAAAAAGGTTCATACTGGGTTATCTCTATTTAGTTATGGTGCTTAGATGACTGTTGGGATCCACCCCAAATAATATGCACAAGATTCCTTGACGAAATGGTTAACATTGCATTCATGAATGTCACAGTATACTTTTTCCTTGTTTTTGTATTTTCCAGTAGTTTAGCCTTAAATCCTAGAGTTAGGGTCTCTAACTCCAACCATTTTCTCATCTACTGTCATAATTCCTTCTGGCTAGGACTTAAATCCCTGACCTCTTGACTAAAGAGGCTTCTACCCCACGCGAGGTGCTTAAGTGCTAACTAGTAGGTATTGGCGTAGTATACTCTTTCAATATGGATAATATTCTTTGGCTTAAATGTTTATGAGTCTGGTTTGACTTTGGACCTTAGAACCTTGCAGTTCAAGAACTATGATGTATGTATAGCTCAATATGGTTCGGCATGACATAATGGTATTAACAGATTAAGTGGCGTATATCATGTTCATTGGTGCCATATGTTAGGAGATGATACGTTAAGGAGCATAATAATAAACCTATGGAGAAGGTAAACAACAAAACACAATGAATAGTTCTCAAATAGGGAATTGTGAGCACTTATGTCAGGCACTATGGTGCCACTACCAAGGTTGTCAAAATCGCTTTTTTTTTACTAGGATCGGTGGAGGGTCCGCAAGATCGGATCGTAAGATCCTATATACTATACAATTTCCTTTACAAACATAGATGTATAACCCATGGAAACATAATTTGAACTTGACATAACATACACACGAGAAATCAATAACTTCATGTAGTTATTTAGTTACTGTTAGGGTTAGGCATTGTTGTTAAAATCGCGTGTTCACGCGTGAAATCGTGTGATGTTACGAGATATGCTGATATGAGTGGTTCAGATCGCTCCAAAGATCGTTCCTTATTGAGATCGCAGAGTGATCGCGTTTAAAAACGTGAAATCGCTGGGATTGCGAACCAGCTCGTGGTGCTAAATAATTAATGATTCTGGGCCATATATTCGGTTTCGGTTATGGTTATAACAACTTCAAATTTAAAATTCTGTTAAAAATCTTTTTCTCATAAATCAGATTTGTTATAACAAATTCATGTATATCCAGTTATGCTGTTATAAATGATAGACTTTACCTCATCCAAAAATCAATCTGAGGGTAATCTTTCTACAGTTATGTGTGTTCTATCGCCGGGTTGCCCACTAACTTAAGTCATTGTTTATGTTCTTCTCTCTATTTAGGTACATCGCTTCTAAAATAAACAATGACTTAACTTAGGAAGTGTTTGGATGCCCTTGGATTCGACGAATGGGGTGGATTAGAGAATGTGCGGATTCCGGATCCGTTGTTTGGCTAGCAAGCTGGATCTGAAAAACGGAATCTGCATAGGGGCGGATTCCGCTTTCTGCATCCGCTCGAGCGGACGCCGTTTTCGGAATCCGCTCCCGCGGATACTGGATCCCGCGGATTCCGGATCCGCATCATCGCCAAGCACGCCCTTAGTGGGCGACCCGGCGATAGAACCCGACCCGAACATATAACTGTAAAAGGATTACCCTCAGATTGATTTCGGCTGAGGTAGAGTCTATAATTTATAATGGCATAACTGGATATATATGAATTTGTTATAACAAATCTGATTTATGAGAATCAAATCTTTAATAGAATTTTAAATTTGAAGTCGTTATAACCAGAATCGAAACCCAATATAGGACCCGGAATCATTAATTATTTAACACCGTGAGCCGGTTCACGATCCCAATGATCTCATTAATATACCACCCATTAACCCAAATCCAAACCCATTAAATTAAGTTAGTGAGGTAGAATATGTATATATTAAAAAAGCTACCCTAACCTAGCCTATTCCATTCGAGTCTTCTCCCCCGGACCGCCACCCCTGCTCCTATCACCGACGATGGCATGAACTCCTCCCTCTCCCGCCCTCCTTTACTCCCTCTTCGCCTCCTCGGTTCTTCATCTTCACTGCTCCTCTTTTCTTCTCCTCTCCAGTTTGCTGGCACAGCGACATGCACCGGTACATAGTGGCGGTACATACCCTACCGGTCGGAAACCCTACCGGTCGGAAACTGGGACGACACGTAAATTGGCAAGGAAATCCTTGCTTAGCCTCTTCTAAAAGTGTGTTATTCAGTAATGTTGAACTGTGTTTGGGTCCGTTTGCTCTACTTACTTTTGAATGGATGTATAGCTAGTTCTTTAATTATAATGTCATAAGAAATCTTGTAAAAAGCTCAAATAAATTAGTTTTTAAGGTTTTATTACTTGTCTATTTGGCATTGTCATATTACGTGCAAGGTCCTAAATCCATTGGTGTTACTAATGATGGTTTGAATAATTATTCCATAGCAATGCGTTTTCATGTTGGCGACACTTGACGTGCTGGCCATCCTTTGGCATGGTTTGTAACAATGAGTTTTGTAGCATGAAGGCATATCGAAATGTGGTTTTGTGGCGCTGATGATTGTGGAGGAGGAAGGAGAAGAAGGTGAGGGTGAGGCAATCACAGATGGGAGTAGGTGGATGTGATGGATCTTTGATGGTGAATAGATTTTTTGTTTTTTGTTTTTTTTTTTTTTTGGGGGGGGGGGGGGGGGGTGGTGGTGGTGGTGGTGGTGGGGGTTGTGTGTGTGGAGGGGAGGTAGTGGTGGATGGATCATTGGCATGCGATGAACTGAATCATCGATTGTGGCGGATCGTGAAGGCTTGTCGAATATCATTGGTGGGAGGAAGGGGCATTGATGTGCTAGTGGCACATGCTGTGTCAGTCTCTGGCTGGCATGATATGTGTCGGTCAACACGGCAAGCTGACATTGGACACGAACACGAACTTCATGCCAGTAGCCCATAGCTTTTCTAAGCTGATTATCAGCACTGTTTTTGTCGATACTAGCATCGCACCGGCACGATGTATTGATTCGTGTCAGGTTATACGCCGATCGACAAGACAATCACTAGGAATCTGGGATACAAGGGTTAGATTAGGGGTTTTGGATTTATTTTCTTTAGGAAACACTGCTAAGGCAGTATCACAAATACCTCTTGACAAGGCAATCACTGGGAATGTGGGATATAAGGGTTAGATTAGGGGCTTTGGTTTGAAACACTGCTAAAGCAGTATCGCAATTACCTCTCAAGGCTGTTTGGATGGCAGCATCGGGCTTAATCGCATCGCTTGATGTTGCATCGGGTGATATGACCAAATTGGTGTTATCACCCCATGCAACATCAAGCTGCAACAGGGGGTGGCCCCAAACTGGTATTTACATTTAATGCGCTGCATCATACTCCCGATGTAGGGGTGCCAAGCTTCGGATCAATAGACTAGCTGCATTCAGTGATGCATCAAACCAAACAGCCTCATGGATCATGTCTGTTTTCTGCTTTCCTGACATACTATGTGGCATTGTGTGGCACATACCGTGTTGCTCGACACAATAATCTTTGATCCACACTTTTGATGGCTTTCAAATTCCGACCTCCAAATTCACTTTTTATAAGTTTCTACTTCTCCTTGGAATGTGGGTATGGTATGTCTCCTGTAACCCTATAACTTCCAATTCATTGTTGAACCACTTAACTATGATCGTGCTAGCAGCGTTAACTACTTGTTAGGAAAGATTTTATTGTCCACGTTAAGATTGCAGAGATTTATCTGCTTTCCGGAAGCTTTTTATCATTGACTACTGTTTCTTTGTTCCTTTGTCAGAATTCAACCCTATCATTGCGCGTCTCTAGTTAATGGTTTTTGTTGAGGTATTTATTCTGTAAGTCGTGCTTTCTTGTCATTTTTCACTAATTGTTGGGTTCCTATGATAGACATTTGATGCTGTTGATGGAAAACAAGCAAGGCGTACCAATTCTTCAAGCCCGTTGGGAGAACTTTTTGATCATGGTTATTTTCTTTACTGGAACATACTTTTAAGTTAATGATGTGTGAATTAATTTGCTGATCCATAAAAACTCGCTATTGCAGGATGTGATGCTCTTGCATGTGCGGTATGCTTCGCCTCTTGCCTTGTTTTACTAATTTATGTAACTGAAACCTAAGTTTATAAATTGATCCGATCACTATCAGTTTGAAGCATTGGCGTTTGGAAGCACTGCCATGTGTGGAAGAATTACTTTTTGGTATTGGGTAATTGCAGCTATCCCGTTTTATTGTGCGACATGGGAACAGTGAGTTTTCAACTTTATTGCTTTTTGCTGAAGTTAGGTAGAACTTGATGAGTGAAAAAACCGACATCGATGTGAAAATGGTCCTTCCTCGTGTACGACTTAAACAATTTTTCCATGTGGGGGTAGCTTTGAGTCAAACAGTAATGATTTCAATGTTTTTGGTTTGTTGGTGCTATGCAGTCCCCAGCCTCTTGCATTGCAGCTGGTGCTTTTATTGTTTCTGTATGCTGGTCAAATTGTTTTAGAAGCATATATAAACTTTTGCTTAACAAAAGTAAAGCTCTGTTGGGTCCTTTTACTGTTTTACACATATAAACCACGTCATTAAGCTAAACTATTATCATGGATCATATGAAACTTCCTCTGTGACTAATGTTGCCCAGCATGTAACAAGTGCATGCTTTGTTTCTTTGTCCATTTTCCTCTTTTGAGCAATTTTTTATTATTAGTTCTGTCGATTTAACTGTCACAATTACTGGTCTCTATGTAAATGCTACATATAGTGCAGCCTTCTATTCTTGCACCTTAAAGCTTACCATGTTTGGTATGGTTTTTAATTTTTTAAAAGTTTTTAGTGCATTATAGATCTGATAGTTAACACTTTATCCTAATTGTGCAGCTTTTTCACCAATACTTTGATTCTTCCTATTGTAAATGGACCCACTGAAGGTCTCATGATGATCTATGTCAGCCATATCCTGACATTTTTTTTGGGTATGTGGCTTCACCACCTATTTACCTGTATGTACAGCTTTCGTAAATTAAGATAAATTGATTTAGTCTACTAGTTGATTGAGAAATGCTGCATGACTCTGTTATCGATTAGTGATGTCATTATTATTCTTTTTTCTGTTAGGGGCTGAATGGTGGGCTCAGGATTTTAGGAAATCCATACCCATTTTGAGTTGGGTGCCCTACCTTCCTGGTAAGCTGTGCACTTTGATTATCTTTTAACATGTCACACCTGAGAAAAGGCTATGCAATTTTTTAGTTGTCCTTCACCACTGATTTCCTTAGCTGTCGAATATGAATGCTGCGAGAGTGAACTCTTTGCTTATCCACTCAAGTCATGATTTAGAAGCTTCCTCTGCAAACCCAGCTCAGCTTTTGTCGGATCACTAATATCCCAAAAACTAGGTGGCTTTCACTTTTTAAGATGCTGCCCTAAGCTGCTATTATGATTTTCGCATACAAACCACACCATATTCGTTCCTACTTGGCTGAATGTGTTATCCTGTTATAGCAGCTTTTCCCTCCAATAGAACATGGAAAGAAAGAAAGCTGGACTATAAAACATTAAACTCATGGTTAATCTGATTTTCTTTTTCAACGTAAACCAGCTTAGTCATTGTTCAAGATGAGGACAGTTTCACATCTTTTGCATACCATCTTTGACCTTAACCTCCAGGATTTTGATCTTTATATATCAAATCTTTTGTTTAGTTCTTTGCTAGAGGGGTGGATATATATGTTGCTTGAATCATGAGTATAATTATTTCTTGCAGTTGACTGATTCTTTTTTTCCTTTGATGATACTAGAAATTCCAGTCTATGCTGTTGTATTTTCTGCAGTGGTTGTCTTCGGTGTACTTCCTACTATTGGATCCAAGTAAGCTCCTGTTGATGTTTTTAAGCTGCTTTCTCAATCCCGACATCTTTTTCTCAATGTCAGTAGAGTACTTCTGGCCTTTTTTTTTAATTTTCTTTTGCTGACATTAGTAAAGGCTGCATATTTTTTTAATTATTTTAGTTCTTCACTATGCTACTTAGCTATGGAGTTATGGAGGTTACCAATAGTAAGGTCATTGTAATGATATTATATTTGTTAGCTATGCTTTTTATTCGGGATAAATAAATAAACTAGATTAATTATATGCTTTTGCTAGTATATTTCAGTTGTATTATTAAAATAGTTTTTGACTCTTAACATGATGGACTATTAGCTTATAACTATTGTTATTGTCAAGCTTTTGATGTTTGCTTTTTGTTGGGCCATGTTAGTTCATAAGGAACAACTTTTTGAGTGTTCAATGCAGCGCATTTTGGAGCATTAATTTGTCAATAAAATGACTGATGGACCCCTATATCTAACAAGATGTCAAGGGTAATTTGGTCGTTATATTAGTATATTGAACATGAATTGATTTTAGATGCATGATGTTACAATAAACAAGTTGAGAGGAGGTGATTTCTCCTTATAATTTCAGAGTGCTACTAGGCAGACTCCTATGGATGTATTTTCATGCAACATCAACAGTCAAGTTCAAGGTTGAATAGATTTCAGTTTGTTTTTGGTACTTGTAGTGTGCTTAGCTCCATAAGCACGACAAGAAATGATTGCTGGAGGCTGCTGGAGTGCATATTAACTAAACCATGAATTTCACAAAGCTAGTCACACTTTGGGGCTAGGTTCACATATTGAAGGCCATCTAGAAGACAGGTATCTGAACTCATTGGATGCATTTTGGGCTACATTTTGTATGTTTGTGGCCTTATAGATGTCTGGTTGCAGCAGCATACTTAATCTGTTGTAACAAAAATAATTGAACCTGCAAAAAAAAGAGAGAGTTGACCCATTGCAAAAAAAGAGAGTAATTCGATGCCTGGATACCTTATGCTTAAGTTTGTTCTTACTTTTAATTGTGCAACATTCTTGGTTTTCACTCTGATTGACTCAAGTCACGCGTCTGGCGGCCACCTATCTTCACCAAATAGATTTTTTTTTGCAACAGACACCAAGCCCCCCTTGGAAACTTGAAAATCGTGCTGTTTTTGCACAAAATGAGTTGGCAAATCATATGAGCGGAAGAGGGGGCGACTTGTTACACTTATCACTAAAATATCGCCCCACTCAACAATTGACATGTGAGGAAAAATCCTATTAAGTATGCTGGCGTCGCTCGAAGTGTCAATCAAGATGTGGTATGGGTACGCGGTATGATACTTTAAGTATGACTCATTGGATTAGAAAACAGCCTAAGCATGATGGCGTCGCTCGAAGTGTCAATCAAGATGTAATCCAATTGTGCTGCTGCCCAATGTTACCATGGTTGTAGGTCGATTTGGTATGTGGTATGGGTACGCGGTATGATACTTTTTCTGTTATGATGTACGATGATGGCGCCAAGAGACCCCCATGTAGAGTCTGCACACCGCCGCCGTGCACCCACACGTCGCTTGTGCTCTGCCCCTACGTTGTCTGCACGTCGTCTGCGCACCGCCTGTAAACTCCGCCTGGCAGCCCGACCGCCTCTTGACCAGCCCTACTTCTTCCTTGTGATTACAAGCACACACGAATATGGGTAAAGGGATGAGATCCTGACTTGACCCGGTCCACCGTGCCATCCTCTTGCCTTGCCGTGCCATCTTCAAAGTCGTGCACTCCGTGTCATGACTCTTTTGGCGTGCTATTTTGAGGCCACCAAGCTTCCCATGACTCATGGCACCGACCCCAAGTCATGGTCTTGGCCCTTGGCCGTGCCATCTCCGGATGACTCGAGCCAAGTCTGTGTCAGGGGCTCACAACCCTGACAGTGGTTACCCGTGCCAGGGCTCACATTAATGAGGTGCATTTAATGTGCCTCATTAAATGCAAGTCCTCCATTCTCTCTCCAGGTGTTCTCTCTCTCACCCTTGTCCATATTAAATGCACCCCCTTTATTCTCTCCCTCCCCCTCTCATGTCTCTCTTTCTCTCTCTATCGCCTCTCTTTCGTTCTCTCTCTACCGTCCCTCTCTATTCCTCTCTCCCCTATCTCCCTCTCACACATTCCTCTCTCTATCTCTCTCTACGGTCTCTCCTCTCTACTGTCTCTCTCTCCCTCTCCCTGTAGCTATGAGTATTCCAATCTTATATCGAAAGATTTCTTGTATATATATATATATATATATATATATATATATATACACTAGTGGGGTCCCCTGCCACTTGGCAGGGTAACCACCATCTCCCCTCATAACTCCCCACTAACCCCTCCTAACTCCCCCCTCCCCCCTCCCCCACTATTACCCCTCCACATCAGCAGCCATATAGGATATATCTGCCATGTAGGACGCCAGCTAGGACAAACAAAAGATGCACTTCTTAACCATCCTGCTATATTATATATATATATGGATTCCATTGAGCAACATACAGATTCCTTTCTAATAACTATGGATTCGTTTTCTAAAAGTAGGATTCTTGTAACAAGTTGAGATTTTTACCTCACCTGTAATGTTGAATTATTGTCTTGCAACCCTTTTATTTTTAATCAAGTTATTGCCTTCCGTCGTTTGCTTGACTGCACCCTCCAAAGGAACAAAAAAGGTAAGTGCTTGTACATCAGGAAGGGATTTAGGGATATCAATATAGAATTACAAACGTAAAAGAGGAATCCGAAGGCATAAAAAAAGAATCCTATGAACAAAGACATGAGGAAGAAAAATGAATTCCAGCCTAATAACACCATACCACCAATATAAGAGAGGTGTATGTACTTATACCAAGGGATAGGTTGGTTACTTGTGAGCATAGAATACCCACATGTAAGGAAGGAATCATGATAATTGTGAGCATAGAATACCCACATATAAGGAAGGAATCATGATATATAAATTGAGATTTCAGACTTATGAAGATGGACTCCAGCCAAATAAGATGGTAATATTTGCATCCCCCGTCTTCAAATAGGAATATGTATGTAGATTAATGAAATTCGGATGTATATTGATGGAATATATCGTAAATTGGAATACTCGTAATTAGAGGAAGAGCGAGATGGTAGAAAGAGAGATGCAGTAGAGAGATAGGCTGTAGAGAGAGAGGAATGTGTGAGAGGGAGATGGGGGGAGAGTCGAAGAGAGAGGGGCAGTAGAGAGAAAAAGTTAGAGAGAGGCGGTAGAGAGAGAGAGAGACGTGAGAGAATCAATGGCTGCATTTAATGAGGTCGGGGGAGAGAGAGGTCACCTGGAGAGAATAAATGGGTTACATTTAATGAGACCAAGGGGAGAGAGTGGGGAATGAGAGAGATAAGGCACCCATGCAGTGAGAGAAGATGGTAGTGGGTGGGCATTGAACGTGGATAGTTTGGTATTAAATTTGTTGTTTTGGCCTAACTTGTAAACAAAATGCAAAAGAGACCGAATGTATAAAATCAAGAAGGAACTAGATTTATTATGTAAATAAATAAATAAATAAGATTAGGTTTTATGAGTCACAATCTGACTCATATATTTTCTCACACGTGACAGCTGAGTCATAAAAAGGAGAGCGGGACACGTGACAGCTGAGTCATAGAGAAGGGAGGAGAGAGGGGGCAGTAGGAGTGGGTGATTAGGGGTAGTGGGGATGGATAGTTATCCGTGCTAGGTGGCACAGGGCCCACCTAGTATATATATATATATTATTCCTATATATATTGTGTATATAGACATGTGTGTATATATTCATGTGTGTATGGTACATTATGTATATCTATCTTATAAAATAACGTATATGGCGAAGCTCATGAGTCATAACACATCTCTTATTTAATTAGTTTCAGGTGGCACGGGTGGTTAGGAGAGAGAGGGGAGTGGTGGGGGTGGTGGTTACCCGTGCTATGTGGCATGGGGGGCCCACCTAGTATATTATATGAGAGGGGAAGAGAGATGAGGTAGGGAGGGAGCTGACGTGTGAGCTCCCTAGTGGCCGGTAAAAAGCTATTGCCACTATCTCTAACTCTCTACTCACTATATATATATATATATATATATCTATTATATAAGGAAGAGTGGTTTTTGAAATGTCTCAACTATAAAACATAAAGAGTGGTCAGGATTTATCTCCAAACACATCCAACGGTCCAGATCTTATCATTAGCTTTGAGATTTACAACCAAATTTTAGTTCCCGTCCAAAATTCCCGCCCAATCTCATCCACCCACATATTCAGCTGACCTGAGAGAGAGAGAGAGGAGTCCCATCCCTCTCCCCAGTCCCCCTCTCCCTCTCCCTCTCCCTCTCCCCCTCACCCATCCCCTCTCTACTACACACTCCAGCCATCACATCCCTCGAGCCGTCCGCCGCCTCTCCACTCGAGCGGCCACCACTGCCTCTGCCTCCCCTCCCCCTGCGATGCCCTCCCTCTCCACCCCTCCGTTTCTGCCCTCTTCTCCGACCTCCGCTCTTCCGGGGTTCCCGTCCTCCCTGGCCCTCTCCCCCGTTGAGCTCGCCCGTACCGAGGCCGAGCTCGGACTCAACCCCCCCGACCTCCGCGCCGTCCTCTCCCTCGGAGTCCCCTCATCCCCCGGCTTCCCTGACTAGCACAACCCCTCCCACCTCCGCGCCAGCCTCCAATCCCCTCTCGCGGCCGCCTCACTCCACCTCTTCCGCCGCCCCCACAACACCTCCAGCGAAAGGTCCCTCCGAGCCGCCAGTGCCGTGCTCCGCCACGCGCCCCCGCTGATCCCCCTCTTCGACGACTGCTACCTCCCAGCTCACCCCCTCCTCGCCGGAAACCATGTCTGGGATCCAATGCTGCGCTCTGGACCTCGCCGACTTCTTCCGTCGCGAGATCGCCTCCGCTGTCTCGGGCTCCTCATTCGGATCCCAATCCTCGCTTCGCCGCCTCTGATCAGCCAGCGCCGCCGATGAGTTCCCCCCACTACCTCCCCCGCCTCCGTCCCGGCGCAGCCTCGAATCCGTTACCGTTCACAGCCTCCAAACCCACATCCAGCGGCACGATCTACATCTTCAGCAAGGTCCACACCGGTATCGTCTGGCGTTTCCATCGACCTATCTCCCCTCGACGCTGACCTCCAAACCCACATCCGGCAGCGCGATCTAGACCAACCACATTCCTCTGACTCCGGCAACGAAGCTCACACCCAGACAAAGCTTCCTCGGGTTCCAGCCGACACCTTCCTTGATTCCGACGGCTTCAAATCCCGAACGACGCTCCCCCCAGCTCGCCTCTTCGTCGTCTCGACCATCGCGGTTGTGGACACCCCAAATCGCTTGGATCTGGATCATGGAACGGCTTTTTCGGATCTGATACGGCGGAGGCAGTCCTTTCCTCGACGCTCGACGCCCGCCATCGGCCCTCTCCCCACGCCGACCTAGCAGTTTTTTTCCATTAATTTATTGATTTTCTATTGAATCTAGCATTTTTTAATGTATGTGTTCTTTAAAAGAATTTATTTAACATTTTATTTTTTGGACAA
>OY986968.1:2332561-2356357 GCA_963920575.1 Narthecium ossifragum
TCTCTCTCCATCCCATGAAGCTCTAGGCTCGTCCCACGAGTACCGGGCATAGTCGAAGGAGACTCGCCCGGCGGCTAGGGTGAACAGGATCTCCACTCCTTCATCGGCTTCTCAGCCGTTTCCTCCTCCACTCCTCTCTCGATCTCTCTCGTCGTTTCGACTACGAGAACAGGATCCACGGCGGTGATCTCGTCCGCATCATCCACCTCGTCCTCTTCGTGAGCTTTGAGCACGGGGATGACGACATAGGAGGGGAGAAACCCTAAGTTCCGGGGCTCGACCTCGATCTCGATCTCGCTAGGCACTACGTGAGCGGCCACATTGGAGGACGAGGGGTTTGGGACGGGGTTCCTGAACCGGTCGACGTCGTCTTGGTGGAAGAGGGACCAGAGGGTGCTGTGTCCCCAGACGTCGCACGACCTACGCTAGGGCTCGAACGCCGCCGCTAGGCATGAACCAGGGAACCCGTCGTCTCGGCCGCAAGAGAAAGACTTGCAACGTCGGAGCTCTGGGCCAGCGGAGGCGGCCCCGGCGGAGGAGGAAGAACCCTTTGAAAAGATGGATTTGAGGGCCGCCGCAGCGGCGGAGGAGGAAGCGGACTTACGGGGGGGCGATGGACGACTGGGGTTCGAGACCGGCAAGCCTCCTGGTTCCCCTGCTCCGGTTGCCCCTCCTCCGCCGTCTCCTCCCCCGCCACCTCTCCTTACTACACCCCCCTCCCTTGCTCCTCTCTATGCTCCCAGTTCCCCAACCCCTCCTCCGCCGCACCCCCCTCCTCCTCCTCCCTCTTCAACCTCACCAACGGCGGCGCCACCCCCTTCGCCGCCGCATCCCAGGACACCATCTCCCTCGCCAACGACAACATCCCCAACTTCGCCTTCGGGTGCCTCCGGTCCGTCTCCGGCGCCACCTCATCCCCACCTTCCCAAGGCCTCCTCGGCCTAGGCCGCGGCCCCACCTCCCTGATGTCCCAATCCCAGTCCCTCTACTCCTCCACCTTCTCCTATTGCCTCCCCAACTTTCGGTCCATGAACTTCTCCGGTTCCCTCCGATTGGGTCCCGTCGGCCAGCCCAAGCGCATCAAGACGACGCCATTGCTGGAAGGAGGTCCTTCTACTTCGTCAACATGACCAAGGTGTTGGCCTAGCTGTGGGTGGTGGTGGTGCAGTAGAGTGCAATATAACTTAGTTTAAGTGGAAGGTGTTTTGTGAGATGGTATTGTGTTTTAATCTCAACCCTTGATTTCAAAGGCTGAGATTTAGTGTCAAAATTTGTGTTAAATTTGGTGTCTGTTGAACCAGCCCCATATACCCCTGTATGTATGTATGTATGTATGTATGTATGAGTGAGTGAGTGAGTGAGTGAGTGAGGGAGCGAGCGAGCGAGCGAGCAAGAGTGCAAGAGTGTGTGAGTGTGTGTGTGTGTGTGTGTGTGTGTGTGTGTGTAGAGATAGAGTTGGACTAGACACAGCTCGGGTAATATGTGACATAAGATTACCTGACTTTTTAACCATGAGCGTACCTCGAGATGAGAATTCTAACTACTTTTTCAAAAAATAAATATTTTCTATTTTTACCAGTCAATAGGTTTGTCAGCCCCCTTTACTATTTGAAAGGGAAATTCGCCGGATTTTTCTTTTTTTTCAAAGGGGTGTGTTGGGGATTCGGGTTTAGGAATCTTATATATGTAATATGTATGTATTTTATGTATATATATGTATAATAAATTATGTATATGTATTATATTTATGTATTGTGTCTATTTATCACTATCTCTCAACTTTTAGAAAGCCTGCAGTCATTAATGCAATATCCACTTTCCAAAAAAGACCGCATCTGTTTAACTAAGATGTCATTTTTCATAAATAAGGTTAAATTAGTAATAAAAATTGCCATATGGAATGAACCTAATATCGTGAATTTGACTTTTTCAGGTTTTGACTCTTAATACCCTAATAGTGAGTTTGCTTATTTATCATTTGCTACTTTATTTTTTAGTGTTTACTGATCATATGTAAAATTAATGGACATTAGGCCACTATATCACTATACGAAATAATAAAAGCGATTTAAAAAAAAAATCTAAGTGCACCGGGACCTAGATTAGTGTACCAACTAATCTACCGTACATCGTATCGAAGAAAGTATCCTACAACATACCCGTACCCGTACAACGTATCGGATCTGCCCACGACCTTGGTAACATTGATCTAATTGGTGCGGATGCCGGATACATGTTTGATCGAGCTTTCTATCCTCGCCGATGGAGGGGGTAACCTGTGAGCTTATAGTTCCATAGCTGATCGACTCGAGTCTATTGCACTATGTTATTTTTCCTTTAGTTTTACTAGATCTTGTTAGATGTTGGATGCTAGCCTATTGGGATGAGCCATCTTTGCTTTCTACTTGTATATAGTAGCACCCCTGGTCCTTTAGAGGGGATTATGCTTTCTGATAAAAGTTCTCTACGTTCTTTGTTTGCCTTCATGGTGATTCTGAGGGAACCTAGGTGGTGATTCCTCCTAGGATTGCTATCATCTTCTCCAAGTGGTGATTCTTGGAATTGGTGTGGCATCACCAATCTTCAGCATTTAATGCTGATGGGTGATTGCCATGTGGCAACCAACTAGAACCGGTGGTTTAGCGAGTTCCCGGGAAAGAGAGGCTGTTGTAATCACAATGAGTCATGGTGTAAGCAAAATGCAATGTCCTCGAAACAATTGGGCATGAAGATTGGAGTAGACATTAAAGATTAAATTTTTTGTGAATCATTTTATGTTTTTTTAACCATCAGCTTGCCTCAAGATGTGGTTGCAGACTAACTTGAATACTAATATAGCCTTTTGGTATAGTTTGCAGATTGAGTAATTACCTCACTTTGAATTCGCAATCATATCTATCTTGTAGCCATATCCCGAGGCTGATCCATGGTTAAAAAACTGTTAAATGTTTCACAAAAATATTAACATTTAATGTGTAGTCTCTCTCTCTCTCTCTCTCTCTCTCTCTCTCTCTCTCTCTCTCGTTCTCTCGATGTGTGTGTTAAGTTTGAAGTGATAGTATGTATGGATATCTGGACTTTGTAGTTTCATGTATTCTCTGCCCCTTCTCCTCCCTCCTCCCTCCCTCCCTCTCCGGATATCTCGAGTCTATTTCTAGTTTGATCTACTCTCTCCACCCTTCCCAAACCCCCTCTCTCTCTCGCGCGCGATCTTGATCTCGATGTGTTTGTGTGTGGAAAGTTTGAAGCGATAGTATGTACGGATCTCTCGAGTCTATCTCAAGTATGATGTATTCTTTGCAAACATTTTGTTAAATTAGGTTTGAAGCTATTATCCAGCCTGCAATTTATGTTAATATAGTGCTTCTTATTTTCCAAATCAGGAAAGATCTTGTGATTCACGTTGCATTTTACATTTCCATGACACTCTCTACATGTTAGAAAATGATTCTGATTTGTATAACATTTATCTGTACTCTATTTTCCCTCTTCAACTGCTCCACTTGAAGAAGTATGGGTATACTTGATTTGCAACATCAATTTTAGATTTGAAAGGTTATATATCATTTTGCTATACTGAGCAGTTCTGAAATCATAATGTGATGTGAACTGACATGATTATTTGAATGGGCTTGCATATAGACTTCGTTTAATTTAGCTTTATCGAACTATTGTTACAAGTTACAACCATATCTAATCCCCAGCCTTTGGGCTTAATTATTAAAAAAAGAAAAAGAAACTATTTTTAATGTGCTATCTTGATTTCCTTGTCAACTTTAGTTTGATGAGTTTTTTCTCAACCATTTTGGGTTACAGCATCAGCAATGTCTATAAGGTTGTCCAGGCTAGGAAGGGAAGCATGTTGTTGGCATTGGCAATGGTAATGAAGTTCGACCATAAATCTCTACTCTTTTGGTCCTCAATTTCTTACTGGATTTTGTTCTCAGCTTTTCCCTTTTGGTATGCTTTTAGCTGGAGTTATTATCTGGTATGGATCTATGTTCTTTGATTCTTTTCTTTTACTGTAAGCTATAATCTATTCTGGAAAATTGAGGTGCTTTTGTTGACAGTAAATTCTTTTGGACGTGACTTAAAACCCTTTTGCAGGTCTATATTGTCTCCCTCTGATATCATGCGGAACCACCCACATTTACTTGTAATAGGAACTGGATTTGCATTTGGATTTCTTGTGGTAAGACGATTTCTCTCTTCAAATATTATCACTAATTTGCCATGTTTTGTCTTCCCTTAGGATTGAGATCCGAGATCAAGTGACGACATAATAAAAGCTCAAAGCTTTTACCTCTGCTATATGCTTGGTTGGAGAGGCAATGGGTATAGGCACTTAGCATGGGGTGGGTTTTTTTTTTTTAAAAACAAATCTGTATCACAGCTATTGGCTTCTCTCAGAACGAAAATGAAAATGAAAATATGAGGTGTCTTGGGTGAAACTTGACTGGAACGACCTAATTCGAACTTTATACGCAATTGTCCTGGTAACTACTGATTCTTGCGTAAAAGCTATCCAATACTTGCATGTGCAACCTGTATATATCATTCCAGTTACTTATGGGCTGCTCAGGCCCTGCTATTTTGATTGTCTTTTTGATATGGCAACTCAGAAAAATATTGTTCTATCTCGGGGATGTGTTCTATGGGTGTATGTTCCATGGGTTTCTGTGTTGGCTGGCACGGACTGAAACTTATCGTGACAGTAGGATATTGGCACATGTCTAGTTTCGGCACATCCATGCCGTCTGGTACAGACTGCCCATGCTTGGCTATGCTAGTGACTTGCGCAGAGCGTGCCAGCGGCATGGTAATCCATGGCATGTTCATTCTTTATGTGGGTTTGCAATCCATACTTGCATATTTTATGCCATAGGTAACAATATAATTAAGCTGATAAACTTTCTTTTGCTTGTTAGTTAATACTATGGTACTCCTTGCATATGTTTAACCCTAAAGTATCTCAACTTTTCTTAAGCTCATCTTTTGTTTGGAGATGTGGTCTGCTTTTGGTAAAGCCTTTTAACTAGTCATGTGTGTGCAGGTTTATACCCTCTGCATAACTATACCTTGTGATGTGCTCTCTCAATGTCCTCAATGTGTGTGGTTTACTGAAGCTGCTTGCATACTTATGCACTTGTAATGCAATTTGATTGGCAGGGAAGAGTTATTCTGGCCCACCTCTGTGATGAACCTAAAGGCTTGAAAACTGGAATGTGCATGGTACAACAGCTTACTCACTCTGTTCTCTCTCCCAACTTTAATTCACGACGTTCATTTACTGCTTACATGTGAACTACACAGTAGCTGCATTTATCCTATAATTTTCCCATTACCATTAACATGGTGCTCTGCATGTTTTTGTTTTTTAAAATGGAACTGGATTCAAGAGATTAATATATTTCTTTGAGACAGTCGCTACTTTATCTTCCTTTTGCCATTGCAAATGCGCTGACTGCTCGGCTCAATGATGGGTATGCTTTGTCTGAAGATATCATAAATCTGATTCTGCATGATTATATCACCTATAACTTAATTTTCCTGACTTTTTGGCTGCAGAGTTCCCTTGGTGGAGGAGCATTTAGTTCTTCTCTTGTATTGTGTATTCACAGGTAGATTCTTATGCTGCTTCTATTTCTGAGTCCTATCTAAATAATCGAATTTGTGAATTGTCTCAAACTGATCCCTTGTGTGGTGGACATGCTGAAATGCTGGGAATATCTTCTTGTAGGCTCTGCATTAAAAACCAAGTAAACTAGGTTATTGTAGTTTTCTGGTTATATATTTCCTCATTTCTGGCATATCCTATGAACCTAGAGTCAACCTTTTACGTTTTCTTTTTTCTTTTTGGTTACCAATATGCTTACATTCCTAGAGTTTGATGATAAGGTCCCTTGCCTCACTTGTTCTCCTATGTGAAACAGTTGGACTCTACTCCCATTTTGCTACTTCCGTCATTCATGAAATCACCGATGCCTTGGGCATTTATTGCTTCAGGTAACAAAACATTGTGGTTTATTGAATTTCTTGAGCAAGAAATGTAAACCTACAGCCATCTCTAAATTCTTTGCTCATTGGATGGCAGGATAACGCGGAAAGAAGCTTAAAATGGCGGTTCAATATTCCTTCTCTCAGTTACGTTATCTATATTATTCGAGTATTGCCCTCTCTAAAGCCAGAAAGATGACCATCCTCAATTGATTTCTCTTAAGTAATTTGGCTTAAAAAACCATTCATTGGGGGCAGGCAGGATTCTGTTCGAGGACAAGTAAAGCTGAAAACTGATTTGTAAAACCACTTCTAGTTTGACAGATTGATCTTTTAACATAATTTTTGTGCAAGGTGTGTAATTTTGCATCGTCATTTTTGCGAGCATATATAGATGCAAAGACCTTGTAATCTAGTTCTTGCAGAAAATTTTGCTTTACTATGATCTTCTTGTGTAAAATCCCTTCAAGTTTGACAGATTATTGCATGAATTGTCTTTATTTTTAGAAGGTTTAAAATAGCATACTATGGCGGGGGCCCATCTGGGAGGGATTCGGGGGGCCTCAAGTAGTCAAGTTACTTGAGGCCCTCAAGTAACTTATCCTGAATGGACGGCCAGGATTTAATGTCGACCTACGTTAAAGAGCCCCCAAATGATTAAAAAAAAAAGAACCCTCGAGCCCCTCTCGATGGCAACGGAGGAGACGGTGGAGGAGAGATTGGCGAGGGGATGAGTGACGATAGGAGATGGGACAGACAGGACATGGATGAGGGGAGAATGTAGGCGAGGGT
Source organism: Narthecium ossifragum (assembly GCA_963920575.1). Taxonomy (NCBI): domain Eukaryota; kingdom Viridiplantae; phylum Streptophyta; class Magnoliopsida; order Dioscoreales; family Nartheciaceae; genus Narthecium; species Narthecium ossifragum. The sequence continues at coordinate 2,339,351 of OY986968.1, forward strand.
GGTGCCAAGGCGGGGAGTTGTGAGCTCGACGGTGGAAGTTAGCATCGCCGTCGGTAGCTAGCGTTGGTTTTTAATAGCTTTGTTGTTTTGATTACTATTAGTTATGGTTTGTGTTGACACTAAGGGGGTGTTTGATTATTTGTATTAGCTAATGCAGTGCATTGCTCAATGCAATGCATTGCATCTGCTAAAATAACCATTTTGACTGTTTTTGCTAATGCAACATTGGAGGCCCTTTTTGCATAGTGGCCAACCAAACAGCATGTTGTATTAGCTGATGTATGCATTAGTTAATGCAGTGGCCAACCAAACACTGGTATAGACTAAAATGCTGCATTAGCTCATGCATGCATCAGCTAATACAAGCAACCAAACACCCTCTAAATTCATAGTCTTTTGTGTTTTGGAAACCCATTTATGATTTAATATAGATATCCAAATATCACAATCATATCATATTATTAATGTCATAAAAAGTTTAATAAATATTAAAATCGGAATACATGGTGGTATTCTCACCACTAGCATTCAGGGGTGACCATGTCCCCCATTCCATGGTGAAACAAACACAAAAATTGAAAAAGTTACTAGATTATGTTTCCATTCCAACACCAAATAAATAACAAAAATGACATTTCATTCCACCACCAACAAACAAACAGCAAAAGTGACATTCCATTCCATTCCATTTCACTGGAATCACATTCCATTCCAACCACATTCTAAAAGTATTCCAACGAAACAAACGCCTAAGAGAGTCTTTAGCTTTTGAATGAAAAACACAGCAGATGTTCTGTGAAGAAAAAACAGAGCTTTTCAAAGTTCTGGTCTTTAGTGTCATCCCCTATTCTCTCTCCATTGTTCTATTTCTCTCCTACAATACATTCCAACGTCTCTCTTTTTCTCGTGTTATTCTTGCCATCTCTCCCGCAAAACACTAAGAAAATTCTGAAAAAAATAAATGAGTCATTAAAGAGTTTAAGCAGACAATTGCAAGAGAGTTCACAACAATAACGTCTGTCTTGAGCTTTCTTCGGCAATCAGGATGCCGTAAACACAAGACTAAATAAAAATCAAAACTGCCTTTAATCAACTTCTTCAATATGATGTTTTGCATCTGAAGAATTACACATGTAGTAATTATAAAACCAACATGTTAGGGTTCTTACTCGTTTTTTTTGACAATATAAAACCAACAAGTTAGCTACAGGTGATGATGCTAACTTCCGCTGTCGTCTTCGATGAGAGCACGCTCCTCGCGGCTCGTAGCTCCCCGCCTTGGCGCCACCCTCGCCTACCTTCCCCTCTCGTCCACGTCCCGTCTCGTCTCCTATTGTCGCTCATCCCCTCATCAATCTCTCATCCACCATCGGGTTGTCTTTTATTATTATTATTATTATCGTTTGGGGGCTTTTTAACGCAGGTCCTATGAGGTTAAATTCTAGCCGTCCATCTGACTACTTGAGGGCCCGGATAAGTTAATTGAGGGCTTACACCTTAACTTGACTATTTGAGGCCCCCGAATCCCTGATGTCTGCGTCATAAGTAACTTGACTACTTGAGGCCCCCCGAAGGGCCCGAATCCCTCAGGAGATGTCTGCGTCATATTTTCTTATCAAGTGTACATGGACAAACATCGAAAAAGGCAGGTTCTTAGCTAAGTGCTTTTCCACGTGGCAGTTTCGTGTATTTGCCTCACGCTTGTTGCCCACGTGTTGAGGGACGTGAATAAATTGTAGGAATCTCTTCGAATTCGTCTGGTATATGATCCCGGCGGCCTTCCGTTTCTATTTCTCTCCTCCCGCCCTATGGTTTGTGACGTATAGCCCCCGTTTGTGCCTTCAACGAAGCCGTTTCCCAAATAACCTTATGCAAAGTTGCAATTGTACCCCTGCAGGATACTTGAAATCCAACTAATCCTAAAAAGAAAAAAAATATAACTAGCTTTTCGACTACGAAGAGTATTCCCTCGTTTGGTTTGGTAAGCATAAAAAGTCTGATTCCCCCAAAAATGAATATACGTCCCTCCTAAAAACAATTTAATTCTTCAAAAAAAAAAAAAAACATAACAATGCCACGTGTCAGGAATGGGTCCCCCTCAAAGAGTAAAGGAGCATATCTGCAGTTAAAACTTAAAACCCGAAAATCATCAAGGGGTACTTTGGAGTTTTCAGTTGTTTAGGAATACAAAGAGGAGGTTAGTATTGTAATTTTAGCTACTCCATGAAGGGAGGCCGAAGGGCGTCTCTTTCTCTTCTCCCTCTCTCTGTTCCTCTGTTCTCCTCACCACCACTCCTACCCAAAACGAGGAATAGCGAAAGCTAACGGACATATCCTCCAAAAATAGTAGCTTGGATTCCCTTATGATTGTACGTGGCAAAAAGTTTTCTTCTTGCCCATCATCTTATCGTCCTCCTCGTCCTCGGATTCCTTTTGTTGGTAGGAGAAGCATGGCATTCTCTGGAATGCAATCTTCTTTTCTTATCCCAACGCTTCTCCTCGCCCTCTTATCTTCCTTTCCTATCTCCGATGCCGGTTATGATACCCATCAAACACCCATATCAGGTGGTTTCTCTTTTTTAGCTGTTCTTTTTTTTATTATTATTCAAGTAATTTTTCTCTGAAATGGGTTTCTTACATTTGGCTCTTGAAGACGAGTATCTTGATGTATTGTAAGGAAGATGCCATTTTAATATAGTTTGTGATGGGTGCTTAAGACTTGTGTACAATGTAAGCTTCCAATGCTTGATTAACAATGATGCTATTCTCTGGTATAGTTTTCCATTGCACGAGCTGGATTTTCTTTATTTTTGTGCAAAAAGATGTGATTCTGTCAAGTTTTGTGATATGGGTGTTCTGTACTTTGTCGCAAAAAACTTGTTTGAATGAAAAAAACGCAATGTTTGTTTATTCTATGATGTTGGTTTTGGTTTTGTCGCAGGAAAAGGATGGGATAATTTATTGTTTCCATGGAAGATGTCTCTGGCCCATGACTCCTCATCTATTGGGCTTTCTTTGGACAACAATTCCTTTGCATTGGCTGCAGATAGGACTCATAGGAAGGACCCTTTAGATGGCTACAATTACTACACTGGTGGTTGGAACATGACTGATGAGCATTATTGGGCTGTGAGCTCTTTTTCTCTGTCTCCTATAAGTTTTGCATGCCTTTGTTGGCTATTTCCTGCAAGTAGACTCGTGATTTGTTGAAATTTTTTCAGTCTGTTGCGTTTAATGCTGCTCCCCTATTTGCCATTGCTCTCATATGGTTTGTTGTCTTCGGGCTGGTCTTATGTTTCATGTGCTGCTATTTTTGCTGCTGCCGACGAAGAAGCTACTCATACTCGCGTGCAGCTTATGCGCTTTCTCTCATTTTGCTCATACTCTTCACCTGTTCTGTGGTGTAATATTCCTTCATCCAAAATGCCATTCGTATCTCTCTATTGTCCATTTTGGTCAATTGCTCTCAATTGCTGTTTTCGGTTCAGCATAGGATCTGCCATTTTGTACGTCGGTCAGGGGAAGTTTCATGGCAGCACTTCCACTACCATAGATTATGTTGCGGGTCAGGCAAATTTGACTGTAGACAACCTGAGGAACTTCTCAGATAATCTGTCAGCTGCTAAGAAGATTGGAGTGGATGAATTTTTTCTTCCTGCTGATGTCCAGAACAAGATTGATATGATTGGAATGAAACTGAATTCGGCTGCAAATGAGCTTGGTAGTCGGACATCAAGCAATTCCAAGAAGATAAATGACATACTGAATAGTGTGTATGGCCAATCCTCCGTCACTTTCTATATTCAAAAATTGTTTCTGTTCATCAATGGGACTTAATTTCCAGATCACAGGTTTTGATTCCACCTTACTGAGTTGAGCTACTTTTATGTCGTGCAGGCGTTTGAATTTGATTGTAATTGCTGCAGCGATGCTTTTGTTGGCATTTATTGGATTCTGTGAGTGGACATATTAATTCATTACCAAACTGCAGAATTTTTGGTTTAACTGTGGATTTCTCCTTGTTGCTATCATTACTTCTGAATCGTTGTTTGTCTTTTCCAGTATTTTCTATCCTTGGTTTGCAATTCCTGGTCTACATGTAAGTATCAGATGTTTCTTATCAGCCACTTGTTTGTCTTTACCATACCTTCAGCATTTCATTTTTTTTTTACTAGTAAATGTTAGCTTTTTTCTGTTGATCAATGCCAATTTTTCTTTCCACTTAGCTACTCTTGAATTTTGCAGCTTGGTGATAGTCGGATGGATTCTAGTCACAGGAACATTTATCCTGGCTGCTGTGTCTCTTATTTTCCACAAGTAAGTGCACATTCTTCATATTCTGAACAATTAATATGTTCTGCTACATAATTTTTCAGAAGATTTTCAACTTATCTAATTTGGTTTCAGCTAAATCTACCGAGGATCATATCTGTCTGCTTTCTCTAGATTCTTGGCATGTGATCTTAACAAGCTGTTTTCCTGGTAAAACTGCCTAGGCAAATAGTCAGTGCACAGAAAAAGTGCATAATTTGACTTACACTCTGCTTCCTGAGATTTTCTTTTGCAACTGAAAGTATTGCAGATGGATTTACACCTTTGCAATGAATTATGTGATAAATAGTTACCAAAGAGAGTTTTGAGAATTTCTTGGTCTGACAAAAATATATCGTGTCAAGTTTGATATCTACTCATATGGTAAACCGTTAAGGACCGTAGATCTTTAGCATGTTCAGTAGACATTAGATATGTGGAAAGTCTTTCTTACAGGCAGATGTAAAAAGGAGCAATATCTAGAGGGAGTTGCACAGAGAAGTAGGTCTGAGAGTATAGAACCATGGATAGATTGGTGCAGAAATACATGCTCAGGACCTTAGCAGTGGGAAGTTGGTTAGTTACTCAAAACAAACAGCATCTACCTTCTACATAGTAATGTTCTAGTGTATGGTGTGTAACCTTTTGAAACTTATTGTTCAGCAATTACCATCTTCAGGCTGCAATATAATGCACAGACCTGATTTTAAGAGCTAGTATCTGGTTATTTCAAGTGAAGATTGTTACATGTGACGATTGAAGCTATGCCTACTAATCTTTCCTATGCATAGACCAGCTTTATAAGTTCTTTGCGTTGTCATAATTTTATTTCCACAGAGCGGGGGAGATTGGATATATGAGAGCATCCATGTAGAGTCTCTGAACATTAAATTATGCAGGAAATGCCTGCACAACTGATATAACTAGCTCATGAGCACATATGAAACATCTAATCTAATTTGTGAAATGCAAAAAAGTAAGATTCTTGCCTTTGTTGACCTCATTTACGAACATAAGCATGCATGACTCAGCTTCAAGTCTTTATGTCCAAAGGCAGGCTTACATTTTTATGCTATCTATTGATTGGAACTGTCTTACTGTTAGGTCCATTTGAATGCTATTCAGATCGATAGCACCTTATAAATAAATAGGCATGGCAATTGAAAATTGATCCCGGGAAACAATTCTTGTAGAATATTGTGTTCTTGGCCATAAGCTTCGAGCATATCGACCGGGATTTCCTAGGAATCAGATATCTATCTACATGTCCGGTTGGAGGTTTGCTATAGTTAGACATTATCCCCATGCGCTGTTGTAGGTAGAAGTTGCCCTAATACTATTCCTTGGAAGAAATACACCTAAATTTTCTGATTCACCAATTAATGAAGTCTGATCAACCCAACTGAGCATTCATTTCAAGAGACAAATTGCATTCTGATTCTTCTTATTTCATCAGTGTGGTTTCAGACACATGCTCTGCTATGGATGATTGGGTGGCTCACCCCCATGCACACACAGCTCTAGATGATATTCTCCCCTGTGTGGATGTTGCCACCGCCAATGAATCATTGTTCCAAAGCAAGCAAGTCACCTATCAGCTAGTAAATGTCGTGAACCAAGTCATTATCAATATCTCCAACAACAACAACATCCGTCCTGGTCTTGGACCTTTATATTATAACCAGTCTGGACCTCTGATGCCTCCACTCTGCAACCCCTACACACCAGAGATGACTAATCGCACTTGTGTCAATGGGGAAGTCGACTTCAACAACGCATCAACGGTAACCAAAGAATTCTTCGATGTTTCTTTCTGCCATTTATGATTCAATGCAGCCTAAGGCCAATGATGATGACTAGTTTGTCCATGCAGGTGTGGAGAGGTTTCATTTGCAAGGCTTCTGTAGTCAATGGAAATGAGATATGTACCACTGTTGGCCGGATTACCCCAACCATTTACTCCCAGATGACGGCTTCTACCAATGTGAGCCGAGGAATATACTACTATGCTCCATTCTTCACTCAGTTGGCAGATTGCCGCTTTGTTCGTGAAGCTTTTAGTTACATCAGCACGAACAACTGTCCTGGTCTTGATGACCACAGCAAGTTGATCTACATAGGTTTGTCTTTGGTTTCGGCTGCTGTGATGCTGTCTTTGATCTTCTGGGTGATCTATGCGAGAGAGAGGCGGCACCGGAAGAATAACAAACAGTTGTTTTCAAGGGCAGGACGTTACGCAGTGCCTCTATAAGAGAAGGCACCTTAGAATCTCTAACTTGCATGGAGTGTTGATCATCTGTGCTGCAGTCTTTGAAGAAGAATGATCCAGTTAGTACTGTCTCTAACTAGATCATTCTTTTTCCTTATGAAATGTAATGATGAGCTTAGTATTATTAGCTCAATGGCACTATAATTCTCCAAAGAATAATGAGTGGGGATAGTTTATTGATTCGGGGGATACTCTGTGAATCTAATGTTGACAAGATGGAATAGTTTGATTGATTGGCACTTTGATTGTCTAATGGTACTAAGCCAAGCCAGCTTAAAGTGGTTAATTCAGTTGTTATTATTATTATTATTATTAGCATCATCATCAAAGCATAATTTTATATTTCAGGATTTGATTTGCGTGGCCTCATTAGTTCTTTTTCTTTATCTCCTATGGTAATTATTGACACTTTAGAAAATCAACTAAGATAAATTAGGTCTTCTTTTCATATTATCCGTATCGGAAAAGATTTGATTTATAGCCGCTCGATCTTTATCGAACCGACAGGATACAATGCAAATCTTCCAGTGATTTCCAGCCTTGGAAGCGAGGAATCGCGGTGAACTCACTGATCCGACTCGGGCGCGAGCAAACCCTCCCTCGCAGGAGACTGCTCGCTGGCGCGGCGATGACGAGCGAAGGACGCCATCTCTCCGCCGTTAAGGTGGAGGAGGAGAGGAGGTGGAAACTAGGTGAAATGGTGACGGCTGGGATGAGGCCGGGAGGTTCTTAAGATGTCGCCGCCGGTGAGTGATTCTTTTATTTCTCGTTTATTTTCCTGCACTTATCCCCGATCCTATACTAGAAATCATGCTATAATTTCTGATTTTTTCTTTGAACCAACCGTTTGATATATGTCGAGAGTTGAGTAGTTCCATATTAGACTACATCAAGATTCAAGATTAAAGGCTCGAGTTATTGACACACAAAAAAGTAGACCTTGATAAATTGCTAAGTAAAGAGTCATGCACAATTTTGCTTTTAGACACAGAATCTAAGGATATCAACTATGCATGTCACATTCACCATGATCAGCAGGTGACATTTAGAGTGCGTTACATCAATGGTTTGATATATAGAAGGTAAACATCAAGGTGTCCTCAGAACAGTATCATAAGAAAAAAAGGTTAGAAGTCACCCCATTCATCCAGAAAGCTTGGATTAAAGGTGCAGTTCTCGAAGAAGTCGAAAGCGTCAGCAGCTGTGTTACCTTTTGAAGAACCTTCACCGGTGGGGTAATAGGGATCAAACTTATAGGTTTCGAGTAAGTCGAAAGCATCAGCAGCTTTGCTACCTGTTGAAGAACCTTCACCAGTGGAGTAACTGGGTGTCGCTGAGACTGATGGAGTGCTAGGATTCAATGAGTTATTTTGATCTACCTCAGTAATCTCAAACACATGCTCTTGGATGAAGATTGGTGAGCTTTGGTGAGTAATATGTTGATTTTGAGGAGCATCTTGGTACTCAGTCATTTCAAGAATGCTTGCCAGAGAGGCCCACTCATTATCAGTGCTAGAGGCATGCTCTTGCATCAAATTAGTGCCTTCTGATGACCTTTTACCCATGGTTGGTGCATTTTTAAGACCTTGAGGTTGATTCATATCCAGCATGGTTTCAAGGAAGTCCTGTCCGACAGTTGTGTCACATGCGTGCTCTTGCACACTATTCTGAGATTGCAATGAGCTTTTATCAGTGGATACTTCATTTTCGATATGTTGAGGTTGATTCATTTCCAGAAAAGCAGCTTCAAGGGACGCCATTATGGAAACAATGTCAGGTGCATCTCTTTGTTCTTCATTGCATGTAGATGGGCTGGAACTATGCTTTACGCCATTGTTTAATCCAATTTGATTCATGAAGTCTGGATGTTGACCGTAAACATGACACTTATCACCCAAAGTTGGTTGTTGGTCCATTCCAAAATTTAATCTTTCAGTACCATTGCTTGTCTCCCCAACTGCGATTTGATAGACCATTTGAGACAGACCTGGTTGGTTTTGCAGGGATTCAAGAGGCATTGCAGGATTTGAAGGCTGATGATTTGGGATTTCTCCACTGTAACCATGCTGCCCCTTGTTCATTTGCTCAAGTAGCAATGCCTGCATGCTTCCTGTGTATGCCGTCGACTCATCGTTAGAGGCTTGGGCCATTGTGTCCGGTACTATATTGAATTTCTGCATCCTGAAGATCTGATTGAATAACGAATGAGATTCCCTTGGTGGAAAGATTTTATTGCCCTTGGCTGCCGTGGACAATGACTGTTTGGTTTTCTGGCCCTGTGGGTCTCTGGTCTTATCCGCTTCATGAGCTTTGTTCACACGTTTGCGATGTTTCTGCATTGAAAACCAGGTAATGTTTTCCTTCTGCTGCAATTCAAAGAGTAGTATTGAATGCAGATACTACCAAAGGCTTTTGCCATCTATTAAATCTGAAACTAGCTATGAAAGGTGATATTGGTTATATTTTATGCTTTCAAAAATTAATGCTACTTCTAGCTAATATGAAATATATTAGAACTAAGTTAATGATTTCATGGCATATCCATAAGTTAAATCTTATTTCTGTACGTATAAAGCAATTTTCAGTAGAATGTTATTTAGAGCATTATCAGCAGCTTCCCTATCCCTATTCCTATTTTGGTGTGATTTTATGTCATTTTACAATATAGGGAGTCGGTTTTTCCCTTTATTCACCCAACAATTTTCCCTATATTGATTCCCTATAATGCTGAAAGTTTTAATGCTTAAACATGTTTAGGGGATAGGGAATGCGTTTTCATTCCCAACAGATTCCTTATCTCATTCCCTATCCCTAAGGTTAAAGAATATGGCTAAAAAACATTACCCAACAAATTCCCTATCCATAAACTCATTCCCTAAATTTTAACTGGTTCCCTAATTATAAGAAATGAGACCGGTTTTATGGAATGACACAGGGAATGGATTTAGGGATAGGGAATTTGTTGGATGATGTTTTTTAATGATACTCCCTAAATATAGGGATAGGGAACCTGTTGATAATGCTCTAAACTAGTGATTAGGATCTAGATACAGATTTCCTGGTTAGGAAGAAGGGAACTAAAGACCATACCTGGAGATGACTTGCAATATGCTTTGTTGCAAGGCCATTAACATTCATTAGTTCAAGTATTTTCCTAGGAGCAGCTTCTAGTACAAAGAAACAGAGTGTGTGAATAAACAGAAGAATTATCATCAGAAGCCGAAAGTGTGTTTTATGCGGAAGTAAAGAGAATCTTACTAGCTCCTAATGTTGTCACAGCTACGAGAAACCTATGATGAAGATCATAATCCCAAATCAAACGTGACTTTTTTGACCTCACAAAACCATCATTTTTGCCATCTTTTTTCCCAGTGGAAGCGTCATCACTTGCATGTACAAACTTCCTCTTTTCTTTAAGAATAGCTTTCCCTTTCTTTTCCTTTGCTTTCTTCTTCCATACTTGCTGCCATATGGTGTCAACAATAGCAACATTCATAGGCTTTTCAAAGTGAAAGCAAGCTCCAGTGCTAAGAGCTTCACGCATTATGTCTGAATCAGAATGATTGGACATTGCTGCACCGGAGTAAGGTCAAATGGGTATTAAAAAGGTGTCATTAGAAGGAAAATAAGAGGGAAAAGTGCATATGAAGTGAGTTTCAAATCAAATGCTGCTCACTAAATACTGGGAGACCGAAGTTGAGCTTGGCAAGTGAAATTAGCTCCGAGCCAGTTGTGCTAGCCATGTGAATTTCTGCTATGATAAGATCAAATTCCCCATTGGTCCTTTTAAGAGTAGAGATGGCATCTTCCATAGTCTTGCATACAGTAACTGGAAATTGAAAACATTAGATGACAACAAATAGGAATGAAGAATAGAATCAGCATTGGAATCATTGTTAGGTGTGATCATAAAGAAAATAAACACATTCATGAAGAAACAGGTAAATAAACAGATATTGCTTGTGTTTAAATCACGTCAGATGAATGTAGAATATTGTGAGAAGCAAGAATATTGGTTAGAAGACTAGGAAGCACAGACACTTTTAGCAGCAAAGGACATCGGCCGGACACGACACTCATCATATTCTCGTCCAACCCATGTCCGACATTTTATGTCGACGATCCTTTTATCTTAGCACTAACTGTTTAAGAAGAAGAACGATTCCAAACTGTTCATTTGTTCTGTTTTCTTGTTAATGTATCTGTATTACAGTGCCACGTTGCTTAAAACGACAAACATTTACCTTTTAGATCGCTTTACACGGAATGTGGGCATAACCAAAAGTGATGATGGTCAATATGACAATAAACGACAACAACGATGATGATAGCAGTAATCTTCATTTCACAGATAAAAACAGAAGACCAAAATCTCCAGACATCACCAAGGTGTGGCCTCATATTACCATGGCTCATTTCACCACTGATCAGGTATGAAGCCATCTGAAACTACATTTGAAGTTCTCACCAAATAGTGCAACACACGTGCACACCCACAAAAGTGAGAGAGATGAATCAAACCTTGCAGAATCATAGAGTACCGAAATAACACAGATTGAGATGATATTGCTTATTAAATTGAAGAAATAAAGGGAATTAATAAACAAGTAACTCCACGATGCATGCAATAATTTCAATTTATACGCGGGAATTTTTAATTCGTAAAATATCAAGCAGCAAAGAATAGTCAAATTCTCTAGGAAGGCATCAAAATAAAAAATGTATTTGAAGTGATAGCAGCTAACAGAACCCTCATCTCTGAAGAAGTAAACTACCTCTATAATTGTGTGATTGAAGCATTGTTTCCTCGTACTTAAGGCTTGTTGGATCATCATCAGCAAGCAATACTCTAAAATTTTGAGGGATGTCATGGTCCCTCGAGCTCACCCCCATGGAAGAAAGAAGGGAACAACAAAGGAGACAAAAGAAGAATTGGAAAGGAAGCAAGTCTGCTTTAAGGACAGACATGCAAGAGAAGTGGCATTTTATAGACTAGAAGGGAGAAAGGACAAATTGAGAGGATAGAAGGCTCTTACGCATTAAAGTCAAAGACCAGAACTCATGGAAACTTTTCTCCTTTTTCCCTTATTTAACCAGTTTTATCCAATGAGCTTCTCATATTGAGGCCATGATAGGTCAACAAACAATTTAGACCTTATAGTGTCTATCTTCTGCTATTTGAATCATTTTTTGTTGTAACGTTTCATCCTTACATGCATAAGGGGCTTCTACTAGCCATTAATTTAAAATTAAGTTATGTTGCATGTGAAGGAATGCTGAACGTGCTTAAAAGCATCATATTAGTTTGCTATCCTTAAAAGCCTTTTGTGTTAGACTTGCTCGTTCTTCACATCTTGTCGAGGCTCTTATTTGTTTAATCGAAAGAGAATCACACTAATCATAGACTTAACCAGAGAACTAAATTTCCATAATGTATTTATGGAGAAACAAGAAAGATGTGTATGAGCAATGAGTCATAGTCAACTGCTGACATAATGCAAAAACTTTGTTGGCAGAGAATCATATGGCGGAGCTTGCATGCTGCCTCAGAGCTCAGATGAAGCAAAAAAAAAAGGACATGCATGACAGAACATCGGTTTTGGGTGGCGCCTGTATGCTATTCATGGGCATGCAAGTAAGATCTCTATCGAATGCAGTCAAACAAACAGACATGCACTGGCAGTGTTATCCCTCGCAGAGTCGCAATGGACACTTGTTGATGCGCAGAAGTGCATGGAAGCATCTCTTACGTGAAAAGATATGGTGATTCTCTGGCGAATATCCAAAGGAAGTTACACCATTCATGCATGCAACCTCCACAGAGAGGTTTAAGTGTGGAAGCCTCTAAGTTCTAGTTTTTTGATTTTATAATTGTATTTGGAGATTTTAGGATTGCATGGCTTGTCCATTTCTAGTTGGGCAAGCGAAAAAGCTGTAGGTATGTCCTTGAGAAGTGTCCTTAAGGGATAACTAGATCTTCTTGAGCATGTCCTGGATATTGTAAGTGTTCTTGGGGATTCAGAGGGTAGCAGTCATGCATGTAACTGACTGAGTGTTGCTGTTTTGGCTATTCAAGCTTTCCTCTTTATCTGCATTGCATGCAAGAAGCTACGGGATAAGGTATCTCATCTTGTATTTCAAGAATCTTGCGTTGCTGCACTAAAGGGAAGGATAAAAGAGGAAAAGATTCTGCATTAAGTACAGCACGTTGTCTGTATTCAGCACATGAGAAACGTTGTTTAGTACTCCAAGTAGTTCATTTGGCATGCAATGTTTGAGATTATATGTTCCAGGAACTGTTTGCTAGAGTGTTCAGATTCTCCTAGGGGAATCTGAAACATATAACCTCAACATATATATGAGGCACAAAGTTTTTGGGTTTTAGAACCGGCGCCATTGTCTCCTCTTCCTCCTCCTAGAGTCACAGAGCTTTGGATTGGATTTGATTTGGGTTTGCTATATGACAAGAGTTAAAAACTCTATTTTGCAGTTTTGCTTGGGTGTGCAGGTCTTCGGTTATCATAAGACTTGAGGGAGATAGAAAGCTTCCTGTCTCGCTCTCTCACGGCTTTGGTTGGTGGGCTTGGGCCGTCGTTTATGAGATTCTGGGCTGTCTCTTGTTAGAGAGTGTTGGAGAGGTGGATATTTATTAGTCAAGAGTCGTTTTAGAAGTTTTTGGTGAAACTCCTGTAACAGTTGTTTTCTTCTTCTTTTTTTGATAGGGTTATTTGCATATACCCCCTGAAAAAGGTTTATTTTACATATATCCCCCTAAAAAAACAAAATTTGCATTAAAAACCTTGAAAATCTTGATTATTTGCATATAGCCCCTCGGGTTAATTGGGAATGGAATATTTGGTGCGCAAGCTAACGGAGGCTACCGGTGGAAGCTGAAATTACTAAAATACCCTTACCCCTACCCCTATATATGATTCCTACTCCCTCCTCCGACCCGACGATTGTTGGGGCAAGGGCTTCAAATCCTCTGATGACAAATCTCCTCATCCTCCGGCTGCTCATCGGCAGCAAACTTCTCCCAATTTCTCTCTATTTCTCTTGATTTCTGCCAATTTCCATCCTCTATAGATCGATTTCCTCGTCAATTTAACCATGAAGAAGTCTCCATCTTCTTCCTCCATCTTAAGTTCGCACAATACACCCTATATGACTTGTCGTTGCCATGAGTCCTGCTCCATCTGGCAATCCAATTGCACCAACAGCAAAGGTAGAAAGTTTATGGGCTGTTCCAGATATAAGGTATTAATCTCATTGTTTTTTTTACATTTCGAAAGATTGGACTCCACTCCATCTTTTACCCTAGTCTTATTTTCTCAGAGCATGGATGATGCTAGTTGCCATCCAAGCCCATGCAGTAGCTCTAAAAACCCTTGCCCCAACAATCGTCGGGTTGGAGGAGGGAGTAGGAAGCATATATAGGGGTAGGGGTAAGGGTATTTTAGTAATTTCAGCTTCCACCGTTAGCCTCCGTTAGCTTGCACACCGAATATTCCATTCCCAATTAACCCGAGGGGCTATATGCAAATAATCAAGATTTTCAAGGTTTCTGATGCAAATTTTGTTTTTTTAGGGGAATATACGTAAAATAAACCTTTTTCAGGGGAGTATATGCAAATAACCCTTTTTGATATAGTGATTGGATTTTAATCTTTGTTTGTGGATTTAAGCAATTGCCTTGTTATGAAATTTGAGGTTCTCTTTGATTTACTCTCTTGAATCTTGAAGTTTCGAACATTTCTGCCCCAATAGATCCATGAAACACCCAATAGCATTCTGAACCAATCATATGTTTTCTAAATTGCACGATAGAAACCGAGACCACCACCAAAGGAAACAAACATAGAAGTTGTAGGGTCATTCCAAACTCTGTTTGGCAAATACTTTTCAAGAAGCCCAAGACAACAAGTCAATGATTAGAACAATCTCATCTTCTCCTTTAAATCCTCATACCCTATCGTGATTGCCTCACTCACAGCCACTAAAAGAAATGAGACCCTCTCATCCCTCCACCCACTCTCTAGCACTGTTTGCAACACTTATTGCTGCCTTCTTTTATCTACTACTAGTGCTTGCCAATGGAGGTAAGCCTTCTTTAGCTTCTAATTATATATATAGCCTTGTTTCAAGTGTAGTTCAAGTATTCTAATGATCATGCATGCATGCTTGTGTTGTTGTAAGGTATGGAGCACAGGGCTTTGGGTTTTAGAACTGGCATCTCGCCTCCTTCTCCTATAGGAAACCGGGGAAGAAGTTTCAACAAGCGTTTTCCAAACCCTCCACCTCCATGTGTACAAGGTCCTCCATGTATGGAAGCAGCCCCTGTGGGAAACCAGCCATAGACTCTTGAAAGTTTTGAGTGGTTAGAAGGACAGGAGAAGTGATGCTAAAATTTGTTTCCCCTTCTTTTGATTAGTCAAGTCTATCACCTGAGTTAAGAGGTGAAAATTTGGGTTAAGTTTTAATTTCATCCGTCAAATTTTAGTCGTGTCAATTTGGACCTCTAATATTCAAAAATATGCGAAGAAGAGAAAAACAGAGCGCTGGCACCACCGTGCAACACAATTCACCACATGAATGTTGCTTTTATCAATGCCGCAGGAGTATAGGAGACCTTTACTCAGCCGCTGGTATATGAGAATGTCTTATTGTGCGAAGCTTGCGGCCACTTCGGACATTTTAAGGAGCGGTGCGGTAGTGCTCTAATTGTGGCGGCGACCTCTGTTCTTGGTGCGGAGGTTCCTCAAACACCAGTGTTTCCTTGGCTCTAAAAAAAATTCTTTTATGATATCATAGCATAGACATCTTGTGTTTGAACAACCCTATGTTCCGCAACTCTTGTAATTAAATATTAACGTGTGAGTTTTTATATATCATATGAAATTAGAATATAATCAAGGATGAGTTTTTGGACATTTTCTTTCCTTGCTTTGAATTGTAACTAAGATTAACTTCATTATTTTTTCTTCACATTTTTAGGTTTTTTTAATTAATCCTTTTAGTTTAGCTTAGGGTGGGTAAATTACCATACATGATGCAACCATACTGTGAGGACCTGTGCCTCTATACCTGGTTCGACCGTGTGGGTCGGACCAGTGGGTTCGGTTGGCTTTGTTTCGCGTCGGGTGTGATCTGGTGATCGCATTGTCGTTTTTGGACCTCAAGGGTAATTTGGTAAATTACGCATTGTCGGTCGGTTTCACATCCTTGTAGTGCACACACGGCCTTGGATTGATATATGTGATTGATTAGACCATTAGGTGCGCTCTCGATTGGAAGATCGAAGCTCAATCGAAAAAGATCGAAACGGACGGCTGATATTAATCTTAACTTTACTATATAAACCCCTTCCTTTCCTCTTTCCTTCTCTCCTTTCTCTCTTTCTCTCTTTCTCTCCCGACGAGAGAGCTTCGACGGGTTCCCTGGCGGCGACGGTGAGGGGGAAGGCCGGCCTAGGCTGGTTTAGCATGGATTAAGGGAGGGTTAGCCCCGGATTAGCGAGTTGAGGTAAATTTCTACACCTAAATTGAAGTTTAGGGTTTATTAAGGTTTTGATTGGTTGTTTTGTTGATTTCTCTTTACTATATTGTTCCTCTAGGCTTCCTAATTTCTGATTGGAGTCTCATAAGAATTGATTTCTCTTGGATTTTTTGTTCTTTCTAAAATTGCCATGTTCTAACTTGAATTTAGACTTGCACATACTTGATCTTGGGAAATCTTAAACATTAAAGTTGTAGATCTCCGAGTCTACTTTCAGATCCCATTGGTTTCATATTTTTCTAATGTCTGTACGAATTGTTGTGAGTTTTCTTCGAAACTGAGTCGAAAAGAGAAATGAGAAAAAATTGTTAAATTCTTTGAAATTTCGACATCAAATCGATCCAATTCTTGGGTATGATGTTTCTAACATTCCTTTTTTTATATATGGTCTTGTTTAATTTGAAATTTGACGTCGTTTGGACGTGGAATTGCGAAGATTTCACATTCTCTAACTTATGGTTACTGTAGAAATCCAAAAATGAGTAATTTTGTGGATTTTGATATTTTTCTTATGTTTAATTCTTGGGGAATTATGAAATTAATGTTCTTAATGATCTCTAGGATTAGTATGTTCAATTTGAAGAACTTTGGGTAGTTAATTACTTGATTTCGACTTGTTAGTTAATTGCTAACGTCCCTATCCAATTAGTGTTAAATTGAGAATCATGTTTAATTCCTCTTGGATTTACATGCTTAGTTGGATAAAGTTTACATGGCTAATTGCATGTTTTCCGGTATGTGATTATGCCACCTAAATTCATTCATCGGAGAGTTGTGAAAGTTGGCGATAAAGTTTGGTTATTCAAGGCTAGACCTAGACTCTCTTCGGGCAAACCTAGGTCTAGGTGGACCGGCCCATTCCTCGTACAACA
>OY986968.1:2356557-2410164 GCA_963920575.1 Narthecium ossifragum
CTACCATTATTTGTAGTTACTTCTCATAATTGTAGTTATTTTTCTGAAATTTGTAGCTACTTTTCCATAAAAAACGTAGGAAAACTGGGAAGTAACTACCATATTTGTAGTTACTTCCCGTAATTGTAGTTACTTTCCCATAATTTGTAGTTACTATCCAAAAAAAAAGATAGGAAAACTGGGAAGTAACTACCAATATTTGTAGTTACTTCCCATAATTGTATTCCTTTTTCATAATTTGTAAATTACTAACACAGAAAAAAGGTAGGAAAACTGGGAAGTAACTACCAATATTTGTAGTTACTTCCCATAATTGTAGTTACTTTCCATAATTTGTAGTTACTATCGCAGAAAGAAATGTAGGAAAACTGGGAAGTAACTACCATATTTGTAGTTACTTCCCATAATTGTAGTTACTTTTCCATAATTTGTAGTTACTATCGCAAAAAAAAAGGTAGGAAAACTGGGAAGTAACTACCAATATTTGTAGTTACTTCCCATAATTGTAGTTACTTTTCCATAATTTGTACTTACTAACGCAGAAAAAAGGTAGGAAAACTGGGAAGTAACTACCAATATTTGTAGTTACTTTCCATAATTGTAGTTACTTTCCATAATTTGTAGTTACTATCGCAGAAAAAATCTAGGAAAACTGGAAAGTAACTACCAATATTTGTAGTTACTTCCCATAATTGTAGTTATTTTTCCATAATTTGTAGTTACTATCGCAAAAAAATGTAGGAAAATTGGGAAGTAACTTCCAATATTTGTAGTTACTTCCCATAATTGTAGTTACTTTTCCATAATTTGTAGTTACTAACGCAGAAAAAAGGTAGGAAAACTGGGAAGTAACTACCAATATTTGTAGTTACTTCCCATAAATTGGTGATTACTTTCCAATATTTGGTAATCACTTTCATTATTTTGTAGTCACATCCCAATATTTGGTAATCACTTCTCAATATTTAGTAATTACTTTTAAAAAAAAATTCCGCAAAAATTTCTATATTCCATTAATTTTCCCTACTTTTATGCCATTTTCCCAATTTTTTCGCATATTTTCCTATTTCCCATTAAGTTTTTTTACTTTTCAGTAATTTCCTTTTTTACCGTTAATGCCTGCTCCCAAAAAAAAATCCAAATTTTTTTTATATTTTATGGTATTTTTTTATACTTTTCTACCATTTTTTCCGGCAATTTTCCTATTTTCTGGTATTTTCCATCTATTTTCTAGTATTTTCGTTTTTACTATTAATGCCCCCATTAATGCATGCATCCAGACATAAGTGGATGCATACATGCCTTTCATGTATTGGGAATAGATGTATATATTCCCAACCACTCCAATTAATGGCAACCATCTAATTCAAAAGTTAACCATCCATCTCTCATTTAAAAAAATAGATAAATGGTATTTTAGAGATAAAAAAAGTACAGCTGTTCAAAAAGGGACTAAATGGCTTAAAATCTTTCAAGGAGACTATACAACAAATAAAGTCTCCAAAAGAAACTAAACACCAATTTTTCGTAAAAACAGAAAAGGGAGGCACCCACACAAGATATCTTGGTAATCACTAACCAATTAGATTGATGAAAGTCTAGAGTTTGACAATTGGCATTCTCTCGTTGATGAGGCTGACTTTGACGAGATTGGTTGTGACGCGGCTGGCAGGGTGCCGGCCGCACACCTTCCGGTCTGCAGCTCAGCCTTATTAGGAATGAAGCATGCAAACACCAACTATATAATTTCTTGTGAAATAAAATAAAGCTGATCGAGGTCAGTTTATATATTTCTATTATAATTTAACAAGACTACGTTCTGACCAGTGGAATAAATAAATAGATGTTATGTACCTTGTCACAAGAAATAAGCAATTATATATGACACGATGGGAGTAAAATATCAATAAGATCTTATATCATTCTTATACGAGGCTATGATTATAATTGAAATTTTTATAATCATACATGACGGAAGAATATCCTAGTGGAGCATATGTGACGCCTATGTGGTATAATAATTCTAGATTGATGGGGGTTTAGTGGGAGGGAGTTATTGAGTGGTTATTGAGGTGGAGTTGGTGGTTGCCCTGTCATGTGATAGGGGCCAACTAGTATATATATATATATATAGCTTTTTTTTCTTTGTCCTTTTTCTTGTTTTTTAACAGTTGATTTCCTCACGTCTCCTCTATTGGGACGATCTAATAAACTGGCGCACGGTGCGGACGAACACACGCACATGCAGTGTGTGTACACAGTCCAGATTCAAAGCAACATGCAGTTCATTAATTTGACATGCAATGTTGAGATTATATGTTTCAGGAACTGCTTGCTAGCTACAGTGTTCAGATTCTCCTAGAAGCACACAGCTAGCTTTGGGTTTTAGAACTGGCGCCATGTCTGATGTCTCCTCCTCCTTCTAGAGGAAATGCCAGAATCATCAAGGAGGTGCCTCCAAATTAAGTCTCTGGTGTTGGTGGATGGTATCCATCTTTATGTGACTTCTCCGAATTTTTGTTGGGTTTGTGGCTCATCGTTTTCTAACTTGACTAGCTAGGATTGACAATTACCTTTTTCGCTAGTTGGAGTGGTCTCCTTTTTTTTTCTAATATTTGTTTTGATACTAGATATAAAATTTAGAGGTTTTAGGTTAGGATTTTGATTTTCCTATATAATAAAGAGTTAAAACTCTATTTTTCCGTTTAGCTTGGGTCTGCAAGTCTCTCTGGTCTTGAGAGAGAGAGAGAGAGAGAGAGAGAGAGAGGGGGGGGGGGGGGGGGGGGAGATGGGTTTGGTTTGTCATTTGTGAGATTTTGATCTGTTTTTGTGAGATTGGTGGAGAGATGGAGATTTATTAGTTAATAGTCTTATTTGTAGAAGTTCTTTGTGAAACTCCTGTACGTAACAATTGTTTTGTTTTTAGTGATCTAGAGATTGGATTTTTGGTTTGTTAGTGGATGTAAGCAATTGCCTTGTGGAAAATTTGAGGTTCTTCGATTAAATCCTTTGAATCTTCGAAGCCGTGTTCGAACATCAATGATAGCCTTTTTTTTCAAGATTTCCAAAGAAAACAAACATGGAATTTTCAAGGCGCTGTAGTAATCAACATGCTTTTTCAAAGTCTAGTTTTGGCATATTACTTCAGAGGGATTTTTGCATTCAATGAAAATACCATCTTCTGTGGCGAGAAACGGGAGCAAAACCCCCGTCAAATTATAGTAACGGAGTCTGAAGTCGGAACTAAATTTCATTTAGTGTATAACTTGTTGATATCGAATTACAAATTCCAAATCTAATAGTAGCAAAGTGCAATTCTAAAAAAGTGCAGGATAACAACGTGCACAAATCCCTACTTCAAAAGGTCCATGGCAACAAGTCAATGATTTGGACAATAATCTCATCTTCCCCTTTAAATCCTTGTACCCCATCTTGATGTCCTCACAGGAAGCCACTAAAAAGGGAGATGAAACCCTCTCATCTCTCCATCTATTCTCTGGCACTGTTTGCAACTCTGCTAATTGCCTTCTTTTGTCTCCACGTATTGCTCGCCAATGGAGGTAATTATATAGTCTTGTTTCAAGTGTTCAGTATTCTAATCATGTATGTATGTATGCATGCATGCTTTGTGCTGTTGCATGTAGGTACGGAGCACAGGGCTTTAGGTGATAGAGATGACTAAAGGGACCCAAATCACATTCCTGTAGGTCATGGGTGACAAGCCCATAGGTGACAATTAACCAACAAGCAAGCCCTTGATTCAATATATGGTCCTCCATCAATGGAAGCAGCAAAAGGAGAAGCTAGTGCAGCTGAAATGTTTCTTGTACTTTTTATTGCTTCTTTCCTCTCTTTGATTAGTCATGCCTGTTACATGAGTTCATGGGCACAAATGCGCGCACTCCAAAAGCACTTAATAGCTATATAATGTTCAACCGAAGACTATTTATTATGTATGCAAGCTATTGTGATTATCTAAATCTATGTTCTACTTACCAAAGCCCGGCCGAAATTTTTATTACAATCTTCTTCTTGCAGGTTTCATTTTTATTTCCATTTGGGTTTGGCTGGCATTAGTAGAGGGAAACACAAAATTAGAGTAGAATGTAACCAAACAATTTTTTAGTTTGGCGGAAACATGTGCTCGATCCAATCTATAGTTTTAATCTGCGCGAAATTGATCCATAGTGAAGAGAGTATTTTTATTAAGAGAATTGGTCCACCAAATCACCCAAAGAATTAAGTATGTTATATTGGGTTTGGATACTCTTCTTCCCATCATCAAGTTCATGTGTTTCACTTTCCATAGTGGTGATAGCGTAACAATTAAGACTTATAACTTCATGCGTGAGATCTTGTGTTCAAATCATTTATTTGAAAAGCTTGTAGTTTAATGTGTATTGTACCCATCCCAAGCTAATTAAGGAAAAACCATGCTTAATTAAGGGGGAAAAAATCCCGATTTTTCATAGATCTCTTCGACTTCCTCTACAATCACAGAGAGTGGGAATTCTCTCCCACAATTCCTGATTAATGTTTTACGAGTGTCAACATAAAAATACAAAAGTTTTATGATATTTTTCACCAAAGAAAAAGAAAGCAACGTGGAAACTGAAGCCATTGCAATCTTTTCATTGTAAATTGCATAAAAATATAAATTGCTTAAAAATATACATTTTCACTTGGGTCTTTTCATTGTAGTCAACCAAAAGTCAAGTGGATAATTAATTTTCCAGTTCATCATGGACATTCATATTGAACAATCATTTACCTTCCTATGATTTTAGAAAAATAACATTAACTATTATAAAACACCTATATCTTAGGAACTATATGCTTATAGTTTAATTTCCATACGCATAAAACACCTATTGGTTGAAACATATAAGAAGCAGCTAGCAAATAAATTAAATAAAAATAACCTATATATATATTGTGATAAAAATTGAAATGGTAGGAATAATTGATTAACAAAATAAGTCAATGCTGGGAAACTTCTCTGCTGTAATTAAAGAGAATCTTACTAGCTCGATCCTAATTTTGTCACAGCTACGAGAAACCTATATATGATGCAGATCATATTCCCAAATCAAATATCTGCTATGACGAGATCAAATTCCCCATTTGTCCTTTTAAGAGTAGAGATGGCATCTTCCGTAGTCTTGCATACAGTAACTGGAAACTGAAAACATTAGACAACAAATAGGAATGAAGAATAGAATCAGCTAGCATTGGAATCATTGTTAGGATTGATCATAAAGAAAATAAACGCATTCATGAAGAAATTAACAGGTAAATAAATAGAAATCGCATGTCTTTAAATCGATCACACGCGTCAGATGAATCTAGAATATTATAAGAAGCAAGAATATTGGTTAATTAAAAGACTAGGAAACACAAACACTTGTAGCAGCAAAGCAAAGGACATGGGTATTCTTGTCCGACATTTAATGTCAATGATCCTTTTATCTTAGCACTAAAAACTGTTTAAGAAAAAGAACGACTGTATTAATACAGTGCCATGCACGTTGCTTAAAACGACAAACATTTTACCTTTTAGATCTCTTAATTTACACGGAATGTGGGCGTAATCAAAAGTGATGATGCTCAATATGAAATTAAACGACAACAACGATGACGGTAGCAGTAATCTTCATTTCACAAATAAAAACAGAGAAGACCAAAATCTCCGGACATCACCAAATATGTACCATATATGGCTCATTTCACCACTGATCAGGGATGAAGCCATCTGAAATTACGTTTGAAGTTCTCACCAAATATATAGTACTACAACACACGTACGTGCACGTACACCCACAAAGGTGAGAGCTAGAGAGATGAGTCAAATTAACCTTGCAGAATCATAGAGCTGGTACCGAAATAGCACAGATTGAGATGACATTGCTTATTTTAGTAGTGATATGGATGAGATTGGATTTTTGGTTTGTTTGTGGATGTAAGGAATCGCCTAGCTTCTTGTGGAAAATATGAGGTTCTCTTTGATTTAATCCTTTGAATCTTCGAAGCCGCGCGTGTTCGGACATCAAAGATAGCCTTTTTCAAGATTTCCACTAAAGAAAACAAACATGGAATTTTCAAGACGCCATAGTAATCAACACGTACGCTTTTTCAAAGTCTAGTTTAATTGGCATATTACTTCAAGAAGTCCAAGTCAACAAGTCAATGATTAGGACTATCTCATCTTCTCCTTGATTTAAATCAACGTCTCCAATCTTTATGTCCGTCCTCACGCAAATTTCCAAATTCTGATTGGTTTAAAGTACTTAAAACAATTTAGTGGTTTAGGCGAATCCCAACAGTAGGGAAGAAGATTCAACCATATATGACATCCTCCTTTTAAATTCTCATACACAACACTATATAAATCAGTGAGATATGCTTCAGATCGATCCACCAAACAAAAGGAAATGAAACACTACTATTTAGCACAATTAGCAGTGTTTGCAATTCTGCTTGCCTTCTTCTTCTCTTCTGCACAGTTAGTGCTTGCCAATGGAGGAGGTAACTAACTAGCTAGCTAGCTAGTATTCTTTAGCTTCTCGAGTAGCCTTAATTAGTTGTTTCATACATACTCTAATGCGTTCATGAGTACGTACTCTAATGATACATACTTCTGTTGCTATATATATAGATATGAAGCACAGAGCTCTGGGTAGTAGGCCTGACCCCAGATCTCCTCCTACTCCTGCTTCAAATGTGGGACATCATAATCTTGGTCCCTTTTGCCCGGGGTGTTTGAAGGATCCATAGTCTTTCTTTTGTGGTGCACCTCCTCCTCCAGGGTACTACTTGATCTCAAGCCCACCTCCTCCAGAGATGGACCGGAGCAGCAAAATCACTACCGGTTCTAAGGAATCAGCCATATATATATATATATATATATATATATATATATATATATATATATATATATATATATATTGTTGAAGACCTTAGCTAGCTACTGTGGCATTTTTTATGAAAGACGAAGAAGTACCGCAGCTGAATCATACTATTTTGTTGGGTTTGGGGCTTACTGTTTCGTTATGTGACTTGGATTAATGGCAGTAATTAACTTTCTAGTGTTGGGAGTGAATTTTGTTTTCTAATATTTGTTAGAGTCATGATGCCATTCCATGCACAATCTACGTGGGCGTGCACTACAAAAGTACCCATGCGGGTGCTAAAACGTTCGTAGAAATCAAATCCTAATTTGGTCATCCAGCGACTCCGGCAATGTAACTCACGCGATGTAATCAAAATTTAGAGATTTCAATTTTAAACATGGTCACGTCACTCAGAAATTAGGAGACATAAAAGGCCTTGTTTGGTACGGGATATTCCTCTCATATTTTCATACTTATCCTCAAACACTTTTTTCTATTTCAAGTAATTATTACATATTTATTCTCATTTCATACCACTGTCACTTTACTTTTTCTTATTTCAAGTAATTATTACTATTTTATTTTTAATTTTTCTAATCCAAAATCTCTTATTTCCACTTTACCTAACCCTATACCAAATGAGACCAAAAGGTCTTACGTGGCGGCTCCAATGTCCGCTGCCAAGTCGAGTGTGCACTTATGGTGTGCTTTTTTTTATCATTTCTCTATTTGATCTGAAATTGGATAGAAAGTTTAGAGGTTTTTAAATTGGATTGGATTTTGGCGCAGGGTAAACGTGAAACATCTCGTCAGGAGAGACAACCGACCTCTTTATGGGAGAGACAATCAGATTTCTCAAAGAGGAGAAAGCAACTCTAATTTTTACTAATCAAAAGTTCTGTCTTACAAACCCTAAAACCTCCTTTTATGTGTTAAGGAGAGACCAATTCACACATGGACTCAAACAGGACTTAACCCAATCCTAATAATTAAACCAGGAATTAAGGAGAAGAAAAACCGGCTAGAAATAGGAAACCTGCTAAAAATAGAAAGACCGATAACCTGTCTAAAAATGAAAGTTTTACACAAAAACGGAATTTTAACCCATAAGGAAAAGGAATCTGGAGATTTGGAGGTCAAGGTAATGGAGAGATCTTCGATCTCCAATGAATCTCGTCGGGCTCGTAGAGCCGGTCGAAACGGCTGGTCGCACTCCCCGATCGGACATCGGAGTCGAAAGTTATGCCTATCCGACGGTCACGGTCGTACGGAGATCTGAGTCGGACGGATGGAGTTCGAACGCGATTGGATCGCCTAGGGAGTTGCTCCGGATCGGACTCAGTCATGTCTGGATCTGGATTTGGTGCTACATCAGATTTCCTATACAGTAAAGAAATAAAACAGTCTATTTTGTAGTTTTTGCTTCGGGGCTCTTATAGCATTTTTTTCTTTTTCCTTTTTCTTGTTTTTTTAAGAGTTGACTTTCTCACATCTCCTTCTATTGGGTCTATTATTGACACGCCTTGAAAAGTGTCGTAGCCTTAACAAGTTCACCAAAATTACAAATTTATAATCCGAATCACTAACTAACTACTTTATGGGTAGATAGCAATGAGTCCGAGTCGGTCCATAGGGAAAACAGGATTAAGCCGAATTGCCGTGCATAGATCTAAATCAAAAGTTAAGAAAGAGGAATGATAGTTGGTCTTCGAAATACTTTTAACTCGAATTAAACTAAATCGGGGGAATAACAATAGGAGAAAAGGTTAGGAATTTCTAATCCGTAATCGAGAGCTATCTAGGCATTCCTAGGATAAGAGCAATTCCATAAGTTCTAGATGGTTTTCTAAGGTTGATAGAAGATCGGCTAGGTCCACTATCACTCAACATAGATTCATTAGAAGTCTAAGTCGGAACGAAGATCAAAGTGGTTCTAGCACTTTGAAATCGCCTAATCAATAAAGATAAAGAACGAATTATATGTTACAATCATAGTTCTTAATGGTTCTAGCATTAAGGTAGTGGTTCTAGCACTTCTACAATCATAATCTAGGGTTTAGAATATAATCCTAAGATCTAACATGGTTCTAGCATGAAAGCATCTTGGAGAAGTCCTAATCCTAGCCTCTACATGCAATGCTCAAAACCAGCGATTGTAATCTCAGCGTAACTTTCACATCTGAACTCGAAATAAGATGATTCAAGATTCGGTGGAAAGCTAAGGAAGAGATCTAAAACTTTTGTGTTATGAGTTTTCAAAGATTCCAGCTGTACAACCACGGAAAAACCGAGAAAAGACAGGCCAAATCTAGGGCACAAAGAACATACAATTCATTCACCATAATAAATATTACCAATAGATATATAAAATCTGAAATCTGTCCATTAAACCATCATAAAGTACATGCTATGATCCATAGGAAAAACCTTGATAAACTCTCTATTACATCATAGAATTTCTTAGACTAAGGATTTAGCTACTCATCTTGAAGAGACGATCCATCGAAGAAGGTTGATAACGCGCTCCCTCCATGGATCTATCTTCAAGACCAAACCCTAATTTTTATTGAGGAAGAGGAGAAGAGAGAGACAAGGAGGAGAGGAAAATTCGTCTATGGATGGCTCTCAAAAATCCTCAAACAAGGTCTATTTATAGGCTTTTGTAAAACCCTAACTCGGATTAGATCTCAGCCTTTTATTTTTCCCGCAGTGCCAAAAGAGATCGATCCCCTTTGAAAAACGGATCGATCTTCTTCGTCCGTGAACTCAGGATCTGGATTTTGCCCGACCAAGATTGATCCCCTTGGAAAAACGGATCGATCTTCTTTCCATGGCTGAATAGAGTCTCCAGGTTCGGATCAATCCGACTTGTCTCGGATCGATCCCGTTGAGAAGTGCTTTTATTTAACTCTTTGTCACGCCTGTGGCTGGAAAATAGATCGATCTTCTTGTATTGAGATCGATCTTCTTTGCTTCAGTTGGACCGCTTCTTGCTGGAATAGTCAGATCGATCTCCTTTGGATGTCAGATCGATCTGAGTTGCGCAGAATTGCCAGAATAGCTTCGTTTTAACACCAAACTTGACCTAACCTTTGCTGAAGGCTCTTATGCCTGAAATGTACCATAGACCATCAAAATAGCCTTGCTCGGAGGCTAACAAGACCTAGTTAAAGGGGCGATTTGTGTACTTTTCACGCATTATCAATCATCCATGATCTAGCACAGTCCAGATTCAAAACAACATGTTTGTTAATCAGGTAATTAAAAGCTGTTGAAAAATAAACCCAACATTGATTAGAACTTTATTTAGGATTTTGAGTTTAGTTAGAGTTTGATTAGAAGTTTGTAATTTGATGTAAATTAGAACTCTAAGTTAGAGTCTTAGTTTTGTTTTGAAACCCATATATATATATATGAGTCCTGTAGCTTGATGTGACCAAACCACCCATCACTAAAGTGGTTAAATCGTGTCAAAATATAATAAACCGAATCCTACCAGCTACTAAGTAGTTAATGGGAGTACGGGTCGATTCATCAGGAAATTTGATGGTCGAATTGATGTACAAAATATAAACTCAACAATAGTGATGTTAAATTGGGTTTCAAGTATTTTTAACTAAAGTAATCTATCAACTAGTAAATGAGAATTTATCAAGAAAGAGAGACCTAGGGAATTCCACATCCGAATTAGGGTTGAGATATCTTCTCTAGAAATCAACATGAACAACATCTATTGAGACAATTAACATCAAAGGTTGACGAACGTAGGATTAATATCGCTCACCGCTAATGAGATGTCGGGTTAGGATCACCTTATCGCATTGATTACAAGGTTAAATTCGATGATTGAAGCTTTAATTCAATCATAACTCAACAATTGCCGGCTTAAGGTCAAATTGTGGAAAACAAATCAAGATTTCGTATGAATAAAGTCTTGAATTGAGGTAGCTTTAATACATCAATCCAATCCAATCCAACATCTAAGATAAGAATAGGGTGATTCTAGCACTTCAAGGTCCTATCCTAGGATCAACATTCCTCCAAAAGGATTGGTCATGGTTCTAACATGATCTATTCTTTGAGAAATTTAACCAAACACCTATCAAGCATCTAATTCTCATACAAACACATGCAAGAAAAGGCATTCCAACCGTTCATCAATGGATTTCATTAAAGAAACATAGAAATAAAGGTGAATTCATATAAAACTTGTCTCAAGAAAGTTATTACATCAAGAAATCCAAGAGAAGTCTAAGAAAGAAAACTTAAAACATCAAAGAATTCCCAAGAAGAGAGGGTTTCGCTACTCATATTGGATGGGAACTCCATGAAAGTTGAAGCTTGATCCATTTTCTCCATGGAGTCCTCTCTCTAAATCCCTAAATCACTAAGAATTGGAGGAGAAATCCTCATCTCTCTCTAACCTCTCTATAAAGCTCCAAGAAGGGAAGAAAGATGGAGAAATATCCCCAAATGAGAGCCAAAACCCGTATTTATAGGCCCCAAGTCGTTGCCGATCAGTTTAGATCCAAACCGTCCATTTTTATCTGTCAGCAGGGTTGGCATCAATCCCAATTGTAGATCTTGAAGTTTCTAGAGGCTATAATCGATCCAAGATGAGCTCGGATTGATCTCATGTACAAAGCTGAAAAAGAGGCTCTAGAAAGGACTTTCGGATCGATAAGACAAGTTCGGATCGATCCATCAAGGCTCCGGATCAATCTGACCAAGTCTCGGACCGATCCAATGTACAAAGCCGAAAAAGGGTCTCTGGAAAGGGTTTTGGGATAGATTCAAACAAGTTTGGATCGATCCAGCTACAGTCGGGATCGATTCGAACAGGTCTTGGATCGATTCACTGTTCAGAGCCCAGGGTGGTTCTCTGGATGGAAGGTCTGGAATGAGCCTGGATCAATCCCAAGGTTGTTAATTCCACTTTTTCTTCATCTTTTGCGTTTTTTCAACATAAAATCGATGTGAGTCTTCTTAGGAATCCTTGTACCTGAAATGTAATAACAAACTATTAGTAATACACCGCTCGGTTACTAACAAAGCTAAGTTGAAGGGTTATATTATGCGTATTTCGTGATTTATCATAGCTTTGATTGAGATTAGAGATTAATAAAGCTTGTTAGTTTAGAGAGTATATTCTCTTTGTTAAAAGGTAGCAAAGCTACCTCTGTGCGTGAGGTAAGGCATCCTTGGTTATAGGTGGACGATCCGGATCGTCGCTCGCATACGGTGATGCAGGTTCTGAGACAGGTGGTGATTCATAAACGGCCCTAGGAAGCACGACAAACGTTGAACCATCCGGGTGCTTGAATGCAATCCATGGGTCAGCCAGGTCCGGATGTTGTCGTAGGTTGGCTGTCAAGTTTTGCATAGAATAATACGTGAGGTTCATGCCATGGAACTCGATACCCTGAGGATAATTAATCGTCCTGCCCGTGGTGCGAGTTTGCCAAGAAGTTGTGCCAGGCGGGAAAGTGATGAAGTTGAGTTCACTGCCGACTGCCTCGGACGAAAAGGATTCGATGGCGTCATGTGAAGAAGCAGAATCTTGTGATGCTGGCGATCCCGGATCCATGACGGCGTCCTGGGAATTATAGGAGTGGTCGTTGGATCCAGAGTATGACATGGCTTGTGAGGCCCGCTGGGTCTACCGTTGGACAAGATGCCTGCGCCTGGAGGGCGGGGCTGAGTCGGGTAGCCGGGTAAGCAATCCCACAACGCCTGGGCATGGTCCGGGGTTCGATATAAGTATATAGTAAGCCTTTAATAGACACAACGCGTTTTAAAGCCGTGATGGCAATGAACCGCAAAACAACTCCAGTGTTAAGCGTGCTTGGGCTGGAGTAGGTTTGGGAGGGGTGACCTCCTGGGAAGTCCGATCGATCGGTGGACCGGGAGCCCGCGGGCCGGGGCCCAGTGGAGGGCCGGGGTGTTATAGTATGGTATCAGAGCCGGTTCCCAGCAGGAAATTGTGCCAGCGAGGACGCTGGGCCTCCAAGGGGGTGGATTGTGAGGCCCGCTGGGTCTACCGTGCGACATGCTGGCAATGAACCGTAGAAAAACTCCAGTGTTAAGCGTGCTTGGGCTGGAGTAGGTTTGGGATCGGCTGCGGCGAGCCGGGGCGGGGCCCAGTGGAGGGCCGGGGTGTTACAGTATGGTATCAGAGCCGGTTTCCAGCCGGAAATTGTGCCAGCGAGGACGCTGGGCCTCCAAGGGGGTGGATTGTGAGGCCCGCTGGGTCTAGCGTGCGACAAGATGCCTGCCCCTAGAGGGCGGGACTGAGTCGGGTAGCCGGGTAAGCAATCCCACAACGCCTGGGTATGGTCCGGGGTTCGATATAAGTATATAGTAACCCCTTAATAGACACAACGCGTTTTAAAGCCGTGCTGACAATGAACCGTAGAAAAACTCCAGTGTTAAGCGTGCTTGGGCTGGAGTAGGTTTGGGAGGGGTGACCTCCTGGGAAGTCCAATCGATCGGTGGGTTTATCGATCGATCGGCTGCGGTGAGCTAAAAGCGGACAATATTGTGTCGGGTGGGGGCCCTCGGGTGGATCCTGGTCGGACATGCTAGGGAGATCCACTCCGGAAACGCCGAAGACGCTGAGCTCCACGCCGGAGACGGAGAAGGTGATCGAAGGACAAACCCGGGTGGCTCGCCGCTTCTAAGAGTGCTAGATGGACTTAAGGAAACTTAGTAGAAAAAGGAATTAAAGAGAGAAGGAGGTAAGGAAATAAGGAAAACCGGTGGTGAGGAAGGCGGTGGGAGGAAGATGGTCCGAGTTTGAGTCCAATCGGGTGCTCTATTTTTTTTTCCAGGGAGCCCGATAAAGATCGATCTCAAGGAAGCATGAGATCAATCTTCTTCCCTCCAGATGCGACGGTCGATCACCACATCGACCTTGAGAAGCCAATTTCGTGACAGAGGCTCACGGTCGATACGGCGGACGATGCGCCGGTCGACCGCGAGCCAGCAAATTTTTTATGACATTGGAGCCCGATCCAGATCGATCTGGCTTATCCTATCACCTAGGTAAACTTGCTTGGTCAAAGAAGATCGATCTGAAAGGTAATGGAGATCGATCTCATTTCTCCAGGACGGCAAAAACAGGGCAATTACACTAGCATCTGTCCACAAAATGTATCTACGAACACTAACCCCCGAGGCATAAAAATATAGCAATTTACTACCCTATTTCCACACGTGAATGCGACCATGGGCAGGAAAGCTTAAATTGAATCCGTAACACAATAAGCATTACAAGCATGCCATGACCATAGAGGATACCATGCAAACAGTGATAAAAATAAACGAAAAACTTACAAAAAGCAAATAAATCAATTACGAGAAAACTAAAAGAACGTAAACTACTAGAAACTGATGGGTTGCCTCCCATCAAGCGCTGGGTTTAACGTCGCTAGCCCAACGAAGTTAAAGATCAATCACCGATAACGCGGCTCATCCAGCGTCATCGTAGGGTCCAACAGTGGAGGATTTTCGATGTAAGGTTTCAATCTATGACCATTCACTGTAAAGATAGAACCAGATTTAGGATTCCAAATTTCAAATGCTCCATGAGGAAAAACTTGTTTTATTATGAATGGACCATTCCACCTAGACCGAAGTTTTCCCGGGAAGAGTCTAAGCTTGGCGTTAAAAAGCCAAACTTTATCACCAACGTTGAAAACTCTTCGAGGAATAAACTTATCATGATACGCCTTAGTCCGGGCTTTATAAATTAGAGAATTATCATAGACTTCATTACGGATTTCTTCCAGTTCATTCAATTGAAGCAAGCGGGTACTACATCCAGTCTATGGGTTCCAATTCACTTTATGAATATTTAACCATACTTTATTCATGAGGTTTACTCGAAGATTGCAATGTTTACCATACACCATTCTAAATGGGGACATACCAATCGGGGTCTTATAAGCTGTACGATATGCCCACAAAGCATCTTCCTGTCGCATAGACCAATCTTTTCTATCTGGCCGCACAACCTTTTCTAGAATCCGCTTAATCTCACGGTTCGACACCTCTACTTGGCCACTAGTTTGAGGATGATATGGTGTGGCAACTTTATGAGAGATGTTGTATTTATTAAGGGTTTGGCGGAAGTATCTATTCATAAAGCGGGATCCTCCATCACTAATGATTGCTCTAGGGTGACCAAATCGAGAAAAGATGTTCGAATGAAGAAATTTGATAACAACTCGATGATCATTTGTCCTAGTAGCTACAGCTTCTATCCACTTAGATACATAATCAACTGCTAATAGGATATACGTGAAGCCGTTTGAAGGAGGAAAAGAACCCATACAATCGATACCCCAAACATCAAAAATTTCACAAACAATGATAGGAGTTTGTGGCATTTCATTTCTGCTAGAAATATTACCAAGCTGTTGACATCTAATGCAAGCTTGAGAAAAACTATGAGCATCACGAAATATAGTCGGCCAGTAGAAACCAGATTGAAAGATTTTGGCTGCAGTTCTCCGGCCAGAAAAATGCCCCCCACAAGCATGAGAATGACAAGTGGTTAAGACAGAAATAATTTCAGATTCAGGTACGCAACATCGCATATTCAGATCATTCTAGACATAGGATTTAGTTCGAGAGAAAAATTTAT
The DNA here is from genome assembly GCA_963920575.1 of Narthecium ossifragum. NCBI lineage: Eukaryota > Viridiplantae > Streptophyta > Magnoliopsida > Dioscoreales > Nartheciaceae > Narthecium > Narthecium ossifragum. The sequence goes on from OY986968.1 coordinate 2,372,095, forward strand.
CTTTATCTTGCTTGGACCAATGAGAAGGAATGAATCCTGTAACAAGATAGTTCACGATATGTGCATACCAAGGTGTAGGAGGACGATCAACAACAAAAAGATGTTCATCAGGGAATGTGTCATTAATCGGAGTTGAATCGTTTATCACCTCTAAGGGCAGTCTAGATAAATGATCAGCTACTACATTCAAAGCTCTCTTTTTATCTCTTAATTCAAGATCAAATTCTTGCAAAAGGTTAATCCAACGGACTAACCTCGGTTTAAGTTCCTTCTTCCCTACAAGATATCTTAAAGCAGAATGATCGGTGAATATAATAACCTTGGATTCAAGAAGATATGAACGGAATGTTTCTAAGGCAAAGATTACAGCTAGCAATTCCTTCTCAGTTGTGGTATAATTAAGATGAGCTTCATTCAAAGTCTTACTAGCATAATAAATAACTCTGGGCAATTTATCAATCGTTTGCCCAAGAACAGCACCAACGGCACGATCCGAAGCATCACACATAATCTCAAAAGGGTGATCGTACAAAGGAGGATGACAAATAGGTGCTGAAGAAAGAGAATCACGAAGGATATTAAAAGCCTTAAGGCATGATTCATCAAATACGAAAGGAACATCTTTGGCAAGCAAGGCACAGAGAGGACGAGATATTTTACTAAAATCCTTGATAAATCTGCGGTAAAATCCTGCATGCCCCAAGAAGGATCTGATTTGATGAACTGAGGAAAGAGGCGGCAATTTAGAAATTAATTCCAATTTTGCTTTGTCGACATCTATCCCACGAATCGAAATCACATGACCAAGCACAATCCCTTCATTAACCATAAAATGACTCTTCTCCCAACTAAGCACAAGGTTTGTTTCGACACATCTAGCAAGAACTCTAGAAAGATTTGCTAAACAACATTCAAAGGTTTTGCCAAAGACAGAAAAATCATCCATAAATATTTCTAGGAACTGCTCAATCATGTCTCCAAAAATCGAAAGCATACAACGTTGAAACGTAGCTGGAGCATTGCACAAATCAAAAGGCATTCTTCTATATGCAAAGGTTCCAAAGGGACAAGTGAAGGTCGTTTTCTCTTGGTCGATTGGATCTATGGCTACCTGGTTATAACTTGGGTAACCATCAAGGAAACAATAGTATGATTGACATGCTAACCTTTCTAAAATCTGATCAATGAAAGGTAGAGGAAAATGATCCTTCCTAGTTAAGGTATTTAATCTTCGATAATCAATACACACTCTCCACTGCTAACAGAGCGCAAGTTTTGAAGGATCGATCTTCCTATAGGGAATGATCGATCATTCACGGGCATTTTTCAGATGACAGAGCGCAACAATTCAAAGATCGATCTTTCTCTATTGGAAGATCGATCTTCATCGGGATGCAGCCACAAGTCAAGAACAAAGATCGATCTTCATCTATAGGAAGATCGATCTTCCACCGGCGCAGCGAGCATACGAAGAAGAAAGATCGATCTTATACCCTATAAAGATCGATCTTTATGTGCCAGCCGAGCAAAATCAATGGCCCAGATCTAATCCGAGTTGGGGAGACTTGTTTACTATAAATAGACCCCTTTGGGGGAATTTTAGGGATCTTCTCTAGAACTTTTCTCAGCTTTTTCCTCTTTTAGATTCCTCTACCCCATTTAGAATAGGACCTTTTTGGAGGAGATCCATGGAAGGAGAATGTCATCAACCTCCCTCCACGGATCAAACCCCCAAGATGAGTCACTAAACTCTTAGCTTAGGGATTCTTATGATGTAATAAGGGTTTTTTTTAAGGAATCCTAGGATTTAGGGGTTTTGCTACTCTATTGAATGGTTGTATGGATTGGATTTAATTTCTATTTGAATTTGGTGTTGTTTTCTTGGATGGATGCTTGGATTGCCCTATTGTGCCCTAGATTTTAGGTCTTTTGCATGCTAGGGCTTGGATGGAACCTCTCGTGAGAGGGATTCATGCTAGAACCATGGATTCTCTCACGACGAAGGGTTCTAATCCAAGATTGGACTAGATTGTGGTGCTAAAACCACCAACAATCTATCCCTAACTCTCCACCCATCCTATTATTGGGATTTTGGCCAGCGAGGTACTAGAACCACCTCACTATCACACCTAGATCCATATCATGTTAGCTCTCTTGCGACGAATCCATCCTAATTAGAGGGTTCGTTAGCGGCGATCGCAACTAATCATTCGGTAGCCGATCATTAGACGTTTGTTCTCGCCGACGAGGGATCTTAACCCGAGCCTCGTCGAGCGATAGGTGTACCTAGCCACTCGCCTATCGACATTCGGATTTAACCATTCAATTTGAGGAGACATGCCCTTGTCTTAGGAAGACCTATTAGAACCCTTGTTATTGATTAAGGATCCCTCAGCCTCTCTTTATATATCTTAATACCTTTTTGCATTAATTTTGGTCTAGTCTAGTTAAAAACTCAAATCTGAATCGTTTCCTCCAACTTCTTGGTAGACGATTATGCTTAGTATGCCATTTCAACTCCACTCTAGTCTCTTCCCTGCGGATCGACTCGGACTCACCACTTGCTACCCCAAAAGGTAGTTAGTAGAGAGTTTGATTATAAATTTCTAATTTTGATCAGACGTATTAAGCCACAACACTTTGCACGTTTCATCAGCAACCATGCAAGGACGACCTTTTTTTCCTTACATGTTAACGTACGTCTATATATAATTAGTCGCTTGTTATTGGACGCAATTTGCACACAAACATCTCCACAGGGATTTCATCATGAATGATATATAAAACAGCCAATTTCCGTTGGTGCTAGCTATTATGTGTTTCAGGAACTGCTTGCTAGAGTGTTCAGATTCTCCTAGAGGAATCTGAAACATCTAATCTCAACATATATATGAGGCACACAGCTAGCTTTGGGTTTTAGAACTGGCTCCATGTCTGATGTCTCTGGCCTCCTCCTCCTTCTCCTCCTAGAGGAAATGCCAGAATCATCAGGAGGTGCCTCCAAATTAAGCCTCTGGTGTTGGTGGATGGTATCCATCTTTATGTGACTTCTCCGAATTTTTGTTGGGTTTGTGGCTCGATCGTTTTCTAACTTGACTAGCTTTGATCGACAGTTATCTTTTTCGCTAGTTGGAGTGGTCTCTGTTTTTTTTCTTCTAATATTTGTTTTGATACTAGATATAAAATTTAGAGGTTTTAGGTTAGGATTTTGATTTTGCTATATAATAAGAGTTAAAACTCTATTTTTCCGTTTTGCTTGGGTCTGCAGGTCTCTCTGGTCTTGTGAGAGAGAGAGAGAGAGCCTTTTTCAAGATTTCCACTAAAGAAAACAAACATGGAATTTTCAAGGCGCCATAGTAATCAACACGTACGCTTTTCCAAAGTCTAGTTTTTGGTCTATTACTTCAAAAAGTCCAAGTCAACAAGTCAATGATTAGGACAATAATCTCGTCTTCTCCTTTAAATCCTTGTACCCTATCTTGATGTCCTCACAGGAAGCCACTAGAAGGGAAATGAAACCCTCTCATCTCTCCATCTACTCTCTGGCACTGTTTGCAACTCTGCTAATTGCCTTCTTTTCTCTACACCTAGTGCTCGGCGCCAATGGAGGTAATTATTAAGCCTTCTTTAACTTGTAATTATATAGTCTTGTTTCAAGTGTTCAGTATTCTAATTATGCATGCATACTTTGTGCTGTTGCATGTAGGTATGGAGCACAGGGCTTTAGGTGGTAGACCTGGCTATTCTCCTCCTGCTCCTAGAAGTAACCCACCTCGCAGTCCTAGAAGTAACCCAAGTCACAGTCGTGGAGCTAGTCGTGGAGCTCCTGCACCTCCTGTAGGTACTCATGGGTGACAAGCCCATAGGTGACAATTAACCAACAAGCAAGCCCTTGATTCAATGGTCTTCTCCATCAATGGAAGCAGCAAAAGGAGAAGCAGTTAGTGCAGCTGAAATGTTTCTTGTACCTTTTGTTGCTTCTTTCCTCTCTTTGATTAGTCATGCCTGTTACATGAGTTCATGGGCACAAATGCGCGCACTCCAAAAGCACTTAATAGCTATATAATGTTCAACCGAAGACTATTTATTATGTATGCAAACTATTGTGATTATCTAAATCTATGTTCTACTTACCAAAGCCCGGCCGAAAATTTTATTACAATCTTCTTCTTGCAGGTTTCATTTTTATTTCCATTTGGGCTTGACTGGCATTAGTAGAGGGAAACACAAAATTAGAGTAGAATGTAACCAAACATTTTTTGCGAAATTGATCCATAGTGAAGAGAGTATTTTTATTAAGAGAATTGGTCCACCAAATCGCCCAAAGAATTAAGTCTGTTATATTGGGTTTGGATACTCTCCTTCCCATCATCAAGTTCATGTGTTTCACTTTCCATAGCGGTGATAGCGTGGCAATTAAGACTTATAACTTCGTGTGTGAGATCTTGTGAGTTCAAATCATTTATTTGAGAAGCTTGTAGTTTTATGTGTATTGTAGTTTTACCTTCCTTAAATAAGGTAAAACCGTGCTTAATTAAGGAAAAAAATCCCGATTTTTCATAGATCTCTTCGACTTCCTCTACAATCACAGAGAGTGGGAATTCTCTCCCACAATTCCTGATTAATGTTTTACTAGTGTCGACATAAAAATACAAAAGTTTTATGATATTTTTCACCAAAGAAAAAGAAAGCAACGTGAAAACTGAAGCTAGTAAGGTTGAAATGGAGTGGGATTTGAGTCTGTTTGTATGATGCATATCAGTAGAAATGATAATGTTAGGACTGATAGGGTCGCCAGATGGTGTCGAGCTGCAGACACCGGTTTTGCCTGGCAAGCAGAGGAGGGGTTAGATTCCCTCCCTCTGACTTTGTAAATAATCTTTAGCTTTCAAGCTCAGCTCATTAAAAAAACAAAACACAAACATGGAAACTGAAGCCATTGCAATCTTTTCATTGTAGTCAACTAAAAATGTATAAATTGCTTAAAAATATACATTTTTAAAAATATACATTTTCACTTAGGACTTTTCATTGTAGTCAACTAAAAGTCAAGTGGATAATTAATTTTCCAGTTCATTATGGACATTCATATTGAACAATCATTTACCTTCCTATGATTTTAGAAAAATAACATTAACTATTATAAAACACCTATATCTCAGGAACTATGCTTATAGTTTTCCATACGCATAAAACACCTATTGGTTGAAACATATAAGAAGCAGCTAGCAAATAAATTAAATAAACATAACCTATATATATTGTGATAAAAACTGAAATGGTAGGAATAATTGATTCAGAAAATAAATCAATACTGGGAAACTTCTATGCTTGTAAAGAGAATCTTACTAGCTCGATCCTAATATATGATGCAGATCATATTCCCAAATCAAATATCTGCTATGACGAGATCAAATTCCCCATTGGTCCTTTTAAGAGTAGAGATGGCATCTTCCATAGTCTTGCATACAGTAATTGGAAACTGAAAACATTAGACAACAAATAGGAATGAAGAATAGAATCAGCTAGCATATATTGGAATCATTGTTAGGATTGATCATAAAGAAAATAAACGCATTCATGAAGAAATTAACAGGTAAATAAACAGAAATCGCATGTCTTTAAATCACACGCGTCAGATAAATCTAGAATATTATAAGAAGCAAGAATATTGGTTAATTAAAAGACTAGGAAACACCGACACTTGTAGCAGCAAAGCAAAGGACATGGGTATTCTTGTCCGACATTTAATGTCAATGATCCTTTTATCTTAGGGGCTGTTTGTTTCCCTGGAAAACTAGTTGGAATGGCTGGAATGGAATGACATTTCAGCAGTTAATGTGTTTGTTTCACCGGAATAGACTCCATTCCATTCCAGATCCATTCCAAAACTTTTCCAAAACCTTGCATTCCAGTCAAATGTTTCTGGCCAAAATTTAGCCAGAAACATTTTCCAGCCAAATTATCCAGCCAGTTCCTTTCCAGCGTAGAAAAGCTTTCCAACGCTCTCTTCTCCCACGCGGAGAACCCCAGCCTCTCGCGATTTCTTCACCACTGCCGCCATGTCTTCCTCTCGTGGGAGCAGGAGGTGGGAGGAGCACGTTGAACGGGTCCCAAACCTTGATGGCGGGGCCGAGGAGGCGAGGGGTCCCGGCGGCGGATGGCTGCGGAGACAGCGGAGACGCCGAGGCCCGGCATGGGAGGATCTCCGGCTCTTGCTCCAGCACCTTCTCCTTAGAAGCATCCGATGACCCCCTTCTCCTCCTCCTAGTCCTCTCCAGCTCCTCCTCTCGCTCCCGATCATGCTCGTCCTCTTCCTCGCCCTCGTCATCATCGTCGTCGTCTTCGTCGCGGGTGACGATGTGCACGTACATTTTGCCGAAGCCGAGCCTCTCCAGGTTCCATCCGAAGACACAGAAAGTGCAGAAGAAGGAGTGGTAGGCGACGGTCATGTCGTCCCAGCAATCGAAGAGTCCGCCGACCCACTCCGGGCTGGTTACGATCACTACTTTCTTCTACCCGCCGTCGTTTAGATTGAGCTGGCTTTCTTCTGGTCTTGTGGCCATGGACACCTCCCGTTGGGATTCCTCGTCGGTTTCGCTCTTGTACTTTTTCCCCAACGGGCTGTAGACGATGTAGACGGCGGCGGCGACCGGGAAGACGACTCCGAGACCCATCATCATGTTCACGGCCCAATCCGGCCGCGTCTTGGATGGGAACGCCCAGTAGAGCGTGCACATCGCGTATTGGTCCAAGCAAGTGAGCTAGAGGAGGAGCGCGACGAGCATCAAATGAGCCCGTTCGTTCGTGTGTGCATGTTGTTTGAGAATATGCTTGTTAGAAACATATACTCCTGAGTTGCTAGAAGAGGGAATTGCGTTGGAATTCTTCGTCTTTCCGGTGGTTTTTAAGGCATGTGGTGGTGTTGGTGCAATTGATTTAGGAAAAGGTTTGCATGGGTTTGTGATAAAGTGTGAATTTTTTACAAACACCTATGTGGGAAATGCTTTGATGGATATGCATGGCAAGTGTGGAGCTATGGACGAGGCTATGAAGGTTCTTAAGTGGCTGCCTGAGAGGGACTGTGTTTCATGGAACTTTGTGATTGCTGGTTGTGCGGCCAAAGGGATGGTCTTTGAGGTACTCAACCATTTGAAGAGCATGCAATTGTTGGATGGCATTGAGCCAAATCTTGTTTCTTCGTTTTTTTATTTTATTTTATTTTTTGTACAAGTTTGAATACGCGTACAAGATGTACATGGATGTTATAAATTTGATTAACATCATCTTACGTATTCATAACTTAAATGTTTCGTCAATGATTACCATCATCGAATGAAAAAATAGCTTAGCTAATAAAATTTCTTCTCCAACATCAAATATGATTACAAAAACAAAAAAATTTAAAAAACAAAGAAATTCCGAAGTGAAAGAGATATGTTATTATATTTTCACCAACATAGATATCCAAATATCACAATTATATCATATCATTAATGTCATAAAAAGTTTAATAAATATCAAAATTGGAATACATTGTGGTATTCTCACCACTAGCATTCAGGGGTGACCATATCCCCAATTCCATCGCAAAACAAACACAAAAACTGAAAAAGTAACTAGATTCTGTTTCCATTCCAACACCAAACAAACAACAAAAATGACATTCCATTCCATTCCACCACCACCAAACAAACAGCAAAAGTGACATTTCATTCCATTCCATTCCATTCCACTGGAATCACATTCCATTCCAAAAGCATTCCAAAAGCATTCCAACGAAACAAACGCCCCCTTAGCACTAAAAACTGTTTAAGAAGAAGAACGACTGCATTAATACAGTGCCATGTTGCTTAAAACGACAAACATTTTACCTTTTAGATCTCAATATGACATTAAACGACAACAACGATGACGATAGATAGCAGTAATCTTCATTTCACAAATAAAAACAGAAGCCAAAATCTCCAGACATCACCAGGGTACTATGGCCTCATATTTGGCGCAGGGTAAAACGTGGAAGATGGACCTCTCTATGGGAGAGACAACCAAACTCTCTATGGGAGAGATAACCAGATTTCTATAGAGGAAAAAACCAAAAACCCTATTTTTTTATTGATCCAAAAAACTCCCCTCCACAAACCCTAAGGCCTCCTTTTATAGGATTAAGGAAAGACCAACTCAACTAAAACATAGACTCAACTATCAAATCCTAATCCAACTCCTAAAGCTGGAATTAAATCCGGAATTTAAAAGAAAGGAGAAATCCTACTAAAACTAGGAAAGTTGCCAAAAATAGAAACCGATAAAACTGCCTAAAAAATAAAGTTTTCACTAAAATTGAATTTTAAAGCCAAACGAAAAGGAATTTGTCTATTTGACGATCAGTCATGGAGAGATCGAAGATTTGTAAAACACAGTTGTTGTTGCCTTTTCTTTGAGTGTGAGGTAGAATAGAACCTTACTGAGCTTAGCGCTCACTCCTACCTGGACTGTGTTTTGCAGGTGTAGGCGCCAGTTCTTCCGGCGTTTGGCGACGCTTCGATGTCAGGAGGTGCTTGAGGACCATGGGGTTTACTTTTGCAGTTGCCAATTGTACTCTTGTAGTTATATTAAATGTATAATTTTCCTCTTTTAGGATTTTGTTATGTGTATTTGAGACTTGAGGTCAGATCGTACAAATTGATGTTGTAATAGTGAAATTATATTATATCTGAATATAGATTTTATATTGTAGTTGATTAGAAATATTGTGATAGTAGAACCGATGGAGTTATCGATTGACTCCAGGAGTAAATTGTTTAAATTTATTATGGAAATCGTATTCTATGCACAGGGTATAAACTGATAATTTATAGGGTAGACTCACGCCGTCAATCCGGATGTGTTTTTCGGATCGGGGCATGGCACATACACTCCGAAGGAACACATTATTAGACTTGCTCTTACTTATGGCTTAAACTTTTGGGTTGAGTGGTTAGAGTCTTTCATGATTTAGGGGTTAACACCTCTATTTCGCTCAAAAAAAGTTCTTTCATGATATCAGAACAGAGATTTTGTGTTTGAACCATGTTTCACGCATTCCGCTACCGCTCTTTTAATTAAATATTCACGCATGATGGCTCATGATTATTCTTGTCTTATCTCATGACCCCCGAATGTTTATAGACGGACACCCAAGTCTTAGCGAGGTTACAAATGTAAACCACTTCCCCCGCAAAATTGGTGGTAGATTAAATTGATTAACTATATGATAGCAGATAGGGGGATAAGTATAATGACCTTAAATTGAGAAATCTAGGATATCTCAAAGGATTTACGAGAAAAATATATACTGTTTTAATTTTTCTCGGAGGAAAAATATGATAATCAACCTTATAAGGAGCAATAACGGTTACAACCGTTTCCCTTATATTAGTTTGTTTACATGTATATTTTCCTAAGTTAACTTTGTATATTTTTATCATATTCCCTAGGTTAGTTTTAAATATACATTCTTATATAAGGTTGATCCATTAATCAAATTTGGTTTTTATAACCGAATCACCCATTAACTTGATGGTTACCCTGCCAGGTGGTAGGGGGGCCACCTAGTTACATTATAAAAACAGAAAAGGGAGACACCTCGCAAGATATCTGGGTAATCACTAATCAATTAGATTGATGAAAGTCTAGAGTTTTACAATTGGCATTCTCTCGTTGACGAGGCTGACTCTGACGAGATTGGTTGTGACGTGGCCGGCCGCACACCTTCCGGTCTGCAGCTCACAAATAATTATAAAACGTCTATATATAATTAGTCGCTTGTTATTGGACGCAATTTGCACACAAACATCTCCACAGGGATTTCAACATGATATATAAAACAGCCAATTTCCGTTGGTGCTATTATGTGTTTCAGGAACTGCTTGCTAGCTACAGTGTTCTGAAACATCTAATCTCAACATATATATATATATATATATATATATATATGAGGCACACAACTAGCTTTGGGTTTTAGAACTGGTGCCATGTCTGATGTCTCTGGCCTCCTCCTCCTTCTCCTCCAAGAGGAAATGCCAGAATCATCAGGAGGTGCCTCCAAATTAAGTCTCTGGTGTTGGTGGATGGTATCCATCTTTACGTGACTTGTCCGAATTTTTGTTGGGTTTGTGGCTCGATCGTTTTCTAACTTGACTAGCTTGGATTGACGGTTATCTTTTTCGCTAGTTGGAGTGGTCTCTGTTTTTTTTTTTTCTAATATTTGTTTTGATACTAGATATAAAATTTAGAGGTTTTAGGTTAGAATTTTCATTTTGCTATATAATAAGAGTTAAAACTCTATTTTTCCGTTTTGCTTGGGTCTGCAGGTCTCTCTGGTCTTGAGTGAGAGAGAGAGTGATGCAGGACCAAGCCCAGACCTGATCGAGTCCGATCCGGAGCAGCTCCCGAGGCGATCCGGACGCGTTCCGACCCCATCCGTCCGACTCAGATCTCCGTACGACCCCGATCGTCGGATGGGCATAACTTTCGTTCACAACGTCCGATCGGGGCGTGCGACCAGTCAAAACGACCGGCTCGACAAGCCCGTCAAGAATCATCGGAGATCGAAAATCTCTCCATGACCTTGACCTCCGAATCTTCAAATTCCTTTTCTTTTGGCTTAAGATTTAGTTTTAGTGAAAAACTTTCCTTTTTAGGCAGTTTGTTCGGTCTTTTTATTTTTGATAAATTTCCTATTTCTAGTAGGTTTTCTTCTCTTGGAATTCCGGGTTTAGTACTTGGATTAGGTTAATGATGTTTGAGTCCATGTATGAATTGGTTTGGTCTTTCCTTAAACCTATAAAAGGAGGACTTAGGGTCTATAAGGGTCAGTTTTGATGATTAATGAAAGTTAGGGTTTTTGGTTTCTCCCCTTGAGAAATCTGGTTGTCTCTCCCATAAAGAGGTCCACGTTACCCTGCGCCAGAGAGGGAGGGAGGGAGGGAGCGAGATGGGGTTTGGTTTGTCATTTGTGTGATTTTGGTCTGTTTTTGTGAGAATGGTGGAGGGATGGAGATTTATTAGTTAAGAGTCTTATTTGTAGAAGGTTTTTGTGAAACTCCTGTACGTAACAATTGTTTTCTTTTTAGTGATATAGAGATTGGATCTTTGGTTTGTTTGTGGATGTAAGGAATTGCGTTCTTGTGGAAAATTTGCGGTTCTCTTTGATTTAATCCTTTGAATCTTCGAAGCCGTGTTTGGACATCAAAGCTAGCCTTTTTCAAGATTTCCACTAAAGAAAACAAACATGGAATTTTCAAAGTCTTGTTTAATTGGCATATAATTACTTCAAAAAGTCCAAGTCAACAAGTCAATGATTAGGACAATAATCTCGTCTTCTCATTTAAATCCTTGTACCCTATCTTGATGTCCTCACAGGAAGCCACTAAAAAGGGAAATGAAACCCTCTCATCTCTCCATCTACTCTCTGGTGGCACTGTTTGCAACTCTGCTAATTGCCTTCTTTTCTCTACACCTAGTGCTCGCCAATGGAGGTAATTATTAAGCCTTCTTTAACTTGTAATTATATAGTCTTGTTTCAAGTGTTCAGTATTCTAATCATGCATGCATACTTTGTGCTGTTGCATGTAGGTATGGAGCACAGGGCTTTAGGTGATAGACCTGGCTATCCTCTCCTATAAGGAACCCACCTCTCAGTCCTAGAAGTAACCCAAGTTACAGTCGTGTAGCTCCTGCACCTCCTGTAGGTACTCATGGGTGACAAGCCCATAGGTGACAATTAACCAACAAGCAAGCCCTTGATTCAATGGTCCTCCATAAATGGAAGCAGCAAAAGGAGAAGCAGCTAGTGCAGCTGAAATGTTTCTTGTACTTTTTGTTGCTTCTTTCCTCTCTTTGATTAGTCATGCCTGTTACATGAGTTCATGGGCTCAAATGCGCGCACTCCAAAAGCTCTTAATAGCTATATAATGTTCAACCGAAGACTATTTATTATGTATACAAACTATTGTGATTATCTAAATCTATGTTCTACTTACCAAAGCCCGGCCGAAATTTTTATTACAATCTTCTTCTTGCAGGTTTCATTTTTATTTCCATTTGGGTTTGGCCGGCATTAATTGAGCGAAACACAAAATCAGAGTAGAATGTAACCGATCATTTTTGGGTTATTTACTTTTGAGACCTTAAAAACTTTTTAAATTACAAATGTACCCTTACAATCTTTGTATTTACATATGTACCCCTGAAAACTTTGAGAAAATACTAAACATGCCCTTTGGTTACTAGCTGGTGAATATTGATGGAATATTGAGGGAATATTCCTAACGCCGTTAACATTAGTATGTAAAAAGACTGTTTTGCCCTCATCTTCATCAACGTCCACCCCCGAGTCCGGCGAGGGGAGCGGAGGAGATACGACGGTGTTACTCCTCGTCGGACACCTCCCTGAGCTCGCCCCTCCCTCATTTCCCTTTCCGCAAACCAGATACCACCCCGAGTCTGGCAAGGGGAGCGGAGGAGACGACGATGGCGAGCTTGGTGCCCAGGCGGATCTTGAAGATAGGGCCGTAGGTGCGTGGGTTGGGTTCCAAGGAGAGAAGGTTGCCCACGATGGGTAGGCTGGTGGGTCCCCGCGACAGCGGTGGGGTGGGGCAGCTACGGTGAGACGGTGACAACCTCTATCTCCATCCATTGGAACAGAGCATCCTCGTGAAACAGAGCATCTAGTTCTATCTCCATCCATTGTCGATCATGTCCTCCGCCGAGGTAGCGCAGCACTTGGTCTCGTCGCGGCTCGGCTCGCGCTTACACTCGCATACCGTGTCGCCTATGGCCCGCCCCAGTGCGGTATCCGGCCGCACAACGAAGAACAATTGGCTCTCCATGAAGAGCTTCCTCGGCTCCACCACCCACTTGTTCCCCATCACTTTCTTCTTTGTGTCGATTGCGGCGTCGGTGGTGGATGCAGTGGTTTGCGTCGCAGAGGACGCAAGCTCATGGGGGACGACGGAGGCATTCTTGTAGTCGGTGAAGGTGACGCCGCCGGACTTCGAGTAGGAAGTGAAGCTGGTGTTGTCGCCACTGTAGCTCTTGAAGGTGACGTTGGGGTTATTGGCCCCTTCCGCGTAGGAGTTAAACCGGTCGGGCGCGGGTCTAGGCCGGCGAGCGCGGGAGCTGGTAGAGGAAAGGGAAGGGACCAATTAAAGCCTAGATATGTGATCATGGGCATTTAAGTAAAATTGCCTACCCTGGTTAGGATTTAACCGTAGTTAAGTTAGTTCACCTGACGAGAGTTGACGGAAGGGCATGTTTAACATTTTCTCAATGTTTTCAGGGGTACATATGTAAATGCAAAGATTATAAGGGTGCATTTATAATTTAAGAAGTTTTGAATGACTCAAAAGTAAATATCCCAACATTTTTTTAGTTTGGCATAAACATGTGCTCGATCCAATCAATAGTTTTAATCTGCGCGAAATTGATCCATAGTGAATAGAGTATTTTATTAGGAGAATTGGTCCACCAAATCCCCCAAAGAATGTTATATTGGGTTTGGATACTCTCCTTCCCATCAAATTCATGTGTTTCACTTTCCATAGCGGTGGTAGCGTAGCAATTAAGATTTATAACTTCGTGTGTGAGATCTTGTGTTCAAATTATTTATTTGAGAAGCTGGTAGTTTTATATGTATTGTACCCATCCCAAGCTAATTAAGGAAAAATCGTGCTTAATTAAGGAAAGTAAAAATCCCGATTTTTCAAAGATCTCTTCGACCTCCTCTACAACCACAGAGAGTGGGAATTCTCTCCCACAATTCCTGATTAACGTTTGACGAGTGTCAACATAAAAATACAAAAGTTTTATGATATTTTCCACCAAAGAAAAAGAAAACAGCGTGGAAACTGAAGCCAATGCAATCTTTTAGATCTCTTAATTTACACGGAATGTGGGCGTAATCAAAAGTGATGATGCTCAATATGAAATTAAACGACAACAACGATGACGGTAGCAGTAATCTTCATTTCACAAATAAAAACAGAGAAGACCAAAATCTCCGGACATCACCAAATATGTACCATATATGGCTCATTTCACCACTGATCAGGGATGAAGCCATCTGAAATTACGTTTGAAGTTCTCACCAAATATATAGTACTACAACACACGTACGTGCACGTACACCCACAAAGGTGAGAGCTAGAGAGATGAGTCAAATTAACCTTGCAGAATCATAGAGCTGGTACCGAAATAGCACAGATTGAGATGACATTGCTTATTTTAGTAGTGATATGGATGAGATTGGATTTTTGGTTTGTTTGTGGATGTAAGGAATCGCCTAGCTTCTTGTGGAAAATATGAGGTTCTCTTTGATTTAATCCTTTGAATCTTCGAAGCCGCGCGTGTTCGGACATCAAAGATAGCCTTTTTCAAGATTTCCACTAAAGAAAACAAACATGGAATTTTCAAGACGCCATAGTAATCAACACGTACGCTTTTTCAAAGTCTAGTTTAATTGGCATATTACTTCAAGAAGTCCAAGTCAACAAGTCAATGATTAGGACTATCTCATCTTCTCCTTGATTTAAATCAACGTCTCCAATCTTTATGTCCGTCCTCACGCAAATTTCCAAATTCTGATTGGTTTAAAGTACTTAAAACAATTTAGTGGTTTAGGCGAATCCCAACAGTAGGGAAGAAGATTCAACCATATATGACATCCTCCTTTTAAATTCTCATACACAACACTATATAAATCAGTGAGATATGCTTCAGATCGATCCACCAAACAAAAGGAAATGAAACACTACTATTTAGCACAATTAGCAGTGTTTGCAATTCTGCTTGCCTTCTTCTTCTCTTCTGCACAGTTAGTGCTTGCCAATGGAGGAGGTAACTAACTAGCTAGCTAGCTAGTATTCTTTAGCTTCTCGAGTAGCCTTAATTAGTTGTTTCATACATACTCTAATGCGTTCATGAGTACGTACTCTAATGATGCATGCTTCTGTTGCTATATAGATATGAAGCACAGAGCTCTGGGTAGTAGGCAGCCTTACCCCATATCTCCTCCTACTCCTACTACAAATAGGCCACATGGTCAGAATCGTCATAGCCAATGCCCACCTCCGGGGTGTTCGGAGGATCCATAGTCTTTCTTTTGTGGTGCACCTCCTCCTCCAGGGTACTACTTGATCTCAAGCCCACCTCCTCCAGAGATGGACTGGAGCATCAAAATCATTACCGGTTCTAAGGAATATATAGACTTTTAGCTAGCTACTACTGTGTTATTTTATATGAAAGAAGAAGAATGTACTACTGCAGCTGAATCATGTACTATATTGTTGGGTTTGTGGTTTACAGTTTCGTTATGTGACTTGGATTAATGGCAGTAATTAACTTTCTAGTATTGGGAGTGAATTTTGTTTTCTAATATTTGTTCGAGTCATGATGCCATTCCATGCATGCACATTAATCTACGTACGTGGGCGTGCACTACCAAAGTACCCATGCATGCGGGTGCTAAAATGTTCGTAGAAATCAAATCCTAATTTGGTCATCCAGCGACTCCGGCGATGTAACTCACGCTAATCAAAATTTAGAGATTTTAATTTTAAACATGGTCATGTCACTCAGTAATTAGGAGATATAAAGGCCCTGTTTGGCACGGGGTATTCCTCTCTTATTCTCATACTTATCCCCGAACATTTTTTTCTATTCAAAGTAATCACTACACATTTATTCTCATTTCACCTACCACTGTCACCCTATTTTTTCTTATTTCAAGTAATTATTATTATTTTATTCTCACTTTTCCTAATCTTAAAATTCCTTATTCTCACTTTTCCTAATCCCATACCAAATGAAACCAAAAGGTCTTTATGTGGCGGCCCCAATTTCTGCTGCCAAGTCAAGTGTGCACTCATGGTGTGCTTTTTTATCATTTCTCTATTTGACCTGAAATTGGATAGAAAGTTTACAGGTTTTTAAATTGGATTGGATTTCCTATACGGTAAAGAAATCAAACACTCTATTTTGTAGTTTTTGCTTGGGGGCTCTTATAGCACTTTTTTCTTTTTCCTTTTTCTTGTTTTTTTAAGAGTTGACTTCCTCGCATCTCCTTCTATTGGGTCTATCATCCATGATCTAGCACAGTCCAGATTCAAAGCAACATGTTTGTTAATCAGGTAATTAAAAGCTGTTGGAAAATAAACCCAATATTGATTAGAACTTTGTTTAGGATTTTGAATTTAGTTAGAGTTTGCTTAGAAGTTTGTAATTGGATGTAGATTAGAATTCTAAATTAGCGTCTTAGTTTTGTTTAAAACCCATCTATATATATGGGCAGTATGAGTCCTGCACCTTGACGTGACCAAATCATCCGTCGCTAAAGTGGTTAAATCGTGTCAAAATACAATAAATTGAATCCTACTAGCTATATTAAGTAGTTAATGGGAGTACGGTCGATTTCTCGGAAAATTAGATGGTCGAATTGATATACAAGATATAAATTCAATAATAGTGATGTTAAATTGGGTTTCGAGTATTTTTAACTAAAGTAATCTAACAACTAGTAAGCGAGAATTTATCAAGAAAGAGAGACTTAAGGAATTCCACGTCCGAATTAGGATTGAAATATCTTCTCTAGAAATCAATATGAACAACATCTATTAAGATAATTAACATCAAAGATCGATGAGCGTAGGATTAATTAATAAAAGTCTTTGTAAAAGTTTTTTGTGAAACTTCTGTACGTAACAATTGTTTACCTTTTGATATGGTGATCGATTGGATCTTTGGTTTGTTTGTGGATGTAAGGAATTGCCTAGCTTCTTGTGGAAAATTTGAGGTTCTCTTTGATTTAATCGTTTAAATCTTCGAAGCCGTGTTCGGACATCAAAGCTAGCCTTTTTCAAGATTTCCACTAAAGAAAACAAACATGGAATTTCCAAGGCGCCATAGTAATCAACAAGCTTTTTCAAAGTCTAGTTTAATTGGCATATTACTTCAAAAAGTCCAAGTCAACAAGTCAATGATTTGGACAATAATCTCATCTTCTCCTTTAAATCCTTGTACCCTATCTTGACGTCCTCACAGGAAGCCACTAAAAAGGGAAATGAAACCCTCTCATCTCTCCATCTACTCTCTGGCACTGTTTGCAACTCTGCTAATCGCCTTCTTTTCTCTACACCTAGTGCTTGCCAATGGAGGTGAGCCTTCTTTATCTTCTAATTATATAGTCTTGCTTCAAGTGTTGATCAGTATTCTAATGATGTGTGCATGCATGCATACTTTGTGGTGTTGTTAGGTATGGAGCACAGGGCTTTGGGTGATAGAGATGGCTCTGCAGCCTCTGCTGCTCCTGCTCCTATAAGGAAGCACAGGGCTTTGGGTGACAGAGGTGGCGACAATAAGCCTCCTACTCCTTTAGGAGCCGCAAGTCACATTCCCATAGGTCATGGGTGACAACTGACAAGCCCATAGGCGACAACCAACAAGCTCTTGAGTCCATCCATGGTCCTCCATCTATGGAAGCAGCAAAAGGAGAAGTGCAGCTGAAACTAATGTTTCTTGTATTTTGGTTCTTCTTTTTTTTTTTTGGATTAACCAAGCCTATCACATGAGTTCATGTGCACGAATGCACTACATAAGTACCCAATAGCTATATAGTGTTCAACCGAAGACTATTAATAGGTATTGGTTACTCTCTCCCTTATCCAATTACTGTCACTTATGTGTTTCACTTTGGGCATGTTTGCTTCATGTGAAGTGGCCGGAAGTCACTTTTTTGAAGTGACTTCCGGCCACTTCAGGTGTTTGGTTGCTCGGAAGTGGGGCTGAAGTGACTTCAGCCCCACTTCCAAGTCACTGTAGTCAAAGCTGTCACTTCCTATTTCGACTTCCGGTCTTTTTGGCCTGAAATCATTTGAAGTGACATTTGAAGTAGCATTTGAAGTGGGAAATAATATTAATAATATTATATTGTAATAAAATATTAATATAAGTAGGTCTCACATATCACCTCGTGATTGATCCAAGTCATCCAAAATAATATTATTTCTAATAATTTAATTTTAAAGTTATTAAATTATTAATATTTTAAGATTAAAATATTGTTTTAATGTTTTAATTTTAATATTTTAAGTGGCAAATAATGTTAATAATATCATTAATATTATACTATAATAAAATATTAATATAAATAGGTCTCACATATCACGTATCACCTCGTGATTGATCCACGTCATCCAAAATAATATTATTTCTAATAATTTAATTTAAAAGTTATTAAATTATTAATATTTTAATATTAAAATATTATTTTAATGTTTTATTTTTAATATTTTAAGTGGCAAATAATGTTAATAATATCATACTGTAATAAAATATTAGTATAAATGGATTCAATAATGTCACGTGGCACCTTGTGATTGGTCCACGTCATCTAAAATAGTATTATTTTTTAATATAGGGAAATTATTAAAATATTAAATAGTTGGGGGTGATCATATCCCACTTCAAACATCAACCAAACACCAAAATTCAGAAACCCCCCAGAAGTCACTTCACTTTATTTCACTCCTCAGAAGTCACTTCACTTCAGCTCATTTCTCAGCAACCTCTCAGCAACCAAACATGCCCTTTGAATAATACTTTACACTGAAAACTTTAATATCTTGGACGCCGCCGTATGACTTTATAAATATGCTATAGCATACGCCACTCTTTCCTATTATTGACAAGACATCGTATAGCATAACTCTCGTTTTATGCGAACTAATCTTATATCGTACTAAACATTATATATATAATATTAAAAGCTATCTTTAAACTATCCATTATATAGCTTATAAAATATATAAGTTACATATCCCTATCCTATACAACAAACCAAGCGGGCAATACTATTTTTTTTTAAGGGTCCGTTTGGATTAAGAATATGATAAGTTTGTATAGTCGATAAAGTAAAAATTATGCAAACATTAAAGGTAGTTACGTAAGATTATGAATAAAGTATTTGGATCCATAAACGGGTTTATGCATACTTATCCTCAACCCAAACGGGCCTAAAACTCAGTATATCATGATATCTCTTCCATTAGAAGTGTGAAAAAACTATTTTCACCCACCACATATCAGGTCCGGATTGGATAGAAATGGGGGCTATGCATCATCTAACGTAAGGGTTGTTAATGTGAAGTCCAAGTCAATGCATAGGAGATCCTAGCTAAGGATGGCAATTTGCCCCGCCCTGACGGGTTCCCGCCCCACCCCGTCCCTAATGGGGCGGGTTCGAGGGACCCTAAACAGATTCGGAATCGGGTTTGAAGGATGTGCGTAAAACCCCGATCGAAGTTGGGGCGAGGTTGGGGAAGGACACCTCCATCCCGCCCCACCCAGATCGGATATTTATAATAATTAATATAGTGATATATTACCTTATTATAATTTGTTTTCCTAAAAATTATTAACCTAATCAGCCACCTAATTCATTTAATGCATATTTATAACCTAAATTCATAATCTACATCTATCATCTCATTTCTAGATGATTCTCTTTATACCCTAAAAACTAGGGATGGTAATGGGGTGGGGGCGGGGTTTAGGTGTGTGGGTCGGGGTGCAGTAACTATATGGTCGGACGAGGTCAGGGTGCTAGGTTAGGTTGCGGGGTCGGGTCAGGAGAAGGGAGACCCCGCCCCACCCCGCCGCGTTGCCATCAGCTATGGGGGCAGCCGCCTCTTAAATGTACATCATGCACTGTAGCCAGCCCTCTCTTCTCTCCATGGCACTGTTTGCAACTCTGTTTGCCTCGTTCTTCTCTTTACATCTAGTTCTTGCCAAAGGAGGAGGTAACGATCTAGTATTCTTCAGCTTCTCCAGTAGCCTTAATTGTTTCATTTGTACCCGGTACTCTAATTTGCTACATACTACTGTTGCTATACATACATAGATATGAAGCACAAGCACATGAGGGTTTTGGGTCTTGGACATGGCGAGCCCCCTCCTTCTCCTGCAGCTGGGGAATCTCCTTCCAATTTTAGAGCAGGTGGACATAGCTAGGTGTAGATCAGGATCCATCTTCATGTGTGCCTGCTGCTCCTCGGAAGGCATTAATCAGCTCATGCCCACCTCCTCCAGAACAACAGCAGCACCATCTGTAAGGACACCGGTCGACGACATAGATTCATGAAAAAATTTTGAGTGGTTTGAAGAATATGGCTTTCTCTCATTACTATATACCAACGGCTCATATCTGTTTGAGATCTTTTCAACACGTAATAATCAATAAAGATGTTGGATGATATTCAAAAGATCTAAACCATTGGATTGGATGAGATTCAAATTTATATGGATCGTTGATAGGATGGTACAAGGAAAGCATTGGTATGAAACAAACTAAATTTTAGCGGTGTTTGTAACTTTGCTTGCCTTTTCGATCAAATCCGAGCATTTCCGCCCAGATAAAAATATGCTCTACAAGTTCCAATATTTTCCAATTCACAAATACATCATCCCTTATCGTGTTGTCAAGTTATTAATTTACATAAAGAAATTAGAGGGGGGAAAAAAAAAATGAAGTTGATGTAGGTCCACCAGGAAAGGTGGGCACATTGAGACTAGAATTGTCCAACCGCCGGCTCCCCTCCTCAACAAGGCCAGACCCGCGACATGCTTGGATGGGTTTCGAGCCTTTTCGGCCCATTCGGAAGGTTCGAGCCAATACAGCCCATTGTAACCTGTCGCGAAGTATAGTGGAGGCGGCTATATTAAAATCCCAAGGGCCCACAGCACCAAATTCTCCCAAAATGACCCAATACCACGGCCTGCGATGTGGACGGGAAGCTGCAAATATATTACTCTTTTAAAACAGAAGGGCTCAAGGATAGGCCTTGGGGCTCAAACTCTGCACTTGCGGACCTTATCTGGCCAGCCTGATGACCTATGATATCAGGCCTGTGTTTGAACCGACCTTTGATGGAATAGCTTGGGCTCGAGCTCGGTTAAGGTTGCCTCGAATTCGATTAAGCTTGAGCTCGAACCCATAAATAAGGCTTGAAATTTTTATCGAGTTTCAACTCGATCACTCTTGAGCTCGGCGAAAGCTCACAGACCGAGCTCGAGTAATATTTCATATATAATATAATTTATCTATTATAGATAAGACACGGTACATTCTATCATATGTTTGGGGTTATTTTTTTGTGTTTATAACTTGGGTTATTTAACAGTGAAGAGAGGAATGTGGGGGTTAGTGGGGTGGGGGGTTACTGAGAAGTGAACTGAAGTGAAGTGACTTCTGGGGAGTGGAGTGAAGTGACTTCTAGGGGTTTCTGAGTTCTTGTGTTTGGTTGGTGTTTGAAGTGGGATATGGTCACCCCCAACTATTTAATATTTTAATAATTTTTTTATATTAAAATATTAAAAATAATACTATTTTAGATAACGTGGACCAATCACGAGGTGCCACGTGACATGTGGGATCCATTTATATTAATATTTTATTACAGTATGATATTATTAACATTATTTGCCTTTAAAAACATTAAAATTAAAACATTAAAACAATATTTTAATCTTAAAAATATTAATAATTTAATAACTTATATTAATATTTTATTACAGTATAATATTATTAATACTATTTTAGATGACGTGGACCAATCACGAGGTGCCACGTGACATATGAATCCATTTATATTAATATTTTATTACAGTATGATATTATTAACATTATTTACCATTTAAAATATTAAAATTAAAACATTAAAATAATATTTTAATCTTAAAATATTAATAATTTAATAACTTATATTAATATTATTAATATTATTTTAAATGACGTGGACCAATCACGAGGTGACATGTGATATGTGAGACCTACTTATATTAATATTTTATTACAGTATAATATTATTAATATTATTTCCCACTTGCCATTTCAAATGCCACTCAAATGACTTCAAGCCAAAAAGATCCGAAGTCGAAATGAAAAGTGACAGCTTTGGCTACAATGATTTGGAAGTGGGGCTGAAGTGACTTCAGCCCCACTTCCGAGCAAGCAAACACCTGAAGTGGCTCGGAAGTCACTTCAAAAAAGTGACTTCCGACCACTTCATGTGAACCAAACATGCCCAATACGGGCATAGCTAGCTCAAGCACGACTTAGTTGAGTTATTTAATATACACCACATTTCAAGTATTTAGTATTTACACGGCGACTTCAGTTACAAGGCCCACCCAATAGGATCTAACGTAGGCAATTATGACTTTTGACTTACCGCGAGGATTACTAAGAGAGAAATAGAGATTGAAGCAACGATCTCACAAATTTGTTGCTTTGCAGGGGATCACTATCTCAGGCATTACAACATAAACGTAGGAGGCAGGCTTGGAATGAGCAGAGGATGGGGAGAGAGAGGTGATCTCTGGCGACTTCATCCAACGCCGTGGGAGAATGTTGGGCTCATCCCATTCCGGTCCTCCACCGGGGTCCCCCTCCGAGTTCTCTGAGCCCGTTGGGCGTTCCTATGCCGATGCAGTGGGTCCTTTCAAGTTTGTTTCAGCGATGCCGCTGCCGGAAAGATACTGCCCTGAGGCTTCTGGTTCTGAGGATGTCGTCGAGTTAAGTGACGAGCTTATGGAAAGGTGCTGTAAGAAATGGGAATTCTCCCTTTTCGGTCGGTTTTCTGGTGGGAGAGTTTCTTTGGAAGCTCTAAGGGTGAGAGTTCCTAAGATGTGGGGCATTGACCGGAAGGTGCAGGTGGTCGATATGGCAAGCGGGGTGTTTGTGTTCCGATTCTCTCGCGAGGAGGACCGGAGGTTCGTTTTGGATCGCCGCCCCTGGTATGTAAATGGGCTACCATTGTCTCTTATCCCATGGAGGGAGAACTTTTGTCCCTCGGCTGAAGATTTCTACAAGGCTGAAATCTGGGTCCGATTATTTGGCCTAGCGATTGAGTGCATGGATGCAGTGGCGGTGCCTACTATTGTCTCTAAGATAGGGAAACCACTAAAAGTAGATTTGAACACCATGGATGTTACCCGGGGGCGGTTTGCCCGGGCTTGTGTTGAAGTCGACCTCAATGAACCAGTCCGGTTTGGAACGACGATCAACAGTAGGGCTGGTCTGAGAAAGGTCAGGTTTGATTATGAAGGGGTCGCTACCTGTGAGCACTGTGTGTGCTTCGGTCATTGGACAGAAACCTGTCGGAAGAGGTCGGAGATGGAGGAGGGCGTCGGGGACTCTCCGGTGGTAACCGAGAAGAATGGTGTGGGGGCGTCTGGGCCGGTCAAGGAACCAGAGGTGGAGGTGTCTAAGAAGGAAGATGAACGCAGGGAAGTACCTGGTAGTCTGGCGGAGGTACCAGGTTCATCGGCGGCGGAGGGCGACGATTGGCAAGAGGTCCGTGGGCGGCGGCGCGGGGCCCCAGGCCACCTACCATACATTGGTAATCGTGCGCCCCTGACGCCGACGGCGAAGAGCTCCGATATGAGGACTCTCTCTTCGTCGGACCGCGTCGACGGCGAGACCAACAGAGGAAGAAGGCACGAGTCCCGAGGTCATCATTCCGATCTGGGGTTGCGTGCACCTGCTGGCAGGAGGAGGCGTCCTTCCTCCACTCCGCGTGGTGCCCGTGGTTGGAGAGAAGCGATGTATACTGACAGAGGAAGAAGCCGTCAGAGGAAAAAGGTGGGGCGGTGGCAGGCGCAGGGAGAGGAGAAGATGAATACGGGGGTTGGCTCAGCTGCAGGAGGGCAGAGGAAAAAGGTTGAAGGTGACATGGCTCACATGAGACATCCAGAAGCTTCTTCACAGCCTTTTGGGTTAGATGATTTTAATCTCACACGTGGCTTGGTAGAAGATGTTGGGCCCGCTGGTGTTGTTGCACATGGGCTCCCATGTATTCCTGCTGCTTTGCATTTGAGTGGGTTGTCTGCTGGGCCCTCATCGCATGGGATGCCAACAAGCCCACTATTGCCAACACCCCATTCAAATCGTAAAAGCCCGGGTTCTAATAAAGCAGGAGTTCACGCTAAACTATTGGACTCTGAGCTGCAGGAAGAACACGATGAGTTGGTCACTCGAATGCATGAAGTCCTGGAGAAGGAAGTGCCGACTTTGGAAGAATTAAAATGCATGGAGATACTGTCTGATGGTGACGAAGATCTCCAGTGCGTTGATGTTGAGGTGGATTGGGATGTTGGTTTGGAGGAGGGAGAAGTCTCGCTGGAACACTCGCCTTTGCGGAAGCGTCCTCATATCACTCTGCCAGCCGAGCAGCTGGCCATGACACAGGTATTGCCATGAAGGTTTTCTATTGGAATTGCAGGGGGGCAGGTCCTGCGAGAGTTGTAAGATCTTGCCGATGGGTTGCGGAAGAGCATGGCCCTTCCATTATTTTCTTGATCGATGTTTTGGTAAGGGTGAACAAATTAACTTGGGTTCAACGTAGGCTTGGCAGGGGATGGAGTTCCTATCTCATTCCGGCGGTGGGTAGACATGGCGGTATTTTCGCTGCTTGGAAAACTAATTTGGGGATCCTAAATGGTGTGAAGTTGCGGCCTTCTGAACTTGACAGTTCAATGAAGGAGGTTTGGTTTGAGGCCCTTAGATTTGACTCTGTTTTGTTCCATTATCTGCCTCGATCTTGTAATGCTCCAGCTGATGGAGTTGCCCAGTACTGTCGTCGTACTAGGGCGTCTTTTGTTTGGTCCTATGAGGACGACCGGGGCTTGTTTGAGAGTATGTTGTAAGCATCTGTTACCTAGCCTTCGGGCTCAACTCATCAAAAAAAAAAAAAAAAAGTATTTAGTATTTACACAACAGGGAAGCAAACCATCAACTATAGTTTTGAAGACTTTGTCTCTTCTCTCCCGTCCTTCAACGCATGAGGATGTTAGATGGATAAAGTCAGTTGCCGGATTTGCTTTTATGATCAATTTGAAAACCTAGGAATGATATTGTGTTTAACAACTGTCGTGTGGATTTTGGGGTGTTGTTTCTGCTTGTTTGCATATTGGTCTTTGAGTTCTGATGTAAGTGTTACTTTAGGATCCTTCGTCCGTGCAGCCTATAATGAAAAATTCTGTGTGGCACAAGTTGATGGTTCATTTGTTTCTAATGGAGGCGTGGCTGGTGTTGGTGTGATCGTGAAGTTGGGAGAACATATATGTGCAATTTCAGAGACGGTAAAGACGTTGTCTAGCGACGTGGCTGAGACGATTGCAATTAGGCGAGCTTTGGAGGTGGCTAGTGACTCAGATTTTGGTGGAATCATATTCTGATTTTGTAGTTAGATGTATCAATGGTTGGCTGTGTTGGTCGGTGACGTTATTGGATCTCTTTAGGGATCTGAAGCGTTTAGTTTGGTTTTTGTTCAGAGTCGTTTAGCGTCCCCTCTCGTGGCCTCCTTGGGCTCAACTAAGTAGAAAAATAAATAAGCAAACCTAGGAATTGCGAGGCGGGTTATTCATGGTTGTTGAGGGTGGGTCACCCGCTTTCCCAGTTTCTGGTCAGTTTCCACGTGCCCAAGTCAACAAGTCAATGCTTAGGAGATGAGATCCAAGCTAAGAGGGCAAAACCCACCTTCTTTTTCTTCTTCTTCTTAAAACCTTATCCAATGTGGCCATATGCTAGTTCAGCTCCACCTAAAGGAGATGAAGCCCTCTCTTCTCTCCACTCACTCTTTAGCACTGTTTGCAACCCTCTTTGCCTTGCTCTCTTTGCATCTAGTGCTTGCCAATGAAGGAGGTAACTTTCTATCTAGGATTCTTAATTAGCTTCCATGCAGTAGCCCAAATTGTTTCATGTCATGATGTAAGAAAAACTCACAAAACAGAGAAATACGTAGGTGGGAGGAGCAAGATGAAGCGGAAAGATAATGAAGAGGAATTCTCTTTTGTATTCTCATTCCTTCTATCAATATATAACTATACAATTGTCTTTACTAGTAAAGAATTTACAAAAAAGGAATGATCTAATCAATTCTATATCAATGACGAAGCTGATTCTAGCAGGCTGTACAAAACTCATAACAGAAAAATCAGCTATCAATTCATATCAATTCCAGAAGATCCTATTTCCTTATGATCTCAACTTCCTTCTATAGATTCTGACACTGCTGACTAGACATATCTTTCCTTCTCAACAAGAAATCTTGCTGGCAATTATCTTTTTCTGCTTCATATTTCAACAGCCCCCCGCAAGATGGATAGTAGATATTTTCTACTCCCATCTTGGATAAATGAGAGAAGAAATTAACAGAACATAAGGGCTTGGTTAATATATCAGCGACTTGAGAAGCACTACTCACATGCTCAGTCACAATACTCCCATCTTGAACCTTATCACGGATCAAATGGCAGTCAAGTTCTATGTGCTTAGTCCTCTCATGAAAGACTGGGTTTGCTGCAATGTGTAATGCAGCTTTATTATCACAAAACAACTTAGCTGCTTGAGGATGCTCGATTTGTAAATCACGAAGTAGATACCGTAGCCAACTCAACTCACAGCACACACTAGCCATGGCCCTATACTCGGCCTCACCTGAGGATTTTGAAATTGTGTTCTGCTTCTTCGATTTCCAAGAAACCAAAGAAGAGCCAAGAAAAACACAGTACCCTGTCACAGACCTTCTTGTATCTGGACATGCCCCCCAGTCTGAATCACTGTAAGCTCTGAGGCTTATGATAGATGCCGAGGGATAAAACAATCCCTGCCCCGGTGCTCCTTTAATGTATCTTAATACTTTGTGAGCAGCATTCAAATGTGGCAGCTTTGGAGTTTGCATGAATTGGCTTAACAATTGGACGGCATATGAAATGTCGGGTCTGGTTATGGTCAAATAGAGCAGCCTTCCAATAAGTCTCCTATAAATTGAAGGATCAGGGATAAGCTCTCCTTCATCCTTTGAAAGCTTGAAATTCTGATCGAGAGGTATTTTCGTTGGTTTTGACCCAATTGTGCCAGAATCTGCCAATATGTCCAGCGCATATTTTCTTTGACAGATATAAATCCCTTTCTCTGATCTTGCTACCTCGATACCAAGAAAATACTTCAACACCCCCAGGTCTTTGATTTTGAATCTGTCATTAAGAGAATCTTTGAGTGAAGTGATGATGTTCATGTTATTGCCAACCACTATGAGGTCATCCACATAAACCAAAACTGCAGTAAAGGAATCGTTGGTAACTCTTGTGAATAAACTATAGTCTGCCTTGGATTGTTGGAACCCTTGTTGAATAATAAAATCAGATAGCTTGGAATTCCATTGTCGTGAAGCTTGTTTTAATCCATACAAACTTTTCTTAAGCTTGCAAACCTTTGACTGACACCCCTTTGAATACCCTTGTGGCATCTCCATGTATACTTCCTCCTCTAAATCACCATGTAAAAAAGCATTATTCACATCAAATTGTTGTAAAAACCAACCTTTAGCCGCTGCTACAGCTAGTAAGGTACGAACAGTCACCATTTTTGCAACAGGGGAGAAAGTTTGATGATAATCTAGCCCCTCTTGCTGCGTATATCCCTTCGCTACTAGTCTCGCTTTGTACCTCTCGATGCTTCCATCGGCATTGAACTTGATTTTGTAAACCCACTTACAGCCTATAGCCACTTTTCCTGGAGGCAAGTTAGTAACAGCCCAAGTATCATTCAATTCTAAGGCTTCAATTTCAGCTTTCATGGCTTCTCGCCACTCAACACATTTTTGAGCTTGTTGGTATGAACTAGGTTCGGTTTGTGTTGAAATAGAGGTGACAAAAGATTTATGATTGTTTGACAGTCTATGATATGACAATGTAGCACACAAAGGGGAAGGATTACCTGACTTTGTAGGAACCTTTGCCTTGTTCAACTCCTGTGAATGAGGAGGTGAGGAGGCTTGCTGACAGATGAAGTCTTGTAGATGTGAGGGTGTCTTTTTGTTTCTGGTGGATCTTCTAGGAAGATGAGAGATGGTTGTGATATCAAGGGAAGGCTCTGGAGGTGACTCTACCTCCTCTTCAGATTCAAAGCTTTGGAGAGAGTGGTTGGATTCTTCTGTAGTTTGAATCTTGGATTGGAGGTTTTGACCGTGTGGGTAGTCTATCTCAATATTGATAGGTTGAGTGAAGGACAATTGGAGAGGGTCTGATGTGGTATGACTTATATCAAAATTGGTGTCCTTGTGAGGAAATATGCTCTCATGGAAAATGACATTCCTAGAAATAAATTGCTTCTTGGTTTCTATGTCTAACAATTTATAACCCTTAATCCCAAAAGGGTATCCTAGAAATATGCATTTCCTAGCCCTTGGATCAAACTTGTGTCTGTTATGAGTAAGGGTGGAAGCATAAGCTAGGCATCCAAACACTCTAAGGTGTGAATAATCTGGTTTGGTTCTGAAAAGGAGTTCAAAAGGTGTCTTGTTTTGAAGAAGAGGTGAAGGTGTTCTGTTTATAAGGTATACAGCTGTAAGAACACAGTCAGTCCAATACTTCATTGGGATTCCACTTTGAAATTTCAGGGCTCGAGCCACATTTAAGATATGCTAATGCTTTCTTTCTACAATAGCATTTTGTTGGGGTGTCTCCACACAGGATTTTTGGTGAATGATGCCCTTTTCAAGATAAAAATCCTTCATATCAAACTCACCCCCATTATCACTCCTTACAACTTTGATTTTGGATTCAAATTGAGTCTCAATCATGAAACAAAAATTTTGCAAAGCATTACGAGCATCTGATTTGAGCCTTAATAGATAAACCCAAGTACAACGACTAAAATCGTCAACAATGGTGAGAAAATATCTTGATCCATCATGAGCAATTTCATTACAAGGACCCCATAAGTCACAATGAATCAAATCAATAATGTTTTGAGTTTTGTGTTGGCTAACAGGAAAGGGTAGCTTATGAAGTTTAGCTAAAGGACAGATAGAACAAGGCTCCTTTGTACTAGTAGCCTTTTGTACAGAATCAAGCTCCATCAAATCTATTCTAGAATCTGAAGGATGGCCTAACCTATAATGCCAGAGATTGAAAACATCTGAACTACTAGCAACGGAAGCTGAAATGTTTATTTTATTGCCAAGGGAAGATAAGACTTCATTCAGGGCTGTAGGTGAGACATTCTTTTGGAGAAGATGATATAGACCTTGCCTCACCTCACCCATTCTAGTCGTCTTCCAAGTTGAAAGGTCCTGTATAAAACATGAATGAGGGAAGAAAATGAGGCAACATTTAGAAGTTTGTGCTAATTTTCTAGCAGATATTAGGTTGAAAGAAAAGGATGGAACACACAAAACGTCTTCCAAGATCAAAGAATCTGCTACTTTGACGGTTCCAATATGAGTAGCAGTAGCAACATTTCCATTTGGAAGTGCCACCGAGTGAGAAATTTCTGCCTTGATGCTTGTGAACAATGCAGCTGAACAAATCATATGATCTGTTGCTCTAGTGTCCACAATCCAAGGAACATCAGAAACAATATTGAATTTGGTATTATAAACAGAAAGACATAAAGAAATACCAGAGATTTTGGGCATTTCAGCCTGATTTGACGAGGATGGAGTGATGGTTTCGAGTTGATTAACCGAAGAAGCATGAGCATGAGTGTGTTGAGGTTTGAGAAAGGCCATTAGCTGAGCATATTGCCCTTGAGTCAAAGACACTTGGTTATTGTTACTTACCTGCTCCTGTCCAGGTGACAAAAGAGTAGTGACCTGATTGGCAAAGCTTCCACTCTCTCTATTCTTGCTATGAAGCTTGTGACCTGGAGGGTATCCATATATTTTGAAACATTTTTCTACTGTATGCCCAGGCATTTGACAATGTGTACATGTTGGCTTATTGGGATTTGCCTTGAAACATCTTTCAATGGAGTGTCCTGACATCTTGCAGAATGTGCAGTAATATTTTTTCTGTGAAGATCCATTTTGCCTCCCCATATCTTTTCCTTGTGTTGCAAGTGCCATGGTCTCGACTGTAGGAGCCTCAATAGAAATTTGCCTTCTCTTCTCTTCTTGTTGGATGATTGAATATACTTCATTGAAGTTTGGAAAAAGGCTTAATCAATAAAATCTGGGCCTTAATATCCTTATATGAATCATGAAGACCCATCAGAAACTTCATCACCCAGTCTCTTTCTTGATTACTCACAGCAATTTTCAACCCTCCACAAGTGCAGTTAGGAATGGACTCATAATTCATTAATTCATCCAGCAGAGTTTTCATCTGTGAAAAATACATACTCACAGTGTCTTGGTTTTGTACCAAAGTAGCAATTGCCTGCTTCACTTCATAAACCCGTGGTGCATTTTGCTGTCCAAAACGCTGCTCAAGCTCCAGCCACAATTCATGAGCCGTCTCAGCATAAAGGGTGCTTGGTTTTATATCTGCCGACATCGTATTCTGCAGCCAAGTGATGACAATGTCATTGCAGCGAAGCCATGGTTCTGTTAATGGACTATCTGCATTAGGTTCACAAATAGTCCCATCAACAAAACCAAGCTTATTTTTGATTCGAAGGGCCCTTCTCATTGATCTTGCCCAAGAGTAATAGTTGCTGAAATCCAGCATTTGTGTGACCAAGAGAGCTCCAGAGCTATCATTACTCCCAATAAAATATGGGCTGTTTGGTAGGAATGGGTCAATGGTGTTTGTGGACTGGTTTTGATCTAAATTTGTGTTTGAGAATTGGCTTTGAGTGGTGTTGGAAGAAGCATTCTGAGACATCCCTGCTTCTGATACCATGTAAGAAAAACTCACAAAACAGAGAAATACGTAGGTGGGAGGAGCAAGATGAAGCAGAAAGATAATGAAGAGGAATTCTCTTTTGTATTCTCATTCCTTTTATCAATATATAACTATACAATTGTCTTTACTAGTAAAGAATTTACAAAAAAGGAATGATCTAATCAATTCTATATCAATGACGAAGCTGATTCTAACAAGCTGTACAAAACTCATAACAGAGAAATCAGCTATCAATTCATATCAATTCCAGAAGATCCTATTTCCTTATGATCTCAACTTCCTTCTATAGATTCTGACACTGCTGACTAGACATATCTTTCCTTCTCAACTAGAAATCTTGCTGGCAATTATCTTTTTCTGCTTCATATTTCAACACATGATCAGTACTCTATAATTTGATGCATATATATACTTCTGTTGCTATATATATATATGTAGATATGAAGCACAGGGCTTTGTTGGGTCTTAGAAATGGCATCTCCCCTCCTGCTCCTAGGCCAGGGCCAAATCGTGCCTATTTTAAACCAGTGCCTAGTTGTGGAGAGGATCCATCTTCATGTGTGCCTGCTCCTCCTCCCCCAGAACAACAGTAGCACCATCTGTCAGGAACGGTTTGAAGAAGAAGAAGAAGAAGAAGTGAGAAGTAAGATCTAAAAGAGTTTCAGTATTTTTTTTGATTCACAGGTACTTTGATATGTATACCCAAATTGTAGGCGCTCCAGAGTGATGTCAATATGTATAACAGTTGTGGTTTGAATCTAAGGCCTTTTTTTTTTTTTTTGGTCCTTCACCCCCAATTGAAGATTGAATCTGGGTTATATTATTTATTCGAGTATACGTTTGGTACCTGGGTTTTCAGGCAAATTTTTATGTGATACCCGTGTTTTCAAAAGTAAACATTGAATACCTACGTTTCTCGAACCATTTTTAATTGATGCCTCCATCCATTTGCCGTCTGCCGGTCTAACGGCGACCCGAGCGAACCGGGGCGGACTGGTCGAGTCGGCTGACCAGACCCCCACTTCGTCCACGTGTCCCTTCCTTCCGAGCAAATCCACCATACACGTGTCCCCTCCTACGCCTCGCTCCTCGACGTCATCTCCGCTGCCAAAGACCCCCCTGCTCTCCTCCGCACCTCCTCACCGCCGGCCTCTCTTCCCACGCCTTCCTCCACTCCAAGCTATTCTCCGCCTACGCTCGTTGTCGCGTTCTCACTTCCGCCCACCTCCTCCTCTCCTCCTGTGAGGACCCATCCCTCTACTCCTGGGTCGACCGGCTGGGTCGGGCCCATGGCTCGTTGGTTTGCTTCGCGTCGAGCGCGCGATCCGGTGGATCGCATTGTTTCTTGGACCACAAGGGCAATTTGGTAAATTGCGCCTTGTTGGTTTGTTTCACACCCGCGTGTGCACACACAGCCTCTGATTGATATTTGTGTTTGATTAGATCCGTTAGGGGTTTTTGACCTGTTCGGATCGATCCAAGTGTGTTTGATCGATCCATCCTTGTCTTGGATCGATCCATCATGGTGTTGGATCGATCCAGACACTGTAGCAGGTCGGTGGCTTTCCTTTGCGAGGACGACCGCCGTTGGCCGTCACTCTCTCTTGTCAGAAGGGGAGGACTTTCCCTCCCCTCCTTCACCTTTTCCCCCCTTCTTCCGGCTGTCCCCTCCCCCTTTTCCCTTCTTTCCTTTCTCTTCTTTCCTTCTCTTCTCTTCTCTTCTTCTTCCTTCTTTCTCTTCTCCCGCGGCTCTGTTTTGGGTGTTCCAAGGCTTGTTGGAACCGTGGCAACGAGAGAAAGATCCTTGAAGTAGTTTGGAGCTGTGTTGGTGACCAGTTCGCAGGGAATCAGCCGAGTAGTGCGTTTCAGGTAGGTTCTTCTACCTACATGTGTTCTTTAATGGGTTTCTTTAGATCTAGCCGTTGGATCTTGTTGATCTTTGTATTGTTGGCTTCCTCTTGCCTAGTAGAATTTCTGATATAAGTTTCATGATATTTGGTTGAGATTTGAGTAGGATTTATGCATGATTAATCTCGGATTTTCCGGTTTTCTTCTTTTCTTGAAGAACAGTCGGCTTGCGGCGAGTTTTTCGGCCGGTACGTACATGATATTGACTTATGATGAACATAAGAGTTTTAGCTCTTTGAGTTATCTTTCCATTCCAGCTTATTTCGTATTTTTCGATTTTTCTATGAATTTTAGTGATTTTTCTCGTGACCTGCGACGAGGCTGATCTGAAGCTGGTTTGAAGCTGTTCGGATTCGATCCAAATGGTTCGGATCGATCCAATATTTTTCTGGATCGATCCAAACATTCCGGATCGATCCCAAAGCTGGCTGGTGGTGTTTTATGGTCTATTTTTAGTGGTTTTGATTAATGTTTTCCCGTTAATCCAACCGTTGGATGATTATGGATTTTCAATATGTTGATCCCGGTATGTAGATCTACTGGTGTCTAAGTTGGATCTTGAATCCGACGTCATTTGGACGTCGGATCGACGGGATCAATTAGCCTCTAGGTAGAGGTTTTGGTGTTTTGAATATAATATTATATTTCGGAATATGATATTATATTGGTTATTGTCCATCATCGTTTTTGGGGTTGCTTCCCGTTGCAGGAGTCCACGGTCGACGGTCGTGGTACCGTCGTAATGCCGGGACCCGCCTTGGATCGGCTGGCAGCGGTCGGTAGTACCGCTGCAGCGATCCGATTGACTTGTTCGACCTTATCATACTGTTGCATGACTATCTCCTATTTGTGTATGTCATAGCATGCATTGTTATTTTGTGCATTAGTTTCATTGGTTAGGGCGTGGGTGATCCGTGGGTCGCCGTCCCGAGGCTGGAAGCTCGGACTTAGCCCTAGGACCAGGGTTGGGTAGTTTGGACCCGGTTCGAATTGTGGTGCCCAGTCGATTCGATGATAGGCTTAGATGACTGGTGCAACTTTTGCTTGATGATTGTAGACGTCGTGTCGGCCTCGAGCCAGACGTTGTGGGTGCAAACCGGTGTCCAGGTCATTGTCTCTTGGGGGGAAGAGGTGCCTACCCAGCGGTGTGGTTGCCTGCCTAGCAGAGTCTGGTGCCTGCTAGTGAGACGGCAGTGTGGTTTTCTGCCTCGCTGAGGGCAACCCAGTATGTGACCAGTTCGGCTGGAAGACCATAACTGAGGCCTCCCTTCAGGGACACCGGCGAAGGGTTATGGGACCCTTGCTGCACACCCAAGTCTTGGTTGAGGGCGGCACTGTTGCGTTTCCCACTTCCTTCTGTGTGTCGTAGTGTAGATCCCTACTGAGCTTAGTGCTCACACCTACCCGGGCTGCGTTTTGCAGGTGCAGGCGTCAGTTCTTCCTCTGTGGCCCCTACCGGGCAGTTGGTCGGTGGTGCGGCGGCGCCTGGTGGACTTTGAGAGGTGACGATATTTACGGCTTTTTACCTTTTGTTAGATGGCCTCATGCGGGAGTAATGTTGTATTTGGATCTTCCCCTCTCCGAGGATATGTATATTAAACACTTTGGGTTTTGAATCTGTGGTTCGAGGTTCTGCTAATCAATGTCTTTTAATTGAGGGTGCTTTTGGTGAATTGTCAGGGAGACCAATAGGTTAGAGGGAACCCTCGCCGCCTTTTTCCGCGTTTTGTAGGTTCCGGTTCGCGTCGCCCTGCCCGGTTGGGCTTTCGCGGGTCGGGGCGCGACACCTCCGCCCCCCGTCGTCCGGCTTTCCTCTTCAACTCTCTACTCCGCTCCCACGCCGCCCTCTCCCATCCTCTCCATGCTCTTTTCGTCCTCCACCTAATGCTCCGTCGTGGCCATCCCCTGTCTCTCCTATCCCTCCCACCTGCCCTCCGCGCCGCCGACGCCACGGCCGCGCCCTTGGCGGCCCGGGAGCTCACACCACGATCACACACAACTATCTTGTCGGCGACGACATTTGGATTTAAAGACCCCTCCAGGCACAGCGACGCCGAGTACCCATCGCCACCACCTACATCAATGCCTTCTTGGATGGAGGTATCAAACGCGGCGAGGATGTCGGAATCGAAGCAGCCTTTAGCCCAGCAAACCTTGTAAGTGGCGAGAAGTGCTTTTGGGGCTACGCCGGCTGCGAGGCCACGCGCGTAGCCGAAGAAGTCGGTGGGGTAGACATAGCGGTCGGCGGCGATGGAAGCGGTATGAGTGCCATGACCATCGGAGTCTAGAGGCGACTTAACCTCGACGGTCTCGTTCATTGGGCCGGAGGAGGCCTCGTAGGCATTGGAGAAGAAGGAGGCGCCTATAAGCTTCTTGTTGCATTGGATGGAAGGGTGGCAGTGGCCGCGCCAATGCGGAGGGATGGGGCCCAGGCCGCGGCAGGCGAAGCTGGGGTGGGAGGGGGTGATGCCGGTGTCGATGACGGCGATTACGAGGTCGGACTCGAGCAGTGACTGATGAGGAAGCGGCGCCACCCCGAGCAGTGACTGATGAGGAAGGGGCGCGGAGGCCCAGGAACTCAGGGGAGCGGGTGGTAGTAGGGTGGCGATCTAGCCGCAAGATGAAGCAATCCTCTCGATTGATCACCTTCTCGCCAATGTACGCAGAGCTGTTGAACAGGTTGGCAGTGGACCTGGGATCCAAACCCTATGACAAACCAGGATTGAGCATGCTAATGTTCCTTTATTTTGTTTCGGACCACGGCGTATGCCTCCACGCCACCCTGCCGTCGCTACCGGCGCTGATCTTGCAACTGGAGACCACCATCTCCAAGCACCAAAAATCCGGCTTCCTCTGCCACAGCACGAACGCCCCTATCTCCCCACCGACGCAGCGAGCGTAGGCGAAGCATAGCTTGGAGTGGAGGAAGGCGTGGGAAGAGAGGGCGGCGGTGAGGAGGCGAGCGTAGGCGCGGAGGAGAGCAGGGAGGTCTTTGGCAGCGGAGATGGCGTCGAGGAGCGAGGCGTAGGAGGGGACATGTGTATGGTGGATTTGCTCGAGAGGAAGGGACACATGGACGAAACGGAGGTCTGGTCAGCTGACTCGACCGGTCCGCCCCGGTTCGCTCGGGCCGTCGTTAGACCGGCAGACGGCAGATGGACGGAGGCATCAATTAAAAATGGTTCAAGAAACATAGGTCTTCAATGTTTACTTTTGAAAACACGGGTATCACATAAAAATTTTCCTGAAAACCCAGGTACCAAACGCATACTTTAGCCTTCATAGTATTATTACACGGTTCCGATGAAAGCATGGATCTTGATCCGATATCAGCACTAATCTTTATAAAGAAGAGAAATCTCTCATTTACTGATGCTTTGCTATAATTCGATCCGGCATGAAATATCGGATAGTTTAGACTAGGGACATTAAATGGGCCGAGCTACTCAACAAGGACTGACCCATCTGAATCCGGCTAGAGATACCCTGCCCAAGCCTAGTGCCGAAAATCCCATTTCCGATTTCCATTATCTAAACTAACCCCTCAAAAAACAAGCAGCTTTTTTGTTACCATCTGTTTTCGAAACGAACACGCTAATTCAATCATTTTCCATCGCGGACTTTCGTTCGTTTATGACTCCAAAATTTCTGATTTCCTGCTGGTGAGACGACAGTGTCGGTTTCCTGTCTTCCTGAGGATGGAACCTGGACAGGAGTCCTCAGGGACACGCAGTGGGGTTATGGGACCCCTGTGTATACCCAAACCTTGTTCGGGGGGCGACATTGTTGTGTTCCCTCCTCCTTTATGTGTGTCGTAGTGTAGAGCTCTAATGAGCTTAGTGCTCACTCCTACCCGGACTGTGTTTTGCAGGTGCATGCGTTAGCTCTTCTTCGGTGGCCCCTACCGGGCAGGTGTTAGGTGGCGAGGCGGCGTCTGGCAGTGCTTGAGGAGCGGTGATCGTTGTCTTCTTACCCCTTTTTGTTAGTTAGTCTCATACGGGAGTATGTTGTATATGAATGTAAACCCTTTTGAGGATTTGAATATATCTTTGTTTTATTGTTGAGGTTTGGAATTATCGTTTTTATAAGGGTGCTTATGAATTGTTTAGGGAGATCAGTAAGCTAGAGGGAACCCTCGTCAAAAAATTTCTGTATTTAGTTAGGTTCCGGTTCGCGTCGCCCAGCCCGGTTGAGCCTTCGCGGGTCGAGGCGCGACACTGCCCATGTCGTTAGGCAATTCTTTCATTACCAATGCATGCAATCTAGACTTCCCAACATTCTTGGAAACCCTCGTTCTTCGTGTTTCTGTAACAATCTTGCAACATCGTTTGCATTGGGATACCTCAAATATTCATCTTTGTACACCTCTAGAATTGCTCTGCAAAATCTCTTCAAACATTGGATTAAAGTTCACTCACCAATCCGAATATATTCGGCAGTACTATCAGCTGATGTTCTATATGCTAACATATATACGAAACGCTGCTGTAATTTTTTTATATAGGTAGATAATCCAAGGTTACCAATAAGTGGTAGAAGTTATGATGTTGAAGCCATAACTCAAGAAAATGAAGAAATCTTGAAGATTTTAAAAATAGGACAAGAACGACGAGAAAATGACAGATCATCTATGCATCAACTTATGATGTTGAAGGCTGAAAATGATAGGAAAAAGTTAGAACTTCAGAGTGCTCAACAAGATAATGAAATCATGTTAATAAATTTGGATAGTATCAATGATACTTCGAAACGTGAATATTTTCGGCAGAAAAAATAATCAATTTTGAATAGAATCATAAGACAACCACAATGTGGAGGATCTTCAGCACTCAGAGGAGTTGAGTACGGAGGAAGTCAACACAGAGGTACTTGCTACGAAGGTGGTCAGTACGGAGGAGATCATTATGAGGAAGGCCAGTACGGAAGAAGCTAATACAGATGAAGCCAATATGGAGGAAGCCAATACGAGGGAGCTGGGTATGGAGGAGGTCAGCACGGAGGAAGTGCATGCGGGAGTGACAGTGAATTCGGCGATGACCTGTCGGAATATTAGTATTTTTTATTTTTTGCACTCTTTTTTTATTATTAATTGCTGAAATGTAATGTTTTTAGTATTTTAATTAATTATGTATTTTTTTCTGTATTTTAGTTAATTTTGTAATGTTTTCTATATTATAATTAATTATATAATTTTTCTATATTTTATGCACATTTTATTATTAATTACCTTAATTATAATATATTGTTATTGAAAGAAATTTTTTTATTTTTAAAGGAGGAATCATCGGAGTGCACGAACTCCATTGCGAAGAGATGAGAGCCAAGCTAAGAGGACATTGCGAGGCGGGTTATTCATGGTTGTTGAGGGTGGGTCACCCGCTTTCCCAGTTTCTGATCAGTTTCCACATGCCCCAAAGTCCAAGTCAACAAGTCAAT
>OY986968.1:2410364-2445524 GCA_963920575.1 Narthecium ossifragum
CCGCATTGAGATGTGCACCTAAGCAAACGAGAGTACAACTAACATGATTGAATCCCTTGGTGCCTCTTGACTAGGGTTATTTTTTTCATCCAATATGGATGTGGTGACAAATTGACAATATATTTCGGGCCTCGAGATCTAGCTATGATCTTTGATGGGATACTATATATGTAGGAGTTTTGATGTCTCATTGGATCTTGTTTACCATAAACAAAGGGTGAAGGTTCGCCATACGTGGAGCCCAAAGAGCCCAATAGATAGTTACATCCAAGTCAAACAAATTTCTTCGAGACATCAATGTGGTAACTTTCTTTACCTAGATTCTGAGATATCTCATTAGACATGGCCCCCGACCAATGCCATAACTTTTGATATATGAGAAGGTTCAGCAATTTATGGCCTGCACAACGATATTAGGGCAGTCATGCATGTCGTCCTAACTTGACCCTACAAGAAAATGCATGTGATCACTGGCGTGTTGCAAAACATGTTATTAAAATATTAAAAACTGAATCAAATATTAAGTTTATAATCCTTATTCAATCACTCCATTACTTAGTAGAATAACGATGAAGTCCGGAGTCGATCCACATGGAAAACAATGATAAAAATTATATCAATTCTCAAAACCCTAAATCTAAGCGAAAGAATCAAAGATGGATTTTAATTATTTAAACTAAATAAGAAAAGAAATAAAAAATTGATCAATTCAAATCAATGAAATAGTTGCTTAGGAATTACTCAATCCGCCCTAATTTCGTTATTAGTCTTCTCTAGTTATCATCTTATTCCCTTCTCTCAATATTATGGATTGCACAGCTCATGAGACTTACATGCACTCTGAAAAGAAAGTTAATGTTCCCAAATGCATAATCTATCTCTGCCAATTATCATAAATTGTCTTTGGTCCTACGAATACCGTAAATTATTTTACTCCTAATGAACTTGGCACAACCTGCTTTCGCTTAGCATAGCTTATCTCAAAGACAAACCAAAAACTTTATAATTAAAACCATCTCATAAACATGTATAAACAATCACAGAAAGCTTGCACACCTAAAAAAAGATAAAAAAAAGGGAGAAGGGTCAATAAGATCTCTTGGTGCATGAAGTTAGCCACTCATCTTGTGGATGAAGGCCATCGGATTGGGGAAGAAAGCCGTCGCCGTCGTCATTCGCACCCACGCCATTTCCTCTTTCCTTCTCCAAAAATAGCAAAAAAGATGAGAAACTCAGTATGGAATAGCCCTATTTATAGTTGAAACTCTGAAATAGAGTTTAGGAGTGATAACTCGACTTAAACTCTAATTTCAACAATTTCCGTACTCGTCACGTCAACGGTACCGTTCGATCTGGACCGTTTTTTATCCATCGACTCAGGCTGCTTCACTGGGTTGGTTTACGGTAAGCAATTAATTTCTTCAGGTTTTTAATTTCGGTTTTTATAGATTTGACTTTACTTCAAAACTAATGTCAATTTATAGAGAATCTCATAAAATTTTCAACACAAAAGTGGTAGCTCTTCGAGTCTTCCTCCATCTCCTAGAATTTCAAGATTTTTAGATTTTTTTTTTTATGAATTCTGGTGATATATTTTTAAATAGTCGATGAAGCAGTCTTTTCGTAGAATTTAGTAAATTTTTTCTGA
Source organism: Narthecium ossifragum (assembly GCA_963920575.1). Classification (NCBI taxonomy): domain Eukaryota; kingdom Viridiplantae; phylum Streptophyta; class Magnoliopsida; order Dioscoreales; family Nartheciaceae; genus Narthecium; species Narthecium ossifragum. The sequence continues at coordinate 2,412,013 of OY986968.1, forward strand.
ATTTCTTTGTATTTCTTTTTAAATAATTTATAACCTGAAATCAAATAATAAGATATCAAATACACGCACTCTTCAACTAATAAAAATAATTTAATGAATTTAATTAATTATACATAATATATGTCTTATCAGTCACCATCGTCCAATCTCAGATATTTGTTCCAAAAATGGACGACCTTCTCACCCTACCATAGCTTTCTGAACTCCCAAGTTACCCGAATAGGTAAAGCTCCTTTTCTTTGGGGTCTCCGTGAAACAGGTTGGCAAGTAGGTGGAAGAGACCAAGGGGACAGCAGTACTTCCTAGAAGACCCTACCTTCTCACCTCCTTCTATCTATATATAGGGAGGCATGGTGGACTCCCTTGGTACTTGTAGCTTCTCCATATTTGTCATCCTCTCTTTGTAGCTTCTATCTTTCTCTTCTTGAGATTTAGTTTGTATGCTTCCATTTCATGCTTTTGGTGTGTATATAGTTTTATGGAGGCAGAGCTAGGAGGCATGATGTGGTGATGCTGTTGACAGAAGATAGAGAGCACAGATGATGGGGTGCATGGTTTGGTCTGCATCTCACTCATTTGTGCTCTCTATGCTTCTGTCATCACCCTCAGCCCCTTTCTGAATCCATTCTTCTTTGATAGTACTTTGCAGATCTAAGAGAGTGTGATGACCGGAGAATTAGGGCTACGGTCAGAGTTAGGGTTAGGGTTCTATATTCTTTGATTTACTGCACTTTATATGTTCCCAAAACGTTAAACCTCATCGGGCCTGTGCTTAATTTGTTTTTTTTTTATAAAAAAAAATTAGCCTTTTTACCATTGCAGCTTAGGATGGGTAAATACCCGTGCAAAAGAACGAATCTCACACACAGAGGATTTATACCCAAAACCTCACGTGGGAAGTTATAAGACCTCATCAGCCCCTTGTTGCATCCATAGCTCTTGGTAATTGGTATTTTGCAGATCTTAGCGAGTTCGATAACTGGAAGATTACAGTTAAGGTTTGAAGCAAAGAAGAGCACAGATCTACTTGGGTTATACCCTATCGCTGTGTTGTATATTTTGTCAAAGTTTAAACTACATCAATATCTGCTAATTTTATTCAACAGCATCACCTTAATTTCTGTTGCAGTTCTTTTGCAGATCCATGGATTCGTTCAAGATCCGAAGAAGCAGATAGCTAAAGATTACAGGTATTCAAAAATCCTAGCAAAAGCCTTGCTGTGGTCGTTGTCGATTGGTTGCTTGGAATGAATCAAGCATCTAAAGTGTGATAGAAACCGATTCTAATTTGGGTTGTTCATGAGTTTGGCATTTCATGAGAGTTGTCAATTTTGGATATTCCTTTTCATGTAGCAGAAAATTTTGGTTTGTTGTGATGTAACAGTGTAATATGCTATATACTTGCAAATTTTGGACTATTCTTCTAAATTCTTTCCCCCCTTTCTTTTCTATCCTTCCATTCTCTTCAAAAAGCTGTGGACGTTAATGAATTGCTCTTTCCTGAGCTAAAGAGAACTGAGATGATATATATATAGCCAGGTTCATAGGGTTTGATACATGACATAGTTTTGAATTTTTCTGACTAGAAAAATTCAAAACTAGCTAGCAATTTGGTTTATCCGAACTTTAGTATTGCAGCAGCTGAAAGAAGCATGTTTAATTAGTCAGTCATTCTCAGAAATCACTAATGGATCTAACTCAAATGCAAACATTCTCTACAAGTTGATTAAATGATCATATAACTTAAAAACACCTATATATTGTGCCCATTGCGCCACTCATGTATCCTACCAAAGATCTCTCTCAAGTATACAATCACATAACAAGACAAGCGTGAAGAGCCATTATATTCAACTATGATTGATTAGAACACTATTCTTTCTTCAGTCACGTTGTAGATTTCATCTTTTCCTGAATCTATCACAGAAAGGTTCTTCCAAAAGGGTGAGGTAATTAAGGTCTAAATGCTTCAAGGACTCGACGACAAAACGCGCCGAAGGCAAAAAATAGTGGCACCCCACCCATGGCATCCAAGTGGCCGGCGGGCGGGGCTACACACGCATGCAAAGCCGACGAGAATCGCTTGCCCAACTGGTTCCATGATTGATGGTCTTTGAGAATATTCTCATGACCATATATATCTTTGCAATGCTGCAATGTTCTTTCTTCGAATCTCAACTTTAAGCCCTTGACCTGTCTTTCAATTATATATATCAGAAACTACCCTTCTCCTCCTAACCTTGCATTAACGTACAAGACTCTCATCTTGTCTAGATTCGATCCTAAGTGATAATATTTAAGAACTAGCAATATGGAAGTTAAGTAGTCAGCCTTAATTTTCATATATATAAATAAAGACATCCCTTGTTCACTTTGTGTAGATCTTGACTGAAGTTCCTTTGCATCTTGATTAAAGTTCCTATGGTAATTGATACAGACCTAAATGAGGGATGGTTCAGTTTCCACTAGCTTTACAGATATGCACAAGGCACTCACTACTCAGGGAGGACACTATATAAGTATATATACTGCATTATTACAGACTATAATAAGCTAGAGTTTCTTTTAGTTATGTACAGTATTGCAATGATAATTAATTTTGATTATTGAGCTAGCTAGCTATATATACCAGCTGAGAAGACTTAATTAAGAGAATGATGAAGAAACTCAGAACCTACTAGCTAGCTAGCTAGCCAGCCTCCTTAGCTTGCAGATCGAAACTGATTCTACGTACGTACATAAAGCTTAGCGTCATCGATCATCATGCTTGAATTAAGCAAGGCTTCCAAGTTGACAACAAACCAGTCTAACACGTACTGTACGTAGGGACCAACCAAGATCTATACATAGAAAAAGCTCTAATTAATTATTTCCTAGCAAGTTGCACATATATATATATATATATATTTATATTTATTCTAGCTCGTTGTTGGGCATTAAGTTGTTGCATGGGCCTCGAAGTTACGCTTCCAATTAAGTTGCAAGAGTCCAGGTTTGGCTGTAACAATGTGTGTGCTGAAGGGAGCAAATTAATGAGATATATCAGTGTCTGTATAATATAACAATACTAGATGGGCCCGTGCCAACCACCCATGACCCATCCCTGCTACCTCTAATCACGCACCATGCTGTCCACTCTTTATCATTTCTCTATGACTCATAACACGTGTCTCTATTTTTTTTAGTCTCATCTATCACGTACGAGAAAATATCATATTGTGACTCATAAAATCTGATATATATAATAGATATATCATCACATGTGAGGGCATCTTTGGAGGGAGGATACCCATATTTAATTACGTAAGAAGCACCTTGAGGAGGATCACATTAATTAACCACCATGCGTCAAACGATAGCAGCCTGCTATTAGGTATCCTGCTATACATAGGATCGAGTCAGGAGAGGATCATGGATCAGCTCTCTCCTACTAGTCATGATCTCCATGGCTGGCGTTTATACAAGCCATCTCATATTCTTCTTAGTCTACTACACTATGCCATCTGATCTCTGTATGTATATACTCCACCTCCGCCGTGTCTGGAGCCTGGAGGTTTATATATATATATATATATATATATATATATATGGGGTGTAAACTCACGTAGAGAGTTTCACCCTGTGCCCATCTCTTCTATATGATCAATCAACTATGCTTTTGAGTTTATTAGTAATTTGAGAGAAAGTGATGGGAAAAAAGAGTGATAGATGATGAAGTGGACTCTTCTTCTCTCACTTTTCTTGGTACTTTATACTATCCAAATGACAGGATTTGAGCTAGTTTAACAAGTTAATATTACATATACCACTAATTGGCTTGAAAGTAGGACAAGTGGGAGGGGTACAGGCATCAGCTCAAAGCTTGGAACGGTAGGCATCTCTAAAATGCGGACAGAGATTGATCTTTTGGCGATGTCTAGAAACTTAGAATCCTAAAGCACGAACGGCGGAGAACCATCTTTTCTGTACATATTTATGCTAGAGTTGGGGACCATTATTGTAGAATAAGTATCGAGCTATAACAGTAGATAGAGATTCCAAGTCACTTCAACGAATAAGATTCCGCATTCGTTTAGGCACGCATCAAACAGCCAATGTATTAAATCTTGCTCTCGATTCCATACACAAGGAAACATTGGTGAGTGATGCTATGAGTCACCAGCACAAGATTAGCAACATATACAAAACCTGATGAAGAACTTTCATTGATCGAAGACCACTTTATCTCAAAGTTACACAGTCAAGATTGGCCGAAATATACATCCAACCGCATGATTTTTAGTAGTGCTGATACATAGTTTTCTCTGATTGGTTTTTGGAGTAGTGCCGATACACAGTTTTCTGTGAATTGGTGTTGCTTGAAAGTTTTCCCCTGCCCGCAGCTGCTTCGCCCTTAGTGCTTCCAGGAAGAGTGGATGTTCTATCACCAAGCTTCCAAGAAGCTTTCAAGTTCAGGAAGGTCATCACACTTGACTACTTTTCAAGACACGACGCCTCAAGCACTCTTTCCAGATCCTCTAGCTGCCGAAGAAAGACTTATCCTGTGCATAACGTTGAAGTTATTGAGAAATCTAGCATGTAATCAGCTTCGAAGTCAGACAACTTAAAAGAAAGACGACAAGGAAAGAGGGAGACGGCGAAAGTCCACAGAAAGCCAATGCCTGAAATAGTATATTTCATTGGCCATGGTGTTTATTAGGACGTCAGTAACGCAGCAAGTGTATACCTATAGGATATCGGCAATCTAATTTACCTGATAACTGGTTTCCGCTGCTGAGTACTGGATGTAGGTGCAGAGACACCAAGAGGAGCAGCAGACAACTCCACAGCCTTTTGCTCAGAAGAAATACACAAAGTCAGTTCTAGTCCCACATAGCAATAAATATCAAGTATAAAATGAAAATACTACTTAAAGCACAACAATGGCCAGATTAGGCTTGCTACATGTCCCTCATCAACATCTGTTAAGTGTGTAAGCAAAAATCCAAAGCACAATAAGCCCAGTGAAAATTTTTTTAGTCCTATACTTGAGTACTACAAACTCAGTTGTGATATGCGCATCACCTTCTCTATAAAAATCTTTACAGCTTGGGACATAAACCAAATCTCTGACAGAGTACAGCATTAATCTTATAGCGAAACACATTCGATAGTATAGAAGAACTAAACAGCAATATACCCCTTAATAGCGTTCATATAACCCGCAAAACAAAGAAACTCAATAACTATGAGATTAAAAGAATATAAGTGAAGACCTCAAGCTCTTCGATTCCTCCATTTTTCACATGATTGCCATGAATCTGGAAAACATCCTCCTTTACAGAAGGAGAATTGCCATTATCGCTGCTTGCACATACTCTTAAATTTTTAGGATGACCATGTAACTCGTAGTCATCTAGCTCATCAAGTTCATCCGGTAGAACTGCAAGATTTTTTGGTGACCCAATGGTTATTTTCTGGATTGCAATTGCTTCAACTTCTTTAGAGGACAAACTCGCTACACTTTCAGGTGATTTAACTGCCAACTCCCCAACTTCCTTAGGAGGCAACTGTTCAACCATATGTTTTGCATCCGATGAGCTGCTATCAGCATCTTCTACACGTTTCCTCTTTCTTGGCTCGATACCTACATCTACAACACTTTTATGTGAGACAACTGCCAATTCCTCAGCTTCCTTAGAACATGTATGAATTGTCAGGCGCTCTGCTTCTACTGAGTTGCCTGCTGTATCTTCTAAATATGCCCTCTTTCTTGACACATCAGCTACATCTGCAACTCCACTGCTTGCTCCTGCTAGACTGTCAAATGCTCTGCTCATTGTTTCTTCAGGTTCCTTGAAGCCTGAAGTAGTATTGGAAGTGGCAACTGAGGGCTTACACCTCTCAGACCCCTCAAGAGGCTGATCACTACCAGAAGCGACCGCATACATGTGCGTTGAATTGCTAGATTCATCAGCCATATCTATTAAATTGTCACCCCTTCCAATAACAGCTCCATTGGGTTTACCTGCCTGAACCTGATTGAGGCCCTTACCTTTAGAAATCTTCTGACCCTCTACACCTGCTATTTTGGCAGGGTGAGAAGGACGAACTCCACTAGGGAAGACGAACAGAGGAACATTTCTACGCTTTATATGAGAAACTTGGATCTCCATCCCAGGTTTCCATAGTGTGTACATGCCGACAGAGACCTTGAACTCTTCCACAGTTGCCCTTATATCAAACTGCTCCGCCCCAGCGTCATTTGCTGTGGCTGCTTGTTTCCTTTGCAGACCCATGAAGAAAGAGCAATGAAATGGCCTCAATTTATCAGAGAACTCGCCTGGATGAGGATGGCATTGAAGCTTTCCAAATGTATGCTTCTCAATCTATCTCAAAGAATAACTGCATTGTCAGGACAAAAGCATAAATGGCTTCAAACAGGACAGACAGGACCGAAATATGCAACTTTACCTTCAGAGTCAGCGTCCTCAGACGAGATCCAACCCAACCTTTCCAATTTCTGAGGTCATCCACATTTTCTGCAGTGATGTCGATCTCCAAATAATGCTTATAGGCTTCAAAGAAAGGATAGGGCTCGAAAAGAATTTTCCAGTCAGCTCCATTTGCCTCCATAGCCTGCAGAAAGTGAACAAAGTCAGGCTGAGGTATGACAGTACTAAACGATGTAAAAAACAGGAAAAAAAAGGAAGGAAAACAGCATAAAACTTAAACTGGAGTTGTTCAGGCAAATAGCTAACATCAAAAAAGGGAAAACATTCTCTTTAATGAGTCAAGACATCAAAAGGGACTCCTCTCTCAACCCAAAAGACCACATGAAAAGCTCCTAGATGAATTTGCAGCCGCCGCCACCAGCATCCCCAACCGCCACACCCAAGGGCATGCCATGTGATTGAACACACAAGGTAATTAAATGTGGTGTTGTCCATTGCAATTGAAGAGCACAAAGTCATAGAGTGACAGCAACCAACTGTTTCAAAAGATAAGCAGGCTTCATATTATGTATATCGAGCAGCAATCTACGCCCTAAAACTCGAACATATTATCTCAACCACTTCATCATATGTGCTTTACCTGTCATATTTTTCTCTTAGAAGCAAACAAAAACTGCTTAGGGGCAATAACTGGACACTCCTAGAGTGGTAATTGTCCATCTCCGAGGGCCTATTCAATGCTCCACCTTGGGTGGATTTCGTGGATTAATGTCCTAAACTCAGGAATGAGTCTTTTCCAGCTTAGTGCCATTTGACTCGAGCTAGTACATGATCGGACGAGACTCGGTGTCTTAGGCTCAGAACCCTGAGGAATGTCGAGAGTATCCTAGGGCCATGGGACTGCCTAGGATTCACATAAAGATAGTGATGAGTCTATGCAATAGACTACTAACAACCTAAGATAGACTGCTAATCGCCTAAGAGTGAGGATCGTGCAGGGGATCATTCTAGCCCTTGTGCACATACAACCATAGGAGAATGTCCGGAAAAAAATCTGTGCAAATGTTTACCATGCTGAGTAGTAGGCTGTTTCAGGTGACTCACTGGAAGATGCCTAGGAAAATGTGACTGTCTTCTTAGCATAATTTCAGGCGGACGGTTCCACATATAGCAACTGGAGAGTGCCTAGAAAATGTGGAGGTGTCTACTGGCTATCCCTTTAGGGGGTCTGCTAATGTGTGATCCAGCAGCTCGCAGCATTATGGTAGAAAATCTGACATAAGGGACAGGATCCTAAAGCTCGACCCTTTTGGGCTGCACTTGTGCAGGTAAACATCCGACTAGAGCTGAGTATTTGAATCCCAAGGCTCGAAGAGACACTTTATTGGGTGAGGTTCACATGTGCTATTCTTAATTTCTTCCTACGAGTAAAAATCATGGTAGTACATGTATTTGGCCCACGAACCCCACCTTGTATATAGCGTAACATAGTAGCACTGCAGTAGTGGACCTATATTTGAATGCTATCATGCCCAATTTACTGTTAACTCATGAGGTGCAGGGATTATCTGCCTAACCATTGGTTGTAACACTACTTTATTCGCGTCCCGATATGTCTTTAATCAGGGCATGAATCGAAGCCATGTCAAACTCGGCATATCACTTAAGCGTTGTGTGTGATACTAGAAAAGACACATGTAAGTGGACAGACATGGACAATCTTTCACCCATATCATAAATTATATACTTCCCTCCATAATAAGTGCAGATTACAACATGCCAATAAGATCAGAGGAAACCAACATAGCGAAGGGTTGGTAGACACATTGAATACAAAGAGCCAACTCAAAGCATAGGGGCATATGCATACAGACCAAATCCTATATAGGTGCATTAGCATAGAATGGCTTGAAAAGGAAACAACAAAAAAAAACGGAAACAAATGAAAACTACTTGCAAAAACCGGAAATTATTATCTACATCATCTTTAGATTTTACTTCGATTATCAGGGTGGATTAATTAGAACAAATAAGACGCAAGTTGTTGGATTATGACCAAAAATTTGATTATATTCCAGCAGATTTGTCATGCAACAAACTGAAATACAAATCATCTACATTGATAATTGTCTGCAATCTTTATGGCTCTAGATTCTAATCTCGTGAACTTGAACAGCTCATGGCATGCCCTAGAAATATCCGAAAAGCATTGTGCAACATACCTCGCAGATCTCATTTCCCCGCCTGAACTCTTCAGTCATGACACGTAATGTACTTGAGGATACATTGTAGCTAGAATTCATACAAGGATACGCAGGTGTTATAATAGGCATTTGATGGAGTCTATCCCTAAAATTCCTTCTTGGATCCCAAATAGGAAGCCCTAGTGTGCCTTCTTCGATATCACACAGCATAACAGGATTTGGCCAGCGCCACTGGGTGAATACCCTGAAAAATCGTGATACTAACATACTGGGCAGTGCATTGGGGTATAACTGACAAATACGAGCGACAAGTAATGCCCAATTTATCCCACCAAGGAACCCTGCAACCTGGCCATGATGAGAGAAAGTCAAGAAGCATGGATACGTAGCCTTAAAACACAAAAGCCCATGAAGAAAACTTTCAGTGACAGATGTGGTCTTACATTTGAATATACACCTCGACGTTTTGCCCAAAGTCTCATACATCTCAAAGTTGTGCGAAAATTCTGGATCAAATAAAAACAATCAAACAACAATTAGAGGACTCTAATATGTCTTGAAGTTGCTGATGAGATAATCAAGTGTTCTCCATTTGTACGGATGTGTATACATCAAGACAATGACCACAGACGCAGAAAGGACCTGAATATTTGGCACCAAGCGCAAGATTTGGTCAGTAACCCTGCACCCATTTAAACTACGGACAGTCTGTTCATCAACATTTTGTAGCACAGAGTCTCGTGATATATCCAGGTCCTGAGACAAGAAAGAAAGCACATAACTTAGGATCCTTGTCTTCCAATCAAGGAACTTTTAAATGTAACAACAAATTTCAAATGAAAACTAAATGAAAAAAACTTCACTAGGAAAAAAATCCAGTTAAGAGAATGCCCTTATCCCTAGAACATAGCGAAAGCAATATCAACATTAACCATTTCATGGGAAGAAATTGGACAAAACATAGGCCGCATTATAAAGACATCTACATTCACTATTTCAGGGAGAAACAAAACTTTGGAAACCACAAACCAAATTATTGCCTGAGACTAAGAGATTCTTCTTCCTCAAAAAGTGGAAACAAGCTTCAGAGAACTTGTGAATTTCATAAAAGGTATCTTTTTGTTCATGGTTGCTCAGCTTATCGCTCTCTTTACAAGAGAGAAAGAAAGCACATAACTTAGGATCCTTGTCTTCCAATCAAGGAACTTTTAAATGTAACAACAAATTTCAAATGAAAACTAAATGAAAAAAACTTCACTACGAAAAAAATCCAGTTAAGAGAATGCCCTTATCCCTAGAACAGAGCGAAAGCAATATCAACATTAACCATTTCATGGGAAGAAATTGGACAAAACATAGGCCGCATTATAAAGACATCTACATTCACTATTTCAGGGAGAAACAAAACTTTGGAAACCACAAACCAAATTATTGCCTGAGACTAAGAGATTCTTCTTCCTCAAAAAGTGGAAACAAGCTTCAGAGAACTTGTGAATTTCATAAAAGGTATCTTTTTGTTCATGGTTGCTCAGCTTATCGCTCTCTTTACAAGAGTTTCAGTTTCAAAAGCGAAAAACTTAACTGACCTACTGTTAATCTATTTAAACCCTTGGAAAGAAACTACAACATGCATTTTCTTTTCAAAAAAGTGGACCACACTTTAGATTATTCTGACCCACATACTGCGCACCATGGAATGTATGATATCATGCAGAAAATTATACTGTGGATAAACAGCTAATTCTGAAATGGCACATGTTCATCTGGTGATCAGACATATCAAAAGTTCATTCAACAATGATTGTGAAAAATCGTAATTCAGTCTATTTGCAACTGCAGTTATTTTGACAAGAAACTTTGAAAAAAGCCTTATAAAGTGCAAAACACCCCTTCTACAGATACAGCTGTAAAAGATTGCCCATCACCAAAACAAAGACTTACTTCTGGTATCACCCAATGTGCAAGCTTTGCATAAAGAAGATCAATAGAAACCCCATCGAACTTAAACCTCATTACAGGTACATGAGCATCAGGCACAGGATGCAATTCTGTAACTTCTGGCATCTCAGCCAACATGTTATGAAGTTCTGTGAAGAAATCTTCCTGCATTGGAGTTTCGGCCAATATAATTTAGCCACTGACGTCAATTATTGAAGTAATTAAAGCAGCTGGAAACTTTAATATTAACACTGATCTTACTTCTCTTGTTGCATGTCTTGGCCCCACACATAATGTGTCTATATCTGCACCAGGTCCATGTACCTAGATTGTACAGAAAAAACAAAGTCCCAAGTTAAGAGGAATAGAAGAAAACCTGAACACAAAATATGAGCCAATGGATGATACAACATGGGCTTTCGACATCAGAATAAAGAAAACACTATAGCCTGTTCGAGGACCAAAGGTGAGCATCAACATAGGTGTTCCTTTAGGATAATTACCAAAGGTTGGTGGTTTTTGATTGCTTACAATTAACTGAGCTTCACAATCTCTATCTACTTCAAGCATGCATCTATGATAAAGCAATAGCACTCGCTATAACAACTTAAGTGTGCAAAAGCAAATCGGAGCAGCTGGATAGTCATTTGGAGGACTAAGCCACGCAAGTTGCAATCCAAGCCATGCATGCAATCTCGCTATTTCCGCATTGATGAAAATTCTCCTATAATGCAACTAATTTCTAAAGCATGTTATGGTTGCGAATCACGGGAAAGTAATTACTAGGAAAAATGGAACCACTTCCAAGGCATCGACGAATGAGACCTTGCGGCTAACATTACCAGCAACGAGCTAAGCAATCCTATGAAAAAGCACATCCTCTTGAGAACTGCTTATAAGATCCATAATCACTGCATCTTTTTACGTGCCTACTATGTTTCCTAACCTGAATAAAACTTGTCTTTGAGAAGAATTTTATGGGTTCAAGTGAACTAATTTGAAGACATTGCGGGCAAATCTTGAATTTTCATGCTAATAGCATTCAATTTAGCCTTAACATGTTTAAACACAAGCCTTTGAAATTGAATCCAGCAACTAATTGGTGTTATATTAACCTTCATAGAACCCTCCCAAGCTTCTATACAACGAGAAAGATGTAAGGGATTTTACCCCAAGACGATAAGAACCAAAAGTGAAGATCTTTGCATTCGCCTCTATGACAAACTGCTCATTGAACCCCTTGGCCCGGCTAATCTTTTTAACCCAAATCTTCACAATCTGTTGAAATCCCAAGAAACCAACAAAAGTAAGCAAAAGTACAACAACCTGCAAAATTGCAATCAAAATGGTCATAACTAACATGGTCCAATCTCCCCAAAACATCCTCCCTTGACACAGCTTCTTCCTGACTTTCGTACAATCCAGCATCTGCAAGGAACTGATCAAGAAGACACCAAATTTTAGATAGGCGATCTCTCAAAGAGGCATCAAACAAAATCCACGAAACTAAAGGCGACCTTTTCCAGCTCCTGAGTCCTGATCACATCGACCTCGGTAGGCCCGCCCCATGAGATTGGCTCAGTGACACCGAGGTACCCATTATTCTTCTTGGGCAGAGCACTAGTTCCCATCATGTCCGCTCCCACAGACTTCTTGCTTTATTCTCTTTTTAACGATGTAATTATTCAAACGGGGATAAAGAGACTAGTATTATTAATTTAAAGATCCCTCCTTGCACTCGAATTCGAGGAGCAAGGATCTATGCAGAACGTCAGATACAAAAATAAAGAGGAAGAAATCAAAACGAAAAAGTTAAATGCTAGAGCTCCAATCATCAAAGAATAAAAAATCCATTCAGTTCGTGCTGGTTTCTTTTCTTTTCCCTTCCTTCCTTTTCTTCTTACAGGGGACACTAAATCTAAACCAAGGAACACGATATGAAGATCTACACAACCCTCCTCAGGGATTTAATTACAATTTCATCTCTCTCCCCGCAAACAAAAGAAGAAAAATATTAAATTTAAGCCCTAGAAAACGAGAAAGAGAACGATATCTCGAGAAAAGATCGCTCCTTCTCGCGGCGCTTGAGAGGCTTCGACCGTGCTCGATCGTCTTCGACTCCACAGCGCTGTTCTTGGGCTTGGATTCGAGAGGCCGGCTTCGAAGGTCGGGGCTTCGTCTCGAGTGGCTGATCGGAGATGGGCAAACCCTAGAAGCGGAAAGATAAGGGGCTCGCTGGGGAGAGATTATTAAATACGGAAGTAGCATATTGGCAACCGGGGGCTTTATCTTGGAGGCCGAGTGGCAAACGGTATAGATAACTGACGGTTAATGCTGAGCTGGCAGCAGTCCCCGAACCAGGAACCCGGTCGAACCGAACCAGCCTCCCGGTCCGTGTGCTGTTCACCCTAACTTTTGGCAGCATTGCCTGAACTATAAAAAATCTTTTTGGGTTTTTCTCGGTTTTTTTTTTTTGGGTGGTCAAAAGGTCATTGCCAAATTTTTATTTAGCTTATTGCTTACCCAACAAAAGGAAGCTATTGTATCTGGGGCTTTTTCCCCTTCTTCTAATTGAGTTGGCGTGTAGTAGTTGAGTTACTGCGAACCCTGCAATGATAAATAATCACAACCACTGGATGTTGATCGAACAGCTTTAATGATATTTATTACCATACGTTTTAACCAAATGAATGTGATTTTGATCTTAACTGTTAACTCGATACTAGTAAAGGTGATTTTGATCTCATCCAACGGTTGACATTTATCACTGCAGGGCATGCAATAACTCTACCACTGTATTGAGTTAACGGTTAAGATCAAAATCACATTGTGAATGTCATTGGTCTTCAAAATTTAGAGTCTCTACCTTGCGGTTTGGAAGTACAAAAATACAAATAGGAAGTAGCAATGGTATTCTGACCAACCTTATCCAATGTCCAAACCAATCTTAACCAGTATGAAACTAAGATAACGATTCAAAAACAGGAGTGGATGAAAGAGGGACCCATCTTCACAGTTCTAAGGTGAATAAACAATTACATTAAACGTCAATAGTTGAAATGTAAACATGAAGAGCCCCATGATGTGGTTGAAGAATCCTCTTCCCCTTTTGGCTGAAAAATAAGATGGAAGAAGCCTGCTGAGCACTTCTGGAAAGGTACCCTTTACCCAGGGATAGCAGCCTCTAGCTTCCGGGAAGCTCAATCTCATCAGAATATATGCACAATATCGTAAGCAAATCTAACATCAAGTTAAGGAGTAACGCTAGCACAGTACCAGATCAACATGTTGCTGAAGCACAATATCAAAAAAATACTAGAAGTACATTGTTATATAAATAGTAAATGCACACCAAGAATAAATGCATAAATACACAATAAGAAGGATACGTCCAGAACAGCACGAATGACTGCAAAAGAATCACCAAACACAGATTTTAGTAAGATGTGCAAAAGAAACAGCACAAGGATAGAAAAAAGAATAGCTAAACTACTGCAAAATAACACCATATTAACCAAGAGGAAATATCTGTAAAGCAGGATAGCCCACTTCAAGTAGAACACTGGATGCACAATGGTCCGACTAATGTGTTGAAAATCAGGTTGGGATGGCTCATGATATTCCAAGTCATGTCATATAATTCCAACTTTTGCTAGTAAATAAACTGATCTTCAAACTGATTCCCTTCTTTATCATCGTTGTAAAGACGTAAAGTACACGGAATGCATGAAATGGAGCTAATACTCATGGAAGCTGGGTTGAAGGCCGAGTTGTGCAAATCTCAAAAGATAATACCTTTATGTACTTTCTCCAAAAATATGATTTATTGGAGAAAATAGAAAAAAAAAATTAGATTCCTATTAGTTATAACAAAGCATTGAGAACATGTGGTATTCGAAGCAAAAGCGGCAGCAAGGCTAGTTTTAATGGATAAAGAACCCCGAAATGAGAATTCAGAAAGTAAAAGTCACACTAAAGCAATGATGCCGCTTTTGTTCGTTAACAAATTACTAAGCTGCCTACAAATCCATCGGAACTTAGAATGACTATCATATTCATTGTTCTTTGGTTGGCAACCCCGCATGCATAACTTAACAAGGTTAAAATGAATCTACCAACCTAGGTATGCTTGCCCTTTTGGTTGTAGGGCTTTTAAGTCTATTCCTGATCAACGAACCCATTTTTTACTATTAATACAGTTCTTTTGAGGATGCCCCGGTGCAATTAAGCCATAAGACTATTGACCTTAGAATAAAATTCATTTCCCTTTAATTCCATGACGAAGACGAATTGACAGCAAAAATATTCTCAGAAAGATACGTAAGCATATGACAAAATCAACAAAAATTGAGCCTCAAAGGTCCAGAAGTCACGAAAGAGTAAAAAGTTTGAAAAAGTATTAACTTCTCAAAGAGGGTAGCTCTATGAATAAGCTCTTTTCCACCACAATGAGGATTCTATCAGTGGATCCTTACTCCCATTCCGAAATGAAGAAGAAAGATAAGTTAAAGATCCCACGCACACTAAAGTGATAAAAGATATATTCAAATAGTCTAATAAGAATATCTGAGGATATATCTGAAACAACTTTGACAATACTCGACTGAGAAATGCTATTGAGTTATTCTATTACCTCAAAATGAAATATCAATAGATTCACAAAAAAAAACTAAATCATTTTTGAGAATGGTCAGAACTTACCATGAGCCCACCAAGAAATCCATCGCCTATGATCCTGTTCCAAGAATCGAAGTACGTGCGGATGGAGAATTTTGCCTTGGCAGCAAATCCCAAAGAAGAAATTGCCATTATCAAAAAATAGAATACAAAACCCTTCAGGCCTGTGAATCCCCAAATTCCAGCAACCACTCCACCAATTATTGACAAGAAGGTACGGCTGGAATTGTAGTAGAATCATTCATAAGCATCATAAAAATATACAAGTACACTAAGCTCCAAGCAAAAGCGCAAAACCAATAAGAGCGAACAAGATAGTTAATCTCGGGCAATCCAAAGCCGGTAAACCTTAAGTTAATCTCAAACAAGATGGTTCGAAACATAGTCCATCACTTCAATTGATGCACCATATTACTGACTAGTATACAAAAGTTTCAACTTTGAATGGAGAAAGGCACTGGCAATGCCACAACGGCAAGGCTAATCAAACGGCAAGGCTAATCAAGCAAAATCAGCCTTTAATTAAGAATAAGCTTGTTGGGAAGACAACATGAACTTTTCTGGAACATATGAAAGCGAACATATAGCTCTTTGATGAGATCATTCTAGGGCTAGTTTCAACAAAGTCCCTTGATTCTCTGATGTTTGGATCTTATGCCTCCTGATGTGTTCCAAGAATGATTTAGTACCTCCAATTTCCATAGAGTTATTACTTACTTCGGTCGTCATTATGAGATTTCCGTGTGCTGATGAATAACAGATATCGATGTTATTCACCAATACAGTTCCACTTCCATCACCTAGCCATGATTGATTACTATCTCAATGAAAGTGGATCCTGCCACCTAGAATCCCTGGCTCCTATCACCTCATTAATATGGGTCGACACCCATTAAAAATTGCATTAAAAAAACAAACCATCAACAATTCTCAAATAAAATCCAGCGTACTAATTTTTCCGGATCCTATACGTATAATGTGAAGCAAGAACAGCTAATATAGGAAGAAAGATGGGAAGACAAAAGATCGAACCTATAGAATATGGATTTCATGTTGCTCTGGAGATTCTCGCCGCTGAAGATGGGGAAATCGTCGCCGGCGTCGCTCGATTTCTTCTCAGAGGAACTCAGATCCTCGCGCGTTGCCATCGCAGCGTATCCTCGATTCCCTCTCTTATCTCCCAAATTTAACGACTTAAACAGAGATATCTACAGCAATCGAGAAGAGCAGGCGAATTCCAAGAGATCGATCGACGAAACCCTAATAAACACGAAGAACCCAAGAGAGTCCACTGTTGTCGTGTCGCGGGTAGACCTTGGTAGCACATCGAACTCTAGTCTGGATGATGGATCCAAGGTCCTACTGAAGCTCCAAAATCCAATAACCCGATTCAAAGCTACTGGATACGATACCCGCTAGATTATTCGGGTAGCCGGGATGTTGATGCAAAGTCCGCTAACGTCAGATCTACCTACGTGTGGTCCGAGTGGGTCCGCTGCATCGGAACGTTAGAATCACAAGTTTATAAAGAACCTGCAGCAGTTATTACAAAATAAAGGAAAATATCACTTGATTCATAAGTTTATAAAGAACCTGCAGCATTTCTAGAGGAGACACCTTCACAAGAAAAGATATTTCTAACATTTTGTAGTCATTAAAAAACACTTCAAATGTATAGAAAAAAGGTAACTCCACATAACTTCAAACATATGATTTCAGATCATGAACCCCCCCCAAAAAAAAAAAAAAAAAAAAAAACCCCAAACCAAACCAACGCCAACACATTCTAGAACAGAAAATTCCAACTATCCTGTGCCAATATTCTATATAAGCATGGGAATGTTAGTCATCAATATTCACTTGGCATGTAAGGAACCAAAATTGCTGCACATCCCATCATTTAAAATGGCTACAAAACTATGTCTCAACTATGCAGGCAACTGCAAAAAAAGCTCTAGCTCCTGCTGGACTACTACTGCTAACAACGGCCACTCCCAGCACTGCCATCGCATGACAGCTGCTAGAATAACTACAAACAAAAGCTGATGACAAGGTGATAGCCAACAAAAACCTTCAGGCCAACATGGACTCGGTAGCAGCAGTTACAATCCTGTCAACTGTTAAGTCAAGTAGTGAGCTTGCGACTTTTATCACCAGAACAAACATCTGAGAACTAAGTTGTGGGCTGTCAACATTAACAAAACATCATCTACTCTGGTGGTGCCAACCCCAAACCGAGCTTGTTGCGCCTGAATCGTGTCATCAAATTAGTCATCAAAGGTGAGCCATCTGGTGAAGTGAACCTAATTGCTGCTGCCATTCTTGTAAACTTTGCACTTCTTGCTGCTCTCTATGCAGATGGTATTGTAAGTAATAGTTACCTTCTCGGAAATTTATAGAGGGAATGTCACCCAGGCCTCTTGGATTCCTAACTTGGGATTGACTTTGATCGGTAAAACTTCGAGCCAACGCTTGGTTTAGGAGTTTTGTGTATGAGAGTGTAAATGCTCTTTGCCTAGAAAATGAGTCGAGCAATAAACATATGCAGAAATCTGCTCCTGCTCATTGTTGAGCTCCAGATTTGAGAGGCATACACAACCTTCACTCCCCGGAACATTGTTTGTGGCTCCAAGCTCAGTCACCTTACCTCGCAAGATCCCGGCTTGCTGAAGCTGATGCAAGTTAAGCTGCTGTGAGTAAAGACGCTGCAACTTCACAGAGCTGCTAGGAGTTTCTAACATTGGATGCATACGTTCTTCGCCAAGTGAACTGTGCCGAACAAGTGGCAAAGGTTTTAGCTTCTGAAGATGTTCTATTTGCATGCAGTTGAGATGGGAAAAGCCTTCCAACTGGTATGGTTTGCTAAAACTACAATATGATTCGGGCCATAGCACATCAGGAGATGACAATTGATAGCAATTAGGGTAAGAGAGGCTGCTGCCAGATAGAGATACCCCCTCTATTTGCAGTCTTGAAACTGGTGATAAGGGAGGAAGCTCAGTGAATCCAGAGTAAGTAATCAGGCGAGAGTTGTTGGTAGAAACGCTGGCAATGCTGGCAGGCGCAGAGTGGAAATGATCATTCACAAGCTTGTAGCCATCACATTCCATCTGAAAAGCAGAACATATCTCAGAGCCGGGTAGAAGCTTACAATGAGTTAGTCATGAAAAACTAGTACACAATCTCTATGCCGGCTATGATATTTTACTACTCAATTCAAGTACTACAAACAACATCTTCTGTCATACAATGACACATGCCAAAACAACTCCTTTCTTGACCTTTGAGAACTGCACAACTAAAAATGAAGACCATTGAGCAAAAGCAACTTGTGGCATCTGACATGGATGGGAAGTGGACTGTCTAAAATTCTAAGAATCGCTTGACATGAACAGAACCACATGAGAAAACTGAAGAACTTTATTCTTCAGTAAAAAATAGCCTCCATAATGGCAAACTTGAAGAAGATAAGGAACTAATATAGAAAATCTCACATACCAGTGATGTAAACTGAGCTGCAAACAGGTCTGCATGGTGCTGAAAAGTACATCAATACGAACCTTAGAGAAAGCTACATGTTAAAGGCACCTGTAGGTGATTATACAAGCCCAAGAGAACTCACAACAGATGGAAGAACTGCAAGAGGGATGCGCTGCCCAGCCTTCTCTATATCTCCATAGACAAGCACTGCTCCTACTCTATGGTCACCAAGATTCTCAGATAAAAATAAGACTAGTTTGCAAGAAGTCTCGTCGAACAAGAAGCGAAGATCATTTCCTGCAGTAAACAATCATCAAGTTAACTAAGCAACATATAGAAAATCCTTACAACAGGAAGGACTTACCCTTGTAGTCAAACCTCACACGAACATAGGTCACTACTCTGGTTTGGCAGGTATTCCTGCTTCCACCAATGATGCACTTTGACATACATGAACAATCTTTTAACCGGTAAAATTTCTCACTATCCTCAGGCATCTTTGGTAAAGTGAAATGCAGTGACAACTCCTTTTGGGGAGTATTGCCAACTTTCTTCTTTTTGTCATTCAGTCCATGCCTAAAAAAGCAGAAATAAAACATTAGCAATGTGATGTTGAAGCTAGCATTAGGATGATAAAGGCCCAAATTCAGGCTGGGCACTGACAGGCCTGGGCTGATTGAGGCCAGCCCAGACATGTGAGCCTGGACCCACATGCAAATCAATAGTCAGGCAGAGTATAGCTCTTAGAGCCACTACTGTGTTTCTCATTCCCCCTTGGGTGGGATCAAATCAAGCAGCGCCCAAAATTAATCTGGGCCAAAATCTTCCGATCCAACCCAGACCTGGGCCCTCAATATCTTCAACTGTAATACACCCCGAAGTCAACCCGTTATCAACCCAAGCTAACATAAAGAAATCTTGATTACCAATGATTGCTGGTGTATCAGTTCTTCCCTACATAACCCAATCCTCAACTTAATTTGGTCCTTAGTAACTGATATTAGAATGAGAATAGTTTGAAATGTGGACTTTATGTTAGTTGCACCTGTTGACAGCCATTTTAATCATCGAGAAAATATGAAGGATCTCTTTATCACAATAAGTTCCCGAAAGCCTTCGAATAGATGGGCTCCCAACCACACTTGCTGGAGATCCAAGTCCACTCATGGTAGATGCAACTTCACTATGAACTTTCAACTCCTTTGTGCGTACTGGAGTCTGGTTTGGTTTTGCTAAAGAATTTCCATATCTGGATTGTACAGCACTGCCAACTGACACAGGAGACAACAAAGGCTTCTCTATCTCCGATCCAACAAGAAGAACATTTGAATGCATGCTGGAAGAGGTCCCCAGAGACTCAGATTTCCCCATTTTGGAGACACGAGAACAATTTGAAACCACAACTGAAACTTGAGGCACCTTTGAGAGTTTTCTTGTCCCCGAAATTTTCTGTATAGCAGACTTCTTAATGAATGGACCTGTATTTCTTTCTTGCATCTGAGGTGGCAGAGGCCTCCTGGATATCACAGTTCGCCGACAATTGGACTTTTCATTTCGGGCTAATATATTATTGTTCATACCAACAACTTGCTTGGAAACCATTTCGTCCTCAACAAGCTCTTCTTTGATCCTAACTAGCAAACCAGTCTCATGCAAAGGAGGGCAGAACCAAGCTTGTAGTAATGGATTTTTTCCAGCATTTGCTTCACTTGTCTTCAGTTGCGTACAGTTTTGGCCATCAGGCCTCAGATGTTGCAGAAAATGAGCATCTTGTTGCCTCTTTGAAGGTATAATTCCATCTTTCCATTTCAGTACATATGGAGCTGCCTTTTGACGTGTAGCAAATTGATACTTTCCCAGATATGCTTGCTCTTTTTTTGGTGCAGGGTCCCCTAAACCTGCTTCCTCTTTTTTTGATCTTTTTAATGCAGGGTTGCTTTCAACAAAGTTCTTGTTCCTCTTTCCAAGAACAGCAACAGAATTTTTCACTCCAACGAAAAGACCTCCCATTTCTTCAACAGGTGCTGCGACAATAGTCGATGTACCTGCAACAGTCCTATGATCAGAAACCAAACAGTTTGCTGAATTATCACTTGCTTGGAATGCAACTAGTAGAGTTCTCCCAAAGATATCGTTCTCTTTGTCATTCTGGAGGGCAATTGGCATGGTTCCAGTGGGAGGAAACTGCACATCCAAAGTTACTCTATCTTTAAAGCCATCAAATTCTTGGGATTTTGAATTCTCAGAAAAATCATTGCTTGGTACAGAACACTTGTGGGACCGACTGCTTTCCTGTCTATCATGCTGCTTGGCCGTTGAATTACATCTATATATTCCAAAGTCAAACTACAAAATACAATAAGAGGCCAGTTGTAATATGCTGGCAAAAAGTAAATCAATAGGGAAATAGATAACCAACATGCATGGGACTCTCATAGACATGAGTACCTGTTTGGAAAAAGATGTGCTATATAATCTGTCCCATGATGGGTTTGGGCCCAAATCAAGAATTGGTTGCAAGGTCTTGATGATTCTGGACTCAACTTGCTGAAACATGTGAAAACATAAGGATATAACTGAGATGTAAAGGAAGCATTACAAGGAGAACATTAGCATATATACTGACCAACAGATCATGATAAGTCCAAGAGTCATCGGATATTAATGAAATATCCTTCACAACATTTTCCATTCCCATCCGCAAGCGCATTTTATGAACTTTTGGAAACTCGTTGGCGAATAAGTCATCACTTCCTATTGACACTAAGGTTCTAAAGTCCAATACCTGCATTATCTCCATACTCATAAGTCATAACCATCACAACATGAATAGGAAAGACAGTCGTATGACTTCATCAACGAAGGAACTTCAATCAGATGAAATATATAAAAAGTGTTTGATAGTCGTATCATTAAATTTAATGCAGCAATTTCTGCTATTTTACCTCTAGACAAAGGTTAGCACGTTATGAATCATACAGCCCCTAGATGTCATCTGAATTCATGCTGCTTTCTACCCATAAAGTGAGTTACATACTAATTTCCATTAGATCGGTGAACTACTGACATTTTAGCTAGTAGAAGAAGAAAAAAAGACTATGGAAAGAATAGGCAATTCCTCCAAAAGCATTTTACCAAAGGAATTCTCACGCTGATGCACTCGGCACATCACAGTGCCAAACATATGGTTTCATATTTGACCTTCCTAGGAAGGTCATAAGAGCCAAAATCTAGAAGTAATCCCTCATTATGCATTTCAAAAATTAGAAGTTATTTTTCATGTATAATAATTTTGCTAGTGTGAAACCTTCTCAGAAAAAGTTCCCTCAACCTTCACCAGTAGTTTTAAGTAAGCATCCAGAATGAATATCAAAACACCGGCCCCTGACATAGTCAATGAAGACGTCCGGCACAGCAATGAATGCAGAACATGACAAGAATATACCAACTTTCATTAGAAGTGCTAAGTGCCTATACACACTTGAGACAATCCCTGGAAGAAAAATGAAAGGAGAACAAACAACTATTATCAAGCAGGAATCTGCAAGTACCTTATGCTCACTTACCTCACAAATAAGTGTTCCACTGAAGTACTTGCAAGGAATGCAATCAAAGACATCTCCAGGCAACCAGCCACATTCAATTGCCTACAATTTACGAACTAAAGATCTCAAATTCTGAGTCAACAAATAGAAAATATTTGTCAAAAACAGATCAACAAGAATAAACCAAAAAATATCTCAAATACAATCAAACTACCAGAAGCAATACCCAAGGTCTAATCCACGATCAGACAGAGCTATGAGTCATAAACCAAACTAATACATGGAAAACAATACTTAATTTAATATTAGGAATCCCACAAAATGTTGTCTGTACACTCATCGGGTTTCAGCCCAGCCACCACCTGTCTTTCCCATTATTTGCTTTTGTTACAAGATCATAATGAAGTTAAGAGTGAAGCATTTCCAATTCTATGGAACATAGATTTCTCAAATGGCAGACAGAACACTTGATGTGAGCAGGAATGCAGAAAAACGCTTCTGATAATAGGAGAATTACACACATAAAGATGGGCAGACTTACATGGAACAAGCTTTTTGATGCACTGTCATAAGGATGCAACAGATCAGGTGCATCTTCGACCAAAGGCAAAAGAAGACCCTATATATCCAGCAAGAATATGAAAAGGAAGATCCTTAGCAATTCATGAACAGGACAGGATAACCATGTAGAATAGTTTTGCAGGCATTAATGGAATCAACGCTTGTAAGAAACAACCTGAGTAGGTTTTGCAATAGAATATCCATCAGGAAATAAGTTCAATGAGAAGGATGCCTCGTTGTCTGCCATAGAACAATGTCATAGGAAAAGGAATCAAAGACCAAGTAATAATGCATCTGTACACTTTTTTTTTTTACCTAGTCCAAGATGGTTCCTTTCACAGTTAACAGAGGAATCTGAATAATCAGCAAACCCATTGCATGATCTCAGTAAGTCAACCTATATTGATTCGATCACAAAGAAAAGAGATAAGAATTAATTAAATTTCAATGTACTAGGGAAGAAGACAGTAAAATGCAATGACTCGATGAGTTAAAAGCTTATAAGTCATAATGTGATACTAATCTTTGCTGACATTTCAGAATAGGTGGAAAGATACTATTTAAAGTGAGACATCAGTTTCATAATGCAAATAGTAATGTAGTATGACTTAGAAATTTAATAGAATTGCCATAAAATTTAGAATCACAAATAAATCGTAAATCTGAATCAGGCAAGAAGAAAAAATATATTGGGATCACATTTCAACTCTATGTTAACCTCTACAAGATAAAACAAAGAGATCCTGTGCCTCGAGACAAATACCAACAATTGTGTCCAACGCTAAAAGTTTGTGTTTTGCTCTATATTTCCTACTCCTGGTCATTCTTTCCTTAATATCCTGTCTGATTCTCTTAACAGCGTGACTATGTCTTAAAAGTTTCTTTTGTTTAATTTCTTGACTAAATAAAATTATAAGCTAAGAATAAATTCTTATGTTCTATTATATTTGAGAAATATGCATCAACGAGTATAATATTTTAAACCCTCATTGTAAGAAGCAACCACTCCCTCTCTTAATATTGGGATTAGGAAAAAAACAAATGACATTTGTAGAGCCAACACCAAATCACAAATTGCCTCTAATGGAACATCAAACAAAAGAGAAAGAACCCCAGCAAATTGCAAAACAATACAAATAGACATCAAAGAAATATAAAGAAACAGCACAAAAGATCATAAAAGTCAAGATAAAGATCAAATGAGAATTCATACTGGAAACACAAATATTAAAGAAATATAAAAAGGCATAAGATAAAACCCAGCAATAAATGAAAAACCTTAAAGATCCCATTCCAAGAGGCCAACAATCACCATCCAAGATGAGAACGAACTAATTTTTCCATGATCACAAAAACAAAAGTATACCAATTATAAACAACGCGATCCTAAAAAAATGTAGAGAAAACTAATCATTACTATTGCCCAATAGACAATAAACATTGGGTGTAAACGTAAGATAACCAAAAACAAAGAACAAGAATATCATAACCATCAAGATAAACTACTCATAAGAATTTACATTCAGATCACTAAAATGCAACTGAAACGAAAAGAATGCATGCAGTTTTGGCACTAAAATCAAGAACCCCATTGTAACCTAACAAGAAAACACCCATCAAAATCGGTACTAATCGTCTAAAAAGAAAGAACAAACAAATCTACAACCGTCAAGACAAACCACTCATAAGAATGTACTCTTAAGTCACCAAAATGCAAGCGGAGCAGAAATGATGCATGGCAGTATGACACCAAATCTCTAGTTTCAAGTACCACATTGTCATCTAACAAGAAAACACCCATTAGACTCTGGTACTAATCCTTTAGAAACAAAGAATAAGCAAATCTAAACCATCAAGATAAACCACTCATAAGAATGTACTCCTAGATCACGAAAATGCAAAAGAAACAAAAAGAACGCATGGTAGTATGACACGAAACCCTTAGACTCGAGAACCCCATTGTAACAAAACAGCACCATTAAAGACAAGATCAATCCAAATAAACTCGAAACAAAACCCATCCGGGAAAAAAACATCATTATTTCCTCATTCTCTCAAAGCAAGAAACCAAACCAAACCCTAGAAAACGTTACTAATATCACCGAGTAAAACATAATCAAACACGTCAAGACAAAGAACTCATAATAACACACTCACATAAAAGAAAGAAGAACACTAAAAAGGACAGATATAAAAGAAGAAGGCGAGAGCTCAAAACCCCCAAGAAATTGCTCGGCTCGGCATTCGAAGGCGACGGCTCCCGATAGGTGACGCCGTCGGGCTCCGGCGGGGGCGGCGGTGGGCGATAGCGGACGCCCGTCCTCGCGACCTTAAAAGAGAACCCCATGATCGGAGTCTCTACTGCTAGAGGTGCTGCAAGGGTGGGTGAGGCGGGGTGCCGCCGGAGGTCGAGTGGCGAAGGTGGGCGGCGGAAAGGGAGAGGAGAGGACAGGAGGACGCTTGTTTTGAATGCATGCCAGGCGTTGGGAGCGAGGGAGGGGGGCGGGTGGCAACGAGAAGTGTCGGAGGGCCAGGTGGTGGGGTTTCCTTTCCGGGTGGCTTTTCTTGGTGGCTTTCTTGGTTTTTTTTAATGAATAAAGTTTTATGTAGCAGTGTACGTGATATGACATGTGTAATGTATATGTTACCAATTAATTTATTTATTCCATGAACCGTGGAGTACCATTTACTATCATTAATATATTTAATCGATAACTCGTTAGTGACTAATTGATTTATTTCATCATTAGAGAGATATCAGTGGATTAGAATAATCAATCGATACCTCACTACTGATTGGACCGTATATGTAACTACACAAATGAGCATTCTTTTCTAATTGAAATTATGATTCCCCCTCCTCAAGAAATAAGCATGAAAATTTCAAATTACACCCTGAAAATTTTGAAATACCACATTTTCTCATACATTCTTATATTTATGAATTGTATATTGAGTTTATATATATATATATATATATATATATATATATATATATATATATAAATAATCAACCTTATAAGGAGCAAAAACGATTATGCATAACCACCCCTTATAAGGTTGATTTAATTCATAGAGTTATATATATTCCATAGTTATAGTATATTAATCTAATATAATCAACTTTATATAATATCCATACTAATTCATTAATCAAATTCGATTTTTATAACCGAATCATCCATTAATTTAATGGTTACCCTGTCAGGTGGCAGGAGGCCCACTTAGTAATATATACCTCTCAAAGAGTCTCTTATATATGTATGCAAGTATATATGTATGTAGGTTAAATTACCTTTTTGGTCCCTATAGTTTCAGCCTAATGTTTATGTGGTCCCTATAGTTCTAATTTGGCCAATTTCGCCCCTATAGTTTTCAATTTTTGCCAATCCATGCCTCGCCCTCGATTGCCGTTAGAAGACCTAATGACGCCGTTGGTCAACATTGCCA
This sequence comes from Narthecium ossifragum, assembly GCA_963920575.1. NCBI lineage: Eukaryota > Viridiplantae > Streptophyta > Magnoliopsida > Dioscoreales > Nartheciaceae > Narthecium > Narthecium ossifragum. The sequence goes on from OY986968.1 coordinate 2,438,302, forward strand.
CATGTGCAGTCGTTGACAACCCCCCACGGCAACGTTGACCAACCCCTCGCTGCCAGCTCCACCGCCACCTGGGTCACCCTACCGGAGCCACCCAACACAACCGCCCGCTAGTTCATGCAAACGGAATGCGTCGCGAGTGGCATCTACTGCATGCGGGCATCGTCATCCCAGCGATGCACATGCAGCTCCTCCATGGTGACAAGTTCGTCATGTTCTATCGCACCGACACTGGCCCATCCAACCTCTCGCTCCCCTCCTACCTCTGCGCCACCAACCCCTCCGGTGACTGCACCGCCTACTCCCTCCTCTACAACCTCCCCACCTCGTCCGTAATGCCAGTGCCCCTCCTCTCCGACCCATGATGCTCCTCCCCCACCCTCCTCCCCAATGGCTCCCTCATCCAATCCGGCGGCTTCAAGGATGGCGACCGTACCCTCCGCTCCATCTCTTCCATCTCCACCCAATGGAATGAGCTCCCGGGATACCTCTCTTCCCGCCGATGGTACGCCTTCGACCAGCTCCTCCCCGATGGTCGCGCCATCATTCTTGGCGGACGTCGCCAGTTCTCCTATGAGTTCTTTCCCCAGGACCCACTCCACCCTGCTGCCAGCATCGTCTTCCCATTCTTGGTCGCCACCCACGACCCCCATGCAGAGAACAACCTCTACCCTTTCCTCCACCTCCTCTCTGACGGGTCCCTCTTCGTCTTCACCAACCCCCATGCCACCCTCGCCGACGTCTCCGCTGCCAAGACCACTCGTCGGCAACTCCGGCAGCTTCCCGCCATGCCAGGTGGCGCACAATGAGACTTGCACCCCCCCCCCCCCCTCCCTCCGCACGTGTGGCCGAATCGCTCCCTTGGACCCAAACCCCAAGTGGGAGGTCGAGGATATGTCGAGCCCATGTGTGATGGGTGACATGGTCCTCCTTCCCACTTGCGACGTCATCCTCCTCAACCGCGCCGCTGCCGGCACCGCGGGGTGGGATCTCGCCACTTACCCAACTACCACCCCGGTCCTCTACCGTCTTGGGAGCGAAGCCGAAACACGGTTTACCTTCTTGAGCCCAGCGATGATCCCGAAGCTGTACCACTCGACGACGGCGCTTGACACGTACGACCGGATTCTCGTCGGCGGAAACAACCCGCACATGGTGTGAGGACCTGCCCCTCTATTCCTATAGCTGGTGGTTGATCCCAAGGGCAATTTGGGAAATTGCGCCTTGGCGGTCGTTTTTCACACTGGGTGTGCACACACAGGCCTTGCTTGATGGTTGTGTTTGTTAGAAAGGTTAGGTGGACCCTAGCTTGGGTGTTCTGGGCTTGGGCCCGTTTTCCAGCCCAAGTTTGCACTTCTGGGCAGGGATGATCGATCCTTTGGTCATGGAGGATCGATCCTTCCTGTGCCTGGAAGTCCTTGTCGGTGGCTTTCGAAGGACGGCCACCGCGGTGGCCGTCGCTTCCCCTGTCAGGGGAGGGAAGACTTTCCCTCCCCTCCCCCGGCTTTTCCCCGGGTTCGCCGGCTTTTCCCCGGCCTTACCCGCCCTTTCCCCCCTTCCTTTCTTCCTCTCTTCTTCTTCTCCCTCGCGCGGCTCTGTTTCTTCCCCGGTTGAGACCGCTCCTTCTCCTCCTCCGTTCTTCCTCCTCCGGCCATCTTTCCGGGAGCTTGAAGGCTCGTTGGGTTCGTGGCAAGTCGAGGAAGGTCCTGGGGTAGGACTTGTGGATCGAAGCTGCGTTGAGGAGGTAGGGTTCTCATTCTAAACTCCGGTTGTTTTCCGAGGTTTTGAATCCGGTTTTGGTTTTCGTTTTAGATCTCTTGTGGAGTTGGTGTTTTTCCGGTTTTGAAGCCTTGAGGAGCTTCGTGGTTCTTGGATCTACCAGCCCACCAAGTCTGGTGGGGTTTGGTTGTGTATTCCGGCGGTTTTCCCGGCCGGAAGTACATCGGAACCCATCATGATCGATCTTCCTGGGTGAAGTGATCGATCCTCTGGTGTTAGTTTGCTGCGCCCAGCCACATGATCGATCTTCTTATGGGAGGAGATCGATCACGGGGCCTGGGTCAGTCTGGTTACCCTTCGTCCCGAGAATGATCGATCTTCCTGGGAGAAGGATCGATCTTCCTTGGTGCGACTGGAAGGGTGCCCTCTGTCACCAAAAAGATCGATCTCCTTGGAAGGAGTGATCGATCTTCTTTGGCTCGACAGTGAGGGAAGCTCACTGTTGCTTAAATGATCGATCCTCCCTGGGTGAAGGATCGATCCTTCAGTAGCAGAGAGGGTTTTCAAGGGTTTTGCCCGCGGGGCTTCGCATGTAATGGTCTTTACGGTTTTACCCTCGGGGTTTATCCTGTAGTGATTTATGCATGAATGTTTATCGCTTTGTGGTTGAACTGGGAGGGTGATGCCTCTCAGGTGTGTAGAATAAATGGGCTGACGGTATGCCCTTACCGCTTTGTGGTGAACCGAGGGAGTCATGACCCTCGGGAGTGTTTAGTATAAATGGGCCGAAGGTGTGTCCTTGCCTTGTTGCTTGTTTACAGCTTTATATCTATCTGCCCTGTTTTGCTTAACTGTGCATTAGACATGTTAGGCTAGTTTGGGTGGGTGTTTCCCCCTTGTACTCCGTACCCAGGTGCTAAGTGGAGGTGTCCTGCACGGTTCCGTCCCTCTGTTGGTGCAGAGGGTGATCCCGCATGGAACCTTTTCCCCTGTTGGGTGCTTAGGGTGATGAGCAAGGTTCATATTGGGAGCCCTTGGGGCATCGATAGGGTTATGGAACCTTGGCAGTCCTTAGACTTAGTGCCTGGTCGGGAGTCAGGGATCGTGGCTCTGTGGCTTGGAGTGCTGGGAGGTGGTTGTCGTAACCTCGGTCGTTCCGCCAAGTGTGGAGGTCCCGCTTGGGGAAGGGTGTCCTACCAGTAGCGTCATGTCCACCCTGTGTCAGGGACAGTCGGAGTTTGTCCATCCCTAGACAGTGGCAGTCGGAGACGTACTCGGGACAGGGACCCTTCGGGTTATCGATAGGATTTATGGGATCCTTGGCAAGCCTCAGCACTTGGCTTTAGGGTTGGTCTTTGGGTTTGTCTTTCTTGTGGGGGTTGTGGAGTGGGACCCTGCTGAGCTGTTGCTCATGCCTACCTGGACTGTGTTTGTTGCAGGTGCTAGTGACCGATTCTCCCAACCGTTGCCCCGTCGGTCGTCCAATGGCAGCGCGCCGGCTCCTGACCATGTCTGAGGGTCAGGATGGCTTTGTCTGCGCCTTCGTGGAGACCCCGGTGGGCAGTGTGGCTTGCTTTCTTTTTTTTGGGGACTGTTTACCCCCCTTGTTCTAGATCTGTTGTATCTAGGTTTCTCTTGTTGTAACTCTATTATGTGTTTGTAATAGATGTTGTTAGCTTTTGTTTCCTGCTTTCGCTCTTTCTCTGTGGTGTCCAGCTGTTTCCGCCAGCTGGGCCTTTGTCTCGGCTGTTTCCACCAGTCGAGGCTAGTAGTTGTAGGTGTCTTCCCCTCGCGGTTCCCGGCCCGGGTGCGCTCTGCGGGTCGGGGCGCGACACATGGGGTACAACTTCACCAACATGATGTACCCCACCGAGCTTAGCCTGGAGGCCTTCCACTCACCTTACTTAGATCCCGCGCTCGACCACCTCTGCCCAAGAATCACCACCTGGTGGCAGTGGCCGTGGGCTGGCGGCGAGGCGTTGGTCAACGTTGCCGTGGGGGGTTGGCAACGACCGCACACATGGCAACGTTGACCAACGGCATCATTGGGTCTTCTAACGGCAATCGAGGGCGAGGCCTGGATTGGCAAAAATTGGAAACTATAGGGGCGAAATTGGCCAAATTAGAACTATAGGACCACATAAACATTAGGCTGAAACTACATGGACCAAAAAGGTAATTTAGCCTATGTATGTATGTCTTTTGACTAGTTTGAGTTGAGTGTAATAAGTTTAAAATGACATGAATATTCAATATAATCTTCCGAGGGTATACATATAAAGCAATAATTGCAAAAACATAAGTAAGATTTGAAACCATAAAGATAAAAAATGGTACCAGAAACGATCATATATATAAATGACAAAAATATCATTCATTTTCGTAGTATTTTGAGATAATTTACTCTCAAGCAAATACTTTGCATATGTACTCTCAGAAAATTACAATAGTGTTTTCGTTATTTTCACTCAAATGATCATGATAACTTTAATGATATGATTCTGTCAAGCTAGTTAAAGGGCATATATGAAATAAAAGGGAATTTTGAAAAAGTATATATATATATATCCAATCTTTGACTTTGCGAGGAATTATATTCAATTGAGTTCTTTTTAGGGGAGTATATAAACAAAATCTAAAATAATATAAGGGTGATTCATGTAGTTTGAAGAAAGGGAGAAATGTAAAATCTTGATATTTATGATGGAGAAATTTGTCATTATTTCTTTTCATTACTGAGAAATGAGAAAAACATGTCGGTTTAACAGATGGGCTTTCCTAAACTTCGGCCTGACATCCAAGGCTTTATGGGCTATTCCTCAAGACACCATGGGCCAAGAGGCCCAAAACCAACAACCTTGTCATGAATCAAAGCTATCCTATGAAAGAAGAAGAAGAAAAAATAACAGTACCTTTTCCTTGCCAAATTTGCATCACTATCAACCATCTTCAATCTCTAGTATCTTGATTTCATGAGGCTGAGGACCACTTGTGCCCAACCTTATTTGCTTATGTTTCACAACTTGGAACAAAAATAATTTCCTCAACTCAACTGCTCAGCATGCCAAAAGGCAAACAATGCCCACATAGGACCTGCATAGCTGTTAGCAGCCAGTTGTTTCCAAGTTGAAAGGAATACACATGGTACCAAATCTCATGTGAATCAAATGGCATAGAGCTAGTTTCTCATCATTAGAAGAACATGAAGCCATATGCAATATCTTGGTGTCTACTTACCAAAAACAAGTGGTTCTTGTGATCTTTACTGTTCCAACTCATGGATGGTACACTTGATATCCTTCTTGTGGGGCTTTGCCTCTCTGGCTGTGTTTATATGGAGTGTTCATCCTTGCTGAGATATTTGGGTGCATGGATTTTGATCAGGGGACAGCTGAAGTGATATGTTTCATGTTGTTGATGGTGTTAAGGATCCACTTGAACTGTTCTTGCCTCGAAAACAGGGAAAATTCATTCATTGCTACATGGAGGCTTCTACACAGAGAGAGAGAGAGAGAGAGAGAGAGAGAGAGAGAGAGAGAGAGAAGTTGCTGTTATGTTCTTATCAAGGAATACAGGAATGGTTCTTCTTCAAAAGAATAAATGCATGAATGGGTCTTGCAGTGGACAATGGCATTCTAAACCAGATACTTGTTATCGGCTTTTGATATCAAGATTACATCTGATTTTTTTTTTGCTGCAATTGAGCCGAAGGCTAGGTGTTACAACACTGAATTTAATCTTACACTACGGCCCCAACACCAACAGCATGTATTGCCCGCCGGGCAAGATCATCTGTCACTGTGTTTTCATTCCATGGTATAAAAGTAAAAATTACTCCCCCAAGGAAGGCAGTTACACTCCAAATCTTTCTGAGAATAGCCTCTAAATTTGAATGACAGATCTATCTCCCATTAATGAAGTTAACAGTGCTTCTAGAGTTCGTCTCTATGATAACATTGCGAATTTCTCGCACCACCGCCTCCTCCAAAGCACGAAGGATGGCCACCATCTCCACTTCATCATAGCTGTGGGCCATAATTTTTTCTGCTAGTACCTAGGACGGTATGCTCCTCTTAACCTCCCAGCAAGCAATGCCAATACCCGCCTCAGTAAACCCATGCAGCCAAGCACCATCGGTTTGTATCACAGAGCCAATCTGCCGCCTGGAGGCATAGGTCGTTGGGGTTGTATGACTCCACCCCTTACTACGCCAGAACTCTCCCGCTAGTTTCTGAATGCGCCAAGCCAAGGCATCCGGAGAGCAGCTATTATTTCTCCATACAACTTCATTCCTCTCCTTCCACAATAACCAAAAACCATATCCAACAATAGTTTTAATCCACCTCCTAGCCGCATCAGCTGAAGAAGACGATGCCAGTATACCCATGAGATCATCCAAGCTCAAGCCATTGATAGATAGAAGGAGAATCTCCCATACCCGACGTGCAAAGAGGCACTCATCAAGGATGTGCCGTAAAGACTCATCCCCTCCACATCCTCGAGGGCAGGAACTATCTTGGACCAAGCCAATTCGCTGCAGAACATCACGAGCAGGCACTTTCTGATGTGGGATTTTTCAAATGAAGTGTTTAACACGAGGTCCAACTGGACAACTCCAACAATTCATCCAAACCTCACTCTGAATAACAGAGACTGGCCTACGTCCTTGCCCCAATAAGCAAGAATAGAGAGACATAGAGTCTGGCTTCCCCAATGCATTGAACACCCACCTCGCTTTATAATTGACCAAAGTTGAATCAATTTTAACATCAAAAACTTCTTGTACCAAGGCTGGATGAAATTGCTCAGTTACCTTTTCTCTATACCACTCTAAATTGTTCATCAAGCTCCCAAGATTGGAGACCTCCAACTCCCCACCCACTCTTACCAAGGTCGGCCTAGAAGAAAAAGGTCCGTCTCCACACCACCAATCCCCCAGAGGGTGCAATTTGCTATTCGGTGCCGGCGTGAATAGCAATCCGGCGCGGATTTCTCCAGCACCTCGGCTGATTGACCTCCATAGAGAAGAACAAGGTCGCATACAGCTCCTCAGGGGTAGAGGAACCGACCACCCATATTTGTCTTTGGTCATTGCCGCCCATATAGACAATCGGTCCTCCATTAAACTCGCAGCTCTCCTCATATGTTGGGCGCGCTGCCAGAGCACCAGATCACGAATGCTAAGGCCTCCCCATTCAAGTGGCTTACAAACCGTTTGCCAATTAACTCTTGAGATAGATCCCACCTCCTTCCATAGGAACATGCGACAGAGGGCTTCTAACTAGCGAAGCAATGGAACGGGTACATAGGAGGACAACATGCAGTGGACAGGAATCGCCTAGAGGACGGATTTGAGTAGTGTCACCCTTCCAACTTCGGCTAGAAATCCATGAGGACACCTTATGTATCATCTTGTTGTTTGCCAGACACAGGTGTGCCTAAATATCAGAAACTTTCAGTTTTTTGCCAGACACAGGTGTGCCTAAATATCGCCAAAACACCATCAG